>CM070623.1:39650126-40850126 GCA_036346255.1 Ampelocalamus luodianensis
TACGTATGGAATAATAAGAAAAATTATCTCTAATTATCTTCCTTCCTTTCTCTGTATTCATTCCTCCCTGCGCTTTCTTCTTCCTTTCTTCCAGGCGCAAGCCTTCCCTCCTACCCGAGCTACCCCCACCACAGCACCTAGCCAGCGAGGCCCGAAGGACACCACCAATCAGATCCCAGCTGTCATGTCTACCATGACTGAGCTCAAGAACGCGATCCTCAGCTTGACGGATCGCATCAGCGCAATGGAGAAGGAGAAACGCATGGCGGGCGAAGGGCTGCTACCGGCGCCATTCAACACCTCCAGCGCGTCCAACCCGCGCACGGAGGGGGGCAATCCCCCACGATTCCACAAGATGGAATTCCCGACGTATGACGGCATGGAAGATCCCCTTGGATGGTTGCAGCGCTGTGATCAATTCTTCTGAGGACATAAAATGTCAGAGGTGGAGAAGGTTTGGCTTGCCTCATATCACCTTGTCGATATTGCTCAATAGTGGTACTTTCAGTTGGAGCGAGATGAAGGCGAGTCCAACTAGAAGAACTTCAAGGAGTACGTCAACCTTTGCTTCGGCCATCCATTCGACACAATCCCCTGGGGAGCTCAAGCAGCTCTTGTAGACCAGTACCATGGAGGAATACTAGCAACGCTTCCTCGCGATCTTATGTCATGCGGAGCTCCTTCAACCACGCCAACAGGTGCAACTCTTCACCCCAGGATTGATGGAGCCCATACGGACGGACATCGAGCTGCAAAACCCGGCGAGCCTCCAGATGGCGATGACTCTCGCCAGGGCCTACGAGAGGTGCGCTCAAGTTGCCCGCCAGATGCCCGACACCGCACCTCACGACACCGCTAGCGATGAGTCGGGAGCCATGGCGGCGCGGCAACAAGACTCAAAGACATGCGCGAGCCTACTCAGCCAGCTTTGCCATTTAGCGGCAGGAGGCGCCCAAGAACCGTGACTCCGCCAGCGTTACTTGACACTAGCCGAGATGGCATCTCGCATGGAAGCCGGCCTGCGCTTCCACCTGTGAGGAGAAGTTCACGCCAAATCATCGCAAGCGCTTGTTCGTGCTCTGGCCCAAGCAATGATGACGATCAACTACTAGAGAGCGAGCCGAGCCCAGATATCCTTATATGCATTAACCGACATCCAACCGCACGCGCCCAAACCATGCGCCTAGCGGTGGACGTGGACGGCAAGGTGCCGGCTCATCGACTCGGGTTCGTCGCACAACTTCATTCACCATGAGGCAGCTACACACCTCAGCCTATGCACGCAGGCGCGCACGGGGCTACGGGTCATAGTTGCCAATGGAGAGTGGGTACCCAGCACCTGCATCTACCATGCCTTGCCAATCAAGGTGGCAGATGAGGACTTCCAAGTGGACTGTTATACGCTTCCACTGGATGGGTTTGACATCATCCTCGGCGTACAGTGGCTGCGTACCCTCGGCCTAGTCCTGTGGGATTTTGAAGCCCTCACCATGACATTCCGCTTGGTGTGCTGGCAAGGGCTGTGCGCACCATTCGATGTGCCACAGTCGTTCGCGTCGTCTCATCTGACTTGATGGATGAGTTCCTCGCCGAGTTCGACGACATCTTCGCTGAGCCAACCAAGCTACCATCGGAACGCGGGCGTGACCACCACATCCATCTCCTGCCGGGCACACCGGTAGTCTCCGTACGACCATATCGCTACCCCTAGCTACTCAAAGATGAGCTCAAAAGCGCAGCCAAAATGCAACGATAATGAATCATACAACCCACCGGCATGGCGTTCTCTTGGCGGGTCCTCGCTTGTCAAGAAGCACGATGGCTCATGGTGATTCTTCGTTGACTATAGGGCCCTCAATGAGCACACCATCAAGGACAAGTTTCCCATTCCCGTTGTCGATGAGCTTCTCGGCGAGATCCGTGGTGCGCACTTCTTCACCAAGTTGGATCTGCGTTCGGGGTACCACCAAGTGCGCATGCACCCCCCAGACATTGAGAAGATGTATTTTCGCACTCATGAGGGCTTATTCGAGTTCCTCGTGATGCCATTCGGCCTCACAAACGCCCAGGCAACATTCAAGCTCTAATGAACAATCTTCTACGACCATTCCTCAGATGCTTTGTGCTTGTTTTTTATATGACATTTTGATTTACAGCTCGTCATGGTCTGAACACCTCCGCCATGTACGCATGGTGTTCTGTGTGCTACGGAAGAACGTGCTTTTTGTCAAGAAGTCAAAGTGTCTCTTTGGCAAGACATCCGTGGCATACTTAGGCCATGTCATCTCCACCAACGGTGTTGCTATGGACCCATAGAAGGTACAAGTAGTCCTGGAATGGCCACAACCATGGACCGTTCGGGCCCTTTGCGGCTTCCTCGGCTTAGCGGGCTACTATAGCAAATTCATCAAAGGGTTCAGCACGGTGGCCGCGCCCCTCACACAACTACTCAAGAAGGAGGCGTTCGCTTGGTCACCAGCCGCAGTGGCGGCATTCAGGACCCGATAGGTAGCCTTGGTGGAGGTGCCTATCCTCCAGCTGCCCGACTTCGCCGTTGACTTCATCGTGGAGTGCAACATGTCCGACTCAGGCTTTGGAGCCATCCTGCACCAGGGAGTGGGTGCCATCGCTTTCTTCAACCGCATGATAGCACCACGCCATGCAAAATTGGCGGCTTACGAGCACGAACTAATTGGTTTGGTGCAAGCTATTCGCCATTAGCACCTGTACCTATGGGGCGCCCATTTGTGGTACGTACTGACCATTACAGTCTTAAGTTTTTGCTTGATCAGCGACTCTCCACGATTCTGCAATACCATTGGGTCAGTAAGCTTCTCGGCTACAACTTTCACGTGGAATACAAGCTAGGCCGCCTCAACGTAGTTGCGGACGCCTTGTCCAGGAAGAACGCTAAGACTAGTCGGTTCGACGATTAGCTTTTGGCCATCTCGGGGCCCTTGTTTGGCCTCTTCGAGGCCATCCGCACGAGACCCACCGACACCGAGCTCGACGCCTCGCACTCAGTGTCCGCCATCACTCTTCGGCTTGCCATGGAGCATCCTCGACAGTCTCGTCTAGTACTAAGGTCAGCTATTTTTGCTGGCCTGCTCACCATTGTTGGCATCGGCCCTAGAGGTGGCGCACTCCATTAGGGACAAAGGCATCCAGAAGATGCTTCACCGCTTCCGGGCAGACTTCCACATGCCTAACATCCGATCGGTGGTGTTGGACTTTGTTCATGCTTGTGCAACTTGTCAACGCAACAAGTCCGAGCATCTTCATCCGGTCGCCCTACTCCAGCCACTACCCATTCCATCACACATTTGGGATGACATCACCATGGATTTTATTGAAGGGCTGCCGTGTGTGAATGGAAAATCAGTCATCCTCACCATTGTGGACTGGTTCTCCAAATACGGCCACTTCATCCCTTTGGTGCATCCATACACGACGAGTTCAGTTCCCTTGCTCTATTGTGAGCGACTAGGATCCTATCTTCATAAGCAATTTTTGGACGGACCTCTTCAACCTCACCAGTGTACAACTCCACCTTAGCTCGGCGTTTCACCCGCAGTCCGACAGGCAATCAAAGGGGGTCGACAGGATTGTGACCATGTACCTTCGTTGTTTTTCCAGCGACCGACCACAGCAATGGCTGAGCTAGCTGCCATGGGCGGAATATTGCTATAATAGATTGTTCCAGTCATCACTCCATGACACACCATTCAAGGTGGTCTACGGTCAAGAGCCACCCGCCATGTGTCAAGACACTGAGAATGAGGGTCGGGTGGCTGCTGACAAAGATGCTGCTTACGACACGACAATTTCCTGGCCAAGGTGAAGGAACGACTCCTACAGGCACAAAAACACTACAAATACCACTACGACCAGCATCACCGCGAGTTATCCTTCAAGCCTGGGCAGTGGGTTTGGCTGCGTCTTCATCACTGTCAGGCACTCTCTCTGTCCATGCCCACAAGAAGCTGGCGCAGAGATTTTATGGCCCATACAAGGTGCTCGCCAAGGTTGGCACGGTGGCTTACCGCTTGGAGCTACCGCCTCGTGCTCATATTCATGATGTATTCCACATCAGCATGCTCAAACCATTCCATGGAGCGCCGCCCGCTGCTCCGCTTGTGCTACCCGCGCTCCAGGATCGACACGTTACACTGACACCTCAGCGCGTGGTGCATGCCTGTCTAGCCAGCGGTAATTGGGAGGTCTTGGCCCAATGGGAGGCCTTTCCCAATGCCGACGCATCATGGGAGCCATTGGATGACTTCAAGCATCACTACCCCTCTGTGCAGCTCGAGGACAAGCTGTTTGTCGAGGGCGGGAGAGATGTGTTTGTTGTCATCACGTATCAAAGGCGCCAATCATGGCAATCGAATATGGCACATTAGTTACCTTCCAATTGGTTACTTTCTTATTAAGATATGATTGATTAGTTACTTTCCAATGAAGTATCTCTAAGTTTGGTATTATTCAATTCTATTGTCAAGAAGGACTCTCCATATATAGGGACTCCTTTACGTATGAAATAACAAGAAATAATTATCTCTAATTGTCTTCCTTCCTTTCTCTGTCTTCCTTCCTCCCTGCGCTTTCTTCTTCCTTTCTTCCAGGCGCAAGCCTTCCCTCCTACCCAAGCTACCCCCACCATGGCACCTGGCCGACGAGGCTCGAGGCCAAAACCCTTTGTTACCCACAGTTATCCAATTCAGTCTCTAGATCGTGACAACTTGGCATCAGAGCCAACGATCTCTCATGGATACGGTACCACCATGGACGGCGAAGAACAAATAGCTGTCGTTGAACAACAAGTGGCTGTTTTGACGGCAGACATGTCCGACGTGAAGGCACAGTTGATCGGCCTGAAGGACACCACCGATCCGATCCCAGCCATCGTGTCTACCATGACTGAGCTCAAGAACGTGATCCTCAACTTGACGGATCGCAAAAGAGCAATGGAGAAGGAGAAACACACATCGGCGAGTGGTCGCACGGTGCTATTCGCACTTCCAACGCGGCCCAACCAAAGACACGGAGGGGAGCAATCCCCACGATTCCACAAGATGGAATTCCGACGATGATGGCAAGGAAGATCCTTGATGGTTGCAAATACATGATCAATTCTTCTGAGGACAGAAAATGCCAGAGGCGGAGAAGGTATGGCTTGCCTCATATCACCTTATCAGTATTGCTCAACAGTGGTACTTTTAGTTGGAGCGAGACGAAGGTGAGACCAATTGGAAGAACTTCAAGGAGTACGTTGTCGGGACCCAAAAATACAATTCAGGAACCCTCTGTGTATTCTGACCTAGTCCCAAATCAGTAGCTAGCTCACACAGGAAATAGTGATGAAATACCATCTATTTATTCGATTTAACTAAAAAGATCACAAAATAACAAATAATAATAATAACAGGACTTTATGGTCAATGTTTACTTAACTTACCAAGCAGGGCTAAAGAAACAAATAAACTCTTTGAAGCGGAATGAAAATCTTGAAATGGCCAATCAACATGCCCATAGGCAATCGAGTGAAGAACACATCCTAATCCGCAAAACCTTCATGGTACTATTAGGCGAAGAACTCTTAAGCAGCTTGGTATTCTTCAACTGAATCACAGAAATTGAAGTCGTGGGCACATAAAGTACTCAGCAAATCATGGGATAAATGTATGCAAATAGTATTCATGAATGGCTTGAACAAAGGTTAGCTGTATGGTTCTTTTGCATAAAGCAACATTGACGATAAATACAATGAATATATTGTAATGCATAATCGAAAAGAATAGTAAATAAATAAACAATTATTTTGAAACAACCAGTAAACTTCCTATTCACTTCCCAACCAACCAATGATAAGTGAATCCCCTATTCACTAATCGACACAATCCACCAAGTGAGTTACCCATACCAAATGAATATTATATTCATCAAGTGAACTTTTCATTCACACTCTGACACATTTTATAAAGAAACTCTACCTCTCGTGTGAAATCCCCGGACACGTCCATAACCGCGGACACAGCTATTTGAATAGTTTTACACTCTGCAGAGGTTGTACAACTTTACCCACATAACACGACATCTCTAGTTTGTTTGGTATCTGTTGATACCACTGCTCACTACCTTAGGTAAGTAGTCTAGAACACGCGTCAAGGCCTTTACGAAGTTTTGTTTTGACCTAGTTCTGCTCGCTAAGGTTTCAACACTGAATGTCTAACCGACCAGACAGGGCCCCCCTCTTGCGCCAAACACGACCCAAGCAGAATCAAATCAAAATATTTCTAATTAGTTAGTCAGGTCCCACCCATATAGGACATGTGGTTGTACGGTTAAGACCCAGTTCAATGGTGCACAAAATTAAGTCCTTGACAAGTTACTCAGGCTATCTTTCCACAAACCCACGATGTGTTAAACCCACACCCTCAATCCACCATCGACTCGCCTGAGCGAAAACCATTTTGTTTAACTAAAACCAATGACATACCCTGTCATGGTACACAAATTTTAACAAGAGTGGCTAACCACCACGATTCTATATATCATTAAGTCAAGATTAATCATTATGACATATGTGATAATGAACCCAACGTAACTAAGCTTAAGTAAGCATCAATACGATACCCATATTGGTGATATAAATATGTCCAACTAAAATTACCCATGCTAAGGTGACAAAGGATTCATGGCATCCAAATATTCAATGGAGGCATAATGACAATAGGTAATAGCTGATCCCAAAACAATTTGTATAAAGATAGCATGCAGTTGTATAAAATAATATACTTTTGAAATCATAGGTTCAATATGATCAAAGGACCATGACTTGCCTTGGAATAAATCTTGGGACTGATCTTGATCTTGGTGAACTCCTCCTTGCTCAAAATTTTCCGAAGTATCAACTTCTACTCGCAAACAAAGCAAATAAACCAAATAAATACAAAATAGAGATAAAAATCCAAATATTAAATAAAAATATTAGATAAATATATCTTGAATTTAGATGAATTTAGAAATTTGAATGAACTGAATCGGGGTTCGGATGAAGAAGATATAGCCTCTGGAAGATCTAATCTAAAGAAAATACTCAAAAAGGAGTTTCGAGTACTGTTCCACAGCTTTCGACTACGCATACTCGGAAGGAGGTGGTTCCTTTATGACTACCTGATCATAGACAGCTACGACTACCTGGTCGTAGGAGGTTACGACTGCCTGGTCAAAGAAGAGTTTTGACCACCTGGTCGTAAAAGAAGGTTCGACCACGTGGTAGGCTCGGGTCCCCGTGGTCGACAGCGAACGGTGGGGCTTCGCCAGTGATGAGCGGTACAAACGTGCAGCTAATGCTATTGCAAATCTAATGAGGTGCTCACTGGTGGTCGAAGTGGACGGTGGTGACCAGCGGCACGCTTCAAGTGGAGGAGGTGGTTCGGCGTTGTTGGACTTTCTCTCCGGTGACGCTCTGGCAACACAAAGAGGTCCCCAAGGTAGCCTGGGTGACACTGAAGATGATGGCGTGGTCAACGACGATGAGGCAACAATGTCGGTAGTGCAAATCAAGATCGAAGAGCTCCAGCCAAAACCCTAAATCCTTTGGTTGTGGCGGCGCTAGGGGCTTTTGATGTGGAATTGATCGGGGATTCTGGACGAGGACAACAAGGCGATCCTAGGGGCTATTTATAGGGTAGGAGCATGGCCAAGAGGGCAAGATGGCGACAGAGTCCTTTTCAGAAACACCGACGAGATAAGGAAATTCAAAGGGATTCGGAAGAGATACAGGGCAAAAACAGCTGTGGAGATATCAACGAGTTTGGAAATCGTATTGCTTCGGGATTCTTTCTGTTGGAAACGATTTTGTCGAACAGAGCTTCTAGAAGTATCAATGGCGGATGAGTCCAACTCGGGCACGGCGAAGACGAAGGCGACGAGGACGATGACGACCTGGTAGGTGGGCCCTACCAGTCAGCAGAAAAAGGAAACGGGCGTGGCTGGACTGCGTCAGAAAAGCGAACGACCAAGGAGATGGGCTGGGAAGTGGTATGGACTAGGCCGCGGCAAGGGAATTGAGTGCAAGGATTGTTCCGAGATTTTAGTTAGTTTTTCTTTTTAGAAAATACAGAAAATGCAAATGGTAACTGAAAAATAGCAAATGCAGTCAGAAAAATTCTAGAAAATATATCCAAGCACAGAGAATCCAAATAAAATAATTTTTATAATAGTTGATATTGAGATTATTCATATTAAATTATTTTTGTTCTTTTCAAAAAATCCAGATTAAGCTTTGACTTCCACAAAAAAAATAAATCAAATGGTTATTTTTATTTTTATAACTTCAAAACAAACCAAATTTTTGGGATGTTACATACGTAAACCTTCGCTTCGGTCCATCCATCCAGCGCAATCCCCTGGGGGATCTCAAGAAACTCTCACAGACTGGTAGCGTGGAAGAATACCCACAACGCTTCATCGCGATCGTGTGTTGTGCAGAGCACCTTGAACCGCACCAACAGGTGCAGCTCTTCACCCCAGGATTGATGGAGGCCATACAGACGAACTTCGACCTGCAAAACCTGTTGAGCCTCCAGATGGCGATGACTCTCACCTGGGCCTACAAGAGGTGTGCTCGGTGGCGGCCACCGCTCCTCAGCCCACCGCCCGACACCAGCACCTCTGCGAAGCAGCTAGCAAGATGGCGGGGAGCAGTGGCGGCGTGGCAACAAAGATCGCACATGTGGTAGCCACTCCAGCAGCTCTGCCGGCTCCAGCGGCAAAAGGGCAAGTAGCTCTACCGCCTCCGGCACATGTGGCAAGAGGCTCTACCGGCTCCGACACGTGCAGCTCGAGGATGAGCTATTTGTCAAGGGTGGGAGAGATGTGACGGTCAGCATCATGTATCAAAGGCACAAATCATGGCAATCAGATATGGCACATTAGTTACCTTCCAATTAGTTACTTTCCAATGAAGATATGATTGATTAGTCACTTTCCAATTAAGTATCTCCAAGTTTGGTATGATTCAATTCTATTGTCAGGAAGGACTCTCCATATATAGGGACTCCTTTACATATGGAATAATAAGAAAGAATTATCTCTGATTGTCTTCCTTCCTTTCTCTGTCTTCCTTCCTCCCTGCGCTTTCTTCTTCCTTTCTTCGAGGCATAAGCCTTCCGTCCTACCCGAGCTACCCCCACCACGGCACCTGGCCGGTGAGGCCCGGGGCCAAAACCCTTTGTTACCCACAGTTATCCAATTCAGTCTCTAGACCATGACAGAAACACTCACTGATTGCCGGTTGGTGTCAATGGGAGACGAAACTATGTAGTAGTTGTTATAAGTGACTTAGGGTCGAAAGCGTCATGTGGTTTGGAGCAAATAAGGCATGTGTTCCATTCATCACACGGAAGGGATATACTTGGAATCAGATCCAAGTACCAGTTCAAAGATCCTACGAGTAGTTTAACTGGTCGGGCAAAATAGGTACATGACCTCTCCGACCAGGGTACTCACACAACAACCTCTAGGATTCTTACGACCACACGGGTTGTTAACCACGGGGGTTACGACCACAAAGATTATGTGGTTTTTAATTCAATGTTAAGGCGATATTAGGGAATTTAATCCTCTTCAGCTAGCCCCTGATCTTTAAGTGAATTTGTAATGTGAACTTCTTCCGACGGAATCTATATCGAGAAAACCTCGTTTAATGGTGTAGATAACGAAGTGGTCTGTATTCACTTTAAAGTTGAGGAACTGTCTGGGAAATCGAAGATGTTTGTGTCCATTGGGCTTTGGGCAACTCCCTTTTCTAGTTAAAGATACACGCCCATAAAATCCCTGCAATGCGCTGCCTTAGGGATTTTATGCTCTCAGAATTTTCTTCAACTTCCTTCCATCTTGCCAAAACCAAAAATGTTGGATTCAATCTCCAACTAGCTAGTTTCTGAGTTGAGCGAGAAGCAGCTCAGGACTATGGAGAAGAGCAGGATGCTTCCCGACAAGACCTTGATTTCTTGGAGATCAGCGGTCGAGAGCATTTCCCAAACGGCAATGAGGGAGAAATCCATGTCTTCCTCGCATATATCGAGTGTGGGTTTGGGTTACCAGCGCACCCGTTCCTCTCTAAGGTTCTTGAGAATTACGGAATTGAATAGGTGAATCTTGCTCCTAATTCAATTGCCAATCCCACTATCTTCATCTACCTTTGCGAAGCATACCTAGGGATTTCACCAGATCTGAAGGTCTCCAAGTACTTCTACAAGATGACGAAGTCGGGGAAGTCGACAGCATCACCCAGGGAGTGCGCTTTGCGTCTCCACGACGGGAAGGCTGAGGAATACATTCGTATGTATTCTAAGTCTTCGTGGTCATCATGAAAAAAGAATTGGTTCTACATGACGATTACCAAGGGAGATAGCCTTTGCTTTGCCGGTAAGGTGGTTGTTGAAAACCCAAGGTGGCGATTCTCCGTGAAGGAGGGAAAGGTGGGGAGATGGATCGAGGCCATCCAACACCATAGCATCAGGGGTCTGACTTCTTTACATGTGGTGAAGGATTTTTCCACATGCTGGATAAGTCCTCTGAAGTCCCGAGAACGTGCCATGCTTTGGTACGTTCGTCGGGACAATACGACCAGGGATTCTTTGGAATGTAAGTCCTGAAAACCCCAACCATTTTATTTCGATAGTTTATTTTGTAACCATAAACTCTCTCCTTTTTTACAACCCTTCCTTTGAAAATATCAGGGACCAAATCAAGATGATTTGTGCTGGGGAGCCTAGTGACAAGGCTGATGTTCCCATGATTTTGGCTATCGTCTCTCTAGAAGAGAGGATAGAAAGACTCAAGGTAAAAAATAACCTCTTTACATCTGTCGACGATCAAGACGTCGATCTTACGAAATGAATAGGAGAGAATAACGCGGAATTTCTGGGGAGAGAATGGGACTGCTCTTTTATTAATATGAATTGGATTTTACAGGGGATGCCTTATGACTAGGTGGTGGACTAATCATGTTTACATTGAGAACAATGCTTGCTATGCTACCATATCGGGCTTAAAACATTAATCTGATGTTAATGTCTATGCTTCAATCCGATGAGGCTTGATCCCTTGCTCCGTTCATGCTCTATCTTTAAATAACTCTTGAAGAGGTGGCGCTTACTCGAGAACACGCTCATGTGAAGCGCCGCGATCGGTCGAGCGAGATGACGGTTGATGGAGTATCAACCGTTTAGCGGTTGTATGCTTGTGAGATACTTTACCATATGGTGGTTGTTCATTAGTGTCTCGTGATAAGAAACGCCGTGGTATGGATATACGCATGTGTTCCATTCGTCACACCAGAGAATATACCGATCGATTTCAAATATCGCTTCATACCTTTTACGAGCGCTCTCACGGAGGTTAGGCACAGACCTTGTCCACCGTGGTACCCATTGTGTAACCTCCGAATCCTTTTACCAATGAGGTCGTGAACCTCGGGGTTACGACCATGAAGACGTATGGTCTTTATGTATTAAAAATAATACATAGAGGTTTTAATCCTCATCAGCTAGCCCCCGAACTTTAAATGAATTGGTTGTGTGAACACTTTTCCTCCGACGAAGTTGTATCGGGGCAGATGCTTATTACATGTCGTGACATTTGAAGCGGTTTATATTTACTTTAAAGCTGAGAACTTGCTTCAGGAATCGAGGAGTTTTGTGTCCGTTGGAGAAAAGATTTTGTCCGTTGGACTTTTTTGATAACTCCCGATTGCAATTAAAAATTCTGAAGCTATAAAAACCCCTTTGTAGGCCTCGAGTTTTTACACTTCCTGTTTTTTCCTCTTCATCTCCTGAGCGGAAAAAACTACCTCCGACCCCTTATTCTTCAACCCTCCTCTTTCCTCATCCAAAAGCCTGACCATATCGGACCAAATTACTAACTGGTCGGCTTCTGATTTAAGTGAGAAGAAGCTTGAGAGCTTGGAGAAGATCGGGATGCTTCCCGACAAGAGTCTGATTTCTTAGAGGTCAACGGCCGGAGAACATTCTCTGAGCAATAAAGATGGGGAAATTCCTATTTTCCTCGCATATATTGAATGCGGATTCAGATTGACAATTCACCCCTTCCTTCCTACAGTTTTGGAGTATTACGGGTTGAATTGGTAAATCTTTCTCTCAATGCCATCGCTAATCTCAGTATCTTCATCTATCTCTATGAAGCATACTTGGGAATTCCCGCAGATCTGGATCTGTTCAAGTACTACTACAGGATGACGAAGTCTGGTAAGACGATCGGGACGCTTGGAGAGTGCACCTTGCGCCTCTATGACGGAAAAGCTGATGAGTACATCCTCATGTACTCAAAATCTTCGTGGTCGTCATGGAAGAAATGTTGGTTCTATATGACGGCCACGAAGAAAGATAGCCTTTATTATTCTGGTAAAAAGGCGATCGAGAATCCGAGATGGCGCTCCTCCATGTAGAAGGAGGGAAAAATAGAAAGATGGGCCGAAGCCATCAAGCTCCTTAGTGTCAAGGGTTTAACATCCTGGCACGTAGTGAAGGATTTTTTCATGCGCCGGATTAGTCCTTTGAAGGCCCGAGCATACCCGATGCTCTGGTATATTGGTCGTGATGATGCGACCAAAGATTCCAAAGAGGGTATGTTCTGAGTGAGTCCGACCAGTTTGTCTATGTTAGTTGATTACTTCTGTATCCTTAAGTCTCTTGTTTACCTTTACAGCTTTATCTTCTGATGAGATTAGAAGCCGGATCAAAATGATCTGTGCCGGAGAGCCTGACGACAAGGCTAGTTTCCCTCGGATCTTAGCGGTCGTTTCCGCCAAAGAGAGGGCTGAGAGACTTAAAGTAAGACTATCAACTATGCTTTTTTTTTTGCTATACATACTTTTTCTGATCGGTATACCATAAATCCTTTTTGATGTGTAGTCGGTTGGGTTGAGGATCAATAAGGCCACTGAAAGTTGTGAGTTGATTGATGATCCAACCATCCCTACGACCACACAGGATGTCAGCCTTCCAGAGGTAGATAACCGAACATAAATGCATGTTTCTGATGAATGATTTTCATCGCCTAATTAACTTTGATGGTTTATTTAGGTGGTTGTCGTGCACTCCAAAGAAGGTCGCAAGGACCCGCCGCCACTCTTAAGCTACCGCTTTGGAGGTCGGCGAGTCTATACCCACTGACCTGGCGACCAGGAATCTTATCCTCGACCAACTAGTCGAGGATATTGCTTCTGATTTTCAATCAGTGGACGTGAGGGATCTAATCAACCCTGCCGGTTCAGAACCGGTGAAATTGGTTGAGAAGAAGAGGAAAGCCAGCGCAACGGATTTCACTTCGATGCGTTACAAGGTTAAAATCAAAAAATCGACCAGGTATACTGACAAGATGTTGATTCGGTTCAGCATGCAGGATGCCAAGAAAGGGTTCTTGCCTATGTCACATGGCATAAATCTTAGCAAGAGTCAGTGTCCTTCGACAACTGATGAGCGAGACCGTATGAATGGTATTCTATATGCTTCAGCTATTGGATCCATCATGTATGACATGATATGTACTCGACCAGATGTATCATATGCTCTAAGTGTTACGAGTAGATACCAAGTTGATCCCATGAAGGTCATCGACAGGTATGAAAACATTCTAAGTACTTAAGAAGGACTAAAGATGCTCTAGTTATGGCGGTGATGAAGAGCTCGTTGTAAATGATTACACCGATGCAAGCTTCCAAACCGACAAAGATGATTATCGTTCACAATCTGGTTATGTATTCATTTTGAATGGAGGAGCAGTGAGTCGGAAAAGTTCCAAGCAAGGGACGGTTCTTGATTCTACGATGGAGGCCGAGTACATTGGCTTCAAGTCGCTAAGGAAGGTGTTTGGATAAGAAATTTCATTGCTGAATTGGGTATGGTTCCGAGTGCCTCGTGCCCAATGGATCTCTATTGTGACAATAATGGAGCCATTGCGCAGCTAAGGAGCCTAGATCCCATCGTAAGTCCAAGCATATACTCAGCGTTACCACCTTATTCGCGAATTGGTGGATAGAGGAGATGTTAAGATATGCAAAATTCATACGGATTTAAATGTTGTCGATCCGCTGACAAAACCTCTCACACACCAAAGCATGAGGCACACAAGAGCCATCGTGATTAGATACTTAAATGATTGACTCTAGTGCAAGTGGGAGACTGTTGGAAATATGCCCTAGAGGCAATCATAGAGATGATTATATTTCATTATGTTCATAACATTTGATAATATGTTATCTTGTTCCTTGAATGAATCGTCAGTTATATAGATCAATGAGTATGTGACTTGTTGGTGAAACTATTTATCTTATATGATGTCGTTCTAAATGTATCCTTGGTCGAATGTCACTGGTCGGAACACCAGTGACTCTACGACTAGTACATGTATTGATTGATGACCATGTTTCACCGGTCATTGATATAGAGATATCGAATCGATAATGTGGACACATGTTAGAGAACATAGTGTTGGATAAGACCCACCTTGAGACACTATTGAGATTGTTTTGATTCTATGTGTCGTTAGTTGGTCTCAAGCAATGATGATGTATAATCCGTAGACCTGAGATCAGCATGGCTTCCTACATGTGTAATAGCACTCTTAGGGGTTGCCAAACGCTACTCCGTAACTGGGTAGTTATAAAGGTAGCTTGCGGGTATGCTATGAAACATGCGGAGGAATGTGACTGGTCAGATATAGGATTTGCCCCTCCTAACATAATGGGAGAAATATCTATGGGCCCCTCGTTGTGGTCGAATAAAGAAAATGCATGGCCATGCCACTAGTGGTCGAAGTGTCGACCACATGAAGTTATTCGACACTTGATCGAGAAAGTATTGAACAGTCCATGGATGACATATTATCTCACCTGGAGTTCAACCAGATGTCGTGAGGCAAAGGGAGAATACACAAGCAGGTTGTTCAGTTGCCGAGGTCGTAGACTAGTCGAAGTCGTATGGAGATACGACCTAGTCGAAGACTACTCAACATAATCACCAACCGGTCATAAGGAGTTGCAAATCGTCGTAGTTAGATACTAATCGGTCGTAAGGAGTTACGAATCGTTGTAACTAATTATGAATCGTCGTGACTAAATACGAGCTGGTCGTAAGTGATAAGGGCCTGGTCGTAGATCATATTGCATTAAGGTTCGTCCGATATATTCTGTGTGTGTTCGGGAATCGTTATGTGTTGCTAGGTACCACTGACGACTCATGATCGGGAAAGAGTTTTCGAGTCACAACTGATTACACACGAACCTATAGGGTCACACACTTAAAGGGCTAGGATTTGATTTGGATGGTGATCCAAATTTTTATAGACCACGAGTTCCTAATAGGCCTTCTGTTCGGGACCCATTATGGATGCCTATATATAGAGGGGCGGTGGCATGGGGTGAGGTGATCGATCAATCTCTCTGAAGAAATCCCAAACCCTAATAGCCACGCTCTCAACCACGCCGGTGCTAGCACTCGCGTGGTGTCCCTACTCGCACGCTTGATACCTTGGAGGTGTTGTTGCGAAGCATCAAAGACTAGGACGATCCGTGACTTGCGACGTTCATCGGAGTAGGAGGAGAAGGCGCGCGGCAAGTACGACTACGACTGCTTCAACTCGCTACATCGACTCTACTTCCGCTACGAGTCAGCGCGTCTAGTGGTAATCTCGTGATCTATTACTAGCGGAGGTTCCTTGGTTGCGCGGTAAAAATTTTATTTGTGCTATCGTAGCCTTCCCGCGATCCTTCAGGCTCGACCACTGAGGGTGAATCGAGTTGCTCGAGAAAAACTCCAGGCGGGACAGATATCCTGGTAGAAGCCATCTGTGCCAACTGGTCTGCTAGAAAGTTTTTCTTTCTAGGAATATGTTGGATCTGAAAACCAAAGAAATGCTTTTCGACTTTTCATACTTCCGCCAGATATGATGACATCTTGGTACTATAGCATTGATACTATTTTCCTACTTAATTCGCTACTAGTTGAGAATCGCCTTTCACTAGTAATCTACGAATCCCGAGCGAACGAGCTGCTCGAAGTCCTGCTAGCAAACCTTCATATTCTGCCACATTGTTAGTAGCAGGAAAGTTTAACTGAATGGCGTATTTTATGTATTCGCCAGTAGGAGAAATCAAGACGACCCCAGCCCCCAAGCCTTGGAGCATCAAGAAACCATCAAAGTACATTGTCCACTCACTGTGGTGTTCGTACTCGGGCCCTTAGGTGGGTTCAGGGTTTGTCCATTCGGCAATGAATTCTGTTATTGCCTGGGACTTGATTGTTGTTCGTGGGATGAAATGGAGGTCAAACGCCCCAAGCTCAACCGCCCATTTTGTTATTCGTCCGGATGACTCCCTGTTTCCTAGGACTTGACCAAGGGGATACCCAGTTGGTACGACCACTTTATGGGCCTGAAAATAATGTCTTAGTTTCCTTGAAGCCACAAGGAGATCATAGAGCAATTTTTGTACCTGTGGATATCTTTCCTTTGGTCATGTAAGACTTCGCTTACGCAATATATCGACTGTTGGACATTGTCACGTTCTACGACTGTGACACCATCGATCGCTTGTGGCGTTATGACCACGTAAATCAGCAATGTCTCTCCCAATCTTGGAGAAACTAAGATTGGAGGACTCGTAAGGTACTTTTTAAGTTCTTTGAAGGCGTTGCTTGCCTCTTTAGTTCATTCAAAACTTTCATGTTTCCGGAGAAGCTTAAAGAAAGGTAGTTTTTTTTCACCTAACCGCACTATGAAACGACTTAGCGCTGCCATACAGCCGGTTAGCTTCTGAACTTCCTTCTTTGTGGTCGGAGGGCGCACCTGATCGATGGCCGTGATTTTTGCTGGGTTTGCTTCAATACCTCTAGCCGAAACCAGGAACCCAAGAAGCTTTCCAGAAGAAACTTCGAACACATATTTCTCTGGATTTAACTTAAGGTTATGGCGTCTTAAGTTATTGAAAGTCTCATGTAAATCTGGAATGTGATCGCCAGCATTGATGCTTTTTTACAACCAGATCATCAACGTAGGCTTCTAGATTCTGACCTATCTGCGGACTAAAGGTTTTTTGCATCAACCTTTGGAATGTTGCACCAAAGATTTTTGAGACCAAATGGCATCTTTATATAACATAAGTGCCATATGGAATGATGAAGGAAGTTTTCTTCATCTTCTTTACTCATATTAATCTGTGGTACCACGAGTAGGTATCTAAAAACTTAACAACTCACACTCGGAAGTAGAGTCTACAAGTTGATCAATGCGGGGAAAGGGAAAGTCATTCTTCGGACAAGCTTTATTAAGATCTGTGAAGTCAATACACATTCGCCATTTTTCATTGGTTTTTCTAACCATTACAGGATTGGCGAGCCACTCTGGGTGGTCGACCTCGCGAATGAACCCAGCCTTGAGAAGCTTGTCAATCTCTGACTGGATTGCTTCCTTCTGATCAGGTGCAAAATGCTTCAACTTCTGCTTGACCGGTTTTTTGTCAGGCTGCAAGGCTAGCCTATGCTCGATCACCTCCCTGGGGACTCCGGGCATATCGGACGCCTGCCAAGCGAATACGTCCTGGTTTGCTCGGAGGATGGAGACGAGCGACCAGTATTTTGGCGCCCTCTAGAGAAGCGCTTTCGTCGAGTTGTACCTCTTCTGTCTGGTCGGAAGGTTTTGGTGCCATCTTTGGCCTTGAGTGCTTGACCTGCATGGTAGTGGTGTTAGTTCCCCTGGTCAGAAGTTCGTCGACCAATTCCAAGCATTTTCGATCACATGTGTAAGCTATTTTTTGATCGTCTCGAACTGTGATGACACCCTTTGGTCCTGGCATTTTCAAACTCTGATAATTGTAATGCGCGGCTATCAGGAATTTTGCTAAGGCCGATCGATCGAGGATTGCATTATATGCGGTTTCGAAATTCACCACATCAAATGAAATCTTTTCTGTTCGGAAGTTGTCAGGCATTCCGAACGTAACCAGTAGGGACAAGTGCCCTATTAGCTTGGCGGTAGATCTAGAAACTATGCCATGGAAGGCATATTTCACAGGTTTTACCTTGGATTTGGGAATCTGCATGTCTTCCAATGCGCTCACAAATAAAATATTTAAAAAACTATATCTATCTATCAAGACCCGATTAACCTTGTAGTTGTTAATAGTAGGCTCAACGACAATAGGGAACCTACCTGGTCGAGTCGAAGGGATGGGGAAATCTTCTTTGCTGAAGGAGATTATCGTCTCTGACCACCTTGAAGGTTTAGCAGCGATCAAAGGCTCGGTAAGGTTGATTTCCTGCTCCAAGGCCTTCAGATGACGTCTGGACTCGTACGAAGAAGATCCACCGAAAATCACATCGACAGTGTGCTGAGGTTCTTGGTACTCTATTTCTTCGTCACCGTCATTGTCCTTCTTGGAGCTTGTTTCTCCGAGCTCTTGTATCGAGGGGAGTGGACCTTTACCTGCATAATAATCTTTCAGCTTCTTTTGCCAGGCACGGCAGTTGCATAAGTCATCTCTTGCTTGCTGGTGAAGTGGACATCACTTCTTATTTTTCTTGTATTCATTGGTCGGGACTTTTGCCTTACCACGACCGGCATAATCTTTCTTTCTCTTGGTGAATTTTTAGGAACCGCAAGAACCTCCTTATCGTCGGGTTTGCAGTGTCTCTTTTTATTGAGAGCCTTACTTTGCTTCTTTTCTGTCTTATCTAAGCCAGATTGGGGGATTTTATCTTTTTGATCAATGGCCTCCTTCCACTCAACCGCTTTGCTGGCGGTTGCGTACTTGCCGGCCATATCGAAAAGCTCGTTGGTTGTTCGTGGTGGATGTATGGCTAAATCCTCTGTAAACCTTCGATTTCTTAATGTTGCTTTGAAGGCTTGAATGACAGAAGATTCTGCAACCTCTGATATTGAATTATGAATCTGGCTAAATCTTTTGATATACTGCCGGAGAGTCTCATTGGAGTTTTGCCGGATTAGGTGGAGATCGTCCTCCTTCCCAGGGCGGTCGTACGTACCCTGAAAATTTGCAATCAGAAGGTCGCAAAGTTGCTCCCAAGTATACACTGATCCGACCGGTAGGTTGAGTAACCATGACCGGGATGATCCATCTAATACCATGGTAAGATAGTTAGTCATTACATTTTCTTCACCACCAGCAGCTCTGATGGCGGTGGTGTATATCTGGAGAAATTCTAAAGGATTTTGAGTCCCATTGAACTTATCCAAATTGACCGGCCGGAACCTATTTGGCCAACGCACAGCCTGAAGCCCTGTAGAGAAGGCTCAACAACCTGTGATAGCTTCATGGCGCCTCCTTTGGAAAGGTGCCAGATTATAATCGGTCGGATTGGATTGCCGGTGCTCCGGTGTCCCGATTCGGTCGTGGACATTGATAGGACGCCTCTGACCGCTTGCTTGATTCAGACGATGCCGAAGATCATCAGGTCCAAGCGATTGCTCCTCTCGACGAAATGAAGGTGAGGTTTCTTGGAATAGCCTTCTCCCCTCATGACTTCTTGGTCGGAATCGTCGAGGTGGTCTTGGTATCAACTGGTCTTCAACACGACCATGCTGGCCTCCACTGCAGGAAGAATGCTGGGATGAAGTCATGGTCTGAATTTGCGAATGCCTTCGTTCCCGATATGCTTCTGTGCGCTGCATAGCCTGTTGGATAATTTCTGATACCTGACCTACAAGTTGGACAAAACCCGGAGTCTCTACTAAAACAGGGTCAGAAGTATTTAAAATATCCCTAACTCGCTGCAGGTTTTGTACCGTTACCGAAGGTCTCAGATGATTTCTACCAGAAGAAGGTGTCTGATGGCCTGAATTTCCCCCCGACCTCCTAGTTGGTCTTGCCTGGTCCCTTACATGGGCTGGGGTAGAACCAGACGAATTAACTGATGGACATCCAACAGTTCTGTTACCTTTGGCATTTGGTGCTTGACCGCTCGTACCATCTCCATCATTATGTGGTGACGAGGCAACGTATGGACCGTACACGGTATTTTGATCTGTATCTCTAATCGCATTGACCTCGTGTTTCCAACAATGATCTTCTGATGAGCTTCCGTCGTAATCGATGATGAGCCTTTCAGAGCTTCTGCGAGAAGCTTCCATGATGGAGAGTGGTCGGTAATCAGTACTTCTTGAGGTCTTCGTAATGGTCTCAACCTGATCCGGGCGATTGCCGATCGTATACTGAACCTTAACATCCCCACTTGGTTTATGACCAGTGGGGGTTCCATCGACACCGTCACCAGATGTCGGTTGGCTCCTGGAATTGCCAGAAGCCGTCGGTGAGTACTTATCAACCATGATCGCATCAAGGGTATATTGATCCTCGAGTTGCGGTGTTGAATTTTCGTCACCTTTTTTGCCGATCGAAAAGTCCGGGCTTGCAGAGGTTTTTGGGTGTTCCGAACTGGTCGAAAGCACTTCCTCTGAAACCGCCACTAATCATAGCGGTGTATCATCATCCATCCGGTCGACCTCGCTAATATCTGCGATGGGCGAACCAGCGGAGGAGGAGGATGATGAAGAGACTCCATTTTCCTTCATGGCGCGGATGCATGTGTCCATGTCGAGGTTGGAGTAGTCCGCCAGGTCGAACTAGTTTTCCTCGTCCCAACTTCCTGCCATAACTGCATGAGCGATTACAAATGGGAAATGAATAAGGATTTGATGAACAAAGAACTTCTTCCAAAACTCCGCGCCTTGTTCCCCACGGACGGCGCCAGCTGTCGACGATCAAGACGTCGATCTTACGAAATGAATAGCAGAGAATAACGCGGAATTTCTAGGGAGAGAATGGGAATGCTCTTTTATTAATATGAACTGGATTTTACAGGGGATGCCTTATGACTAGGTGGTGGACTAATCCTGTTTACATTGAGAACAATGCTTGCTATGCTACCATATCGGGCTTAAAACATGAATTTGATGTTAATGTCTATACTTCAATCCGATGAGGCTTGATCCCTTGCTTAGTCCATGCTCCATCTTTAAATAGCTCTTGAAGAGGTGGCAGTTACTTCTGGAGAAGACGTCTATTGTGAAGCATCGCGACTGGTCGGAGCGAGATGACAGTTGACCGTTCAGCGGTTGTATGCTTGTGAGATACTTAACCGTATGGTGGTTGTTCATCAGTGTCTCAGGATAAGAAACATCGTGTGGTATGGGATATACGCATGTGTTCCATTCGTCACACAGTAGAGAATATACCTGGGATCAGTTCCAAATATCAGTTCATACATTTTACAAGCAGTTCCCTAGTCGGAGGCTTGACATAGTACCTTGTCCGACCAGAGTACCTATTGTGTAACCTATGGAATCCTTACGACCAGTGAGGTCGTGAACCTCAGGGGTTACGACTATGAAGACGTATGGTCTTTATAAATTACAATTAATACATAGAGGTTTTTATCCTCGTCAACATCGCTTATGTATTTTCCTATCGGTATGCCATAATCCTCCTTTAATGTGCAGTCGGTTGGGTCGGATATCAGTGAGCTTATCAAAAGCCCGACTCCTATCACTGCCATGACCACTTCCACTCCAACGACCGCTCAGGATGGTGGCCTCTCGGAGGTAGAAAGAGCATAAAAAAGAAATATACATTTTAGATGAATGATTTTGCCGCCAAACTAACTTTAATTTATAATTAGGCAGGAGAAAAAGAAAATCCGCCGACCAAAGCTACGGTGGTCATAGACTCCGAAGCAGTCATGATCGACCAGGCAGTTGCTCCTGAAGAAACTGTTCTTGAGGTCAATGAAACCACACTCTCCAAACAGATGGTTGGGGAAATTATCTCCAACCAAGTGGTCAAGGAGATTTCTTTCGACCTCCGTTCCGAGGATGAGAGGGGTCTAACCAGCCCTATCAGTCCAGATTCGATGAAATCGATCGAAAAGAAGAAGAGAAAGGCAAGCGCTCTGGAGTTTGCTCCAGGGCGTTTCAACTTCAAGACCAAGAAGACTAGGTATGTGAAATAAATAATTTACATAAATTCATACCTTTGGTTTTTCTTATATTCTGAAATCCTAACATTCCTTTCTTCTGCTTTCATAGATCCTCTGGTGTTCTAATTGCTTCTGATTAGAGCACCCCTCAGGAGGAAACTCCTGAGAAAAGGATTGTCGAGCCATCCCCCGAGCAGTTGGAAGCGCCAGTGCCTGCTCAAGAATCCTTGGTGGCTCTGACCCCGCCTATGGAGGTAGAGGCCAACAAAGAGTCACAGCAGGTTTTGCCTATTACTGGGACCGAAGTGATCGAAGTGGAGAGGAGTTCTTCCTCAGTTAGGAGGTCTCTCCATCCTGATGACATCCCCAACCAACCTGGAATCATTGATAATAAATGACTAGAGGAGGCTTGGAGGAAGATGTCAGTCTGTCAATCAAAGACAGATCCTGGGACCATTTACTCCAAATATGCAGACAAGGCGGTCTAGGTGAGTACCTACGACCACTCTTATGGTATTTTTGTTGGGACCGGATTTCTAAATCCGAACCCTCTGTGTATTTCTGCATCAGTCTCGGATCAGTAGCTAGTGCATACAGTGGAAACATTGTTGATAACCAGTTCGAATCATGAATAACATTAATAAATAACTGAGTACTGGCATTATGACCACTTATTACAAAAGAGGTCCAAAGACCTTAAGTCTCATAGCAGCAGAAATAAAATGATAAACTTCGTGGTTGACCCATCGAATCGCCCACCATCATTCAACTGGGGGAACACAGCCTAGTACTCCGGGAAGCCTTCGTCGAAGCCATAGACGAAGTAGTCGTAGTCGTTCTCAGCATCTTCGTAGACTATTTGTTTTGAGTGTAGCATGTGAGTACATAAAGTACTCCGTGAGTCTTGGAAAATTATGCATATGCATAGCTTTAACAATTGGGCATATAGGGTTCTTTTGCATAGAGCAACATTTTAAGTCTAAACATCTTTTATAAAGCACCTTTGACAAATGTAGATTAAACAATTAAAGTAATTTGAATTAATCTCTAGTGCAGGTTCCAACTACCATGCACTAGTAAAGAGGCTCTATCCGCCAAGTTTCCATGAATTGAGCTCTAGCTGCCCAACTGGCTCTAACTACCATAACAACATTCTAAGAGCTCCAACTACTCCTGGATTCCCAAAATATTTCTTTTAAAACCAAAACTGAAATCTACCATGTGTATACGCACCTTGCCCACCCTTGACCGTGGGTATGGCTATTCGAATAGTTTTTAACACTCTACAGAAGTTGCACAGCTTGACCTACACGAGATAATCAACTTAAACTATCCGCTTCACACACTTTCGATGGTGTACGACTAAGCGATTATCACATGGATTTTACAATGCTTTTATCCTAACATTAGCCTGCCCGATGAGCTTAACCCCAAGTCATGGACGTCATTTACCATTGACCTAGAGCTCACCGTTGTGGGGGATAACCTGCCCGGACTTGGACATCAATTACCAACGCCCGAAGCAAAACCCCCGACAAACATGGATGTCATTTACCATCATCTACACTACCCAGGTAACACCTACCATCTACAACCTGCGGGCTAAATGTTCAGACTTAGTAAATTACTCAGCAAGGTCATTTCCATTTAGGACGTGTGGTTGCACGGTAATGCTTGGTTTGAATAAACACAAGAGTCGGTCCTTAATCGACCAGGGCGAGACAAACAAGACTCATGCCACTCACCCTAGTCTAAAACATCTTCCTCCATTTTATTTTATTTTCCAAACATTGACATTTCCTAATGTCAAATATTTTCCAAAATTAAAATATAATTGGTAATAAATATTTTTCTCCCCCATAGGTTAGACAAGACCGAACAGCACGTCTAAGCAATTCTACCATTTAAAACTATTCTGCAAAATTGTAATCAATAATGCAGAATTTCTACATTAGGGTTACAAAGGTACAGGATAACAAATATCAAGAATGACATTAACAAACTTAGGTTTTTAACTAACAACCTACAGTTTAAACTTATCATTTAAATAAATTAGCTATGCATAACTTTAAAACTGAAAACATTATTTAACAAATATGGGTTCAAAGTGTTCAAAGGAAACTCGCCTTCAGTGACATTGGAGGTAAGCGCTTCCTGTTGATCCAAATTCGTGTCGGCGACGTCGGACTCTACACGCGCGAATCGGACCAAATAAATAATAAAAATAAAATAAAACTAAAAATAATAAAATAAATACTGGAAGGTAGAGAATGAATTTATATGAATTTAGGAGAAAGAATCGACGGATTTGGAGTTCGTATGAAGGAGAATGATTGTCTAGAAATTTGATTCTCACACAAAATGATAACACACGTTGAACTACTGCACTGGCATTCTATGTTTCGGATTCTTCTGCTCTGCTATTTTGGTTTAACTGAAGAAAAAACATTTGATTACAAGTGTACAGAGGTAGAGAAGGAATGGTATACACACTGACATGTGGGACCATTAGATGGTGGAATAACAGAGAAAGAAATCGATAAGAAATGCTGAAATACTAATCTGGAATTACTGTTTCCAATTGCTAACAGAGCGGACCCAAAAGATGAATGACTGACTTGGAGGGTCCACACGCTAGTGTAACCAGTGAAGCAAAGAGATGAAAGGGGTGAGTCAAAGGATTGTGGGACCAAGATATCATTGAGTCAAGGTTCTTCAACAGAGGCATTCACAGAATGAAACAAACAGAAACGAGAACAGAGCTCCCAGGCGCTTCGGCCATGGCAACGACGCCAGCAAGGGAGTTGGCGAGGTGGCCGGCCAAGCACAAAAATGGGACCCCATGGGGTCCCTCTACCCCTAGGAAGCGGTGGTTTTCCCGGAGAAGCCCGACAGCGGCGACGTCATCATCCGGGGTGGCGGCGCTGATGTTCCAGAGGCACGGGGAGGGAGCTAGCGTGAGCACAGGCATGGCCTCGGCCCACGGATTGCATCCATGCGGTTGGTTTGGTCGAAGATGGTCTGAGGCTATCCCTCCAAGGCGACCGACGGCCGGAACCAGGCGACAACAGTGGCGGCGATCCTCGGCGAGAACTTGAACAAACGGAGGTATGCAATGCGAAGAGTAGATAATGGTGATTGTGCAGTAGCGAAGAATTGAATTTTGGCTCACCGGAGGCGACGAATCGACGACTGAGGATGATGATGAACGATTTGGGGAAAAACTCGATTCCCGTCAAACAGTTGCACGAAAACCAAATTAACTTCGCATAAGGGTTCAAGATACTCGGAAACACGATATGACATGAAGAGAAATTTGAAAATATCACCGGAGCGACAAATGGGCGATTTGAGTGAAGCAACCGTCATCTGAAAAAACAGAAATGCGATGAAGTTGGTGCTCCGGATGTTCTAAAATTTTGAGGGGATGCAAAGGGGTCGATGAAGTGATGGCATGCCAATTTATAGCTTCTTTCATGATACAAATCGCCGGGAACACGAGTGATTAACGACGGCATTCGTGGCTTCGGTTTGGAAACTGAAGGAAAAAGAAACTGAAGCACTGATGGCCTATGGGATTGAAGGCAATCACTGCTCTGGAGTAAGTGCGGCGCCCCGTGTTATTACCCTAGGGGTAATCACACTTAGGCATACGGATTACTATTTGTTTGCTCAGTAGAACACTGCTCCAACGAATAGTAAGTCTTTACCAGAGTTAACGTAGCAGAACAATAAAATAGAAACTGTACTTTCTATTCCAGTTAGCCACGCCAGACTATGGTTCTTACATAGTAATTATAAACGGCACGATGGGATTAAATCCCTTCGTCTGCCTTTCTTACTCCATCGGTCTTAAATTCGTCCCAGCGTCAAATCAGCTGCCCATCTCACCCTGGTCTTCAAAGCCAACGCTCTCGCCTCGTGCAGCTTCATCAGTACCTGCAAGTCCTTCATCCCACGCGGGATAGTTCCCGGCCGGACTAGGATCTACAAAGGAGAATACTAGCAAGGTTGAGTACAAATTAATGTACTCAACAAGTATTAATAGCAAAATGCACTGTATGACTCATCTCTGTTCTTTTTCTTCATTTTCTAGCTCATCTCTTTTCTGAAAATAACTCAATAAAACATTAGGTGGCAAAATTTTATTCTGAAAAGACTACTAGTCACTCGGAGAGAAGAAAGACCCCCAGTCGTTCCCGTATGCTCCAATCCAGGAGTCAGGCATGAATTCATGATTTTATTTAGCACTGCGCAGGCTTTGTACCACTTTACTCATAGCTACTCTGAACTCTCTTGAACTGGGTCCACCGCATTTCCTTTGATGCAACTACGAGTTCAGAATACAGAACGTTTTCCAGGTTACGTGATTAAGTCTCCACCCATTGTTTTCCGTCGGTGTCCTGAGCGCACCCAGTCCTCCACCGAGTTCCAACAATGTTGGTTGGGGCGTTCATCTCTCCTATGCCCCAACACTCCACCTGTTGCGCTACTATAACGCCTTGGACTCCCCCAGTTCCGGACTTATCCTACCGGCCCCTGAGTTCATCATCCCTACACCACCCATGTAATATTACTTACCCGATGTGGAGAGGACAAATCACGTAACAAGGTAGCATTTTTTGCCCGACGAAACGGGAAAATGGTTGGCACTTAAATACGACCTCTGATCCGGGTGAGAGTTTTGTTGGTCCTTATATACTAACCCTAAGTAAAGGGGTCCCACCTCTTGCCTCGTCGTCATCTGTTTCTCATCTCCTCCCCTGCCCTGGGCCCCCTTTACCAGCCCTAATATTAACTCTTCACTTACCTTCTTCATCTTCATCTTCTTCTGTTTAACCAATTTGGATTTTGAGATATAGTTTTATGCAATACATATATATATATATATATATATATATATATATATATATATATATATATATATATATATATATATATATATATATATATGTATGTATATATATATATATGAGACAACAATATAGAGTTTACATTTAATATAACTATATTTATGTTCAAGAGAATAGCTTGCCTTCAAAGCAGAGAAATGACCTTGTGTGAAAATTGGTATCGGCTACTCTGTTGGTCTTTGGTTAGTCTTCGTAGCAATGGGCAACACGAATCGTAATATAATTAAATACATAGTTGATTTTGAGGTGATACAATGGATACATAAGTTAGTGTATTCTAAATGTTAGCACCATTTAATTTAAATAAAACTTTTGAGATCCGAACCGAGTTAACATTCCTAAAATAATCGCTCTCATCGAAAACGCGCTCTCGATCGACAACCCGCGTTCACGCTTAATCGATTAAACTAACGAATTAAATACCGCAACTACTTGACTAATTACTTGCGATGCACAAAGCTACTACACACGCTAGTTATTCGATTATTACAGACAATATGGCTATTGCACTTATCTAGCAATTTAATCTCGACATGTTTTAAGTTGGTTACTAGACAAGATTTCAATTAAATCTACTAACGAAGAAGGATTAAACAATGAAAATTAAGCAATTAACCTCTACTACCAACACGGCCAACAATCGCAACAAGCATTAAAAATCTACAGAAATCCTAACACTTGCCCTAATCCTAACCTAATCATCTAATCCCTAATCACCCTTAATCTCTCTCCTCTCCCTTGCTAACCCTACTCGGGCTCCACTAACCCCACCAAAGACAGCACCCCTCTCTAATCTCTCTCTCCGATCCCTTCTTCTCTTCCTTCTCCTACCCGTGACACACTCCCGGACCACCCCTTTCCCCAAAATCTCTTTCTCCTCCCATCTTCTCCATGGCTCCTCTCCAACCGAAGCTCCTTGCACCGGCTCCCCTTCGGTTCCTCCTTCTCCCTGATGCCGTCTCCGCCGGCCCGGCCCTGTGCGCCTCCTGGACTCCCCCTTGGCATGGCCGAAGGCCAGCGCCGCCCTGGCTCGCCTCCACCGCCGGCCCGGCCTAAGGCCGCCGGCGCTCTACTCGGCACTACGCTACTACCCGGCTCTCTCTCTACTCCCTCTCGCTTAGATCCAACTAGAGCAGAAATTATTTGTGATGTATATGCTCCTGTATGCAAGAAAGGTGCTAATGGTGGCTTGATCTACACTTAGGTAGGCAAAAGCTGGCGGTTTGATAAAAGGGGAGGTATGAGGCTTGATAGCTGTGAGGAGAACTACCATGATCTACCTAGGTATGCACCCGACTCCCTTCTCTCTTCTCGGATCTCACTCTTTGCTCTGTGATGAAACTGGTTGATGCTCCGAGAGCCATTGTTTCTACTGTGGAATGTTCACTGCGCCTATGAAGTTCATCCGAAAGGATGAGCGACAAAAATGGATGTGATGGCCAGAGGGTTGATTACCTGATGGTTTTGGGATTGGGGTCGGTCTGTGGGTCGTATTCGCTGTGGTGGCCGGCGTGGTCCAGAGGGGATGCCGGCAGGGTGGGAGTGGTGGTCCTCTGGCTGGACTCGGCGTTGCCCTCGGTGGTCGCTTGCGGATCAAAGGCCGCCACTTGTGTCGCCCTTGCTCCTCGGTCCCCTCCTCCCTGGCTTCGGGCTGCCTTGATGCTTGGTGATGGCTTGGTCACCGTTTACCTTCTGGCTCCTTGCTGCCTGGCTTTGCTCCTTGCTCTGGTGGGTGCTTTGTGTTCTCTGATGGCAGTGAGAGGTTTTCTTGTGGGCTGGTGCTAGCTTATGGTGTTCGGCCAAGGGGGATGGCTTTACCAGGGGAGATGCATTGCTATGGAGGCTGCCTTCGGTTGATCTAATCCCTTGACTGTGGTTTCCCATGTGGCTGGTCAAAGACCACTATGCCCTTTGCCCTTATCCTCAATGCTCTCCTGTGATTGATATTTTGGGATGGCTCTAATCTCTCTCTCTCTCTCTCTCTCTCTCTCTCTCTCTCTCTCTCTCTCTCTCTCTGCTTCCATTGTTGGCTGAAAATGCTGATGGACCTCCGGTCCAAATGAAGCTTCTACTGTTCGTGGGCTTAAGGACCTTTGGTCCAAACGTGGGCTTTGGATCGGTTTTCGGATATTTGGCTGAGGTAGGTCGGTAAAATGTGGGTGTCGGTTTTAATATTGCTGGATGATGAGGCCTACAGAAGTGACAGGTACCGAATGACTTTGGGTGGTCTGGATATCTTAGCGACCAAGGAGCCGACTAACTCCGGTTGGTCTGGGTGTCTTGATGGTCAAGGGACCGACTACTCAGGTTGCTCCGAGTATTCAGCTGCACTTTGGGAGACTGACGGCAATCTTTACTTTAATAATACTGTGGCTTGCTTCGGTCTAACAACACTGGCGGAGAGTGGTTTGCGTGCAGGTTTCTTGGATGATAAGGACGACACCGGGGTTTGATGGGTCGGCGATCGAAGAACAAGGATACAAGGAGGGCTCGGCGATATGCAATGCAGGATGTACTCTTTTTATTGCTTTGTAAACCAATCTAAGCTGTAACTATTTAAACAATACTAGATGATATGAGATGATGATGCACTTCTATTGCAATGCTTACAATTGACTTAATTATCTAATGCAAATAGAAGGTGAAATCTAATTATGATTGATGCTACTGTGCACTGATGAATGCAATGATGCGCTGCTCTAGAAACGAAACACGACAATTAAAGGCTTAACGATGATCGAAAACTAGTGTTAGCTTACCGCTAAGCCGAGATTAATTACCGCTAAATACCGATTACTGAAAAAAAAAGATTAGCTAATTACGCGAGTTCTCATAGTAAGGGCGCGGTGATGACGGAGTCGCATTGCTTCAGACGGATTTGAAAAAGATGCATCGAGTGAGGAGAACAGAGAAGAAACATAAACTGCTGATGACTGCTGTTTTTGGACTGAAAACTGAAACGCTCACACGTACAGAGCTTGAAGAAAGGTAGGAGAGAGAAATTGCAAGAAAAAGAAAAGAAATCCAAAAAAAAAATAGAAAAATCAAAAAAATCCTTGGAACCTAAATAGATTGAATAAAATAATTTTGAATTTAATTGATGTTTATTTCAATCATTTAAAAAGTTTTTCATTTTCTAAAATTTCAAATTAAGCTTTTAATTAATTCATTAAAATGCAAATGATTCATTTTATTTTTAAAGCTTCAAAAAGGCTCTAAAAATTGGGATGTTATAATTTGTATGAAGTTTATTTAAAACTTAAAAAGTTTACCATATTTTTATAGCATATAGTGGAAAATGTCGATGTGGTCGGAGAACTGACCGAGTGAATAATTTTCTTAGAAAAGAAAAATTTTGAATAGGAAAGTAAGTACTTCTTCTTGACTCCCTCTTCCCTTTTTTGTTAGTTCATTCGTTATTTCATTCCTTGTTATTTCTCAATTTCTCCCCTTATCATATTTTTTACATTGATTTTCTAGTATTTGAACATGTGGCCTGTAAGTTACGTGTAATCGACTACACTAGACAATTGTTCCCACCCACTTTGGTGGCTACACTAGCCAGTGTTCTTGCTGATGACTGCACACATTTTTGGTTTCTGCTGAAATCCTAGGTGGGAAGGGATAAGAGGATGGTGAAGAGGCATAATGGACAGGAATGATAAAACCACTAGTATAGCAAACTTTGAGTGCTATTTTATGAACCATGTCAAGTTGAATGGTATTTAGCTAAAGTGGAAAAATAAGAGAGAGATGTATGCGAACTTTCCTATCATATTTGGAACGTAGAAACTCCATAAAAACTTTACAGACACAGTATAAGACCTATAGAATTCTCATAAAATCCCCTTGTTCCAAACAAGTCCTTCCTGTATACATGGAATGATCCTATGTGTTAAAAATAGAAAAGGACGTAGAATTCTCATATACAATGGTGTTTCAGGGCCTCATTCACAGAGAACATATCATTTAAAGGACCTATCCCGGAGATCCGATTGTAAGAAACGGTTTCTTTGTTTGCTTACTTTGTTTAGGATTTTTGGTGGCCTGTGTTTCAGTTCTAAACAATAGTATACTTATGCATTGGAATGGCAGTCATGTAGCCTATGGTATTAGACTAATATAGAACTATTTCATATAGCTTACCAGTTCACGTAAGGGGTTCACGTAAGGGGTTCCTTGATGATGAAACTACGATGAAAGATATTAGATTTGTACATAGGATAGGTACCACTTGATCATCGACTACTGAACTTGCCACTTCTAGATTTTTTTAGCCTAAGTCATTACCTAATTTCAGATGTGGAGATGGATTACCTGCCAATTGTATTGTTATTTATTTCCTTCTAAGTGATGCATTTTTTTTTTGTTTCTTTGCTCCCATTGAACAATCTTTCAAAGTTCGAACACTCATGCTGCATCTTTTTTTTTTTAAAAAAAAAAGGAGTAGCTTTTCTTTTTTAAGGATAAGATCAAAATCAAACAAACCAGTCCCAGAGTATTTTCGGCTAATATGCCAGACAAATTATGTAAACAATACTTTAATCTAATTTGCCAATCTCTCTCTAATTTTCTAATGACGTTTTTAGATTATGCAGAACCTTTATATATAGGAGTACATGGTCTCTGTTGTAATAGACAACCACGTACATGGACTGATTGGATATCGTAGTGTTAAATCTGAGGCTAGAGACTGATTGGATATCGTAGTGTTAAATCTGAGGCTAGAGATAATATAGATATGTACACACACTATATTTCCTTACAATAATTGCACACACTTGATTACACGTCAATCACGCAGTTGCAATCATACTTGCCATGATTAGATTGATTTATTGTGAAATACTACTAGATGGAATACTGCTATATACTCATCCTTCTCCTCAAAGAGTTTGTTGTAGGTATCTCTAATCCTCCTTCTCCTTCCATTATTAGATGTATGCTACCGTTGTGTTACTTGACGATCTGTTTTCGTGATTGTATAATTGGTTTATTTTGTTTATATATGTTTGAATTTTCCTTTGCACGGGAGTAAGACATTACCATGGTGATAGAGGTACCAGCTTAGGTGCCCACATCTTTTGATTCTTTAGGACTTCCTTTTATTTCAGATTCCTATTCATTATCCTTGTGTAATGCTAATTTGTAGACGATGTAGATTCACATTTAGATACCTATATATTACTATGTTATCAACAGTTGTTGTTGAACTCATATGGGAAGGGACGGCTATGCAACACCTGAAGGTGCAGTAGGTAAATAACTTAATTACGAAAAGAAAGACACGTTAATAACACGTCTCCGGCACCCTCGGTCCACCTCGCCACGCCTTTCCTCCTTCTCCCATGCGCCTCCGGTCCCTTCGCTACACTCTCCGCCTCAAGCTTATAGAGGATTAGATCCCAATCAGGAGAGTTCCAGTCTTCCAGTGCTACATGTGAAGGGGAAGGGTGACAGAGGAGGAGAGCATGGGATCTGGTATCGGAGTTGTACTAGTGCTAGTTGCAGCATGTGTAACACTTGCCCCACCCTGCGCTTTGCCTTCTTCTCGCAAGTAAGCTCCTCTTGCTCTTTTCTATTTTTCTGCTCTGAGGTTCTCTAACTGGAGTTGGGTCTCAGGATCTGCCTCTATATTTACAATTTCTACTAACATTTATACAACTGTTATTGATTACTCCTCGGAGGTCCTGTTCCCACTTTTACATTATATATGGAGGTACAAGCAGGCTTTTCAGAAGAGAGTGCAATGGTTACCAATAGTAAGAAGAATGCTATATGGACAAAAACACATGATCCAAATGCTCGCCGTGTTCTCAACCTGATGATAGAGTTAGAAGGGTTCTGGGTGAAAATGGGCCAACAGTTTTCCACAACCACACATGTGCTTCCTAAACCCTACATAAATGTCCTCATTCAGTTGCAGGACTCGCTTCCTCCACGCCCACTCGAAGAGGTATGCACACCTGTTCTTTATGAATGGAATATTGAAATTATTACCCTCATAAATATTTTCCTTGATTTGTAAATCAATCATAATCCTAATGACAATGATTAACAATGTAGAACCTAACTGTGTTGTAATTTATCTTTATCTTTATTTTTGTGTCTCATGTGCAGGTTCGTGGAACCATAGAGAAAGAACTTGGGAAACACATGACTGATCTATTTGCTAATTTTGTCTTGGACCCTCTTGCAGCTACATCAGTAAGGTTTGTGATGTTCCAATGAACTTTAATTTATCTAATGGAAATTCATAGTATGCTCATGTGAGTCTTCGTGACCATTTTGTAACAGATAGAACAAATTCGTCATGCAGCTTTGACAGATGGCAGAGAAGTAGTTGTGAAAACTCAGCATGATGGTGTCAAAGAGATCATATTAGAGGTTTCTCTCTTTTTTGGAAAAAAAATGTTTTGTAAAATAAGTAGGATTGCTATTACATTTTTTTATTGCCGAACAGGATTTGAAGAATGCAAAATCATTAATCGAATGGATAGTCATGGAATAATTTAATCTTATTTACTCTTTCCTTCCTCCAACTTAAAAAAAATCGCTCACTTTGAGACATATATATATGTTATGTTGCTCGCTGTGTTTACCATGTTTGTGACCGTGTCTCTAAATGTATTCACGAGGTACTGACCAGAGAGTAGGCGTAGATGTGTAATCAAACTTTATAGTACGATAGCAGCAGGGCTCGCTTCCTCCACGTCCTCTTGAAGATGTATACATACATGTTCTTGATGAAAGGAAGAATGAAAATTATTACCCTCATGAGTATTTTCATTGATTTGTAAATCAATCCTAATCCTAATGTCAATGATTAACAATATCGTATAAGAGAGGAACCTAATAAAACAACTTCTCGAACCATGGTTGTTTTGCGTCCTCTAAAGGTTTGGGCATTTAGCATTCAGTTCCTGCTGCAAATCACTTCATCTTTTAGAAGTTCATTGACACACTCATGGTTTTTCCCTTCGCTAAATTTAGGTTGTAATAACTAACTTTTTTTCAAGAAAGTGCAAAAGTTTTGCACATCTTTTCATTAAGCAGAAAAAAATAAAACCGAATACATATAGGAAAAAAGAAAAAACTCTGAGCACGACCAGAAGCACGACCCTCAGAGAAAAACTACAATAGAGAAAGGTAGAACACGCCGCCACACCGGAGCAAGGACGCCAGCTCGAGGTCATGTCGACTCTACTCATTGACGCACTGTCGGCCAAAGGTACAACGAGGAGGGGGAGGTCAAAGACTCCAAGCCGACGCCTCCAAGGAGGGAAAATGACACCGGAGGCGTCACCGTCAATCAATCCGGCAGGAACCAGATCTGAGGTTTTCACCTCGGAGAATGCCACAGGAACTCAGGAAGGGTGAGGAATCGAAGCTCCAAGACAACGCCTCCAAGGAGGGAAACGACGTCCGAAGACGTCACCGTCGCCAGATCCAGATAAAGCTAGATCAAAGGTTTTCACCCAGAACATGGCACCACACCACCCCCACAAGCTCTCGCCAATGCCTGCCAAAGCTGCCCCGCAGCCGCACCGCTGCAGCCACCTTCTCGCCGCCCGTCGACCAGGGACCAACCGGATCCAATGGAGACACCAGATCCATACAGCTCAGGCACCCTGGGCGAGCCGGGCGACGACTGGGGTCAGGGCCACCCCCGCTGGCCCCAAGTCCACCATTATTTTTATTTTATTTTTTTCGATCCAGATCCGAAACCCAAAGGCCCACAGATCCAGATTCGTGCCAGATTGACACCGATGCGCGCCACCAACGAGCTGCACCGACAACCACGCCACCCCAGTCACCCAGGGTCGCCCCCCGGTGGCCCCACGGCGCGTTCGGTGCTACAAGCACAGCGGCTGAGCGCGCTACACCGTAAGCTCGGTCGAGCCGCCACTCGGGGTTGTGCTCGCCACGCGCAAGTCGGCCCGCTCGGATCCGGTCGCTCGCGTGAGAAGTCTCACGACGCCGTCGGACAAGCCACCAGGCCCTCGCCGGTGCCGCCTGAAGCCACCACTCCGGGGGGCGTGGCCTCGCTCCAAATCCAAGTCGGCTGCCCGCGACTGCTCAGTTCCATATCCAAGCCGGCCACCCGCAACCGCTCAGCTCCGGGGAGGCTCGGCCTCGTGCCAGACCCTCACCCGGCGCCGCCTGAAGCCGCCACTCCGGGGGTGCTCGGCCTCGCTCCAAATCCAAGCCGACTGCCCCCCTCCTGCTCCCTCGCCGGATCCAGCCTCTCCTGCTCCGGATCCGGCCCGGACTGAGGCGCCGCCGCCTCCGGAGCTAGCTTGCAGTCGCGCCGCCGCTACTCGCCCGCTCACCCGGCCCCGAGTCTCCTACTCGCCGTGCTCCCCATCTGCTGCGGTTTTGTTGCCATCCCCGCGCCGTGGTCCTCTGCTCGGCGTGCCGACTCAGAATCTTGCCGGGCCGAAGCTCCTATGCCCTGAGCTCCCGCCGTCGTCCAGATCCGATCTGGAACGGCCGCCGCCACCCCACTCGGATCCGGGCCGCCTGAGCCTCCCGAGCTCGCCCCGACTCGGATCAGCGTAGCCCCAAGCTCCGTACTCCACCGGAGTGGAGGAACAAGACCGCCTCGTCTTCAACTTCTTCGACCCGACCACCGTGCGTCTCTTCCCCGCTCGGGCTGCCGCCGTGTCGCCCGGATCCGGTGCCTAGGCTCTCTCTGGCACCAAGCACGAAGAAGGACCCGCCGCAGTCGCGGCCGTCGCCACCGTCGGCGGCGGTGAGGAGGGATGGAGAGGAGGGGCGGACTCAAGCTAGGGCTATGTCGCCCCGATGTCGCCCAGGAGAGCGACCTGCAGCAATGTTGCGTGTCTATTCCGTAATAACTATTGAAAGATGGAAAAGTCATCGACCTTGAAGGGGAAATATGGCCGGATGCTCTAGCAAATGCCACTTCATCCTACTACAAGGTGACTCTCAGGTTCAATATATGATAAAAAGAAGAATATATTTTGTTGCTATTTATCAACTTGCTTACAATTCGTGTTTTGCGTTTGCAATAAGAATGTAGTAAACGAAGCAATCATAGTTTCATTGTCCATTTGATGCTTCAAGCATTTTGCCTCATGTCGGCGACGAAGAGTAGTTCGGCCGTAGGGAGCAGGCCTGGAGGCAAGTCTAAAATTTCCCCATTTCTAATCTTAAGATAGTATAATTTGTTATATGGTATGGGATTTGCTGAGTTACTTTCTCATGCTGGTGTTAATGCTGCTTGTAGTAGATGTTACTTCTCTATCTGTTTTCCTTACTGTACGACGTGTTTTTTTGGGTTTGGATTTGTTGGAATTTATCTCCGCACAGGAATGCAAGATTGCCAGAGTGATGGTTGTTCATACCTATTTTCTTTGACGATCATTTAATTTCATGCTTCTATTCATTATGCTTATATACTTCTTCTTTGTACGTGTTGTACATTCGAATTTATATACTTCTATACTACTGGGTTATCTATTATTAATATTAAGCTCATGTGGAGAGGGATGAGTAGCTAAGTATGAGTTTATCTACATCATTGCACTTGTCGATGGTCCAAGTCTAGTCCTGAGGGGGGAAAATCAACATCCGAGCCCCCGTCGTTTGGTGCGGGTTAGCTTATAGTCTATAAAATTCTTCACCTCTGTGTATTATCAAGTGGTGTCCCCTGAAGCCTGTAAAAGGTACACGCATTTTGGATAAGTGAGCCAAAAAAATGGACCAAGTCAAACTGAACGGGAGGATACTTTACGAAAGGAGATGTGGTGAATATTCTCCTAATCAAAGATTTTGAACGGTAGCTTGAGATGTGCGTATACGGAGCGGAGTACTTGTTTCTTCGGCATAGTAGGTCAGAGATATAGGTGCGAAGTTTACGAGACGTGAGGACAAAATATCATTTCCGATACTTGGAGCAGGGGCGGATCTGGGCCTCGGGTCTCTCCGACAATAGTCCAAGGCCCAACAAAAAATAATTGGTAAAAATCAGAATGAAAAACGTATTTTGACAGTTGTAATTTGATTTTAGCCAAACGCTCTGAGCAGTCTTGACTCCACCCTAACTTGGAGTACTAATTTAAGGTTGTTTAACTTACCACTCTTGACATGAACAAATAAGAATCTTACAACAAAAGAAAGAAAGAAAATGGATGCGGCGAAATACGTGCTATCACGATGAATCGCTAATATTGCAATTACATCGTTGCCACATGCTCGAGGAAAATTTAGTCAACGATCGGGACTCGGGACTACTTGTGCTGAAATTTCCTGGTTGAAGAAAATATCTTACTGTTCATATATGATGGGAAACGCCTCCTACCTTTGCTTTAGGTGTTCGGACCTATCGATCATTCGTTGGAGTCTGTTGCTGCCTTTGCCATTCTTGAAGCAAGCAAGCGATGCTTTCGACAGTGTAGTGGTTCATACGAAAGCTGATTACGACGTAAATTCATCATTTGTTTCGTTATTAGGACAGCCCATTATGCGGGCCTGGTCCAGCCCAAGAAAGACTTCTAGCTTTCGTGTGTTTCAAGCCGTGGGCTAGAGATTGGGCCACTGGGGCTTCTCTGTGTGGGCTTCATAGGGTGGTGCCCATGCGTGGCCCTTGTTGATAAAGCTAAGATCCTTTCTCGTTTTTCTTTTCGATTTCTACCTGTACCCCGTAAGAGGTCCTCTTTGTTTAGGCTTTTTATCTGGTTTAAAAGCAAAAAAGTCTAAGCCTAAACAAAGGGGATGCTTTTTTGTTCGGCTTATAATAAGTTCAAGCCAATTTAAGCCAAAAAACCATAAGCCAAGGGAGAGGTGCTTTTTTTGGCATTTGCGGAATAGAATATCTCGTTGCCACCGAACTTCGTTAAAATTACCCTCAAATTGCCACTGGTATATAATTACAAACCGTTCAGTTTTTTGACTCCTTCCCCAACCCGACTCCCTGCCGATTCCTTCCCCAACCCGCCGCCTCTTACTCCCTTCCCTAATCCGCCGCATCCTGCTCTCAATCCCCTCCCGAACACCGCCGCCTCCCGCCTCCCCCTCCCAACGGCGCCGCCTCCCGCCTCCCATCTCCCATCACCATCTCCCCTCCCGACGGCGCTGCCTCCCATCTCCCCTTCCGACGGCGCCGCCTCCCATCTCCCACCCCCAATCGTCGCCGCCTACAGCCTCCCCTCTCGACGGCGCCGCCTCCCCTGCCCCAACTCAGCCTCCTGACACCGTCACCTCCCCTGCACCGACTCTGCCTCCCGACACCGACGCCACATCCCTTGCCCTGACTCCACCTCCCGACCCCACCTCTCCTCTGGAACCGACTCCGCCTCCGCCTCCCGACGCCCTAGCCTCCCCTAGACCGACTCCGCCTGCTGACGCCGTTGCCGCCTCCCCTGCTCTGCCTCCCTTGCCCTGACTCCACCTCCTGACCCCGCCTCTCCTCTGGAACCGACTCCGCCTCCGCCTCCCGACGCCGTCGCCTCCCCTGGACCGACTCACTTTCTTGGCCGCCGCCGCCTCCCCCTGCTCTCTGCCTCCTCTCACAGGTATATTGTTGTACTCAAAACATGACTGCTTTGTGTGTGTTTTGTATCACAAAGAGGAATTTGATCACTGCGGTAGTGTCAGCATGAAGAATTGTAGTTGATTTGGTTATGATAAGTTGATCTGAATTGTGTGAGCTGTGAAGAACTTGACCTGTGATCAGCATTAGATCTTGTGATCAAGACTTGCTGGATGAAGACTCCCTCTGTCACTGAAATTGGAACCACCTGTAAGGTGCTAAGGGCAAATTCTCTGCTATCTGATTGAGCCACTCGGTGGATTTAGCAAAACTTGATGTTTGAACTTGTAAGGATGTTCAGTTCATAGCTTTTCATCTCAGACTAGTTTTTGTTAAAAACTGACTTGTGGACAGATAGACTCCTACTGGTGTTTGAACTTGTAAGATCAACTGAATGCAATTGCTAATAGACTGTTGTGATTAACTTGTAGAATTCTCAAACCTAATTGACAATTGCTAATAGACTCTTACTTGAAAAACTGCAGTCTTAACGGCACTGGTGAAATCCATGGGATAATCATATATATATAGTAGGCATGATGGATCTGATTCTTGTTTAGATTTGAGCTTGACCTACCTAATAATCATTTTAGGAGAATGTGTTTTTTTAACAAAGTATATTGAAACCACTGCAGCCAAAGTGCATCGAACTGGCAATTAATTCGCCATGTAGGATTATTGTATGTCCTGAGGATGCATATTTGAGGATACAAAATAGACTTATTTCATTCAAAATGCACATGTTGATTTTTATAATGGCAATTTTATGGGTGCAGATGCAGATTTACTATATGTTAGTATGATGTAGTATTTCACAATCTTTTATTTTGGTATCCGCACACCCTTTCTATTTTGTGCAACTGGTAAGTGGTAACATTACAACGCATCATTCCTGTGTTTTTTGATGTTTCACCATCCACATCCTCACCTGTCCCGCCCATAATCCTACTTGAAGAAGAATGATTTGGTGAAATCTGTATTAGCTTCAACTAAGTTTTGTATTCAACTATTGTCCATGTCCTCATTTATATGATTGTGGATAGACATTATTAGCAATTTATTTCTGACCCACATGCGAATATGACCTCCTGTTTCTGACTTTCTGTGTATCATGCGAATAAAAGGAACATGTGCATGCCTTTTAAAACACTCAAACTTTCAGGAGCAAACCTAGTTGAAAGCACACAATTCGAGTAAACCCCAGATGAGGAAATTGGAAGTTTGGGTTTAAAGGAAATTAGTTCTTAGCATTTTAGATTTGAAAATGCTTGCATATTGTTTCTATACTGTATGATCAGAATTCTCAAGGAGAAGGCATATTGTTTGTATACTGTATGATCAGAATACTAGCCATGTTTTGTGTTTTGATACTTTGTTATTAGTTGTAAATTGTATAGATGGAGCTAGTTGCTATCAGCAAGGCAAATTGGGATGCATTTAGCAACAGGGCATTTTGTCAGATCTGTGTTGAGGAAGTTGGTGTTGGGAATAGGCCGTTGGGATGTTTGAATACCAAGGGTTACAAGAACCTCCAACATAAGTTTTTTGAAAAGACAGGGAAAAAACACGACAAAAAACAACTAAAAAATAAGTGGGAAACATTGAAGAAAGAATACAACTTGTGGAACGATTTGAAACAAAAAGCAACCGGGCTTGGTTGGGATCATCAAAAAGGAACTATATCTGCATCCGATGCTTGGTGGAAGGAGCACAAGGTAGTTATTGCAGAAACATCTATTTATTAATGTGTTTGATCTCATATTTTAATTTTTGCTAACTACAGTTTTTTTAATTATTTTCAGCAATATCCTAAACATTTTCGTGATGGACCACCTGAGAACCTAGATGATATGGACCGTATGTTTGACAAGGCTCATGTTACGGGTAACACTTCAGCCATCCCGGGTGAGCCTACACAAGAAGACCAGACCGTTGTGGACATTGATTGTGCGGAGGACGGCGAGGAAGACGTCGCCGCTGATGGGGAGAACATTGAGGTTGTTTGCACACAACCGAAGGTCAATGCGAAGCGTAAGGCAAATAATATTAATCCTAGCCCAAAGAAGAACAAGAAAAATCCCATCGCTAGGGATTTCAAGCGCATGGTGGACATTATGGCAAAAGGCCCTGTTCAGAGTGGTCCATCCATAGCGGATGCTATGGATGTAGCTATTCAGGCTGGGGTAGTACCAGGAAGTGATGAACACATCATTGCGACAAGGCTCTTTACTAAATTAGAAAATCGGGAAGTGTTTGTCACCATGAAGACCGATGAAGTAAAGATGAATTGGATCAGGATGATGTTTGATTTGAAGATGAAGAAAGATTAGATCTTTTTTTTGTTATTTTTTTAATTTGAAAACTATTCAGTGATAATCATGTAAGGGGTTCAAACTATTCAGTTATGTCGTACTCGTATTATTGTTACCTTTTAATGTATTCTCAATTAAACTATAATGGGATTGAAACTATTTAGTTATTGTCGTACTCAATTAAATGACGTCTTGATGTCATGTTCTATGTTTCTAATTATTGTTGTTATTTGTAGATGAGTTCATCAAGTGACATTGATGGTTCAACCACTGAGAGTGATATTGATGGTTCAACCATCGAGAGCGATTTAAGCAAAGATGATATCGAAAAAAACAAAAAAGAGGAAGTTACCATTTCAGGATTTTGTTCCAAAGAATGGGTTATGTAGGTATGCACTACTACAACACTTATCTAAACAAAAAGGAGAGGAGACAACCCCTCCTAACTGGTTATGAATGGGTTGTTGAGCAACTGGGTGATGAGAGGGATTGTTACTCGATGTTCCGAATGAGTAGGCCTGTTTTTGATAGTTTGCATGAAACTTTGGTTGTAAATTATGGCTTGAAATCAACTAGGACTATGACTTCCGTAGAATCTTTGGCTATGTTCTTGTGGACAGTTGGTGGCCCTCAGTCAGTTACTCAAGTTCAAAACCGCTTCAAAAGGTCAACAGAAACAATCAATAGAAAGTTTGGTGAAGTCTTGCAATGTGTCTATCTTTTATCTAAAGATAATATTAGACCAATGGATCCGGAGTTCACAACAGTGCATCCAAGACTTCTAGATAACCGCTTCACGCCGCATTTTAACAATTGCATAGGTGCAATTGATGGCACACATGTACCTGTTGTTGTTCCAGCGGATGAGCAGGTTGCCCACACTGGTCGTCATGGATATACGTCTCAAAACGTGATAGCAGTGTGTGACTTTGACATGAGGTTTACCTTTGTTGTCGCCGGTTGGCCGGGTTCAGCGCATGACACAAGGATTTTCAATAACACTTTATACAAGTATTCGAACTAGTTTCCACATCCTCCTGAAGGTAATTAGTTTTTTAATCATATAAATATTTGTTATGATAACATTCAAAATTTGTATTGTAAACATTTATAAGTTTCATGTATGCAGGGAGATATTATCTTGTTGATGCGGGTTATCCCAATCGAAAGGGCTACCTAGCTCCTTACAAAGGCCAAAAGTACCATCTACCAGAATTTCGCCATGGTAGACAACCGAGTGGGAAATACGATGTGTTCAATCACGCTCACTCGTCCCTTCGCAATGTGATTGAGCGTTCCTTTGGTGTGTTGAAGATGAAATGGAGAATCTTGTTGGCGTTGCCGAGTTACAAAATGAAGATTCAAACGAAAATTATAATTGCATGTATGGCGTTACACAACTTTATCAGAGATAGTGCTTTACGTGATGAACTTTTTGAGAGATGTGATCTTGACGAAGATTATGATCCAAACGATATTCAAACTATATCATTTGGAGGGCATAATGTCAATGGATCAGCAATCGATGATGGAGATATGGGTGTCTTTCGTGATAGTATTGCTACTTCTTTAATGGCATAAGAGGGTAAATAAATTACATATATATATATATATATATATATATATATATATATATATATATATATATATATATATATATATATATATATATATATATATATATATTATTGTGACAAGATAATTGCATCATGTATGATTAAATATTATTTTATTCTTGTGTTATTTTGTTTGGTTGGTAATCTTGACCTTTCTATATTCATTTCTTACATTGCGCAATGTCCAAAATAAATACACGCATGCACTCTGAGCGATATATATTTTGTTTCATATGTACAAATGCATGTATCGTCATATTTTCAGATCCCATGAAAAAATCAGTTTAAATACATGCTTAACAAGGTCCTTTAAACCATTAAGGGTATTTGGACCTTTCATCCTTCACACACAACTCAATAAGCCAACATCCTACAAAAGTCGACTACCAAACAACAAAGTTTGGCTTAAAAGCTTAGAGGCTTATAAGCTGATTAAGCCAAAAAGCTGGCTTTAAGCTATAAGCCAAAAAGCCTAAGCCTAAACAAAGAGGGTGTGTATTATTGTGATTTTCTTGAAAGATTTGGATATTCCTTTTCAGGTCATTTAGTTTCGTCATCTTTCAACGAACACGAGCAATATCTTTTCTTTCTGTCCAGCTAGGTAGATTTAGCTCAGCCTTTAATGGGCCTTCGTTTTCTGAAAGTTTGGTCTGTTTGGGCTGAAGATCCCATGAAAAGACGTCCGGAAATTTAGTATCTGCAGAGGAGTTCGTTCCCCCAGTAAAGAACTATTCCTCGATTCCAAATCGAAATGAAATTATGCAGAGAGGATCAACTGCCAAGTGCGAGCCATCAAACATAGATTCCTAATGACATTTTCCCTTGCATGTCTCTTTATAGATTATTAGCATCCAGTATGCATGTATGTATCCAATTTATCCGTAATCCAAGGGAACACAAGAACACAGCATGCACACATGTACGATGTATAGTCTACAGCTTGCAAGAAGAACAATTCTGACGATTGGTAATGGTATCTATGCCCCTTGATTGATTGGTTCACTGCACGAGGAACCCCCTGGCGATGCGGCCGTCGGCGCCCTTGGGGAAGAACCCGCCGGCCTTGGAGGGGTTGCCTGAGCCGTACACGATACCGAGGATCTCCTCGGGCGTGCGGTCGTAGGCCAGCGAGAAGCGGTCGCCGGCGATGGTGTTCCCCATGGTCTTCCCCTCGGGCCCCTGCGCCGGTGCCACCACCAGCCCCTCGTCCTTCACCCCGTTCCTGCCCAGCGCGTTCCGCAGCTCGGAGATGTGCGCCGTCAGCTCAGACACCCCTACACCCGCCACCCGCGACAGCCGGTTCTCGTACAGCAGCGCCCGGATCACCGCGTCCTGCGCCGACTCCACGCCCAGCAGCCCCGCCACCAGCTGCAATATATATTGACCGTTCAGTCCGTCACGGCACAACAGGAGCCATGACATGTGCATGCATGCAGTGGGTGTGGCAAATGATGAGTATGCGAGATGTGCGCACCTTCCTGGCCTGAGGGGTGAGGAGCTTGGGGTTGGCGCCGACGTAGCCGGTGAGGCCGACGTAGGGGATGATGTAGGAGGCGATAAGGAAATTGAGGCTGTTCTTGTAGGGGTTGAAGGGCGGGTCCAGCGTCTTGTTCAACGCCTGCTCCACGATCTTGCCGAAGTTGGCCGCACTTATGTCCAGCTGCGGCCGCGGGAACCCCTTCACGTTGAGCTTGATCGCCCTGCACACGTACGCACAGTCGATGCTCACATGCTACTTCTCGATCTGGTTGCAAGTTTCGAGAGATATCGATCGAATAGTGAGGTTATTACGTACCTGAGGTGGCCGACTTCTTGGTAGCAGAACTGCGCGGCGACGTCGCGGACGAAGGGGTTGAGGGCGGCGGTCTGGCCGCCGACAGGGGGCGGCCCGCCGCCGGTGAGGTTGGCGTCAATGCCGTCGAGGCCGATGCCCAGGGCCGACCAGCAGAAGAACTCCGCCTCCAGGTACTCCAGGTTCAGCGGGAACTCCAGCAGGTCCACGTCCGACTGCGGCAGCCGCGTGCCGGCGCCGCCGTAGAACCCACGGTTCCGCGCCCACTCGTTGTCCATGTCCTGCGCCCGGCCAACGCCGCCGCAGAGCGCAACCACCACCACCGTGGCGAACACGACGAAGGTGGCCGGTGCAGCCATGGCTACTTGTGCCAGTGTCACGAGTACGTCGCACGCGACTAGTATGCACACGCCACGATAAACTACTGTAGCTACACTAGCTGATCAGTCTGAAGGTTTGAGCTAGTGACGTGTGTGTGCAGTGTTCGTCTCTCGGGATCGGTGCACGTAATATAGGCGGTGCGGCACGTATCAAAGGGATACGGCACATTCGTTACCTTCCGATTACATTAGTTACCTTGCGATTAATTGGAAAGATTAAAATACGACTGATTAGTTACTTTCCAATTAAGTATCTCCAAGTTTGGTAAGATTCAATTCTATTGTCAGGAAGGACTCTCCATATATAAGGACTCCTATGGAATAATAAGAAAGAATTATCTCTAATTGTCTTCCTTTCTTTCTCTGTATTCCTTCCTCCCTGCGCTTTCTTCTTCCTTTCTTCCCGGCGCAAGCCTTCCCTCCTACCTGAGCTACCCCCACCACAGCACCTGGCCGGCAAGGCCCGGGGCCAAAACCCTTTGTTACCCACAGTTATCCAATTCGGTCTCTAGACCGTGACAACTTTGTATCTGAGCCAACGATCTCTCGTGGCTACGGTACCACCATGGACTCCGAAGAACAAATAGCTGTCGTTGAACAGCAGGTGGCTATTTTGATAGCAGACATGTCCGACGTGAAGGCACAGTTGATCGGCCCGAAAGACACCACCGATCAGATCCCAGCCGTCGTGTCTACCATGACTGAGCTCAAGAACACGATCCTCGGCTTGGCGGATCGCATCAGCGCAATGGAGAAGGAGAAACGCATGGCGGGCGAAGGGCTGCTACCGGCGCCGTTCGGCACCTCCAACGCGTCCAACCAGCGCACGGAGGGGAGCAATCCGCCACGATTCCACAAGATGGAATTCCCGACGTATGACGGCAAGGAAGATCACCTTGGATGGTTGCAGCACTGTGATCAATTCTTCTGAGGACATAAAATGCTAGAGGTGGAGAAGGTTTGGCTTGCCTCGTATCACCTTGTCGGTATTGCTCAACAGTGGTACTTTCAGTTGGAGCGAGATGAAGGCGAGTCCAACTAGAAGAATTTCAAGGAGTACGTCAACCTTCGCTTTGGCCATCCATCCGGCACAATCCCCTGGGGAGCTCAAGCAGCTCTTGCAGACCAGTACCATGGAGGAATACTAGCAACGCTTCCTCGCGATCTTATGTCATGCGGAGTGCCTTCAACCACGCCAACAGGTGCAACTCTTCACCCCGGGATTGATGGAGCCCATACAGACAGATGTCGAGCTGCAAAACCTGGCGAGCCTCCAGATGGCGATGGCTCTCGCCCAGGCCTACGAGAGGCGCACTCAAGTTGCGGCGGATGCCCGACAACGGCACCTCGACGGCCGCTAGCGATGGTGGGGAGCCATGGCGGTAGCGGCAACAACACCGACATGCGGCGGTGCTCTAGCGACTTTGTGAGAGGACCGAGATCGGATCCGTATCAAGCTAAGTGATTACGCGTAACGCAACACTTAACGTGAGGCGAACACGATTCGAGTGACCGGATATGTGTCACATGCTGGCTCCCAAGGATCGATGGCTAACATGCACATACCCTAGTACACAACATTGCAATCACATCCGTACACAATGTACAAGAATAAAAGAATCAATTACAACGTCATTTAAATAGCACCTTATAGTACAAGGTTGCATAAGAGGGCCGATCGGCCAAATCTAATTAACACAAATAAATTGCAGCGGAAGATAAACTTAATATAAAAAGGGAATAACCGAGTTGGTATGCCCACAATCCCACAAGCAACCAAGCTGGAGTTAAAGCCGTTCCACCGTCGTTCTCACCGAACAAATAGACACATTAGAGTACAAAGTTGTACTCGTGAGACTTTCAAAAGAAATAAGGATGCATGTAAGTATCAAAGGAAGGCTACTAAACTAGTCAATTTTTGGCATAAAGCAAGTTTTGCATATAGATAAAAGATTCTAACTTGCCCTTTGTAAAACATTTAGAAAACATTTATTAACAGTAAGTAATGATCATCAATGGTATACTCTCCAATTATAATCAACACACGAACATCTCATTCGTGGCACAAATCATTTCCCAACAAAATTAACGCGCGAACTACGCGTTCATGAATTCATTTCAGACAAGGACAAACTAACATAATGACATAACATTTTCAACCATAACCCAAACTAAATTTTTCAAAAGACTAACTGTGCCTGCTTTCCCACAAGTGTTGTCCATAACCTAGGACGAGGCTATTCGAATAGATTTAGTTACTCTGCAGAGTTGTACAGCTTTACCCACACGATATGAATACCTTATACTGTCGCCATGCACTCTTCCGAAAGAGTTTGTAACAGCCCAAATTTCAATTTCAGTAAAATTTAAAAGTTTATTTATGTTTGTGGTTTTTCCTGAATTTTCAAAAGCTTTTTATAAATATTTTAAAGCTAAAACAAATTTATTTACAAAATTAAAAGCCAACTAATAGTTGGAAATAATTTTATTAAGTCGAATGAGTATGGGAATTTCGTGAATTTTTCCATAATTTTTGGAAGTATTTTGCTATTTTCTAAAGCCTAAATGAATTAATGTAATTAAAACAATTGAGAAATCAAAAGAAAATCAAAAATGGCTTTGGGTCGAAACCTCGCCTCGGCCCAACACCCTCGCGTGCGTATGCCCACCACCGCTTTCGCCGCACGCCTCTCGCCCTCTCCCACCGTCCGATCAAAATCGAGCGGCTACCATTTCTCGCGTATCTCTTCTTTTCTCCACCGTTGGATCATGCACCAACGGTCAAGATCTTCCACAGCAACCGCGCGGTCCGAATGCCATCATCAACGTGAGCCGCACGATCTTAATCCAACGGCGCGCTAAACGCGCTTTCACGCTTCGCTCGGTCTAATCTCAACCATTGGATCTTAATCCAGCGATTGCGCCGAAAGTCACTTACGCCGCGAATCTAATCTCGACCGTGCGTTGAAAATCGGACAACCACGAGTCGTCGTCTTCCTCGCCTTCTTCTTCTCGCGTCACTCGCGCAACCGCCGCCATTTTCGCCACGTTCAAGCTTGAGCGGCTGGTTGCCAATCGCTCGCTCTTCGTGAGTGCGTGCACAAGACCGGTCCGCAACGCCGCTTTTCCCACGATCTCCGCCGTCTCGCAACCGGTGCGCCCACGATCACCGCAAAACCGCCGCACGACCTCCATCTCTCCACGCGCTCCGAGCACCTCGACGCCTATAAAGGCGGCCGGTGCGCATTCCCCACCGGTCCCGCGCCACCACCCATCGCCACGCTTATCATCTCTAGTGCCGGAATTGAAGTTCCATCGCGGCGACCGTGAAGCTTGGAGCTTCGTTTCGCCGCACCAGCGCCGCGCATCCTCTCCGTCGCCACCTTCGGCATCGGCATCTCCTCGCGAACACGGTGGTCCTCTCCACTTCGCTTGAACTGCGAACTCCTACTTCACCGTCACCCGCGCGCCGCGCGCGATTCCGTCGCGACAACCATTCCAAGCCACTCGCGCCGCTTTTGGTAAGCGCGAGTTCGCGCGCCCTCCTCTACCTTTGCGCCGCGACCGTTTGTCTCGCCGTGGCGTAGAACGCCGGCGAGGCCATCACCGAGCACCACCGACCTCGGTGGCGTGGCCTTGCCACCGTGGCGCCACCTCACCCTCAAGGCTTACGTGTCCTGGCGATGTGGCGCCGATCGGCCACGCACACATACACGCGGTACGGTCCACCGTGCGTCGTTCAAAGCTCCGTGGACTTGGTCCACATGGGCGAAATCACGACACTTGGGGCCCACTGTCGAATTTAATTTTAATTCTTTTAATCCCGAAATTCTGTAGCTGATGTAATCATTGCGCAATAAATGGATTTTCGATGGAAAATAATTCGAAATTCAATAAAATTTCAGATTTAGATGTAAACTTCAAAAATTCATAACTTTTATGTATGAACTCCAAATTGGGTGATTCAAATTGCAAAATTTATATAAAATTATAATCTAGCTAACTAAACCAAAATATTTCAGTTTGGAGTTGATTTGAATTATGTTTTGAATTTATTTGAATTTGAATATTGAATTTGTCGTATTTTAGCGTTTAGACTTGACGACTCGGAGAGTTCGATCAAATCAAGATTTAGAATTTCAAGACATCGACCAAGGCAAGTTACACCATTGACCATATTGCCCTATTATTTTAAGTTATTTTCAGTTTTAAATTCCTTATTGCATGCATAGGTTGTTATAAATATTTTAATATCTGTTTTACATATAGTTAATTCCATATGTTATTGTATGGCCAAATTTGAATGTTGTATCTGACTACCTTGATACCATAGGCAAGATATTATCAAAATTCAAATATATGCTTAGCTAAGCTTAGTCCACATTTACGAATTTTGGAGGTTTACACGATTTCTACAAATTGTTTTCAAACTTGACATTGTGGTATTGTCTTACCACATGAGTTTAAAAATGAAGTTTTTATTCAAAATAAAATCAAAATAGGGTTGGACTTGGCGAAATGGTGAATGGTGGAGTGCGAGTTTATGCAGGTTTGATCAGTTAAGATCAAGGCCCATGGGTTGTAGGAATGCGCCCAAGTCAATTGAGGACCGGTCTTTGAGCCGCTTATTGCTATGCCATAACGTACTACCACATGTCTGTATGGGCGGGATTTGGCTAACTAATTTGTGATGCTCTAGTATATTTATGTCACGTGATTATGTGGGTGTCGGTTAGGCGTTTATTCCCACTTGGCGCAAGAGGGGGCTTTCGGAGGACAGTTAGTCCAAAGAGGCGAAACCTTAGCGGGCATGAATATATTAGGACAAAACATTGTAAAGGCCTCATGGTAATTGCTTAGTCACACGCCTACTGGAGCGTGAATTGGCGACATAACGAGCATGTCACCTCGTGTGGGTAAAGTTGTACCAACTCTGCGAGTAGAAACTATTCGAATAGCGCGTCATGGTCATGGACATGCTAGCGGGGCCACTTAAAGTTAAATTGTTTTTGGTTTTAAAATGCTTTATTAAATGTTGAGGATGGTTAATCCTTATGAAAATTTGGGGGAAGCCGGTGTTAGGAGGATCCTTCACTTTATCATTGGAGGTTATCCACATTATATCATTGTCATTTCAAAACATGATTTTATCCATAGTATAAAATTGCCTTAGAAACTACTATGCTTATTCAAACTGAAAATGTCATTTATGCAAAACAACCCCGCCATACTCACTTGTTTCCTTATGCATGCATTTAAATTCAATATTGGGTGTGACTTGCGAGCACGGTAGTAGTGCTCACTCTTCTGAATAAATCTTATTCGGAGAAGATCTGCTATCTTGACGGTGAGGACCGGACGAGTAGGCCTTCGACCTGACGATTGCTGTGGCGCATCGTGTGGCTCCCATCATTATGTTATTTCATTGTGTTTATCATTTGACATTTGATGTTATTATTCGACTCATTTGTATTCAATGATTATTTATTTAATGCCATTTACGTTTCGTGATATGAATGTGATATTCATTTTTGTGAGATCGTGCACTCGAAATCTGGGACTGGTGTTTGAACACGAGAATTCGGATCCTTCGTTCGGGTTCGACAAAAGTGGTATCAGAGCCAGGTTCGACTGTAGGTCATGGCCCAACGGTAGAATTGGTAAAACCATTAAGGACTATTTTTCAAAAAATTACAAATTATTTATTTGTCTTCCAGAGTCTTACTCTTCCTTTCTCTATCAAAAAGATTTCTAAACTCTTGTCCTTTCTAAAATTGTAGATGGCCGAGAGACCGACCCGCATCTCCCATGGAGTCTACGCTGGAGAATGGGCGGATATCCTATGGAAGATGATGCAGCATCTGAATAAGATTCGATTCAATCCACTGGCCGATGGACTAGCTCCATCAACCGCTCTCGGCTAAGACTACTAGCATGGCTAAGTATCGTTCTACAAACTAGTAAACAATCCCATATAATATATAACCTTAGTCATTCAAGGAAAAAGGGTAATCAATACTCAAAGGAGGGCTAATGCAGCAATTAGGAATTTAACTACTTCTACCCATAAACATACATTTCAAAATAGCGTGCAATTGCGATATTAAAACTCACACAAAACATTTAAAAATCACTGGGAGCAATATGATCAAGAGGAGGGTGCTCGCACCTTTGCTGATATCACAGGTTCATTCTCAGGTTACTTTTAATTTGATCTCACGAATATATCGTTATCGTCGAAAACCTAATGAAAGACGATAATGCAATAAATATCGAATAAAGCCAGAAATTCAATATGCTCAAAAATGTATGAGATTTATACAATAGGTAGATTATGAGTTCATATGAATTTAGGTGAAAGATTCATTCCACTTGGATTTAATATGTGAAAGTTATGGTGGTTTGAATTTCAGACTTTAATACGCCTTCATTCGGGTAATTTAATTATGAGATGAAAATTTGTAGAGCAGTGGTGAGTACATGGATTACATGGATAAATAGGCAATATTATTACAAGTTCAAAACAGTTGAGTTTGCTTCAATTGGAGTTTTCATGATTTTGTTATTGATTTCTAAAGTTATCAGTATTTTACAATGTAAAAATAATTCATTTTGGGACAAAAATCCACAAAATATATCTTCTGTGCTAGAGGTAAGACTGAAACCATTTTTAGAAATAATTTTACTAAAAATTAAAATTATCAAAAGTGGTTTCACTGTTTTTGGAGTTACAATAAAATAGTTATGTATTTTTGAAGTTAAAACCCTTTTCTTATTGTAAAAATAATAGAGTTACGGATCATATTTCCAAAACTATATTCTCTGCTACAGAGACATATTTGAAACCTATTTTAAAATAAAATTCACATAATACGAAAAATATCAAAACTGGTTTCATTCAATTTGGAGTTTATTTGAATTAGATATGGATTTTATAAGTTAATTCCTATTTTCAGTGTGAATATAATTCGTTTTCCAGATTTTCTAAAAGAACTCAATATTGTTCTCACTCACCTACAGCTAGCCACAGGGGATGACGAGTGGGGCCGGGGTCAAGGGTTTTGACCAGTCCAACGTGGGACGTCTCGTGAAACCAAGCCGAAGGCGTATTTCAGAAAGTACGCCTTCTACTATACGAACGTGTAAACTTATTCTAAACCTACTAAGAATACGCTTTTCCTTAGCGAAAACGTGTAACATGGTTTACACAACTACTTAACCGAACTCTTGGGCCCACAGTCATAGAGATATTAACTTCTTTAAACAACTTTACTCGAACTAACAACAATTAGATTTAAACTAAATGCGCTACTGTTTTCGGTCGGTAATCCGACAACAAAACCGCGCACGGCCGCGGCATTGCCGCGCTCGCCGGCGACGAGGGGAGACCGGAGAGTGCATGGGTTGAGGCAAAACGGGAAGAGAATAGGGAGGGCTACCTTTCGGTGGTGTTGTCGCCGGTAGAGGGGCACGGTGGCGCGCCGGCGACGGAGTCGAGCGGTGGAGGCAGCTCGGGTGTTGAGGTCGCTCGACGTAGAGACTTTTCCAGGGAATACTGACACTAAAATATGTTCTTGGGATCCTCGGGAAGCTTATTGAGGTGAAGAGAGGGGCGGAGGAGCACTAGAGGCTCCTTGTCGCCGTTAATGGCGACGGTGGCGCTCGGGTTCACGAGGGGAGACCAACCTGCGCCAAGAAACCAACAAAGAAAAGTTGGGAGAGGTCCAGGAGGTAGTGAAGAAGGTGTAAACGCGAGCAAAAGAGGAATGGCTCACCAAATCAACAAAAGATCGTGAATAGGGTCTTCGGCCGACAAAGGGGGAAATCCAAAATTCCAACGACCCTGCGATGAAATGACCAAATTAATGGAGGGGTTCCCTTAATCATGCTCCGAGGCTCGATATTCCGCGCAAGAACACAGGAAAAACTTACCCGAGATGAGAGTGACAAAAGTTGACACGGCGGCAAAACTCTGGGTGTGCTCTGGAGGCTCCTGTGGCACTGCCTTGTCCCAGGAGCTACAAGCCAAAGTAGGAGCCGGCATTAGCATAAATGGACACGGCGAGGATAGAGGGAGAGGATGGCGTGATGTGGCGACGCTTACCGGGATGGAGGAGAGCTCAAAGCCTCCTTCTCTCCCACGGCCGAGGAGAGAAGTGAGGGGAAAGAGAGGTGGGGAAGGGGTGTTATCCCGGGGAAGATGACGGAGCGGAGGCGGCGTCACTAGGCGGAGCTTCAGGAGTGGTCGGGAGAGGCGGTGCGGTCACGGTGGAGACGGCATGCAGCAGAGCCCGGCGGGCGCGTGGCGTTCGCGTCCTGTGGCTCGCCTGCCCGAGGAAGGAGACGGACTGACAGCGCGGGCCCGCAGGTCAGCGGCACAGGCGAAAGGGTGCGGGCGAGTTAGTGCGGTGTGGCTCGGGCCGTTCGATTAAAAACGGACGGCCAGGATCTAATGGGATAATCGGACTGGTCAACAAGCGCCAAGATCTGGACCGTTGATCCCCAATCGGACGGTCAATATTAGTTGGGGTTCGACAGCGCAATTAGCGATTAAGTCGAGTCAAGAGGAGGTTGGGTTCGGTCGGTCCAACAGTAACGAGCCCAAGTGTGAATACAGATTTGACCAGAAAAGAAGAGGCTTTGACCGAGGCTTTAAATACAGAAATAAATTTCTAAAAATTCTGAAATAAATCAAGGGTGTTCCTGAGATGACATAGTATTTATAAAAATTATTAAAATCACTGTTCATAATATAATTTGTGTAAACTAAATTCAAACTTAGTCTAGGTCTATTAAAGGTGTTTGAATTTTCTTAAGGTTCAAACTAGTTCCAAAAATTTTGGAAAAATTATATTTATTCATGATAATTATTATAGTATTTGAATAAATTGTTTCCAGATGATGATCAAATGTTTTTGTTCCTGTTTTTATTTGGAGTAAAAATTTGAAGTGTATGTTTAATCTTTGGTTTGATAATTTCCAAGTGCAACAACTTATGCAAATGATTCCAAAATGTCAAGCATGCTGATAAGATGCATACTAAATCCCATTAATTAATTTGGGGATGTTACACTTTGCCGGTTCTAGCGGCAGGAGGCGCCCAAGAACCGCGACTCCGCCAGCGTTACTTGACACTAGCCGAGATGGCATGCATCTCGCATGGAAGCTAGCCTGTGCTTCAATTGTGAGGAGAAGTTCACGCCAAATCATCAGTGCAAGCGCTTGTTTGTGCTCTTGGCCTTAAGCAATGATGATGATCCACCACTAGAGAGCGAGCTAGAGCCTGGCATATCCTTATATGCATTAACCGGCATCCAACCGCGTGCGGCCCAAACCATGCGCCTAGCGGTGGATGTGGACGGCAAGGTGCTGCTGGCTCTCATCGACTCGGATTCGTCGCACAACTTCATTCACCATGAGGCAGCTACACACCTCGGCCTATGCACGCAGGCGCGCACGGGGCTACGGGTCATAGTGCCAATGGAGAGCGGGTGCCCAGCACCGGCATCTGTCAACACGAGCACGAACACGAGCAATCTCTTTTCTTTTTGTCCAGCTAGCTAGATTTAGCTCAGCCTTTAATGGGCCTTCGTTTTCTGAAAGTTTGGTCTGTTTGGGCTGAATATCCCATCAAAAGACGTTCGGAAATTCAGTATCTGCAGAGGAGTTCGTTACCCTAGTAAAGAACTTGATCAACAGAGACACATATCCCTCGATTCCAGATCGAAATGAAATTATGCAGAGAGGATCAACTGCCAAGTGCGAGCCATCAAACATAGATTCCTAAAGACATTTTCCCTTGCATATGTCTCTTTAGTGATTATTAGCATCCAGTATGCATGTATGTATCCAATTTATCCGTAATCCAAGGGAACACAAGAACACAGCATGCACACATGTACGATGTATAGTCTACAGCTTGCAAGAAGAACAATTCTGACGATTGGTATCTATGCCCCTTGATCGCTTGGTTCACTGCATGAGGAACCCCCTGGCGATGCGGCCGTCGCCGCCCTGGGGGAAGAACCCGCCAGCCTGGGAGGGGTTGCCTGTGCCGTACACGACACCGAGGATCTCCTCGGGCGTGCGGTCGTAGGCCAGCGAGAAGCGGTCGCCGGCGATGATGTTCCCCACTGTCTGCCCCTCGGGCCCCTGCCCCGGTGCCACCACCAGCCCCTCGTCCTTCACCCCGTTCCTACCCAGCGCGTTCCGCAGCTCGGAGATGTGCGCCGTCAGCTCAGCCACCCCGACGCCATAGCTCGCCACCCGCGACAGCCCGCGCTCGTACAGCAGCGCCCGGATCACCGCGTCCTGCGCCGACTCCACGCCCAGCAGCCCCGCCACCAGCTGCAATACATATTGACCGTTCAGTCCGTCACGGCACAACAGGAGCCATGACATGTGCATGCATGCAGTGGGTGTGGCAAACGATGAGTAGAGTGATCATGCGAGATGTGCGCACCTTCCTGGCCTGAGGGGTGAGGAGCTTGGGGTTGGCGCCGACGTAGCCGGTGAGGCCGACGTAGGGGATGATGTAGGAGGCGATAAGGAAGTTGAGGCTGCTCTCGTAGGGGTTGAAGGGCGGGTCCAGCGTCATGTTCATCGCCTGCTCCACGATCTTGGCGAAGCTGGCCGCACTTATGTCCAGCTGCGGCCGCGGGAACCCCCTCACGTTCTGCTTGATCGCCCTGCACACGTCCATGCTCACATGCTACTCCTCGATCTGCTTGCAAGTGAGATATCGATCGAATTGTGAGGTTATTACGTACCTGAGGTGGCCGACTTCTTGGTAGCAGAACTGCGAGGCGACGTCGCGGACGAAGGGGGTGAGGGCGGCGGTCTGGCCGCCGATGGGGGGCGGCCCGCCGACGGCGAGGTTGACGTCGATGCCGTCGAGGCCGTAGCCCAGGGCCGACCAGCAGAAGAACTCTGCCTCCAGGTACTCCAGGTTCAGCGGGAACTCCAGCAGGTCCACGTCCGACTGCGGCAGCAGCGTGCCGGCGCCGCCGTAGAACCCACCGTACCGCGCCCACTCGTTGTCCATGTCCTGCGCCCGGCCAACGCCGCCGCAGAGCGCAACCACCACCACCGTGGCGAACACGACGAAGGTGGCCTGTGCAGCCATGGCTACTTGTGCCAAAGTGTCACGAGTACGTCGCGCGCAACTAGTATGCACACGCCACGATAAACTGCTATAGCTAACACCAGCTGATCAGTCTGCAGGTTTGAGCTAGTGACTTGTGTGTGTGTGTGTGTGCAGTGTTCGTCGCTCCTGATCGGTGCACGTATATATAGGCGGTGCGGCGTGGCAGGTGACGTGGGCGTGTAGGGAAGAGGTGGGGGCGGCGCTCCAAGGGTGTGGCGTCCGGGGGAGTACGTGTAGCGTTGTCTCGGAGTGTGAGCCGCTCGTGCATTAGGTGTAGTTTTCTTGCGACGTGCAAAATAGACAAAACCGAGCATCCGACGTGCGCATAAAAGAAAGAAAGGTAGGAAGAGTGAAGAAACAAGCGCTGTATACGTGAGGAAACAAAAGAAAACTGCACACCATTCTTGATTACTTACACGTCCCAGGTCTAAATCGGATAAACAACCCCGTACGCTGGATTAATCACGCACGCGCAATAACCCATTTGTATTTTTATTGCTCATGGGTATATTAGCCTTAAGCTGCTTCCAATGGGCAATATCTTAATACAGTTTCTTTAATGTATGAGGAGTGTTAGGATTCTATCTTCTCAATGCATGATTTATTATGGTGTAATATCTTAGGCTGTTTTATTTAATTACATACATGATTTTTACTAGTATTTGAGCATTGTGGGCTATTTCTGGCATGTACTAAAGTAATGCACTGGATGGGCCGCACCGCACGGATCGATCACAATAAATTTTTGCGTTGGATTTGAGATCGAACCGGTATCCGACTAGATACTAGGGTACCTCTCTTCATTAACTATGGTATCACATTATCATTTTGCCTACGTGACAAGTTTAAGATACCAACTAGGGTGGAGCACTGAGCAACCTTATATGTTGATGATTTTTCCATCAACTAACTGGCTGGTACTAATTTTTGCACAACATGGGCTTTATTCTTCTTGGGCCTGGTTATCACAATACAACCACCCACGGATGAAAATCAGATCAACATGGCTAGTCGATATCCCAGCGTGCATGTTCACTAGCTAGTAGGTTCAATCGACGTCCACTCATGTTTGTGTTACCTTGTCGTTTGGCAGTGTTTTTCTACTCCCTACTGTCAGAAAAAAAAATTGTTTTGGACATCGATATAGTCTTTAAAATACAAATTTAAAAAATTATTTCTATTGTAATATATTTTAAAAACATAATATAATTATAATGTTATGAAAGTATTTTTAAGACAAATTTTCATATACCATTTTCATGCGTTCATTCTAAATATTTTAAAAGATATTGATTGCCAAAGTTTATAATGTTTGACTGCATGTAACACAAAACGACTTTCTTTTAACGGGAGGAATAGTACCTAGCGACTAGTTTGCAGCCCATTAATGCCATGTGTGTTCCCACAAACAGAAATCCATTATGGCTCATTTTCTCATTTGTGATCCATGATTACTATAATTGTGCACCTAAAATCCCCCATCGATCTACCGGTGTGGCACCATGTCTTTATGGATAATGACTCAAGTTCGATTTATTTGTATATATTTTTCACAGTGATTTTCCAGTATTTGAACATGTGGCCTGTGAGTTACGTGTAATCGACTACACTAGACAACTGTTCCCACCCACCTTGGTGGCTGCACTAGCCAATGTTCTTGCTGATGACTGCACGCATTTTTGGCTTCTGGTGAAATCCTATTCGGGAAGGGATAAGAGGATGGTGAAGAAGCATAATGGACAGGAATGATCAAATCACTAGTATAGCAAACTTTGAGTGGTATTTTACAAACCATGTCAAGTTGAATGATATTTAGCTAAAGTGGGAAAAGAAAAAAAAAACAAGAGAGATATGTATGCTAACTTTCCTATCATATTTGAACGTAGAAACTCCATAAAAACTTTACAGACACAGTATAAGACCTATAGATTTCTCATAAAATCCCTTCTTTGGCCCTTGTTCCAAACAAGTCGCCTTCCTGCATACATGGAATGATCCTATGTGTTAAAAATAGAAAATGACTTGGGATGATCTTCTTGTAATTTGCAGATTAGGAAGCTAGTACTGCACGTCACTGCAGTGGCCGCACCACTGTGTTCGATCTGAGTCTGTGTAGGTACGCACTTCGGCCGGTTAATAGCATGTGGGCGGCCATAAACGTGGGTCAGTGTGCGTTTTCCCTCTCTTTTTTAAAAGCCCAGACGCAATCCTCGCAGATATACGGCGTATCCCACGGATAGTGAGCTGAATTCGGCAGTGCAAAGCGAAGATAAAGAAGAACGGCGTGCGGGCCGCGACTCACGCGAGAGAGATAGTGTGCCGGAGTGGTACATTACGTTGGCGCCGTTTGGAATAGTGGGCGATGATATTTTTATCGAGAAACCATGCAAATATCGCGCAGGTGAAAACCGAAAAGACACCACTCAGTTCTACGGCGGCGACGTTATCTCATCTGCGAGCTTTTTTTTTCTCTGAAATAAAACACGTGACGGAAAAATTCGATCCCACAACTTTATATGCAAGTGGGAAGCAACGAGAGCGGAATGGATGGAAGAGTTTTTGGCTAAAATAACAGAAGCAAAATAATAAAAATAGTTCTTTCGAATGAATGAACAGAAATAAAACATATTTTTTAGGGCAGCACTAGTACTATTTTTTTTTGTCACAAAATTATTTAGAAGAGTTATTTTTGCTATTTCGTCGTTGCATTTTAGAAACAAAAAACTGGATTGTAAATCCACATTATCTTGTAGGTATATAGTTTGGGCCAAAAGTTGGTGATCTGGATCCAGTTATAGACATTGAGAAATAACGTCACTCATTGCTGGACTCCTGAATCTTGATTGACCATTGTTGGGCCGAGAAATAGTTCGATGAATGGTCGCCGCAAAATGATAGAGGCCAATGGATAAGCTGAGCTAGGCCAAACAGTGTAATATTGTAGGCCCAAGATCTTATTGGCAATCAGTGAGTGTCCCAAGAACTTTCTCAAAAAAATGAATCAGTGTCCCAAGAAATTAGCCATCCTAGGCTCCTAGCTACGCCCAACAATGCGACCGTCTGGGCCTTGTACACATCGAGGAGTCACGAGGTTATACTTCGAACACATCGACGAGTCACACCTGTATAAACATTAGATAGATGGAGTAGTAACAGAGTTTAGGATATTCCTAACAATTTGTTACTATAGCTTGTTACTAAATGAGAGAGAAGTTTTAGATATAACCAATTCAAATGTTTGTTACTAGAACTTATTACACTAAATGGCTACACAATAAATTAATTATTGCATAGGACTCACATATCATAATCTCTCCACTTTTCTTTTCCTCTCTCTCACTTTCCCACCTCCTCTTCCTTTTTCTTGGTTGAGTGTCTAGCTCATGCAAGTAGCAAGCACGCAAGTGACTAGCTTGATTTGAGTGCCTAGCTTGTTAATGTAACTTGTTACTAAGAGCATCTACAATAGTCTATATCACTTGTTATTAAGGGATGGATATATCAGCATTTTGATAAAATGGAGGAGAGAAGGTGAGCTTATTTTTAGATGAAGAAACAAGCAAGTTGTTGATACCAAGACACAAGAAACAACAAAATAGCTATTGGAGACTTGTTTGTTACCTAAAAACGCGTTTTGTTGATATTAAGAATCATCATGCACACTTGTAGCAATTAAAGTTAGATACAAGCTTAAGAAACAAATCATTAGAAGGTTTGTTACTTTTTATTAGATTGAGTACTCTCTCTCTATCTCCTCTTAGTAACAAACTAAGAAACAAACTACTGTAGATACTCTAAGGGCATATTCAATAGTGGTCGTCTCAACTGTCTCTTACCTGTTATATCACTCAAAAGTCTAATTGGAGGAAAAAGGATGTGAAGAGAGAGAATATATCATCTCTTATATAAGAGATAAGTTGGGTACACAAACCATCGTAAATGGTGAGTGGTTAATGAGAGATGTTGTGTTGAAAATGAATGATTTTATAGATAAATTGTTGAAGATGTTGTCTTTAAGGTTGTTTGTAGATAAGTTGGAGTTTTTAGAGACAACCCTAAGAAACAAGCTATTGTATATACCCTAAAAAGGTAAATCAAAAATTAATTACTGCATGGAGCCACCTGTCATCATCTCTCCCATTTTCCTTTCCCCTCTCTCACTTCACCCTCCTCTTCCTTTTTCCCGTGCCTAGCTTGTTAGGCATGCAAGTAGCAGGCATTTTCTCTTTTCCATCTCACCAAAAATATAATACAGTATGGTTTTAGTAACAAGAAAAAAAGATTATTGGGAGTATCTTTAGTAACACTAGCACTGCAACTAATTAGTGAGAAAAAGATCAAAGTGAGGGATCGTGGCTATCACAAAACAAATATCTTTGTGTTCGGCCTACCTCAACAACTGTAAGAGATTTGTGTGCTCCTTACGTGACAGGGCCGCTGCAACGGCATGCACTTTTGCGCTTATGCTACGGAATGGACCCCTGGATCCTGCTTGCCGGTAGCTAGTTTCATTTCTAAGGTTTCCTGCGGCTGGAGCTGGACCATGATTCTGAGAACCAATAAAAGCATGCTGCACTTTCTATTCAATTTCGCCACAAAGTCTTTCTTGTGAGCTGTGACCCGCATCACCAAACGGTAGACGTCGTTGCAAGTTGCCACGGGAGGGCACGGGTAGAGCTCCTCCATACTTATGCCTGTCAGGAATTCTATACCTGCGACTGGCCTGTCACCCGGGTTGGGCAGACTTCGCCACCCATGTTCGTCGCCCATAGGTGCCGGTCGCCCACGAGCATGCCCGTGTGCCGCCCGCCAACCAGCATCTCAACAACATCACAAGAAGATGGGAGGGGGGATGAATACATACATGATCGGCGGCAACATCCTCTTCCGGCGACGGTGGCTTCTACTAGAATAGCTGGGTGGAGGCATCTAGCAGCGGTGACATCCTCCTCTCTCTCAAGATCCGGCGGCACCATCTTTTAGTTCCCGGCGGCGACACCCTCTTCTACATCTGGAGTCCAGATCCAGTCGTGCCCTCTTCTAGCTCCCACCAGCTACCTCCTCCCATAGATCTCGGCGAAGAGGGCTGCGACCGGTGGGGAGGCCGAAGGTGTCGAGCTAGTAGGGGAGGCAGGAGGGAGGCCTGCTGCAATCGTTGTGGTACTGCTGGGCGGGAAGAGGGGTGAGGGGGAGGAGGGAGCCTTTGCGCCTGCGGGCTTGCGGTGGCCGGAGAATGGGAGAATGGAGGAGAGCAGGCGGATGGGTGCCCGTCTGTCCGGTGAGGTCGTCGGCAGCAACAAGAGAGAGGAAAGGATGCGGGAGAGACTGAGAGATGCGAGAGGGGAGGCGAGTGGCCGCTGGTGTTGGACTATTGGTCGAGTGGATGTTGTGTAGTGTCCACTTTGGGACCACCTGACGAGGATCTAATAATCTTCAATTAACTAAGTTATTTATCTATAACGTTTATAGATAATAATGTATTTTATATAACATTTTAAAAGGTACCTCTTAATATTAACAATGAGAGAGATCATGCACACCTAGTGGTCGTAAGCTATTTTATGACCATCCTATATGATCGTAAGTTCTTCCACGACCACCTATTGATTGTAAGCTATACTACAATCACCTTATATGGTCGTAAGTTCTTCTACGATCACCTATTGATTGTAAGTTCTACTACAATCACCCTATATGGTCGTAAGCTCTTCTACGACTACCTATTAATTGTAAATCCTACTATGATTACTTCATGATAGTAAGTCTTATTACGATCAGGTCATCTAAGACCACCGTATGGTCGATAAAGCCTACAGACATGTAGCCCAATCGACTAGGGACATTTGTGTGTTGTGTTTAATACACGTAGCAGTTAATATGTACCGTTATTCCGAGATAATCGCACGTATTAAACCTCTATCTCGACATAACCGCAAGTCAGCGTGGGGGGAACATCTTTGACAATAATTACCCTTAAACGTGTGTATTGCATCAAACGACAAGGTACCTCTTGAAGTAAACAATTATCACCCCTTCATGCGCTATATAAGGAGTAAAGTCGTTGGGCGAGAGAAAGACGATTTAGAAGCGAGAGACAAGAAGATTAGACCCTAGTTTTAGTGATTTCTTCTTGTTGTAAACACAATCAATACTGCAAATACAGAGTAGGTTTATTATTCTCTCAGAGAAGACCAATCAGATAAAATTATCGTGTCCTTTTCTATGTGGTTTCGCTTCAGGAGAGTTTTCAGCATTTATTCATAAAATCTATACTAAATCATCGACGGTTAGCGTTGTCTGTGGGGAGATTCTGATTTCTCCTTTCCTTTTCGATAAATTATTTTCGTTTTTCAACTCTCATGTTTTCGTGACAGAAGAATGAAATAAGCAGAATTGATTCGATTTAGAAGACTACACATAACTCGGCATGAATGCCTCCTATGGATACAAGAGTACATCATTTCCTTTGATGGCACGTCCTTTCCAAAGATCTTTCACTGGACCAAAAAATCATACCAGAGACAAAAAATGACGAGAGAGCTCTCTCCCCTCGCGATATTACGTCATGACGAGGAACAGACTCCTCGTAAGTCAAAGTTCCATCCGATCAGGCTCAGAATCGCGCAGCAGCTGCTCCAAAGATCGCGGGACTTCCCAGGCGAAAGCAGAAGATGCACTGCAGGGAGTAAAATAACAAGTTAGTACTAGCAGCGAGCAGAAAACGAAAAGCGGCGGCAGTGCTTCTATTTCTTTATCAATCGGTCCTTCCAGACGCGAAGCTGAAACCGGCAACCGCCAACGTCGTCAGTGACGGCTGACGAAGGCCACGACGCACGCAGGCACCGCCGAAACGACCGAACGCACGCGACAAAAAACAGGCACGGCCGTCCGTCCGGTCTGTCCTAACGGCGGACGCCGCCGAGCCAAGTCAAATCCCGCCCATCCATCCATTCTCCCGCACAACTTGCCGGCTTCTCGATCCCCACGCACGCATACAAGGACATTGCCCCCGGCCAGCTCGCGTCTCCCCATCTCCGTTCCCGTCACCGACGACGACGACGAATCCAGCCCGGGGAAAAAAACCAGTAGACGGTAGACTAGCAGCGGTAGCACTCTACAACTCAGTGCCACCAGAAAAAGGTGGAAGCAGACAAATTCCGCCCGCCTGATTTACCTCCTCCACCAGAAGGCTGCACGGAAAGTCAGAAAAAAATTGGCCCACGGCCGTGCGGCGAAGGCTGGTGAGGTGAGCTGTGGCCGTCAGGCTGCGAGGCCGTCATGGCCCAGTATATATACGCCACCACCAGCCGCTGCTGCTGCACCCACCCCGCGACCAAGCTCCCGCTTCCCGCGCCAGCTGCCGCTCCAGCTCCAGCTCCAGCTTCTCCCTCCTCGTCGTCCCGGTCGCTTCAGGCGTCGCCGCTCCGGCGGAGGTGGTGGGCCATGGGCGCGAGCGATCACCTGACGGTGGCCACCGCCAAGCCGCGGCCGAGGAGGCCGTGCGCGGCCGTGCTGGGCGAGCCGCTGGCGGCGTCCGACGACCACGGCCTCGTCCACCCCAGCGCTGACTTCGCTGCCCAGGCCCTCGTCTCCTCCCCGCAGCAGGTGATCGCAGATAGATATTCCAAGACGTCTCCTTTTTTTTTTACTACTTTCCATTTCGATTCTGTTAATTCGTTCGCGAATGTGTGGCGCACGTTCAAAGACCTTCCCTTTCGAGGCGCGGAGTATGCGGCTCGTTGCGATCCATCGCTGCCGATCGGATCAGATAAGGCAGACAGGGACTGGGCATAAGTAGTAGGACCGGGGATTGGGGGATTTTGGGAGTGTGTGGGTTAATTTCCATTCTCGCTCGTAGGGGCCATGTACTTTCTTTTTTTTTACGTAAAAGGGGCCATGTACTGATCTTAGAACATTCGGTGATTCTGAATTTGATTTGTGGTATTGGATGTGATGAGTGATCTGGGTGTTTTTGCCATGGCCGGTGAGCAGTACCAGGAGATGTACCAGCGGTCGATCGATGACCCGGCCGGGTTCTGGTCGGAGATTGCAGAGACGTTCTACTGGAAGCAGAAGTGGAGCCCTGATGAAGTCTGCACCGAGAACCTTGATGTGACCAAGGGACCGATCAAGATCGAAGTAAGCGCCTGCCTAACTGATGGTTGATGGATTTCGATACTTGTTTGTGATGGTAGGATAGTGTTCTTGATGGTGATTGGTGTATTGCAGTGGTTCAAAGGGGGCAAGACCAACATATGCTACAATGCGGTGGACCGCAATGTGGAGGCTGGGGACGGGGAGAAGATTGCGGTGTACTGGGAGGGGAATGAGCCCGATCAGGACGGGAAGCTCACCTACTCAGAGCTATTGGACAAGGTTTGCCAGGTAAATATGCGTGCTCATATGCCAAAACAATTGCATGTGTTGTGTCAATGATGTATATATAGACAGGGGCTAATTTTTTGTGGTGTGTTTTGTGGCAGCTGGCCAATTACTTGAAAAGTGTTGGTGTCGGAAAGGGTGATGCTGTGGTGATCTACCTGCCGATGTTGATGGAGCTTCCCATTGCAATGCTTGCATGTGCACGCATCGGTGCTGTTCACTCGGTAATTGTTGCCCCAGTTTGCGCTGCTAATTATTCTGATTGATCCTACATATGTTCCCATGTTATGATGCTGAATTATGTCCAGGTTGTGTTTGCTGGCTTCTCTGCCGATGCACTAGCCCAAAGAATCATTGACTGCAAGCCTAAGGTTGTGATTACGTGCAATGCGGTGAAAAGGGGGCTGAAACTCATCCCTCTCAAAGACATAGTAGACCCGTCTCTGGTTGAAAGTGCGAAGAATGGAGTCACTGTAGGTATGCGATGGAATCCGACTTCCATCAGCATTGGCGATTTTGATATTTAGTCCACTAGCATTTCTAGTCTAACTTTCTCATTCTTCTTGGTACTACCGTAATTGTCTTATCCTCTTCAGAAATCACACAGATGATTGATAAAATATCTTGGGAGGTTAGATACTTAGATTTACTGCCTTGGGTTCCTTATGTCCTTAGTTTTGTACTGTGAGTAATTTATATTCACACTGTATAAGTAAAGCTGTCTTGATACCACATTTTTAGGCGATATTGCAATAAAATCAATAGTCTAGATTTTCCCCTCAAACACCTGTAGCTGTGGCTACAGTTCTTACCTCCTGGGTGTATATCAGGTCTTGCTACATGCACAAAATTGGTTTAAAGAAATCCAATGTGAAGTTTTCTTCTTCTTTTGAAAGAAAATGTCAAGTTTTTCTCATGTTTGAGTGTTTATTGTGCTGAGCAGGCATTTGTTTGACATATGAAAATCAGTCAGCAATGAAGAAAGAAGACACACGATGGAAAACAGGAAGAGACGTTTGGTGGCAGGTATGTCCAAAACAAACAAGTTTAATGATAACCTATTTACATAATATATGTTAGGCACAGAACCTCTGGAAAACTTCTGTGTCATTCGGATTATCTCCTTTCAAGTTTTAACCCTTCCATTTTGTGTTTATATCACAAGTATATGAGTTATTTCTGAATATACGTTGATGTCCGCCAGGATGTTGTGCCCAATTTCCCAACTAAATGTGATGTGGAATGGGTTGATGCAGAGGATCCATTGTTTCTTCTATACACGAGTGGCAGCACAGGAAAGCCAAAGGTACCCTTAACCCACTAGATTGCTCCTCTATCCCTTTGGCCAAACATTAATATATTGTGAAGTATGCAGGGTGTGTTGCATACAACTGGGGGCTATATGGTGTACACTGCAACAACATTTAAGCATGCATTTGATTACAAGCCAACAGACATATACTGGTAAAATGCTAGTTTTTTGGGGTCTTCGGGTGGCAAAAACATGTTCCTAATGTTACGGGACTGTGGCAAAAACATTATAAACAAGCATTTTTCCTTATTCTTACTACAGCCCCCCTGTTTCACTTGCATCAGGTGCACTGCAGACTGTGGCTGGATTACTGGACATAGTTACGTGACATATGGCCCTCTCCTGAATGGAGCCACAGTTCTTGTTTACGAAGGGGTAACTTCAGAAAGTTTTTTAGTTGATATGTTGGATAGAATCATGATCAATGGTGACCCTATGCTTTTGGAGCTTGTTTGAATTGGCCTAATTTTGTAACTTGTAATGTGTTTGTTGAATCCACTTGTAGGCTCCAAACTACCCTGATCCTGGTCGGTGTTGGGACATTGTTGACAAATACGGAGTGACAATATTTTATACTGCACCAACACTTATTCGTTCACTCATGCGTGATGGTACTGAGGTACGCTGCTTGTTTCTTGTGTTCTCAGTAAAAGATTTAGGCTCATTACCCAATTAATTGATGCAGCCATCCATCACGCTAGGTGGTATTGTTGAGCTCCAGTATTTTATGATCTCAGTTAATCAACTCTAGTACCTACTGTTACAATTAAAAGGAAACAGCTTGAACAAAACCGTAAGTCTAGTTGACCAAGTCGAACCAACCAGGGACAGAGATTGGTCTGGGCTAACTTGGGCCATGTCCCCCCAGCATTTCAGAAAAAAAAATAACAACATGCATGCAGTCTACAGCTAGCCAATTTGGTTAGATCAGGTCCATTTAGAAGCATCACTGTTGCTTTGCTGCTTGCTACTAGCTACGATACTACTCAACGAGACAACGATTTCAATCGTGCGGCGGACGAAGCGCTGGCCGCTAGTGCGTCGCGGGCTTGCCGTGGCCGGGCCTGGTGGCGACGACAGATGCGCAACGGACGGACGGCGAGCCAAGTCTGTGTGACGTGTAGGGCGTGCAACCAGTAGTGAGTAGTGTACTTTTGAATTTTATTGATACTGTCTTGTCTTGGTTGATTGACTTAATTCTTCCTACAATCCTAAGTACTGCTATTGGTAATTTGCTTTGATCTTTGGTCCTCCCTGAGATTTTTCTCAAACTCTGTCACTGGAACCAACCGTATTTTAAGTTTTAATTTGTAGTGTTCAGCTTGTTAAGTACCAATTTATTTCAGCTGCTGTCCACTGACTCTTTGCCAGTTTTCTATATTGAGTTTGCATGCATTTTTCTTATATGTTAGTCATTGGACCAACTATGAGACTCGACCTCTTGTCCGTGCACTGCATTTTTTCTGACAGAATGAATTTGTCTGACATAACAGGAAGCTTTATCAACTGCAGAATCCTTTTTTTACAAAAAAAACAAAACACTTCTTCCTGATTGCAATCTCTAATTGATGTATATCTGATTTTGGTGATATGTTCCGGAAAATTTTAAATTTAATTAGTTAATGCTAGCTAATATTGTCCCACATGTGTATCTCTTTTGTATATCCCTTTTGATTTTCTTATGTATTTTGCAGTATGTTTCTCGGTACTCTCGTAAGTCTCTCCGAGTTCTAGGAAGTGTGGGTGAGCCAATCAATCCCACTGCATGGAGGTTTGCAATCATCTTTTGAGTCTTAAAATTCTAATGCACTAAAAATGTCTTACATGCACTATTATTCATTTCAGATGGTTTTATAATGTTGTCGGCGACTCACGATGCCCCATATCAGACACTTGGTGGCAGACTGAAACTGGTGGCTTTATGGTAAGTGTCTCCTTACATTTTTCATGGGAAATTTCAGAGCTTTTAAGGTGAGTGCCATCTTATATGCCAAAGTGTACTGCAATGCTTGCATTTGTTAGATCACGCCTTTACCTGGTGCTTGGCCTCAGAAACCGGGATCTGCAACATTTCCTTTCTTTGGTGTACAGGTACGCATTACTTATCTGAAATGAAAGTTGTTGTATGATCGCATCACCTCTCTTATGTTGTAATAACTGTGCACATGGTTCACAGCCAGTCATTGTCGACGAGAAAGGGCGGGAAATGGAAGGAGAATGCAGTGGATATCTTTGTATAAAGAACTCATGGCCTGGGGCTTTCCGGACTCTCTATGGAGATAAGGACAGATATGAGACGACATACTTCAAACCATTTTCTGGCTATTATTTCTCTGGTGATGGTTGCAGCAGGTAACTCATCAAATATTTCTTCAAATGGCAAAGCAGATAGCTGGTATAAATATGCCTTAAGAAACTAAATTTGCATGTCAGGGACAAAGACGGTTACCATTGGCTCACCGGAAGAGTTGATGATGTTATCAATGTCAGGTAATTTAGCTATTTATTTGATTCATGCCATACATGGTTTTAAAAAGTTGTCAAGCTGTGAGTATATGACCCTTGTTTTGGAAATATATATATAGTGGACACCGGATCGGGACAGCAGAGGTTGAGTCTGCTTTGGTTTCGCATCCAAAATGTGCTGAGGCCGCTGTTGTTGGTATCGATCATGAGGTCTAGTCCAGAACTTGTTATCCCTCCTTTCTGCTCAATATCTTGACCCCCTAGTTTCATCATACCCAGGTCTTAAATTAATAATTACATGTTTCAGGTTAAAGGTCAGGGAATATATGCTTTTGTGACTTTGGTGGAAGGTGTTCCTTATAGTGACGATCTACGAAAAAGCCTTATTATGGCGGTCCGCAGCCAGGTATTTTATTTGGACAGTTTTCTTATAGTGATGGGATTACCGGAAGAGGTACATTTGTGATGGCAAAATGACCCAATTAATAAAAAAAAAATTGAATGACAACCGGCAAGAGAGTTGCCTGTTATATTAATAGAATAGGGCGGAACACGAGCCGCAGAGTTACAAGTTTACTAGGGTCTTAATTACAAAAGATTGAAAAACTCCAGGCACTTGACCCCTGCTAGGAACCAAGTTCTACCCTCCTCCTTGATCTTCGTTAGGAGTTCCACAGGTGTGGTGGCTTTGTTGTTGAAAATTCTTGCGTTTCATTCCTTCCAGATTTCCCAGATAATGAGGATCAGGATCGTGGTCGCGGTTTTCTTGAGGGAGCCTTTTGTTTCCACAACGTTAGACCATCAGTCCAGGATGTTCATGCTAGGGGGCCAAAGGGATGGCTGTAGACTGTCGTTGCCTAGCCAGCCCGCCATGTGCTTCTAGATTCTGACAGAGAAGCGACATTGGGCGAAGAGATGTATGGCCGATTCCAGAGTGTGTCTGCACAAGGGGCAAAAACGCTGGTTTGGCCACCCCCTAGCTTCCAATCTGTCTAAGGTCCAGAGCTTAGGCGGATTTTGACGAGTAGGTTCATGTCATGGTTGGCTTCCATGATATGTCGTCCAGGGTGACTTGTATCAGGTGGATTTGGTTGATTCTGGTCCAGAGTGCCACAAATTGTTAGATGTGATGGATTGTCAACCCCCCCCCCCCAGGTTTATGTCCTGTATCCATCGTCCGTTCTGTAGCGTCGAGGGCACGATCTGGTTTTTCCTATTTGAAATTTCGAAAATCTTGAGGGCTATATCTTTAAGTGCCTCTCCACCTAGCCAGGCCGAGTACCTAAAATTTGCCATCTGGCCATCTCCGAGGGATATTCTAGTTGCCGCAGCAAAAATACTTCGGTCCGTTTCGTCACAAGGGATTTCCATACCTACCCAAGGTTTGAATTGATCTTTTCATTTTTGTCATATCCAGCGAAGTCTGAGTGCCGAGGAGAATTACGGAAGGCTTAGGATGCCTAGGTCGCCTAGCTGGGTTGGGCGGCACACTTTGGCCCAATTACGGCATACTTTGGCCCAATTAATTTTACTCTTTCCACTTGTGCTATTTGCATGGCCAGCCCACAGAAACCCGTCACCTGATTCGGTCCATGGCGCGAAGGACCGTCTTGGGAGTTTTGAAAACCGCAAGGTAGTAAATAGGGATCGAGGTGAGGACGGATTTAACCAAGATGACCCAATTAATAATGAAATCTTCCCATGCTTTTTCAATGATGGCACCTACAATATGCTCTACTGGAATATTTTCGACCTTTTCTTTCCAGAGTGGGTGGATTACTTTCTCTTGGAGAGTTTTAACTTCAACATGATAATACATCATGTCTTCTTTGTGGCAGATTGGCGCATTTGCAGCACCTGACAAGATCCACTGGGCGCCGGGGCTCCCTAAGACACGGAGCGGCAAGATCATGCGAAGAATATTGCGGAAAATTGCCGCCAGGCAGCTAGATGAGCTCGGTGACACGAGCACGCTTGCTGACCCCGGTGTTGTCGACCAGCTGATCGCGCTCAGCGATAGCTAGCGTGTGAGCACGAAGATGGCACCTTCACATCCAGCACGTCCCATTTTTTTCTCGCCTTGTATGATGAGTAAAAATGGAAGAAAAAAAATCAGTTTATGTGCCGCGCGTGGCTCATGATTCCCTTTGTTTATTCAGTGCCTTGGGGTGTTGCAATTTAAAAGTGAGACGTAATAATCCTAGTAGTGGCTTGATGCGGTGCCTCTGTAAATTGTTGGATCACAGCACAGATAGCTAAATATGGAGTATAAATGTATGCACTGGTTACATAAATGAGAAAAACATATGAATGTTGTACAGACAATCACAATGTTTAATGGTTCACCTTTTTTTTTTTGGTTTTGCGATGGGCCATAAATCACATTTTGCCAGGGTTCTCAATACAATTCGGTCCTCGGCCTTAAACAGAGCTAGACTACTACTGCTAAACAGAGCAGCTGCATCAAACGAAACAAAGCACTGTACAATTTTATGTGACGCATTTGTCAGTGTTTATTGTGCGATAGATACCTCAACTCTATTCTACTTAGCCTGTTTTTTATTTTTGTAACTTTTAAACGGTACGAAATCTATTAGACTCACAATAACATTTTGTCATCGTCGTATGTTGTTCTACTATGGTTAATTTATGAAGAATTTAGCGAGGACGATGGAGGTATCAACGATTCGTAAAGGGGAAGGTAAGTGATATTGCGATTCGCCCGGAAATTCATACACATTGATATTACAGAACTTGTAGCAGAACGTTATAACACTTAATTAAAATGATAATTCATAACATTGGCAATAATATATTACCGCTGTCTATTTTTTCTCGTGGTCGCGATCTCAACGTCTCCCATGTGGACTGCCTCGAGTCGGGGCACCGGATGATGTCCCCGCGGCGACGTCCGGAGTGCCGATGTCTCCTTGGTCCTGAGGATTTTGCGCGGGACATGTCTTGAAGGTGTGCTCAGACTCCCTGCAAATGGAGCACTTCTTCGTACGACGTTCGGCTTCTGTCTCGTCCATATCGTTCCTGATACGTTGTACCTGTCGCCGGCCAACATTTCCCTTGAGTCTACCAATGTCTGCGGCCCAGATTAGTTGCTCCTAGGTGGGATGGCCAGTGAAATGGCCAACCACGGTGTAACCATACATCTCTCCACTCCATGTTTGCATCACCGCCTCCTTGGTGAAATAGTCAGAGAGGTACTGGCCGGGATGTTGTGCCACCGTCGAACAAGCGAGTATGACATGGGAGCAGGGCCTATGCAGAAGAAGGGTCTTGTTACAAGTGCATACGCAACTATCGCGGCGTAGCGTGCACTCATAGGTGATCCTCTCGCGGTTTGTCTCGTGACGTCCTTTATCTCTGCACATTATCTCGAAGCGAAGCTCCCTCGTGCCCATCTTGAATGTCCGGTGCATCTCACCCTTCTTGCTCTTCTCCTCCATGTATGTGGTGATCATGGCGGAGTAGAGTACTCTGTCATTTGCTATGACGAGAGACACATTGCTGCATCTGTTAACAAAGTAGTTTGTGGTGCCGCGGAGAATTGCCTCCACAATACCAACCAAAGGGAGGCACCTGGCGCCGCGCATGACCCAGTTGTATACCTCAGCTAGATTGGTTGTCATGATACCATATCGAGCACCACCTGTCATGTAGCAATGACCACTTCTCCTTAGGCTCGTGCTCAATCCGGTCAGAAGCATTTCACTGTGCCCTGTCTTCCTCGTGACATTGCTTGAGGGCACTGGTCGGTGCTTGAGCGGCCCTTCTCATGCCTCCCTTCTATGGGTTTGGGTCCGGTCATCCAGAATCTTCCAGAGTGTTTCGAACTTTCGCTGCTGGTTCTGGTTGCACAGCCGCTTGAATAGGTTCATCAAGTCCTTATTGCGGAACTGCTTATAGAAGTTTGCACCCAAGTGCCTCATACACCACCTGCTCTGTAGATCCGGCCATAGAAGTGGTACGTTCTCTCGTTGTAGCTGAGTTATTGCACGCAGCAGGCCTGCGTGTCGATCATGTATGAGGTATACGTTGGGACGGCCTTGCACAACAGAAATCCTCACATTCTTCAGGAACCACAACCAGCTATCCGTGTTCTCGCTTTCAACGAAAGCGAATACCACGGGAATAACTTGATTGTTTCCGTCCGTCACTATTGTAGTCAGTATCTGGCCCTTGTACCTCCCAGTCAGGAATATGTCATCGATACACAAGATTGGACGACAGTACCGGAATCCATTGATATATGGACCAAAGGCGAAGAATGCTCGCTGTAGTACCCTCTTATTGGGCCACTTCGGATGCATGACGTCTTAAATGTCGACATGAGTGTCGAGATTCCTGTCTTGTATGACTCGGAGTTGCTCAGGGAGGTTGTGGTAGGAATCCTCGAATGTGCCGAACATTGATTCCAATGCCTTCTGTTTTGACATCTAAGCCTTTGCATAGCTGATAGTGTACTGGAACCTTGCCTCAATGGCCCGAATGATGGATCGTGGCTTAAAATCTAGATTATCCACGATATCACCGTACATGAGGTTGGCGATGACGCGGTCATCCGTCAGCTGATCGAACATCGCAACGTACTCCGGGTAGGACCCCTGCGAAGTGATCGGTGTAAAGGTGACCTATTCAATAGAACACCGTAATGTTAGCACTGAAAATCGTGATTATAATACGTAAATAACAAATGGTCATGAAACTAACCCGTCGGCGGCACCACAACGTGCCCATAGTCGGCCCGTCCACATCGTCGTCCTGGGCGTACAAGCTGACCGGGTACGCTCGCAAGTACAGCTGTGGTCATCCGATCTGGAATCGCTCCAAGGACCACAGCTGCAGGAGTAGCGGGCATCCGGAGAGGATGGAGCTGTCATGGGCACGGTGGCACACGTCGCACAGTGCGCAGTACGTAGCGCACAGCACGGCCGGACCCCATGCGTACTGCGGGATCTCATCGATCGGCGAGTCCGCCACCTCACGCGCGTACTAGACGTAGTGCTTGTCGACGCTGCCGCCGTGGGAGCCCAGGAACAAGACCCACCCAAAAAGCCACAATAGGTAGGCCTCAAAGTGCCTCCTAATAACGACATCACCGGCGTTCTGCACCATACGCTCCGGCTGCAACAAGGCATGTACACGTCAGCAAGTTTCACATACCAATTTATACGAGAGGACAATAGTTACGAAGACTTACGTAGAATTGGCAGATCCACCTCAACGTTGGCCCGTGCGGGCTGCTGAACTCGGTGTACCCGCTGCCCGGTGGGAGCACATCATGGAACCTAGCTAGGAGGTCCGTGCGCCATGTGACCGGGATGCCGTGCGCCGCCAGGGGGAGCCTGTGCACGGCAACCTGGTAAGAAAGCCCACGTCCTGCAGCGTCGGTGTCATCTCCCCGCATGGAAGGTGGAACGTGTGCGTCTCTGGCCTTCAGCGATCAACCAGCGCCGTCAGTAGGGCTCGGTCGTACGAGAAATGCCTAGACGTATGACCAGCACCGCGGTCCTGGTCATCCTCCCACGTCGCCTCTACCATCCTCGCGAGTGGAAGGAGGCCTGTCGCTCGCAACCTGCGTCAAAACGATAAGAACAAACGTGACTGCATGTCAAGTAAACAAACCGCTGTGGAGTGCATTACGTTACAAATCTACGAACCTCGGAATCCAGCCTGCGTGTAGCCTCCATGCCCTGATGGGCGTGCGCAGCCGCAACACGCCAAGCTCAATCGGCGTCTCGCCCTCCGGGGGAGCATGGTACTCAGGCGGCTACGGTGATGCGCGTCAACCACCGGATCAAGCAACTCGTATTGCCCTGCGTCCGCCATACCTAAAAATGCAGCAATAAACAAAGTTCACCATCTTTACGTACAATACGTAGCGATTACAGATTTTCTTTACGATTTTCATGTGTCAGGCTATTCTCCGAGATTAACTGGTATTTCTTGCACTAACAAAATAATTACTCTACTTAGCTACTCAATACATTTTTAATAGAATAATTATTTTTCCTATTTCTGTAGATTGATCCTTAATCGTTCCAATGCTACATAATTTCGACCTTACTCAACTACTCCGGATTTTCTTTATAATCTTCAAATGTGTCATGCAATTTTTCTAGTTCAAAAGATAACTCCTGCGTTAATAATATAATTACCACGCATAAATGGGGAGCTTAATAAAGTTAAAATTATTCTTATTCTGCCATTGTGTTATCACTACCGCCTATACAACTTAAAATATATGCTACACAATTTAACTACTTTTATCTAACCTACTCAACCCTATGTCGCTATTTTTGTTTGCTAACCAATAAGATTTTAACATAATGTACAAAGTTTTGAGAAAATATACATGCGAGATGACCGATCGGACTCGATGCTCTGACGACAATCTCTTTCGTCCGCGACAAACTGACAGAGCCTCGCTACCTTTCTTCTCTCCCTCTCCTTCTCTCTCGCGCTTTTTTCCTGTAATTAAAATGAATTACAGACTGATTTTTCATCGTTTTTATAGCCGGGTCTCTGTCGCTAGTTGAACTGGCGATAGGTTCACCAGTCAACTGGCGACAGGGACCTGTTCAACTTCCCGTCGCCAGTTCAACTGGCGATAGGTAGTTGGACCGGCGACAGGGGCATATTTTTGTAATTTTTTTGGGTGATTATTTATTTTTGTAAATATCTTTTAAAATTATATTATTTTTTTTAAAAAATTCTTTATTGTGCCTAGCCAAATTAATTCGGCCGAAATGGGCCGAATTAAACCAAAGCAGTACATTTTCGAACCATGAGCCGACCAGTCCAGTGCAATAGACGTATAATCTAGCCTTACGGGCTGTGTGCTATCGCTAGCGCTCTAGCAGGCCACAAGAACTAGCCCATCTCCGTTTCATACTTGCAATGCATCCCTGGTTTCCATGTGCTGATAAATTTCACTCTCATGCATGTTTCTGTTTGAAACTGAGAAATCTTTGTACTATATTCCTTTTAAATAGTAATTGTTATCATATACACAAATCTTCTTTACCATATACAAAGTGCTCTCAGCGAAAGCAACCTGTGCAGCAACAACTAGGCCTGGCCTGGCCGTGTCGAATAGGCAGCTCAGCTGCACATGACGATGCCCTGGCCGTATAGCAAAACGAGGCCTGCATACATCTCGCCATCTCTGTGCAAATAGAGTCCTAAATATCTCTATATGTGTCTTGTAGCTCCATCATCCATCGTGCCGAGCTATTGAAGCTCATGCTCATCATCTCACGCCCCAACTCCAATGAACTTCAACTGCAAACATAGACCCAACCAAGCAACCGTGTCAGGTGTCAAGAACTGCAGCGATTTCTGTTGTTTTCGGTGGAATCTGGCTGAAGAAATGCATTTCATCTACATAAACTTACCAGGTTGTTCTTGGGCTCCCCCCAGTAGAAGCCATGGATGAAGATGGGAAGGATGTTGCACGCGATCAGGACATATATCATCAGTGCATGCGTTCCCATCCATTCCATGGCGATGGTCGGCCGCCGGTATCCGTACAGGTCGACCAGCGCGTAGATTCCGGCGAAAAGGAGCCCCGCACCGCCGGCAGTGGCAAGAGTGTAACTTACAGTGTACAATGGCTTGTTCATATGCATTCCTGGAAACATCATCAGCGTAGTGGTCAGTCAACGTTAATGTTTTTTATAATTAGGAATAAAATGTTAATGTTCATGAAATCCTTACCAAAGAAGTCCATTGAGAAGGCCAGGACTAACATGCTGAAGGAAGGGACAAGCCAGTTCATGATTCTTTCCTTGTGTTTCTGCAAGTCAATTCAGGAGAGAACAAAAAATTCAGAATATGTTGCATTCACCCACAAGGTCAAGTGCTCACCAAACTGACATTGCAAGCAGGTATTATACCTGAAAATGTACAATTATGTGCCCGTATTGGAGACCAATCAAGCAGGTGACAATGGCCATCACGGAACTGGTGAGCGCAGAAAGAAAGAAAGTCAGAATTTACCATTGTTGCAAAACTTGTATTGCAGTTTGAAAGATAAAGGTTAAAGCAATGATGAAGGGTTTACTGACCTGAGAAGGCCTTCAGGATCAAAGGGGCCTGGCACCACGAGGGAGCATCAGGAGGTAGCGGTCCATTTTCTGGTGAATCTATGCTGCATTGCTGTCACAGGAGAGAAGTGTTATTGGAGACTGAATTGAACATGAGACAGAAACACTAGGAAGGCTGTTGCACTTCAGTAGAACCTTCGATCGCGCGTAAACCGGTCGACCGTACAGATGCTGGATGCCAAAGAGTTTGCGGTCAATCATGCCAACCGCATTGCAACCTGGCCCGGTGTCACCTCTTACACCGCATTTCACCTGATAAAGGTTATAATATTTGAAGCTCATCAGTTCCCCCTCTCATGTAGAATACTGTATTTCTTAGCATAAAGAAAAGGTGAAGTGGCACTTACAAATAAAGATTTCTCTGTGGAACCAGGACCGGATATCTGATACTCCCAATCAGGAACGTAGGTACCATATAAGAGGACCATGTATGTGATTGCGACGAGCAAGCCTATGAACCTACAGGAACAAAAACGGAAAAAAAAAATCAGAAAAAAACAACAAAATTGTTCATTCTACTGCTAATTCTTATGTCATGTAAATTAAATAGACCAAAAGGATATGGAAATGATGATGAACTAATAAAATGCAACAGGACCCTTCAGAGTTTAGAACAGAGAGTAACTAACGCTCATTGGTCTATCCATTGTGCAGTCACCAGTCACATACTGTCTATTCTCATCAACGTGGTTATGTGTGGAAGAATAACCCAAGAAAATGGGAATGCTTTTGGTTTAAACTCACAGTTGATATCGGTATCTCTTCAGCAAATCAAATCCAGAATCTACATCATCATCTCCCTTGAGCCAAATTTCACATAGTGCTGTCACAAGATAAGTTATTGCGATTCTCTGCAACCAGGGAGATATGACATCAATATACTTATCACACACTGAGTTGTAGTGTTGATGCAGAACTATATATCGTATAAATGATGCATGTCGCGTACCTGCAGTATACCCATCAACCGTATTTTTTTAATATCAACCCCAAAAGTTAGGCTATGAACACCATGAAAAAATCCACCTGTGTAATGTAGCAGCAAGAAAAATTAAACATAAAATATTTTGTTGCATTAAGTGTTTTTTCGTTTAGTTCAAGAATAATAGTCATCATAATACCTTGGAGAACTAGACCAACACAGAACAGCTTCAGTGCACGAAGTATTGCCTTTCTAGTTGCCTCCAATTTGTCTGGCACTCTCTGCATAAGGTGACGCAATTAGGTTCAAGCAAGTCGTAGAGGTCACTGGTGTTAGTTCCAGAAACGAAGGTAAATGTCACAGTCTTTGCTTTGTCAGTGTGTACCTTGTACGCTAGAGCTAGAGCGACTCCAACGATGAAAAGGAAAAAAGGCATGACGAAATCAGCTATGGTAACGCCGTCCCATGGGGAGTGGTTCAATGCTGGAAGAAATGCTCCAGCATCATCCACGATGATCATAAGCTGAGGCAAGGAAAACAACAGTTAATCTTATTTGCTATTTTAAAAAATATATATTTTTGATACATTTTGTCACCAGATAGAGCATCAGGTGACAAGGGTCCTGGAAAAATGATTTTCTATTCAGTATATAGAGCTGTACTGTGCATGTCATTAAACAAAATTTTCTGTTTTTTCCTTGTACTAAAGGTTTCAACGATAATGATTCGAGGACCAGTAGAAAATTTCCAAAGTCACTAGTAGTTAGCACTTTCCACTGGCTAAAACAAGTATCATTATTGTAGGTAGCAAATCCACAAGAGGCTACAAGCAAAACCCCACTTGTTACAGACTAGATCCGATCATGCTACAAAAACAAACCAGATAATCAGATATGATTCCACTCTGTCAATGTTATCATATACTATAATCTGTAGTTCTCGCATTGTTACCGCCCTTAAAAAGATCATTATAAATATGTAAGGAAGAATACGATGCTGATAATCATAACAACTTCACAATATGGTGGCCTGGCATCAGATTCGATCTCCACATACATTTCACCTCGAGAGCCATATATATATTCTAATTGGAAGAAAGAAAGTCCCCATGATAAAAAGACGGATGCACGTTAGCCATTGCTCCTCAACGTCAATTTGACACCTGAACTCCTTGCCATTAGTCATTATTCTTTGGCCAGCGACCATGAAAAATGGACAGCACCACGGCAAGTCGGCAACAGCAAGACCATAGTAGTACTACTTTTCAGCTGATGATTACTCGTCCGAGCCGTCTACAACTCGACCGGTGACCGATGCCAGAATAGAGGTTCCCATTGTCCAAGTACAGGAAGCGCCTTATTAAATTTGCATCTGGGTATTAAAGAGCAGTAGGTGGAGAGATGAATCACCAAGGTTTATAGCGACGGGAACCTAACGTTCCTTTGGCATTGACAGCAGTGTAATGCATGCACCGTGGCCTACATTCCACGCAGTGGTGAAGGGAGGACGAAAGACACTGGGACCCATCATACACAACACAACATGGGTAACCATGCCTAATTGGTCATGCCTTGACGTGCTCCGTCCAATAAGCTACCACTAAGATCTTCCTTTGATATCGTATACTAGTGTTGCTCTTTTGTTTTTTCCCCCCGCAAAAACTGAATTGAATTGCTCGACATTTGGAGACAAGGCATGGTTGGCTGGAGCTAGGCTAGAGCTAGCTACATGGAGGCATGTATGTATATACGTGTGGTACTCTTCACACAAGGATGTCATTTTCGATCCACTGGACAACCTTGTCCCAGGAAGGATTGATACAAAAACATCTTGGTTGGGGAGTTAACATCTGCCACATTAGGACCAGCTACAGGAGGTGATCTTCAGATCTCCTTTAAAGATGTGCTAGCTGCACATACATCCATAAAATGTACTCTTCATTCATATCCATGCCCCATCATCGTGCTATCCTGCTTACCACTTTCCTATCTACCTAGTCATTCGTAGCTGGAATGGAAAATCAGAAACACCCTAGCTAAGCTAGCTAATCTACTGTTTAAGATCAGGTTTTTTAAAAGTTCTTTCCTGCCAGAATCGATGGGGCATGACATCAAAAGGCCAGTTGCTCGCCTTTTTGTACTGATCTGAAGACTTCAATTCGAACTTAGTGGATCTTGACTCTGCATTTTCGTATGTCCTCCAGTTCTCAAAGTGCCGGAGACCATCTGGATCTAAAGCATGGATATTGTCATCTTGTGTGGTGGTGGTCGCTTCCATTAGTCTCATGTCTCATGGTTGCGCCGTGTTAGTCTGACACCCACACGATTACCCAGCTTGCTGCCCGGCCATACGTACCAAGACGGCAGGATCAAGAAAACGGCAAGATTCTCTCTCTCTACCTCGGCCTCGGCCTCGTCTGGCAAATCCGGCCCCTGGCTGTAGGCCGGTGGGGCGGCGTGTCGGCTTGCCGATCCACCGCGCGTGGCGAGCGATCGACGTCGCGGGCCAAACAAGCAAAAAGAAAACTAGAGGAGAAAAGGGCGAGAACGTTCTAAACTCTAAACATGTGGAGCAGATTCGCCCGGCGCCGGTTGTGCGACGGGTGGAACCGATCCGCCAGTCGCGAGCCCACGACTGCACCGGCCGTGCCGTTGGTTTACGCGGCAGATGGGGTACTCTTTTTTATGACGCGCGGCCGGTCCATCGATCGAACAGGGCCGAGTCACCCACCAACAGCGTCCCAGCCACTACGATCTAGAAATTTGGACACTATTGGCCTCATGAGATCACCTAAATTCCTAAAGTAGCCCCTCTAACCACATAATTCCAATTTTGACCCCCTCTCTCCTCCTGCTGCCGTCGGGTACCGCAGCAGGGCACCTGCTGCCGACGCGCACAGCAGCAGGCACCTGCTGCCGTCCCACACAGCAGCAAGTCACCTGCTGCCGTCCCACACGGCAGCATGTCCTCTCCCCCCCCGGCGCACGCAAATCCAAGCGGAGAGAGAAAATCTATTTAAAAATATTTTTTGAGGAATTTTTAAATATAGCAAATGAGTTCAAAAAATTATGAATTTTTTTTAGAGCCTCCCGGCATAGTGTAATTTTTTTCAGAATTTTATCAGCTACGATTTTTTCTCTAAAATTACTACAAACAGTATACTTAAATGAATTTTAGAGACAAAATCGTAGCTGATAAAATTCTGAAAAAATTACACTAGAAAGCACACTATGCCGGGAGGCTCTAAAAAAAATTTCATAATTTTTTGAGCTCATTTGCTATATTTAAAAATTCCTCAAAAAATATTTTTAAATAATTTTTCTCTCCCCGCTTGGATTTGCGTGCGTCAGGGGGGAGGGGGAGAGGACATGCTGCCGTGTGGGACGGCAGCAGGTGACTTGCTGCTGTGCGCGTCGGCAGCAGGTGCCCTGCTACGGTGCCCGACGGCAGCAGAAGGAGAGAGGGGGTTAAAATTGAAATTCTGTGATTAGAAGGGCTACTTTAGAAATTTAGGTGGTCTCATAAGGCCAATAGTATCCAAAACTCTACGATCTAAGGCGAAAAGTTAGCTCTCCTACTCCTCTTGGCACCCTCTGGGCTCGCGGCCGGTTGGATCGGCACGTACGCACGCCGGGGGGATCGACACCGACCGCGCGTGATGTAAAGCAGAGGAGAGATCCCTTGCGGCTCTGCGTCCCCGGCGCGAACGAGGCCGTCACATGCAAAAAGGCATCGCTCGTCTCGTGGGATTGTCCCGACGTGGAGAGGCCAACAGCCGGCGCATATGGCGCCCCCCGGGGCAGAGAATATGGGCTCGATGCCAGATGTAATTCTTACGGCTGCACATATGCTACGTTTTCAGTTACACACATGCTGAATTGGGCAGCTACCTAACATTCTTTGTCTTTTCTGTCGTCTTCCAAATCTCATCCAACGCCTAAAATAGTTTCTCCTGTTTGTGAATGATCGGGCCCATTTAGAACGCAGGAATTCACAATAGAAGAATTTGATTCCCACGAGAATTGGGGAAAATCTCTGTGTTCCAAACGGGACTAAACCGTACCAATACAGAGGATTGATCTATCACACTACTAATAGTATCTTATATATGCTCAATTCTATCCTTGATATTGGACTCTTCCTCTGCTTGCTTGTAATCTGGGCCCTTCAATCTAATCTGGTATAACAGCTGCATCTGAATGTGTACACGATATACTTTTTTAAGCGCCAATTATAAGGATACATGCGCTCATGCACCTATATATCTAAATTACAAGCACACATCGTACATCCGCTCATCTACTGGTCTGAGCTAACATGGACCGGTGACCTAGAGTTGACATTTACTCTTTTTTCTATCCAACGGTGACCTAGAGTTGGCATTTACTCCTTTTTCTATCCAACTAATGCAGGTAGCCATGCAGCACAAAGCAATATAAACTGAAACTAGTATTCTAGTGAGTCCAGCCCAGCCGTGCAGTGTTGAGTCCAATATCTGATGGAATTCCGTACGCTGGTGAGCAGGGCATTTCTTATTGCCAACGGGTGGGCCACGAGCACCGACGGTTCTAACCCCATTGGGTGTGTGATGGTATATGACTATATGAGCACTCTTGAGCATCTGACAAGCCACCGAGCCAGGCCGGTAATTGTTAATGGGCGTCAGTTCTAAAGAACCATATCTCCATAGCTAGCATCAAGATGTGCCACTTGATGATCTAAACTTATGTCCATAATGGCTACAATGACTGTCTACATAGCAGAGGCTATAGGAGACAGGCATATTTACTGTTTTGAAGAAGACCAGGAGCTAGAGATAGAGCTATGTTTTGTGGCAGCATGAATGGAAGCGCGAGCTGCCGTGTCCATCCGTACATGCCTCGCTGGTTGGTAATATTCCCTAAAGCTAAAGTTTGTATTGATGGGTTAGTTTAAGCAACTCTGCTTTCTTTGGGTTACTCTTGTTTAAGTACGAACAAAAAACGAAAAGAAAAGGAAAGTTAACTACTACCGCGACCATGCATCATGATCCATGGAACATGTTTGGTTGGCACCAAGACCACCACAAGGTCGATCACACGCAGGAAGAGACCCACTCAGCAAGCAATTCGATTTGGTAGATTATCATCATATCGTGAATTAAGCACGGAAAGAAAGAAGTGACAATAACAGGAGAAAAATAAGAGCAAACAGATTAAAAAGGAACAAAGATTTGTATCGCACGTACCAGCACGGTGATCCCCCGGAACACGTCGAGCGAGACGAGCCGCTGCCGCGATGACGCCGGAGACGGCGGCCCCGCCGTCGGGGAGGAGCCGGCACCGGCGGCGCCCTTGGGGCAGCCGCACCGGCCGGCCTCCAGATCCACTACGGGGCCGGCCGCGTCGTCGCTCCGGACGAGCTCGTAACGCCCCATCCCCGCCGCCGCCGCCGCCGCCGCTCCTGCATTGGACACGGCGTCCATCACTTCCAGCTTCCCGGCGGAACTGCTAAAACAACAACGAGTGCGTGACAAGATGAGGCGCGGAAGGCGCCCGCTCACCTGACTGCACAACCACTTGCCTTCCTCTCCTCTCCTCTCCTCTCCTCGCGTGTCCCTCCTTCCGGCTCGTGTTAACTGCCGCGCGCCGCTTCTGCTGCGCTGTATACGATCGTTATCTTGTAGCTTCGGCGCGAGATTGGTGGACGGGCCGGTATATATAGCGCGGCCTCTGCTCTCCGTTTCGCTTTCCTCTTGATGGACTTTTCACCTGTGTCGAGGCTCTGAACAGCTCCACGCCCCGTCTCGTCGCTTCGATCGCGTGCCAACCTGCCGTTTCGATCGATCGATCGATCTCCTCCCGGCCGCTGGATCGGTTTGTGTGTGCTTGGTGCCAGGTCGCCTGGTCGCATGCAGAAGTGGTGGGGTGGGGTGGTTAAAGGGCTCTCTTAAAAGCAGCTGGTGTCGTAACGGAAGTGGAAGAGGGGGATTTTTTTGTGTCCGGCCCGAACTCCTCTGGTGCCCGTACGGCATAGGTGTTGATCTGGCTGCAAGCTTTGGAATTTGGATCAAAATCAAGCATTTTTTTACTGCAAACTGGAGTTCGTTGGTCACGGTGGTATCATAGCACGTCGGCGAAGGCATGGATCGCGAGACGAGATCTCTCTCGGAGGCCGTACCGCTCGGCCAATCGGATCCGAACGGAGCACATGGTGCCGCGATCCAATGTTTTTTTTGTCCATCACTAGTAGATGTCCGTGCATGGTAATCATGTCATTGCGTTGTAATGGACCTTAAATCTTACAGAAATAATATTTTTCTTTAACATATAAAACGAATCAAATAATTAAAAGATGGTGATACGCACCACATTAGTACAACACGAGAGAACAAGAACTTTGTACGATAATTCTAGAAATGAACGATAGCGAATAATATTTTCTCATAGTTTACTTTAATACATAAATAACTGGCATACTATCATGTAAATTAAGTACAAACCAACAAATAAAGTAAACATCATACATTAAACATAAACATAAATAGAAATTTAGAAATGAAGCTGATCATTGCCTTATAGAAGACACATCCTCATATCTAGCTTGTCACATAAAGAGAAAGGAAGCACACCCTACAAAATGACAAACAAAAGTTAAACATCATAAATCTATTGTGTATTATATGTAAGAGATGTTAAAAGATTGAATAACTTGCTTACGTTATTAATGTACAAACATTCTAATAAGTGCACCATTCCTTATGTCAACAGCATGCATGAGAAAGTTCATTACATTCACAACATGCAACACTACTTGTCATGGTCTTGTTTAAAGAGAGTACCGATTAAATTATGAAAGAAGGATGTGCATACATTATTTACATGGTTGTTTACCTTCGAGCTCTTGTGCACCAGCAACTTGAGGTCCAAAGAATAAATTGCTACATCCCATTACCATCTAGCAACCTTTTCAATATTATAGTGTTAGGATTACTATGTTATAACAATTTGTTGACTATCAAGAATAAGAACGAAATAGCTCTACACATACTATACTGACTATTCTTCCTCAGCATTGTCACGGCCAAAACATGGTACTCTTTACCCCGCTTGTTAGATACCACGCAATTAGCCTATCCCAAACACGCATAAATAGTAAGTTATGGCTAATTCACAGAAAACATAGACTCAATGAAAGATATGCATTATAATATATTCTCTTACAAGAAAGTAGAAGCATTATTGTGCTACTTGTACCTGTCATCCATGATGCATAATTCCTTCATCAATATACGACGTGGGAAGCTGTTGATGTGCTGAATTGGGCCGATGTGTACAACCAAACCGACCACATATTGCCAAAGTTGCATAAAGTATTACAATTGTGAGAAGTAACAATACAAAAAGTCTATTATATGAGAAGATACAATATGTGAAAACAGATATCTTACCAATAATTAACTTATTTGGTTTCCAATAAACCTCTTCAAAATACGTGAAGTAGGTAGGGAGATCGGCCCGAATAAAAGCGCTCAAGCTGTCGAATCTGTAGTTTGGTACGTAAACTCAAGCACCTTCCCAAGCGAAATTCATTGGGATTTGGATCAATGCTTCGATATGAGCCTCATAAGAATTTTTTTAGCAAGTAATCTATCAAATCTGTGCGCTTGTCTACCGAAGCAAAATGCTTCCATTTTCATGCCCTAAAATAAATGCGAAAAGCATATGGTCAATGTTTGAAATTATCTTGGTAAAAAAAATAACATGTGTGTCTAATAAATATTAAAGTAAATATCAGTACATACATTCTCATCAGCAACAATAATCTGAAGTGTAGGTCCAGACATGACGTCTCGCATAAGGAATTTGGGCACTAAGTACACACGGAAGAACCACGTAAAATGTATGTTGTCTGCACCCAACTCATGAAAGTGGATGCATCTACAAAAGAGAAATCGTCAACCATATTATTTTATTTATGTTAAATGTACATTAATTACATGCAAGCACACAAAATATTAACTGAAAAAATGCATAAAGGTGCCTCTGAAAAAATGCATAAAGGTTCCTTCAGGAAAACTTACCTAGGTTGGGATGGAATGGGGGCATTAACGGAGCATAGACTCTATGAGTGAAAAGGTTCCTCACCAACATGATGCTGACATGACACGTCAAACAATTTATCAGAAAGAAATCTAATACGAATAAATTCTGTTTTATAACTTTTGTGTTAAACATTCCAATGAGACATACATCCTAACAAAGATACCAATAGTAAACAACAAAGGATCATATATAAAATATTTTTATATTTGCACAGTTGTAAGTAAAACAAATCGAATATAAATCTCCACATTGCAATAGTTTGCATGGTTTCTCTTCCAACATGTATGCAAACCAAATAAATTCAAGATAGTACATAAGCCATCTCTGACGTAAGAACATCTTTATAGACGATATTCTTGGTGATTGTCCGGCGGATATGAAAGTCATATCCTTTTTCCTCATAACAAGTATTCTTATATTGCTCCTAGCGATAGCTCATGAAAGCGCGACATAGAGTTATCCATGTGAGAAAAGAGGACACAGAGGTACACACCAACATTCGGGATAGTTTGGCCTTACGCCTTATTAATCGTCATAGAAAACTTAGCTTGGTTGAAAACCGCTTTCTCTTGAACTTGAATGGGAACATTTCATCATTAGATGGGCATAAATGTATCCGGGTAGAAAAACCCTCTTCCGACATGTTGTCTAAGCACTATTTCGGTATCAATAGTATTCTTTTGAAAGCTTGGACTACCAATCTCATCCGTTACACAATCCATTTCTTGGATCCGTGTTTTGTAGCAATATAATAGGATAGGACAGCTTAACCTTTAGCTTGAGCACATGTGGAGGCAAACCATTAGGGTGAGAGAATTCAAGAATTTGAAGGGTAGTAGTTATGAGGATCGATCCTCCATACGATCAAAACTATGATAGATTATCTCCTCCCATGAAATCGATTGATCGACTTCATGTTTATCGTATCCACATACTCATTACGCGTAGCTAGAATAGCTCGATAAGTAACGTAGTCCGAAACGAAGATGTTTATATCCAACATTGGGAAGACATTGTCTATAAGGTTGTTTATGTCAGACTCCTCGCGAGTGTATGGAACACACATCTCGTCAGGAAGCTGTACATAATCATCTTCTATGGTTTCTTCAGTGCCATTACCGATTCTCATAAGGTAATTAGCAAACAACGGATCGTTTTGAGCCATCATGTTACGAACAAGCCTTAGCTTCCCCATGCTTTCCCAAAGGTAAGACTTGCGAAGCGTAGCATCAGTTATCTATGCCCTTGTCCCCTTCTGAACAACAGGTAGCACTTGCCTGAAGTCAACCCCAAACACGACTGTCTTCCCCCCAAAAAGTAAGTCATGCCGACCCGTAATGTCCCTCATACTATTGTCAAGGGCCTCGACCGCCTACCTCTTTGTCATGGAGGCTTATCACATCTTACTAGGGTGCCCTCCGAAGAAGCTTAGATGTACCACTTTGCTTGGTGAAGTTGCATGTTGCACCATTTTCAATGTTTAGGGGTATCTTGAACCTCAAGTGCGTAGTCCTACCACCAGGCATAATGGAGGATGTGACGTCCAACATCGTAGTTTCCACAGCTATCTTTCCCTCACCTTGAACCTTTGCAAGCAATACTTTGTATAGAAACGTCTTTCTTGTGCCTCCCGGGCCATCAACAAAGAATACACCCTCGTCATTGCTGCTAATCGTGGCTAGTATCTCCTTATATGCGTACCTCTTCTCAGGGTTGAGAGAAGATGTTAGAGATGTGTGGTCTTGGTCTACCTCAATCATGGACTCCTCGATGATCTCCTTAGCCTCACCACCAGTATAGTCATGGGTCTCATCGATCTTGGGAAGAGGGAACAATGTTATATCCTTTCCCATCGATTGGAGCATATCTCTTTTATCCAACAGTACCATTTGCTCGACTGCACGCGGGCACCCTTGGGAGTGACAAAAGTCATCTAACATTGTTTTCAGGTTCCTATCTGTAACATCCCAATTTTATGAAGTTTTTTTAAAAAATCCTTTTGAGTAGTTTAGCCTTTGAAAAATTCACCCAAGTTTTATTTGAATTTTAATTAAGCTTAATATGGACTTTCAATAGCAAAACAATTTAATGTGATTAATTCAACATTAATTAATCACAAAACTATTTTTTTGAGTTCTTTGTGCTTGAAAATATTTTCTAGATTTTTGGAATTTTTGAGTTCATTTCCTATTTTTAAATTTCCTTTTGGATTTTCTGGTATTTTCAAAATGGAAAAACTAATAAAAAATATCAGAAAACCTTCGGACCTAATCTCTTTATTTTGGCCTAACCATGTTTCCTCGCTTCACGAAGCCCAGCCCATTTCCTGGCCTTTCCCTTTCGCCCGCATGGCCAGCCGCCTTCACTCAGCTGCTCGGTGGCCCTGCCTTGTCAGCACTAAGCCACCACATCATCGTCGCCTTCAGCGCGAACTCATCTCTCCGAGTTTCTTGTGCACGCCTAGCCATCGGCTTCCACGCAGACTCTCCCACTCTAAACCTATTTAAGCCTTGGCATCTGTGATGTGAGTGTGGCCCGATCTTCCGAAAGGTAGAGATAAGTCGATTGTGGAGAATACGACATTGATGATCCAAAGGCTCCGACCCGAACAGATCGATCCCCGCAATCACTACACCATCGCTCGTTGGTTATCAACCGTGCGAATGCGGTTGACCTCGCCAAGAAGGCTATCTCCTGCTAGCGAATCGAGAACACAAGCAAGAGAGTAAAAGATGCAATCTGTATTGCGAATAATAATGAAGCTCACAAGTTGGGGTTCCACAAACTGATGAATGGCGAAACTGCTACGTAGAATATTCTCTAAGAAAAACCCGCCTAACCAAAAGGGATGGCGGCCACTATATGAAGGAGGGAGGGGCGGTGGCACTGTTCATGTATGAATAGTGCCACACATAAACAGTAACCAAAACCCTAGGGGTGGGTTGGCCATATGGGCCACATGTCCCAAATCAGCCCATTCATGACATAAATCAGCCCATGCATTACATAGCCTATGGGCCAACAAGAGGTGACGCAACACCAGGGCGTGTAGACATAGTACGATGGCATGTAGACGCACTCGGCATGTAGGAGTAGCGGCTTTCGGTCCAATTGGGAAATATGGCATTATCGTAGCTGAAAGTCCTGTCGCAGAAGGTGTGGTTGCATCCTTAGGGTTGATGTCCTCATCAATCTACGTCAAAATCATCACACCGCCTCCCTTGTCTGTTTGCCCTAGCCGCCAAACCCGAGGTCGTCCCCATTTCGCCGAATCAAACCCTAGAAGTCTACGGCTGGCGAAGCTCTCTCCATCGAATTTTGCCCCTACCGGTCACCAGAAACGGGATAGTCGCCTCACGTTCTACGTGGTGCTCATCTTCTTGTCTCTGTGAACCCACTGCAGAGCCTCGCCACCGTGCAACCGAGCTGCTCTACTACTCAACTTGCCGCCACCGCTGCTGTGGTCATCGTCGGCAAGATTTGATCGCATCACCATGTTCCCTGTGTCGCACTCATCCAGATCCCGACCTTGGTTGTCGCCGGAGAGCCGCCGCTCGTCAGAACCTCTTGGTCCCCGAGCCTCGTCGTTGTTTAGCCATCGTGGCACGCCACCTCAGCATCCACATCATCCCTAGCACCTACGTGTCACCCACGTGTCGTCCCGTTAGCATTAGGTGGCAACCTTTGTGGTAGATCCAGATCCAAACCCGAGATCCAACCCCATGTGGACATGGTCCACGATAGGCCTAGCCTATGACAAGTAGGCCCCACTAGTCATAACACTATTCCATAAGCCGCGAGCCATAAACCCATGAGCCGGGATCCTTGGACTTGGTGAAGAATCTAGGCCTCATTTGTCGTGTTTTGGTAATTAAGGACAACTATGTGTTTTGGACTAACGTGTTTGTCAAGGAGTTAAAAGAGTTATTCTTAAACAAAGATGAAAGAGCGTTGAAGGATCTCATCTAGCTCAAGGCAAAGGTATCTAGTTAATAGGATCTTTTGTAGTTTTACGGTCTAGGAGAATGAAGGATAAAAGAGCGGATTACTAGAATAGAAAACCGTACTATGAAGAGGATCAATTATCTAATCGCTTGAAAGCTAATGATGCCACATTGCTCAATCTTACTTGATTTGAAACTCAGTTTCATTTGAAATGGTTTGGCCATAGTTTTTATGTGTTTTCTTTTAAAGGCCGGATGGCCAGGAATCCCGGATCAAATGCGCGGTCAAGTTTTTCTAGTAAGCTCCTTCTCGTGTTTTCTCGCCGACTAACCGCAGTATTAGCCGGCCAGAACCTCCGGTCGAGGTCTGGTCGACTTTTGAGAGAAAGGAGTTTGTGTGTTTTGCTTGAATTCTTGAAGCCGGACTAACTGCCGGCATAGGTTTGGACTGACCTGACCTCCGGGTTAAGAAACCCAGTTAGCTTTTTCCAGAGAAGTGATTTTGTGTGTCTTGCTAATACCTCTTTAAATCTGGACTGACCGTAGGTATAGTCCCGGACTGACCGCACCCCCGGGTTGGCAATGCGGTCAACTTTTTCCAGTAGCTGGTTTTTTCTCTGGTTTGGATTTCTCAAAGTCCGGTTTGATTGGACCTCTAATGGCGGTCTGACCGACCATACCGTAACGGATAGTTTTTGTGCATTAAATGCACAATAGTCGACCGTTATTTCACTACCCAGACTAACTATCCACATACCTACGGTCTGACCACACCTGCTGAGTTTTTCAGGGTTTCGTGCTCCAACGGCTAGTGCAGTGGGTAGAGGCTATAAATACCTCACCCACTACAGCAAACAAGTTTTGATGAACCTCATTGAACACTCTTGAGCCCTTTGCTAATTCATCTACTATTTGAGAGCATTAATTTCTCCTTGCAAAGGTTGTTGAGGTTTTTCCGAGTGCATTGATTAGAGTTTGATCTTTGTGGCACTTGAGCATCTTCAAGCGAAGAATCTTTGGTCTATTACTCTTGGAGATTGCCGTCTCCTAGACGGTTAGGAGTTGCGTTTGTGATCTTCTCAAAGGAGATTGTGAGAAAACACGGGTATTTGTGAAGGTTGGAGCTCACCTATCCGGAGTGGAGAAGAGCTACCATTAGTAATCAAGGAAAGTGCTTGTGTGGAGCTGACTTGAGTTGATCAAGCTTCCTCAACATGGATTAGTGGAGACCAGCAAGTCTTCGAGACCATGAGAAAACATCGTTTGTCTCCTTAGTGTGGTTTATTCTCTCGCTCTTTACTTTGTGCATTTACTCTTATAAGATTGTTATTCATCTTGTCTAGATTGTTTTAGCTTATCTTGTTAGTGTAATGCACTTAGAAAGCCCTAGAATATTTAGGTCTTCATTGGTAAAATTGTTTTTCATAGGTTTATTTTGGCAAAATCTGTTTTTAGCCAAAAGATTTTAAAAACCGCCTCTTCACCCCCTCTAGTTGGTTATCCTTGATCCTACACTTGGTCCATAGAGCCCTGACCCCACCACATCGACCATCGTGCCTTTTTACGGTTTTCTTTTAATTACAAATCGGGCTTACATCATGCTGACACAATAGATCGGAATTTCTAGTAGAAAGTTAATTCGGGAAATTAGAAAAACAGTAATACTTTTTCTTTTTCTTAGGGTTAGAACTTCCAAAGCCCGTTGTTCATCATATGAACTCCGTTTGAGCCCATTCAAATTTCTAAATTCATCTAAATTCAAGCTCTACCTTCCTAAGTTTTGTATTTGTTTTTTTGGAGTTTTGTATCTCTCTGTTTTGTATTTATTTTGTTTATTTGCTTTTGTTTGCGAGTAGGCGTTGATACTTCGGGAGTTTTTGAGGAAGTATGAGTTGATCAAGCTCAAGACCAGTACCAAGACTTGTTCCAAGGCAAGTTGTACCTTTGAATATGTTGAATCCACTTTTATAAAATTACTTTGATTCAAATTACTGTATTTTACTTTAAGTATTTATTTAAATACTTTGGGATTAGTTATATACCAATTTGTTTATCTACACTTTATCTATTGTAATATCATGATCTTTTACCACCCTAGTTTGATTAATCATTAGTTGGTAATATCATAGCACCAACGTGGGTTGGTTGAACACGAGTAGCTTCTTAGCCATGCAACGAGTCGTCAATATTATTTGAATTGCAAATATAAACTTGACTAAGTGATTATGGAACTTTTATGTAAAATTGTGTGTTGTATGCTATTACTTATTGATGGTATGTGTTGCATAACCAACAGGTGGAAAAGATTTAGACTGAGGCGAGTGGATAGTATTGTGTGATATGGTGGTTGTGTGTTTGAGAAGTATGAATCAAGGTGACTTAGTTAGAAACTAGCAGTCTCGTCTTGGTCAATTAAGGGCTTAACTTTGTGCGCCATTAAACTAAGCTATAAGCATGCGACCACATGCGGTATGGGACAAGCTTAACTTAGTAAGTTACAGAATCTTGACATTGACTACTCAGGTAGTAGGTTAAGTGCTCAGTGATGGGTGGAGGTGTGGACTACTCTGTTGGTCACATTTATAAGCGGTTCACCATCTTCAGGTCCAACGGTGTACGTCGTATCAAAGCGCTATGTCGGGGTTGGTACGACGGTAAAACACATCAGGAGTGTCAATCATTGAGATGAATTTTGAAAAAGGTATTGTTGTGATCAGCTCCGTACAAGTTGATTGCATATTATGGGTAAAGTGGACAACCTCTGCAGAGTATTAAATAATATATTTGAATAGCTGTGTCTACGGTCATGGACATGCTCGGGAATTTCACACGAGGGGTAGTTTTTCATAAAACACTTTGGGAAGGGACATATGTGTGGTTAAACTCATACAGTTGTGTGAAAGAAATTGATTGGACTTTGTGTTCTTTATAGAAATATTTGTTAAATTAGTATTACTTATTTGTTTTGAATTACATTTTCAATCTATTATTTTTATTCAATTGCAAATACTGTTTTATTGTTAAATAGCCATAGAAGCCACTTTCCTTGTAATATGCCATCATCTATAATTGCATTCTGTAGTACAACTTATTGAGTACTCGGAGTACCCATTCTTGCTGCAATCATTCAGCTGAAGTGGAATAATTGTCGCCTACCTTCGAGGAGGAGCTTTACGAGGTTGCTGATTGTTAGGCCTTGATCCTAGTCGGTTGCATGTGGCTAGTCGATGGGTTTCCGCTGGAGTTGCTTTCATTCCGCTACAGTTACTTTATTTGGTGTTAGCCTTGTGTGGCTTGATAATTGTACACTCGACTATAAGGTCAAAATAGTTATTTATTATTCAAATTAATCGTTTATCCTTATATTCGTCTTTTATGAAATAATATTAATTTATGTTAACACTGTATGCACTAGCTTGATCTTGGATTAGTGCATTAAACACAGAGGGTCTAGAACTGCTTATTTGGGTCCTAACACTATCCCAGAGACCACGCACATCGTTAGGCTCGCAGTAGACCAAATTGTAGCGAAGAGCCTACGAAGAGTGGATGGCATCTGGAATACTTCGGCCTCATTAAGTAATCATCAATGCTATTGTCAGCCACAATAAGACCCCTCCTTTCAGCGGCATCATGAATGGTCGAGCAAATAATACCGTCCACCGTTCTCAGGTCTTCGAAGGAGGTAGCACCCGTCACATGGTTTAGGAGAATCCTGAGATAGTATCGCTCCCTATCAGCCGAATGTGCGCACACGATTCTACTGACCTGCGTGCGTTCTTGCCTTAGCTTCCAATACTTCTCACTAGCCATCCATACAAACGACAATGGGAAGTCGATGTACATGATGCTTCGAGCCCAATCATATTCCTTATTTGCCTCGAAATACTATGTCAACATGGTCTTCACGGTGCTATGCTGAGAGACGACTTCGTTAAGGTCTGTACCTGTGTTGAATAACACCATGTGCATGTTTGGGAGATGAAGTTGTAGTTGTATAACGAACGAAGAGATCTCATTGAGGTCAAAGCTATAGATTCTCCACAATACTTCTGGCGGGGTGATCCACCTAGAATCCTTGTACTACTTGATCTCATCCACCTTTCTATTGCTATCCTCGCTGACAGAAATCAATGCACGATCGTGTCCCTTGTAGATGTACTTAACGACCTTAATGCTTGAGCAAACCTCGGCGTTGATGTGGCAGTTGTACCTCCTCAATAGATAAGGATTGTATGGCACAACCCACCTATTTTCCAACATTTGGCCTCAGACCTCTGCACAATGACCATCATCCCTTCTCCTATAAATGGCGTATGAGTCATTCCCTTGGAGTGTTATCGTATTGAATGGACGTGGGTAATAATTCTTGCAACCACCGTCCTGCATGCACACATTCTTAGGGTTCAAGACTCCGCACGGACCATGCATCATGTGCTTTACAACCATCTCATATAGCTATGGGTACTTGTGTTTGTGTGGGAGCTCAGCAGATATGATGCATTCGTACTATTCTGGGCGTGTCAGCTTGTACTCGGACTTCATGATCAACAAGAAGTGAGCATGAGGTAGACCCCTTTTCTGGAACTCAACGACGTATACATATGCAGCCACTCTACTGAGCATGCGCTCCTTGAATAGTTGTTTCTTGAGGTCCTCTAGCTTAGCTCTAACTACCCGTACAACGAGATCAGGGCGATCCTGTAGGGTTTGGTCGGCCTTGAGCTCTTTGGTAATCTCATCCTAGTTGGGGTTGCAAGTTATGGTTAGAAAGATGTCTGGCTTTCCGTACTTTTACACCAAGGCCATCACATCTAGGTATCTTCGTTTCAATCTCTTTTGCCTTGATAAAATGGTGCCAGGAGTATGGTTCTTTTGCCTACTGCATCAGCACGGTGCTCTCTAGCATGAAGGCTATCTACCAGACCCTGGTGCAGATCAGCACGTATTTCTTTCTGGTTTCTATCGATGTAGTCTAGCCTTAAACTTTCCACCTTGATGTACATGTCGATTGCGTACTGCTAGAACAGGCACTTCCCGTGTAGTACAATGTTGAATATACCACGTCGCATTTGAAACTTTTAACAGTAGTAATCTCTAACGGAGACACATTACCGACTATTCGTTTCTATGGAAAAGAGGAGGGACAAATGTTAGGACAATATTAATGATATAAAAATAATGAATGCATGCCATGTATGCCCAACGACTAACATGAGTTATGAAGAGTATTATTTCGATGAAACTGTCATACTACATCCAAGCTGATGCCATCTTTTGGTATCTCGGGATGCTAATCGAACTCCCCTCTTGAAAAGAATAGAGAGTATGATAAGGGGTCGTAGCATCCAAAGTATGGCTGGATACCGTATTTCTTCTTATTATTCCCATAGAGGACTATGCTACTGTCGAAGTGCCTACGTAGATCATTTTCCTCAACCCACACAGCAGCTACCTCCGATGATATTGGCATGTTATACATCCGTTGGTCCATCTTCATATCTACATTGAGTTCAATTCGGTATTCCTCGAGGTCATCGACTTGCCCCAAACTCACAGATATGCGAGAATATGGATTGTCTCGAAGGTTGTCGACCAGCCCTCTAACAACATCTTGGTCAAGGCTAGGAGAGTGGCGGAACCTATGTTGTAGAGTGGGGTCATTATCATAGAAGTAGAGCGCAAATGGTCTTGAATAGTATTCTGAGACCAAGCGAGTGTATATTGTGGTATAAGCTGTTGTGAGTTAAAATCTCTATGTATTATTTTTAATACATAATAGACCATACGTCTTCATGGTCGTAACCACGAGTGCACGACCTCATTGGTCGTAGAGATTCGGAGGTTACATAATGGGTACCTGGTTGGACAAAAGCCTAAGTCAATCTCCGACCAGGAAGCGCTCGTAAAGGTATGAACGATACTCGGGCGATTCCAAGTATATTCTTTACCGTATGATGAATGGAGCACGTGCATATTCCATACCATACAACGTTTCTTATCCGAAGCAGCGGCGAACAACCACCATGCGGTTATATGTCTCATAGACATATAACCGCTTGAACAGTTGATTCTTTATCAACCGTCTTTTGACTCCGACCGACGCAACGCGCTTCATCGACGTCTTCTGCAGGTAACGCCACCTCTTCGAGGGCTATTTAAAGATGGAGCCAGGACGGATCAAGGGAGACGGAGAACAATATAGAGCCATCAAACTAAAGCACAAGCCTTAGATTCGTGTTGTAGATCTGACATTGTAAAAGAACAAGCAGTGTTCTCAGAGTATACCCTGTAAAACCCAGTTCATATTAATAAAAGAGCAGTCCCATTATTTCCCTAGATTTCCCACGTCATTTTCTCCTTTTCTTTTTGTAAGATCGACGTCTTGATCGTCGACAGCTGTCCATGAGCCCAGAATGTGTACAATCCCGCCCTCATATTAGTGTATTCTTTGTCCAAACTTTGCACCAAGGGCGGTGAATGAAAAATGACTATTAAAGTATCAAATGTTGTCCCTGAAATGCTTTGCTTCGGCATTTGTGCTCGTGTAGAGCCTCTGAAGATCTACATATAGTCCTGGGTTTGCCAGATTGATTTGACCATACCAACAGCAAAATCCCTTTGATTTGTATTCAAACTTCTTCGCGCCGCAGTGCTTGTAGTCTCTCTGGGGCTTTAACATATGAGTGATATCAGGAATATTCTGGTAGACAAGGTCATGTGGATCAGAGATGTTGGAGCCCATGACATAGGCATCTTCTGATGGGTCAAATTGCATATCCCCCACCTGAATGAATAAAACAAATGATATAGTAAAGAGACTCTATAGAGAGAACACAAATAGAAAGAAGAGTTGCGTGGTATCAATGGCACCTCTTCCAGAAAAGATGAAGTACTCCTTGTCTTTTTCTTCTCCCCATCTTTCTGTTGAAGCAAGCGAATCACAACTTGGGGTATTGTGCCTTAATCTGTTTCGTTCATTTCATCGATGGTATTTCGCTTGCTTCTACTCAGCCATCATATTTGCATACCGTGCTCTATCACATGCTTGTCGTGCTTCAATATGCTCTTGTGTCATGATTCTTTTACGTACACTTCGTTGATCATTTGGTCCATTATTTTGCATTGTATGGTTTGATAGATTGTCTATATGTGAATCAACACCAATTGTACTTTCAATTACACTAGAAGAAACAAGGATAGGTGCATCGCATCTCAACGCATTTCGTGTGTTTTGGCGATCACACCTTGCTTGCCTCTAATTAGGAGTCATACTTGTGTAGCGTGCTCTATCGGGTGCTTGCCTTGCTTCAACCTGATCTTGCATCATGGTTGCGTCACGTGCATTCTATTGATTATGTCTTGGTTGCCCTTCCTCCGATGTTTGGATCGTGTGGCATGGTGCACCACGATCATGCTTTCTACCTAAAGGGTAGTGCATGCATAATTTCAGAATAGATGATTAAATGTGTGCGCATAATTAGTAATTGTGTGCAAATAGCAAGTTATACCATTTGAGCTTTCGCCTTGAAACAACATGGCCCCTATGAGGACACTTTGAGATTAAAGTACAAATGATGAAGGTATTTGATTTAGCTCATCGTCGTCATCTGAAGAAGTAGAACTCACGTTTGAGATGCTAGGAAGCTCATGTATAAACAACCTGGTGGGGGCATGTGGCACAATATTGATCCAAATTCTCTTGATGCACTATGTTCGTCCAGCACTACATTAAAAAAATGAAGCATGCAGGTTTTCTTTTAGGATCGACATAATGGAATAAAACAATGAAAGCTACAAGGTTTGGCAACATAGTCACCTTCTTTCCCTTTAGGATCGACATTTTTTCTTGGTTACTGACTTAAAGGTATTAACAAAATGAAACAACGAAGTGTTGACTTAAAGTGTTATTGACATAGCTCAACACTTCTAACTACTTATGAATTGCTCATCACAAGCTAACTTTGTTTCATTTCATTTGCTAAAAAAACATGTAAGTTGGCAGATATAATCTTTGAATGCACCTTAGGGTAACAAACCGAACACTATTCTTTTTCTTGAATGAGGTACAGATAATATCGTCTCACATAATAACAAGGACTACACATTACACAGGGGTGGAGATGATACTAAAGTTAGAAAAATCACCTCGAAGCAAATTAAGCTACAACATATATAGCTTGGCCTAGAAAATTATGTAGACTACAAATTTTGTAACTGATACAGTTGCAAGCAAATCTGCAAAATGACAAGGACGTCACACTCTCCAGTGAATAAACACACACCCACACACAATGTTGTACTAAAAAATTGAATGAGGTACATCCAGACTAATTAGGCTAAAAAGAACAACATGGATACTTAAAATAATGAGGTGCATCCAGCTTGACCAAGTCATAATCTGGATCACAAATAACAAGGACGTCACATCTGATTAGAATTAAAATTTGGAGTGGTACATCTTGATTTTTGAAAGTAAGTGAAATATTTAGGCTAAAAAGACAAAATTCCAAAAAACACAGGGAGATACCTCGTAAAGGGCATTCAATAGCCCATAAAGACTACTGGACATATATAATTGTAGGCTTCTATAGACAAAATCAAAAGGATAAGACATAAATCTTACCTCAATCTCCAAATGTTAGAATTATTTGTTTTATTCTGCTGTAATAAAGAACATCAACTATAATCCAAATGGAGAGAACACACCTGAAAAAGAAATCAGGAGCATCAATCATCAAGCTATAGCAACCAATAATTCTGAAGGTAAAGTAACTACAAAATATAGCAAATTAAGAAGAATAAGCAAAAGGGGGAATCAACATGTCACCCAATGTAGTTCTTGGCTGAACAAATTATATAATTAGATCTTTCAATTTGAGATAGTTTATGTTACAAGTAGGACTACAATAAAATTGCAATTGTTGCCAAAGAAACTTGGATAAATTGTTTGCAACGCTTTACCTAAATAAATGGCCAGGACGAAGAGTTCTCTCATATCGCTACTTGAAACTCATTTAGGAAATTGCCAAGTTGTTCTAGGTGCTGCCACTAATCAAAACAGTCAAGTAGGTACTACAAAAAATAAAGAATCCAAAAGACATTATTCCCTTCACAAAGTTTGTTGTTGATCAAAATGAAAAAGGAACAGTTAAATCATGTACAAACCTCAAACTTCTAATCTTGGAAAAAACCTTGATATTTTGAAAAGCTAGTGCGAGTTTACGGGCATATATTTCAGTAAAGCTTGTGAATATAGAGAAATATCAGACAAAACTTCACTAATCATATATTCTACTATTCTTGAATCAAATTCTTTTGGGATAAATACTCAAGGTTGAAGGTTCTATAGATTTTGTTGACCATAGTATTAAAAAATTAAGAGAAAAATATGAGCCAAAATGAAGATTTCGTTGACCACAATATTCAAAAAAATTGATGTATTCACCAAACAGGTATCAACCAAATCGAGCATAGTGGATATATAAGAATCTATGCAACTTCCAAGTACTATCAATAGACAGTCAGCGATATAGAAAAAAAAAAAGCAACCAAAATTTATAACCTGAAATCTGGATAGAACTTTGTCACAGTTAAGTACACCAATTTGGCATATTTCTTGAAATATGCCACCAATTCCTTCTAGTGAGCGAATTTGAAATTTTATTTTAGAACTTCTAGGGATTTTAATCTCCTATGTTTTATGGCCATAAAAAGGTAGGGATCAATTGCTTCCAGTTGACGTATGCTACACCTTGTGGAAAATAGTAACCTTATATTACCAAATTTGATTTCAGATCATGAAAAATATTATATTTATTTGCTTCATATAACAGTTGTGTATAGAGATAGACAAAGTCATTTATCAAAGCTAATAAATGGTAGCACTCTCGTCGAACTACATAAAAGGCCTTAATGGAAGTAACAAAAAAATGGTTTTTACAAGGTTGAGTGCAAAAAAATAAGAATTCTGAATAGGCATCCCATGCATCCATGTTGTAGAGAAGTAATCAAAGCACTTGCTTCTAGGGAAATTGAATTTCTGTGTTTGGTACTCAATTTTTATCGACTGGGAATCAAATTGATAATTTTAATTGACTGTCGTTTGAGTTGGAGCTAGTTTTACAGTGAAGGAAAATTGTAATCAGTTTGAAGTGAGTTATATTTGGGCTAACTACATTAGGAAGTGAGATATATTGCTATGTTTAAAAATTGCTACATCAGGAAGTGAGATATCATGAAAAGCAATCGATATGCTTAAAATTTTTATAGAGAATCTCAATTACAGAGAACAATATGTATAAAGTATAAATACACATAAATGACTTATATTTGAGGGTTATTCTAAGGTGTACATGAAAAACCTTTGTTACACCTTGTGGAAAATAATAACTTCTACATAGACCAAAATGCCACAGATGATAATTACAAAAGATGCAGTAGTTTTGAGTTCAATGTTTTGCATCTATGAAAAGCTAGTTCCAATATGCCACAGATGATAATTGCAGATGTATTATTAATGGCTAAGAAAATGTCCAATTGAATGCAAACTGAAACTAATGAAACAACTAGAAGCAATGAAGAAGATTGAAAGTTCAATATTAATGGATCTGAAATAAGGTTTGATCAACTCAAACAAATATACTAATCATTGCTTATTCCTGTCAATTACTTGCCAGTACAACAAACATACTGATAATTTAAGCTGTTGCACTACATGGAAAGAAATAATTGTTTCTCATATTTTAGATCATTCAAGAATTAGGATGCATAATGAGCAGCACCGATAGTTGATTGGATGGACTACGTATCCAAAGTCCAAACTAAATTTGTAATAGACACGAGACATGGAGTTGATCAGTATAAAGCTCAAGGCATAAAAAAGAGATCACTTGATTTATCTCTATCTTGGAGTGATGTGTACAAGTGTTTTAGCCTTTGCATGTATGGCAGCACCAGCTTCCAATATGTCATGCCTAAGTTTGGAAGTGAACTATAGAAACTTGTGCTACTTATTTGCAATAGCATTGTAACTGTTGCTTATCTCTCAAATTGTTGTTGCAGAAGCATGTTTCGAAGATAGAAATTTCGCAAGAACAGTGTAATTCCTTTGGATAAACTCTGCAAACCCTTGATCCTTTTTATAGTTTTGGTTCTTAAATCACAAACTGAATCTTTATTTTCCCTTCCATCTACTCCTAAGGAACCCTCCAAATAGGATCATATCAAATATACCCCGGTACACCACAATAAACAAATTTCAATTAAAACAATTCAATTTCGTAAGCATACTTTCCCAAGGTAATGGACTATAGCTTCATCTAAGAGAGTAAAATTCAGCAAACATCAAATTGCAAATATCCCGTGCACTCAAATTCAACAAGCAACAAAATGTAAAATTGAACACACACACCTCGGATTGTTCGTACAACAGAGAAAGGGAGATAAGCAGGAGATGGTTGCCGCAGATAAGGAGGTGGAGAAGTGGAAGAAAAAGGAGGAGGAGAAGAGATGTGTACCTTTTGTAGTGTGGAAGTAGCAACCGTCGGGTGTGCACGATTCTTCGTTGCTTGTAACCACCATGCATAAGCTAGGCGGTTTGAATGAACAGTCTTTGTAGTCAAGCTGGTCATTTAGCGAGGGAGCTGACCACCGCTCCACCTCGGTCTGGTGTTTCCTCTTCCTCAGTCATCGCGGCTGCTTCTGACCACCACTCCACCTCGGTCTCCCTGTTGTGCAGCGGCGGATGAGCCATCACTAGGGCGCTGGATCAGGAGGAGGGTCGTCGGCGCAGATGCAAGGAGATGAAGGGATGCGCCATAGGTGAGGGGGACCTTCGTTCGGGGCGGGGTGAGGCGGTGTGGATGTGAGGCGGGGCCACGCGGCGGGCGGGGCGGCAAGGATGAGAGGGTGGGGCGGGGGCGCGATGGCGGCGATCGGGCGTGCGCGGATGGGAGGTAGGGGCGGAGCAGCGGCTAAGGAGAAGGGTGGTGATGATTTTTTAGTGAGAAGGGTGGCGATGATGTTTTTTTCGTGTGTGAGGTACTGAGGTGGGTGGGACGATTGCTCCCTGCAGGGGGAAACCCCAATCTTTATTAGTTACACGATTAGTCACTAGGAAGAAGATGTTAAGGATGTAGCGCTAATTCAGCTGGCCGATTTCAATCCAAGCCAGAATTATAGGGGTTGTTCCGTGGTAGTCCGAAGCTTGGCATAGAACGCATAACGCGCGCATGTTCTATGCGTTCACCGCACGGAGATGTTCCCGTAATTCCTGCACCCGACCGCATCTGTTCCACGGTTTCACTCGCTCACCCATTTCCCCCGCTGTCACGACTCGCGCGGGAAACGTTACTCTTGGGGACGGCACGCACCGAACCAGGCGACGGGCTCCTTTTTCCCAGCGCGGCGTCGTCAGTGACACTTTCTAGAATCCGAACGGTGCATTGCCTAACCGGCGCGCGAGGAGCGGAGACCTGACCGGCCGGCCGGGCAACGCGTGCGAGACAAACCGCGCGGCGCGATCCCACGATTCCCACCACCCACTGCCAGTGCCACTATCCCACCGCGCCCGGACAAACCGCTAAGAAATAACGGCCGCACCCGGCAAAACCCCGCCGCACGTCCGCACCGCGCCCATCCATCCCCGATCGCACGTACGGCCGCCCCAACGGCGCGACGCGGCCACCGAATTACCCAGCCTTCCACCCCGTCCAGAGGATACCCCGCGCGGTGGCGTGCGGCGCGGAGGAATCGAAGCCAAAAACATCCCTTCCTTTCCTCCGCCCCGCATCGCATCGCATCCATCACCGCGCCGCCGGCTAGGCCAGTTTCCCCTCCCTCCCCTCCTTCCTTGCGTGCCGCCTCTACTTCCCCTCCTCACTCCTCACTTGATTCCCAAGCAGCCGTAGCCGTAGCACACAACTAACTGCTACTATTCTATGCCATTTCGTGCTACTTTACAGCCGCACCTTACAGCAGGTACGAGTCTATATTTGAAGAAGCATCCGACTCAACCATACACCGATCCGGTAAAACAAGAGTTGGGAGTTTGCGTCGCGTCCCCGGACGATGGAGGCGTGCTGCTGCTCGTCCTCGTCGGTGCCGTCCGCGTCCATCCTCGCCACGGGCGCGGGCCTCCGCCGCCGCTTCTCCCCGGCGGCGGCGGCGGCAGCGGGCGTGAGGGCGCTGGCGCTGGCGCACCCGCTCCGCGCGTCCGCGGTTCTGCTGACCGCGGCGGCGCCGCGACGGCGCGGGCCGGGGGGCCGGGCCGGTGGCGTCGTCGTCAGGGCGGTGTTCGAGCGGTTCACGGAGCGGGCGGTGAAGGCGGTGGTGTTCTCGCAGCGGGAGGCGCGCGGGATGGGGGACGAGTCGGTGGCGCCGCACCACCTGCTGCTGGGCCTCATCGCCGAGGACCGGTCCGCGGTGGGGTTCCTCGCGTCGGGCGTCCGAGTCGAGCGCGCCCGCGAGGCGTGCCGCGCCGCCGTGGGAAAGGGCGGGCCCGCGCAGGCGCCCATCGGGTTGGCCACGGATGTGCCCTTCTCCGGGGCCAGCAAGCGCGTCTTCGAGGCGGCGGTGGAGTTCTCCAGGAACATTGGGTGCAACTTCATCTCCCCGGAGCACATTGCGCTGGGCCTCTTCCACCTGGACGATCCCACCACCAACAGCATCCTTAAGAGGTTGGTGGTGATGTTCTCCTGTTCCATGTCTCCGGCCACCAAAAACTTGCTATTTCTCATCTCTATTGGTCAGCGGTCTGTGCTAATGTGATCAACTAAAAATGCTCAACAACCTCCACATTTCTCAATAAGTAAGCAAGGTGGTATCCACCGGAGTGTTACAAATAACTAAAGCCAATCAAACAATAAGCTCATTTGACAAAGAGGACATTTGTCTTCTGTACTTGCACAATAGGAGTATATGATCAGTCCAACAGCGGGGAATGTAACCGAATTTACCCAATATCAAGCACTAATTGTGATGGATGATCATTAAGCAGACCGGTGGATGTGAGCTTTCCAAAGAAATTGCCATTCAATAAACCGATAAATTTTTTAAAAAAATTGTCCTCTTGCACATTAAATTATTTGTGGGTTTTACAATAAATGGTGTTCATTGTAGCTTAGGAGTAGATCCAAGTCAGCTAGCAAAGCAGGCTCTTGCCCGAGTTCAAGGGGAGCTTGCGAAGGATGGCAGGGAGCCTGTGGGATTATCTTCTTTCAAAATGCGTGAGAAATCTACTCCTGGAAGTGGGAAGTCTACAATTGTCAGATACTCAAATAAAAAGAAAGGTCAGGGGTTAAGCTACTTTATTGGAGTGTATGCTAATATTTTTTATAATGTAACTTGTAGAAAGAATGAACTTGTTTTATTTATTATTTCAGAGAAGAGTGCACTAGCTCAATTTTGTGTAGATTTGACTATGCGAGCCAGTGGAGGATTAATTGATCCTGTTATTGGTCGCAAGAAGGAGATTGAAAGAGTAGTTCAGATTATATGCCGGCGCACAAAGAACAATCCGATTCTTTTGGGCGAAGCAGGTGTTGGTAAGACTGCCATTGCCGAGGGGTTGGCTCTTAAAATTGCCAATGGAGATGTTCCTATTTTCCTCGTGGTAAGTTTCAGCAACCTGTAATGGATACACAATCATGTAGTTGCAAAAAATTGCTTGCACAACAGTAGTTTGTAGTTATCACTCATTGACGTGGTTATATAGGCAAAGCGTATATTGTCATTGGATGTTGCTCTACTTATGGCTGGTGCAAAAGAGAGGGGCGAATTGGAAGCCAGGGTTACTAGTTTAATACGTGACGTGCGTAAAGCAGGTAATCTGACTAATGCATTATGAAAGACCAGATTCAAAACTTCTATTCTTGGTTTCAATCTTCAAATAGCTTCAAAGTTATGCAGGTGATGTAATTCTCTTCATTGATGAGGTTCATAGTCTTATTGGATCCGGAATTGCTGGAAGAGGAAGTAAGGGAGCTGGTCTTGATATTGCCAATTTGCTGAAGCCTGCACTTGCTAGAGGTGAATTGCAGGTATCATTTTCACCAAAAGATTTCCCTCTGTCTTTGTTGCCCATGTTGCTTCTCACTGTACTTGACACTTTCTGAAAAGGCAACAATTGGTGCTTATACATCATTTTACTTACTGTCTAGATGTACGATTTGCACATTTCCCTCATTTCTGTCTAAAACATCTAATGATATCAAATGGCTTGTTTATGTTAGATGTTGGATATGTAGCTTGTATAGGGTGCTCTTTGCATATTGATCTATACCTGTAACTTGTATATTTTGGCGAGGTTCATTCCAACAGTTTAGTTGCAATTTCCAAACAGATAAAATATACAGTAATACAGGTCATACCCTGTGATTTACTGTCTGTCTAATTAGCGAAGTATGCATTCTATGCCACCTGTCACCTGTTGAATGTTGATATATGAAATTAAATATGATCGCATGGCCTATTTGTAATCATGTTTTTATTTAAAAAATATGTAGATGGGGAATAGTTGCATATCTTAACAACTCTAAGGGCTAGTACTAGAGCATTAGACTAATGCTTAACTTCTACACATACTCCTGTTGTTTCACTGTGTACTTTGTCACTTGAGTGATTTTCACTGTGTACTTTGTCACTTGAGTGATGTTCCTTCTTTATGAAGAAGTGTAAAATGTTCGTGAATATCACTGGTCATGATCCACATCCATGATTAGGAAATAATGTGAAGTGTTTTCTATGTAGAATGGCGTCCAAGTTTATTTTTCCTTTCCTTGTGGTGATGCTTGTTTATGCTCTTAGTGCATTGCCTCTACAACTCTGGATGAACACCGTTTGCATTTCGAGAAGGATAAGGCTTTGGCCCGCCGTTTCCAGCCAGTATATGTAAATGAGCCTAGCCAGGTAACAATTCCAAAAGTTACTTAGGGCTCTTGGGTATCAGCTTTTTCTTAATCATCTGTTGAACTCTCCGCAGGAGGATGCTGTGAAAATATTACTTGGTCTGCGTGAAAAATACGAGACTTATCACAAATGCAAATACACTGTAGAAGGCATCAATGCGGCAGTTTATTTGTCAGCAAGATATATCCCTGATAGACATCTTCCTGATAAGGCTATTGATCTGATTGATGAAGCTGGTAGTAAAGCTCGGATGGAATCATTTAAAAGGAAGAAGGAAGAGCAGTGCTCTATTCTTTCGAAGTCACCAGATGAATATTGGAAAGAGATTAGAGCTGTCCAGGCCATGCATGAAGTGGTAATAGAAGATTTACAATACAGCTGCTGCAAAGAATTTTTTTGCCCATCTGCTGATAGATGTTGTATTATTTCATTACCCAACACGTTTCAGGCACTGACTAATAGGTTGAAGTATTCTCTAAATGAGAATGACGAAGAGACTGATGTTAATGTTGAAGTACCGAATGAGGGTAAAACAAGTCCGACATCTACACAATCAGCTTCAGTTGATGAGTAGGTTCTTTCATGACATCTAGAGTAGAGTCCACATCCTGCTGTCCAGATGATCCTTATAGTACTCTTGTCTTAACAATGCAGGCCATCTCTGGTTGGATCAGAGGAAATTGCGAGAGTCACATCATTGTGGTCGGGCATACCAGTCCAGCAGTTGACTGCAGATGAAAGAAAACTTCTTGTAGGACTAGATGATGAACTCAGAAAGCGTGTCATAGGTCAAGATGACGCTGTTGTGGCCATATCTAGAGCTGTGAAGAGATCACGTGTTGGCCTGAATGACCCTGACAGACCTATTGCTACACTACTTTTCTGTGGTCCAACAGGAGTTGGAAAAACTGAGCTCGCGAAAGTTCTAGCAGCAAGTTATTTTGGATCTGTGGGTTACTTTTGATGGCTACATCATTCTATTATCATTTCTAGACCTCACAACATGTTCTATGGAATTGGTCTTAATAAAGTTTTTTTTCATTTAACAGGAGTCAGCTATGGTTAGATTAGATATGAGTGAGTATATGGAGCGGCATGCTGTGAGCAAGCTGATAGGCTCTCCTCCAGGGTACATGGGATTTGGTGAAGGTGGTACTTTGACTGAAGCAGTCAGGAGAAAACCGTTCACTGTAGTATTGCTTGATGAAATAGAAAGCTCACCCTGATATTTTCAATCTTCTTCTCCAAGTATTTGAAGATGGTCATTTGACCAACTCAGAGGTGCTAGATCCTGATATTTGCGATCTTCCTTTCTGCAAGTCTAAACAAAATGCATACTGCATTTCTCACACCATGTTTATGAGATCATGCACCAAGAGAGTTAACATTCGCTATTTTGCGAAGTCAATAAGATGATTGTTATGCTATGCCTGACCCTCTTGATTGGGCTCATTCTGAAACGCATTTTTATATCTTTTATGAGAACTACAGGGCCGCAGGGTTTCCTTCAAGAATACATTAATTGTCATGACATCAAATGTTGGTTCTTCATCAATTTCTAATGGAAGGAGGAGCATAGGTTTCATGACGCAAAATGATACAATAGAAAGCACATATGCTGTGATGAAATCCTTGGTAATGGAAGAGTTGAAGGCATTTTTCCGGCCTGAATTGCTCAATAGAATGGATGACGTGGTTGTGTTCCGTCCTCTTGAGAAGACTCAGGTCTGTTTTGTTATACATCTTAAACTTAAATTTGTTTCGTTAATATTCTGTGATTTTAGATTACTATCATTTTATTACAAAAACCAAGAAAAACATCATTCGATTTTGCACTCAATAACTAACTTGATACTATCCCCTTAAACCTAGAGTAAAATCAGGTACATCCGATTTTTCTGTTCCCTTTGTAGCAAAACGTTGCATTATACTCTTACATGTAGTTCCGCCATGCTTTGGATCACAAATAAGGCGCTCATACGTCCCAACATTTTGCAGATGCTGGCTATTCTTAATATAATTCTGCAAGAAGTGAAGGGTAGGCTTTTAGCCCTTGGGATTGGCTTAGAGGTATCTGATTCTATGAAGAACCTGATTTCTCAGCAAGGATACGACAAGAGCTACGGTGCGCGGCCACTGAGAAGGGCCGTCACGCAGCTGGTTGAGGATGTCATCAGCGAAGCAATTCTCTCTGGGCAGTACAAGCCTGGCGACACCATAATGATGGACACTGATGCCACAGGAAAACCTTGCTTGAGCCGACTGAATGATCAGACCGTCCAATTGTCTGATCCCACGCCAACGCTTTGAAGGTTCCAGCACCCAATGTATAGTAGTGGCTTGACTCTAATTCTTCCATACCGATAAGCTTCTTGATTCTTTCGTGCATAGGTTGCATTGTTCATGTACATAGCGTCCGGATGCCGGAATTTCTCCGTGAATGTAATGTAAATTTAAATCTTAAATCAACTGTACATATTACTGAATTTCTAAAACATGTAAATAAATCGCAGCCGCCCGACCCCATCACGCCCACGCCCACCCCTATCCACCCCCCGTGTAGCTTCTAGCTTCGCCTCGTGGCCGCCAGCTTCACCCCCCTCTTGTGGCCGCCGCCCATCGTTGCCGCGCCCCTCGGACCTGGCCGTCCGCAGCAAGAGGTGGTGGCTAGGACGGAGACGCAAGCAGTGGTGGTGGTCGGAGGCGACGGGATCTGGTGGCCCGCGGCGAGAAAATGAGAGGAAAGTTGAGAGAGGGGAGGGAGAGGGAGATGGAGAAGCAGGGCGTGCGGGGAGAAGAAAGAGAGAGGAGGTGATTTGGCTGCTGAGGTGGCAAAGTACGATGACGTGGGTGCTAATGTGGATGCCACATCAGCGAAACTAGAGTGGTTTAGGGCGGAAGGGGGTAAACAGTGTTCACCTAGGCGCTAGGCGGGCGGTGGACCGGCGCCTAGCACCTAGGGCGCCTAGGCGCCTCCAAGGCGTCGCCTAGGCGGCCAACTCAGGCGGAGGCGAGGGGGAGCAGAGGCGAGCGCGCGGAGGGAGCAGGGGCGAGGGGGCGAGGGGGAGCGCGGTGCGGAGGCGGTGGCGAGGAGGAAGAAGAAGGAGGCGAGGGGAAGAAGGAGGCGCGGGGAAGACGAAGAGCTGATGGTGCGGGGAAGAAGAAGATCCAGCTCGGGGAAGATCCAGTTCGGGAAGAAGAAGAGCCGGAGGTGCGGGGAAGAAGAAGTATCGACCGTCCAATGTAAAGCAAACAAGCAGTATCGGTCGTCGATGTAAAACAATATCGACTGTCCGATCTAAAGCAATATCGGTCGTCCGATCTCAACAAAATATCTCCTCAGTCCGATCTCTCGCAGCTCTCTCTCTCACTCGCAAGTCGCAACCCTCTCTCGCAGCTCTCTCCCTCTCTCTCTCCCTCACTCGCAACACCGTCGCCCAGATCCGGCCGACCGCAACCCTCGCCCTCTCCTTCTTCGGCCGACCGCCGCCGCCCAGATCCGCCGCCTCCAGTAGCCTCCGATGCCTCTAGCGACGGGGAGCCAGGGAGGAGGCGACGCGCAGAGGGGATTCGCGGAGGAGGCGGCGTGTCGTGGAGCTAGGGATGAGGCGTCGCGCTGTGGAGCCGGGGAGGAGGCGTCGCGCCGTGTATCCGGGGAGGAGGCGACGCCGCAGACCACGAGTGAGTGAGTTCACTTACCTTTTTCTCCCGCCCAACCCCTCCTCGGAGCGCCTTGCGCCGCCGCAGACCGCCCAGCAGCCGCCCGCCTTGTCCTCCCAAGTCCGCCTTGGATCGGCTAGGCGGGCCGAGCGCTTAGGCCACCAATTGGCACCAAGTCGCGGCGGAGGGGCTTCGCCCAGCGCCTAGGCGGCCTAGGCGCCCGCCTAGGGGAACACTGGGGGTAAAGTGAACGGTTTTGAGAGTTGGAGGTTGACTTGTGTCTAGTTTTGTAGTTTAGGGTTGATTTTCGGCCTTTTTGAAAAGTTCAGGGTTGTAAAACATACTTTTTCCTTAGACTTTTAAGATGTCATAAACATTGGAAACAACAATAGAAGTTTGAAAGAAATTACAACCCGATGAACGTAATTGAAGTACGTGCTTTGATGGAAGAAATCATTGAGCATAATAAGTTGTTGGTGGTTCTTAGAAACTAACCACTCTTCATCGTGTATAGATTTATGTAGTTGCATGCCCCAATTCTCACTTTATTAGTTATTTTTTCAAATTATATGCATGCATATGTACCTCTATTTAATCTCAAGCAATACCTTGATTATGTGTGCGGCAAATTATCTTATTAGCTTATATAGTATAATGTATTAGAATATCTTGCTCACGCATACACCGATACACCATAGACAATCTATCTTGAACTTATTTTCCCTTACACACCAGCCACCCCACCAAACCGTGTGGCTTCTATCTCTTCTCACCACACGCTTTTTTGCTTCTACCTCCAACAAGAAGTCCAAATCTTAATCGATCCTCTCAATGTTACCCATTCTAATGTGATATTTTACCACATAGTTATCTTCTACTTCTTTCCAATTATTGCTTAATGCTAACCATTATGACATTAACGCACATACACATGCAACCATCGCTGATCCCAGCTGGGAACACTTGACATGCTCTCTCCAGTGACCTCAAGTATATTCCCTACGGCTACGCTATCTCTACTCCAAGCTTTTTGCTCATCTTCCTCTGTACGCCCGCGTTTCTATTCGTACGGATGTATGCATGTACATACACATGCATGATGTTATACATGCTCAACGTCTTCATCTCTCGTGTCAGTCGCTTCTCTTCTTCGACGTTGGCCAACTCAACGTTGTGACTTCCTTACTAATCGTGGCGATCTCCCATCTTCACTAATGTTGGCATGTCTATTTTAGTTATTATCTAATGATATGGAGAATCTTTTCGCCATCGCCGATGGTAATGTGCCCCTCACCAGTGATGGCACGCTCTTAGCTACCTGATGGCCCTATGTCCTTCATAGCTCATCTTCAATGCAAAGCTTCATCTCTTCTCTGCTAGAGCTTCCCCATCATCGAGCTTTTTTAGCCACTAACTCTTTCAACAACGCCGATGTTCACCACTTGTCACCATAGCCCTTGGCTCCTTCAACACTGGATTTTCTCTTCAATTGCTCCGGCGAACAACACGATATTGTAATCATCTCCGTCATTGCCGCCTCGGCTCCTCGCTTCCCCGTAGATCAATGTCCTCTTGTAGGACAAATCAATACCATTGCACTCTTTCGTGATCTCTCCTGGTACTATTCGTGTTATTCTCGTTATAACTTGGATTTTTTTAATCAAAATTTCAGTTATTTTTTATTTGTACTCTATAGGAAGCAACAATATAAACATGTGACCTTGAGAGCGAACGTAGTGGCTTCTTTTGTCTCATCCGATACCATTCATGCCTCCTCATTATAACTTTTATTTTTATCTAACATTTTATTTATTTTTATAAGAGTTCTTGTGCAAATCAAATTGCTAAATTTATTTAATTTATTCGAAATTTTAGTTACTTGGGGAATTTGTATTGGAATACGTATGGAAATCAAATTGCCATTTTTCTTTTTATTTTTATTCTGAATTTTAGATCTTTTTTCTTGGAATTCATATACGAATCCAATTGCTAATTTTTATTTCAAATTACGGTTATTTAGGGATTTTAATTTGGAATTCTTATTGAAATCAAATTGCTTATTTTATTTTATTCAAAATTTTAACTATTTTTTTGTTATATTTTTAAATCTAATTGCCAATTATTTTTAAATTTGTATTCTAAATTATAATTATTGGAATTCATATTGAAATCAAATTGCTAATTTTATTTTATTTTTTATTCTGAATTTAGTTTTTTGTTGGATTTCGTATACAAATCTAATTTCTATTTTTTATTTTTAATTCCGAATTATAATTATTTAGGTATTTTAATTAGAAATTTTTATGGAAATCAGTTGCTATTTTTTTTATTCTGAATTTTAATTTTATTGTACTTGATATTAACACTTTTACTTAAGAATTCGTATAGAAATCGAATTATTGATTTTATTTTATTTTTATTCCAAATTTTATTTTTATTTTACTTGGCATGGATTCTTCTTTTTAATCTAGACCGTTATAGTCTGGACCTGTCACGATCGACAGTATAGATCTTTCTCTTTTTTCATTGATTAATGTAAAAAAAATTTAGTCAACATGGTAGCTTCTTTTGACTCTGCTATTGCTAAATTTATTCAAAATTTATTTAGGGATTTTATGTTGGAATAGATATGGAAATCAAATTGCAATTTATTCTTTTATATTATTCCAATTTCAGTTTTTTCTTGGAATTCATATCCAATCCAATTGCTAATTTTATTTCAAATTACAATTATTTAGGGTTTTACTTTGAAAATCTAATTGAAATCAATTTGCTAATTTTGTTTTATTTTTATTAGTAAATTCAATTATTTTTTTGTTGTATTTAGTATACAAATCTAATCACCGATTGTTGTTTAATTTTATTCCAAATTATAATTATTAGAATTCATATTGAAATCAAATTACTAATTTTATTTTATTTTTATACCAAATTTAGTTTTTTGTTAAATTTCGTATACAAATCTAAATTCTAATTTTTTTTATTGTGAATTATAATTATTTAAGGATTTTACTTAAAAATTGGTATAAAAATCAAATTGCTATTTTTTATTTCAAATTTCAATTTTATTGTACTTGACATGAACTTTTACTTAGAAATTCGTATAAAAATTAAATTGCTAATTTTTTTATTTTGAATTTCAATTTTATTGTATTTGATATGGACTCTTTTATTTTATTTGGCATAGACTCTTTATTTTAATCTAGACCCACCACCATTGACAGTTTAAATCTTTCTTTTTTTCCACGGATTAATATGAAAATTTCTAGCCTTTGAGAGCGAACACAAACGTGATGACTTCTTTTGACTCTGCTTTAATAAGACAATAATATTAGAAGGTCTGGACTTGACTTCACCTCTGATAAACAGCAAATATACAGAAGAATGGGATAACTTGCAAACGACCGAAGATAATATAACTAACATCCACAGGTAGAGTAAAGCTTTCCATCTTCACTTGCCCAAATGGAAATCTCGATTATGCAGCATAAGCTTCAAGTGTTCTGAAGAATAAATTTTGCCATAACAACAGCATAGAATAGTTCGACTGACAGATTGATGCATGTAAATTAATCAGTCTAATTACTACCAAAACATATACTAGTTATCTTTACAATCATACTGCTGCCTAAAGAACTCATTCTTGAAATAGCTTGATTGGACTTCCGAGAACATAATTTATGCAACTTAAGAAAAAAAATGGTGCCAACAGGCAGTGACAATCAATCACTTCAATTTGATTTCGTTACCTCAGGTTCTCTGCAAAAATTTGTGAAGAATATGACATTAGATCGAGGAAACTAAACGCTAGACACCGGAAATTTATGCAATCATTCCAAACCTTTTAATGTGATCGAGTATGAGAACTCTCGGACCAGGTGGGATCTTCACATCTCTGAGTGCACTGGAGCAAGATAAATGTAGAATTTCATGTATGGTCAAATTTCAACGAGCACATGACCGTTTTCTTTAAGATTGCTTCTTCTGAGTTGTTGCAGGAAATTAACTCAACCCAAAAAAATCTTCTGAGTTGTCTCAGGAAATTAATTGAACAAAAAAAAAACATGTACCTGTCATTGAGGAGGGGCAATGTTTGATCAGTCAGAAGACCTTTCTTAAAATTCTTTTCATAGTTCTGAAGGCCTAATTCTTTCAACATATCTCTTCCACGAGAATAATAGATATCTTCACTCTGTGGCTGCGAAAATTTCTGCCCAATCTACAAAATAGATAGATTGACAATAATAATTAGAACAAAATAACAGTGGATCAGAAGTTATATCAATTGGCCCTAGTCCACTGACAACATATCAAACAGAAATATTTGTGAAGTCAAGTACTGTCATGAGCGCGGGCTCACTGCAAGGCACTGGAGCGCATGTACTGTTGTAGCACATGTGGCGCTGTAGCGAGCGGCAACAATAGCAGGCTTGTTTTGTTGACTTGATTAGGAAGTTATCCTTAAGAGTTTTAAGTTAAATTGGATTGTTAGAGATACAGTTTTAGTGGACAAGTCGAGTTAGCCCTGTAAAAGGCCTCACATTGTAACTCCTAGAATCGAGCAAGAAGAAATAATTAGTCTTTTCCTCATCAAATGTCTTCTCTCTCTTTTATGGTCGATTTCTCCATATTCTAGTATCTCATCTCCTTTGAGCCACACTGTCCCGGCCCTCTTCTGTACGGTATTTACCCAGTCATGAACCTTACAATTACAGATATTCAGTACTAAAATCTAGAGACTTAATCCAAGTGGAACAAAATGTCCAAATGTTCTTACCATAAAAAAGCCACCTTGAAATACTGCAAAAGCAACACCAGTTGTAATTGCATTAGCAACTGGATTTGGAGTTCCCATTCCACTCACAATGGAGAATAAAGCACCAGAACCAAAAGCTGCTGCCATGCTATAAAAATGAGAGTTTGTCAATCATGAAGGGAAAAAATAATCTATAGCAAATTATATTCATCTGGTTAACAATCAGACTTCTCAACTTGCAATGCGCTGGTTTGGATTGACTGAGGAGAAGATATGATCATATAAGCATGTGATTTCTCTTTCTGTTTTCTCTGTACTAGTTTTTACTATATTATGAACATGTACGTATTTCAAGTTTATCTTAACATATGACGTTGTTTTGCTGTTTCTATTTTGCACTGGTTGAAAGACCAGAAAACATACTTGCACCAGGTGAGCTCAGGTATGGCTGGTTCTGTTTCCAGTAAAAGATTTATCCCTTGTTTTGGGGACTCAGCCTTCTGAACAAAGTCATATAGTGAGGCCAAATAAAAGCTAGACAGAATTATTTTCTGGCAAGGTAATTAGCTGGATGACTTCAGATGGAAATCAAAATAAGTTGGTCCAACACATCTACAAACAACTATGCTTACAGATACGAGCCAAGTAGCCAGTGCCCATGTGTCACAACAGATCTCAAATAAAAGATGCTAGAAGTTCTAAACTCTGAAAAAAGTTCACAACGGAATAACTACCGTGCTGAAGATGGCCAAGTGGCATGGCTTGAAGGGGATTAGGGTAAGCGGTTACCGGTCGGTTACCGCTTACTGACGGGGGTCTGGGATCCAAAATCCCGGATGGTTTTTCCCGGTCCGGCTAGTTCAAATTCTAATTTTCGAATTTTGGATGGTTTTCAATCAAATTTGAGCGAATTTTATCCGGAAAAATCGGAATTCCGTAACCGGCGGTTACCGCTTCCGCCAGTTCCCGAAGTGGCCCGGTACCGTTATGTGATCCCTGGTTCAGACCCTGCTTTTCTAATTCCTATAGATAAGTACTTGGACTCTAATCTTATTAATCCTAGTATCCTACCGACTTCTATTGGGACTCTTGCTGTGCTCGGACTACTGCCCTGCTGCTGGATGTCCTGGACGCGTTACGCGTTTCTGCTCTTCTTCCTGTGACTGTGCTGCTGCTGCTGCCATGATGCTCCTATTGCCTGGACTCTTGTCCACAACATCCTGTATACATGAGTAGGTTGCTTGTGCTTTGGAATAGAATCTCAAAATTTGCACTAAACCAGTATACTTAAGCAACCATACGAAATCCATCATGCACTAATAATCAATTAGCTAACATAGTACCCACCGACCTACATCTCATGCAAAGTGATTAACCCCAAATCTGTAAATTGCCTAGAAACTTCGTACTGATCAGCATGCTACAGAGAATCATATGACAAGTCACATGCATACACATATGCGAATATGACCCCATCCTCCACAGAAGATCCTCCAAGGCATATAAGCATGCATGACAGACCCATCCGCAAAAGTTCATCCAAGGTGGTGGGAGAACCTACCAACACCACCACCAACTCGATCTTTTAAATAGTAAATAATTTTGAATGAAAGGAGCATGTGCTACATTAATGCATAATCTTTATATACTACTTAAAAAGATCCAGTTGGTAGTGGTGATGGTCCATTCTCTCTTTGCCTCCAAGTCGCACCTTTTTTTGCTTCGGCCTTCCCTTCCATATCTCTTTAATTGGTTTGTCCGTGTTCTTTCAGGCCAGGCAATGCCTTTGATTTGGCTAATTCTCTTAATATAAAATATTTGGCTAATTGTACATTCTGTATACATAGGAAACATATAAACATTTTGTTTATAGAGGAAACATATGGTAGTATTGTGATTTTATTAGCCTTCTCTTAAAATTTACGAATCTGTTGCAATGCACGGGGATCAAATAGTAACTTAAAATGCGATGGTTCCCCTGCTCCTGCAAACATTTACATAACAATAAACAATAACTTATTGAACCCTTACCTTCCTGTACATCCTCCACTCCTCTTATTCTTCTCATAACACAAGATATGCCAGCGTTTGCACCAGTCATGACTGCAAAGTTTCGGGCTTGCACCAGTGGTCCACCTGCCAATGCCTGCAAATAAAAACTTTCTGTTAACCTGAATGCTTGGAGGAAAAAAACAACACTTTTACTTTTCTTTTTCTTTTCATAAAGCACGATAATATTTTGCATATTTAGATAATATGTGCAATGTAATCGACGCATAGTGCATCTTTTTGGCTCCTCTATTCCAGACAGCCTTAAGGAACAAGAATGGCTTTGCTACACTATAATCGAAAGAGTGTTTGCTTTCTTAAAAATGCCATCACATGCATACAAAAAGCAGCTATGGTCCTTCGCTCTTTAATAAAGTTTGCTTCCTTCCAAATGACAAACCCATCAATCCAAGTCTGAACAACAGAACCGTGTCAAATGAAGGCCTCTTGACTTCAGTTCGCACTTGTTCGCTAACCCCGCATATCTAATTAAGTTTGTAAGCACGGGAGGCCTACATGTGGGGAAGAGGGGGACTGCGCTTGCTTGAAGGAGGCCATGGCCGTGGGGTCGGCCCCGGGCGGCGGCTGCGGCACGGGGAACGGCGCCCCCCCGTCCGGCGTGAGCGTGCCCATCAGCCCGCCGAGCGCGGCGCCCTGCACGGCCCCGACCGCGGTGGCGACGGCCGCCTCGACGTGCGTGGGCTGCTTCGCCAACCACGCGCGCAGCCCGGCCTCCAGCGACCTGACGCGGTCGACCAGCTCGGCCAGCGGGTTGGCCCCGCCCCGCGCCGCCGCTTGCGCCGTCGCGAACGACGAGGAGGAGGCCATCACCACCAGCGGCCGCCTCTTCTGCCCCATCCCTTCCATCTCCAAGCTGTCTCCGTTCCCCTCTCCGATGTTTCGAAATGTTGGGGGAGGAGGAGCAGATAGCTGTTGAGTTACGCTGCTGCTTTTATCCCCTCCTCCCTCGGATGCCCCGCTAAATCGCTAATAAAGTAGTATTTCTCTCGAGCCGTTCCACGGTTCCACCAAACCCCAAACCCCTCTCGTGGATCACATAGGCCGATTCTACTGAGCCGGCGGGTCGTTGGGCTGCTTGTTCAGATGGCGTAAAGTACGTTCTTTTTCAGGTATTTCCACGGCGTGAAACAGGCGGCTGCAGTCAGAGCACAGTAACGTGCATTACATCTTTCTCTCTTTGTTTGGTCTAAAATAAAATAATCGATCTAGATCAAATGTTACAGTATCTAAAAATATAGTACTCCCTCCGTTATTTTAAAGCTTGTCGTTGATATGCTTGGCTTCCTCCACGCCAACGTCAAGTATATAAAAACAGAGGGAGTAAAATTGCTTCAATGTATTCCCTATAGTAGATATTTTATCGTTTCTACCATGCTTGCTGCAGCACTACTGTCGAGCACTGTTCTGTACTCAAAATTATTGCCTGACCTGTGATTCTCTATGGTACAGCAGAGGATCCAGATCTGCAGTTCATAGGTTCAGGTATACTGAGCCATTGCTCTCTTTTAGATAAGAAAGACATTTTTTTTATCGCCTGTTGCTAAGGCCCTCTTTGTTTAGGCTTAGGTTTTTTGGCTTATAGTTTAAAGCCAGTTTTTTGGCTTAATCAGCTTATAAGCCTCTAAGCTTTTAAGCCAAACTTTGTTGTGTGGTAGTCAGACTTTTTGTAGGATGTTGGCTCATTGAGTTATGTGTAAAGGATGAAAGGTCTGAAATACCCTTAATGGTTTAAAGGACCTTGTTAAGCATGTATTTAAACTGATTTTTTTCATGGGATCTGAAAATATGACGATACATGCATTTGTACATATGAAACAAAATAGATATCGCTCGTAGTGCTTGCGTGTATTTATTTTGGACATTGCGCAATGGAAGAAATGATTATAGAAAAGCCAATATCAGTCAACCAAACAAAATAACACAATAACAAAATAATATATAATCATATATGATGCAATTATCTCATCACCGCAACATATATATATATATATATATATATATATATATATATATATATATATATATATATATGACCTTGTTTTACTCTGGAGTATGTACTCCCACTTCTAATATACCACTTAAACGCACATATTATACTTCTTTATCATTTTCAGTATACTTAAATACCAATTATAAGATACTACAATGCGATTTGATTAAAAAAAATTCATCAGAGCCCTTTGTTTTTGCTATATACCCTTTTTCATATATAAAAAAAAGTATATACACAAATTTTGCTATAAAAGTGGTCTTTAATGAAAATTTTCATAGAACTCACTTTGAAGTATCTTATAATCATTATTGGAGTATGCTCAAATAGATAAAGAGGTATTATGATACGATTTAAGTGGTATATGAGAGATGGGAGTACATACTCCCAAGAGTACTATACCATTTTCCTATATATATATATATATATATATATATATATATATATATATATATATATATATATTATTGATGTAATCTATTTACCCTCTTGCGGCCATTAAAGAAGTAGCAATACTATCACGAAAGACACACATGTCTCCATCATCGATTGCTGATCCATTGACATTGTGCCCTCCAAATGATATAGTTTGACACATGTAGAAGAGACCTTGAAGAGTATTAAAGTGGAGAGTTAGAAAATGTACCACAATATACTGAATAAGTACTAGTTATGACTGCATGACAAACTTCTCTAATTCAGAGCTGATATCTAGCAATACATGGTAAACCTTCAAAGTAAACTATGCCCATGTTAAACAATTGGCAATTCAATGAAATAGAATTCTGCTTCCCAATCTCCTTCAAGTCGTTACCTTTATCTACTGCATGCTAGTACTTCTTAACTATCACCATGTGCATCTGTGGAAAGGAAGAGAAAAGCGATATTTTGTGGTCTATGCTAAAATATTTTTCCCTTTGTTCTCATCAGTGGACAGAGGTGGCTACTAATCAGCATAGGCTCCCAAGATCATAAAACCGCAACAAATCAGGAAATCAAGCGTACCAACCAGGATCAACCAATAACCTACGACCATACGAGGCGAGATTGTCCTCGCCGGGATCGCGAACGAACCACGAATCACACAGAACATACCAGGGGGAGGGGGGACGAAGCGAGAGGCGGATGTACCTCTGCACGACGTGCAGGCAGGAGGCGCAAAACCGGTTCTAAGAGGAGAGGCAGCGTCCGTGGCAGAGGAGAAGGCGGCGTCGGGAGGCGGTGACGACGTCGGGAGGATGAGTTGGGGCAGGGGAGGCGGCGCCGTCGGGAGGGTAGATGGGAGGCGGCAGCGTTCGGGAGGGGCGGCGATGGCGATGGGAGATGGGAGACGGTGCCGTTCGGGAGGGGGAGGCGGGAGGCGGCGCCGTCGGGAGGGGGAGGCAGGAGGCAGCGGCGTTCGGGAGGGGATCGAGAGGAGGAGGCGGCGGATTGGGGAAGGGAGCAGGAGGCGGCGGGTTGGGGAACTGGGAAGGGAGCAACGGTGCTTCGTAGGTTGGAAGGAATCGATGGGAAAAAATGGAACGGTTTGCAATTATATACCAATGGCAATTTGAAGGTAATTTTAACGAAGTTCAGTGGCAACGAGATATTCTATTCCGCAAAAGCCAAAAAAAAAAAGCACCTCTCCCATGGCTTATGACTTTTAGGCTTAAATTGGCTTAAACTTATTTTAAGCCGAACAAAAAAGCCCCCCTTTTGTTTAGGCTTAGGCTTTTTTGCTTTTAAGCCAAACAAAAAACCTAAACAAAGAGGGCCTAAGTAGTTTCGGACGGAAGCTACAAAGGAATCTAGTTTGACTGACACTCCGAAATTTCTTAAGTGTGATCATTCCCGTTCTTTATGTAGAGACATATGTGGGAGGTTTCGACAGATAGCTCGGCCAGATAGGAGGGTGAGAAAATACAATATAATCGGGGAGATGCGTGTAGCCATCCAGTGCACGTTGTCGTACATCTTCCTCCTCTCTGGCATCGCAGTGCCCCACGGCCGCTGATCCACTGATGTTGGTGCATTAGTAGCTTCAGTATAGCAGTGGGGAGTTTGGTCATTACAGATTAAAACAGACGCCACCATTCCGTTACGAAGCAAGTTAATTTGGATGGTTTTCTATTAAATATGTTAACCCTCAGGGTACACCACACTGTTGAGAAACCGTCGTTGGCGAGTCCAGTCCAAGTGATTACCTCGTAGACAAACTCAGAATCGTAAGAACAATGCAAGAACACAAGAATGGAACAAGAGATTGAACACAGAGATAGAAGGGACTTTAGGTTTCTCTTTATTACTCTTCTCCATAATTGTGTATACAATGGTTGGGGGTCCCTCCTCCTATATATATGCTACAGATCCTGTTAGAGTTTGGGATGAGGAGTCCACCTTGGCCTAGGACTCCTGGCATGGGCTCAGTTTCTTAATACTCCCCCTTGGGCACTCATCCGACATGTTCATATCTCATCAAAACTCCATAAAAACCTAGTGGAAAAAAATTGAAGAAAAAGTATATGAAACACATTCTATTGTGTTGCACAAATTGACTCGTTAAAAACCTTAGCCGATAAACTTCAGGAAAACTCGTTAAGGGAAAAAGAGTACAATCCACCTAATTTCATTTAATCTCCTGGATTTATTCTTTGGGTACTTGATCTTCATGATCAAGCTTTAGTAATAAGTTCGTGAAGATTCTCCCACTGAATTCTGCACTTCTCTAAGTCTCATCATCCAATTCCACGTATGCACCTTTCAAAGCTAGATGCTGGAGGTGACTTAGTGAATAAATCTGCGAGATTTTCATATGACTTAGTATGTAGTACTTTAATTTCGTCCATCTTTTGCAATTCATGAGTATAGAAGAACTTGGCGTTGGTATGCTTTGTGAGAGAATTCTTCACATAACTCATCTGCACTTGTGCAACACAAGCTACATTATCTTCATAGATAATAGTGGGAGTTTACGCGGTATTCAATCCACACGACTACTGGATGTGGTGAATCATCCACCGAAGCCAAACACATTCTCGTAAGGCCTTGTACAGTGCTATGATTTTCGAGTGGTTCGTCGAAGTCGATACAAGACATTTCTTAGACGATTTTTATAGAATTGCAGTTCCACCACATAGGAAGACATAGCATGTTTGTTATTTGGCTGTATACGGGTCCTACAGGTACCCGTCATCTGTATTGCCATTCATAGTTAGGTCTTGGTTCTTTGTGTAAAACAGATCAAGTTATTTGCTTCCTTGGAGATGTCGAAAGATGTCCTTCATTCCCTGCCAATGGCTTTGGTAAGTTCTGCATTATACCTTGCTAGTAGGTTCATGGCAAATACAATGTCCGTTCTAGTACAGTTTACTAAATACATGAGTGCTCCTACTACGCTCAAGTATGGGAATTCCGGTCTCAAGACTTCCTCTCCCTCTTCTCTAGGCTTGTACGGGTCCTTGTCTTGCTGTAAGGATCTTCCGACCATCAGTACTTTCGAAGGGTATGCCTTTTCAAAGCCGAACCTTTCTAACACCTTCTGAGTGTAGGTTGACTGATGCACTAATATTCCTTCAGGGACATGCTCAAGCTACAAGCCTAGGCAATATTTGGTTTTACCCAAACCTTTCATTTCGAACTCCGACTCCAGGTAAGAGGTTGCTTTCTTAATATCCTTCAGGGCTTCGATGATATTCAGATCATCTTCATACACTGAGATTATACAAAATTCATCCTGAGATCGTTGTATAAATACACAAGGTTTATTCTCATTGTTCGTGTAGCCTTTCTTGCATAGAAAGTCGCTTCAAGCGATTATACCACATTCTGCCTGATTGCTTAATTTCGTACAATGACTTTCTGAGTTTCACATTGTACAGATTTCTATTTGCTCTGTCTTAGTTCGGGATAAGGATACATTCAGGTATCTTTATATAAATATCCGAATCCAATATTTCATAAAGGTATGTTGGTACCCCATCCATCAATTTCACTTCTAACTTCAAGTTCACTACCATTGAGATAAATATCTAAAGAGAGTTCCGCCCATGACCGGGAATAGGTTTCTTCATAATCCTCTCCTGGATGTTGAGTGAAACCTTGTGCAACGAGCCTTGCTACTTTTCATTTCTCTTTTGAACAAATACCCACTTATGCCCTACAGGGTGCACATGGGGAGACGTGCGGCTTACATGCCCAAACACCTCTCTTTTATTCAAAGAGAATAATTCAGTTTCTATTGCCTTCTTCCAATCTTCCCAATCTGATCTTTTCTTTCTTTCAGCAAGCGATGCAGGCAATGGATCAAGATCAATGATTATGGTAATTTTCTTTGCAAAATAAATGTTGACATTATCTGTTGTCTTATTCATATATTTTCCCGAGGTCACAAAGTTTATAGCTATTTATTCAAGGGAGAATTCTTTTCAATGCTTCTACTTGCTCACCGTTGCTTCCAATTGCGGGGCAAATCCCTTTAGTTTTTCAGCTCCGATGTGTACGCACACATCCATATTGATGTCTCCCTTCATGGGGATGTTCAATTCTGGTATGCCTTTTCTTAAGGTTCCATACCGGTGTCAGGTCTCAACTGGCTCCCCTTCTGGTTCTAGGGAACTTCGATGATCGGCTGTGTCAAGTTTTTCTTATCCTTTTTTCACCAGGCATCCCCGGTTACTTTGGATTCGAGCGACCGGAGTTCTCGTCCTTTTCGAGGCCTTAGGACGGGATTAGGGATACCTTTATTGGTATTTCAACCCTTTCCGGTGCATTGCTTGCAGGCAAATGTGACTTGGTCACGCTCTTCAAATCACTAAAGTGGTATGGCAGTTGATTCGCTAATGTTTGCAAATTAATTATCTTCTGGACTTCAATTGTCTTCTAGACTTCTTTATTTGTTTTACTAGTGCGCAGGTCATGTGCATAGATTTCAATTATCTTCTGGATTTCAATCGTCTTCAGGACTTCTCTTGTTTTCTAGACTTCAATTGTCTTCTAGACATTGATTGTCTTCTGGAATTCCCATGGCTTGACACGTTATTTCCCGATATTTTCATCAAGGATTGGTTTCCTCCCCCTAATGACGGGAAACTAACCTCATCTAATATACTACCAGTGAATCGGGCATTATGCAAATTTCCAGTCATAGGGTCCAAATGCTTGATTATGGATGCTGTCACATAACCAACATATATCTCAGACTTTCAGAGAAAGCCCATTGCAGTTCACTGCGGTGGTGGTATAGGTACATAAACCTTGCAACAAAACCTGCGAAGATGAGAAGTTTTTTGTGCTGACCCTTACGCTAGTTGCATAGGTGGATGGATGTTATAGGCCGACGGTCTAAAATTGATGAGAGCTGCTGCGAGCAGGACTGCGAGTCCCCAACATGTAGTTGATAAATTATAATTCTTTAAAGATCTACTAGTCCATTCTAGGTGTGGACATGCGGTACAGAATGCTCAACTTTTGATTCTCATTTTCATGCAATAATCATCAAATGCCTTTGAAATAAATTTTCCGGCGTTGTCCATTCTGATGGACTTCACATGATGATCAGGGAAAAAAATTCTACTGTTAATTATCTACGAGATTTAGCTTTGTAAAAGCATGATTTCTCGTAGACAATAAACATACATGCGATCTTTCTGAGGAAGCATCGATAAGCACCATAAAATAACTAAAGGGCCCTGGCAGGGGCTATATAGGACCGCAAAAGTCTCCCTGGATACCGTCCAGGAATGCAGGGACTTCATCCTTCGCTTTCAGAGCAAAAGGTTTAGTAATTAATTTCTCGATGGCACATGCAGTGCACACAAAATCTTTCTGATTCAGGAAATTCTTTACAACTGTATTATGTCCCTGTGAATTGTTAATTATATTTCTCATCATCCTAAGACCTAGGTGGTATAATCTATCATGCCAGAGATAAAAAAGTTCAGAGCTTCTAAATTCGATTTTCAGGGTAGTATAGACTGCAGGTGCCTTAATATTAGTGTAGTATAGCCCAGTTTCATATGAAGGAAGACATTCTAATGCCATTGTTCCACTTTCTTTACGTTTTTCAATGAGCAAATATTGCTTACCATACTCTTCTTCAGTCTCTACGTTGAAACCGTTAGTGTGAATATCCTTGAGAGTTCGAGTCGATTCTGGGTACAACAAGTCTTCTCAATGACCAAAGTTGTGCCTATTTGGAGTATAATTATGGACCTTCCTGAGCTTATTATACAAGTATCGCTACCTGCGATTGTCGTAAGACTACGAGCATTCTTGCTGATCGACTGGAAATTTTTTTGTTTCTCTTAGGATGGTATTTATTGTGCCGCTACCTGCTAAGCACACTTCCTCCATAGGGCGCTACATGTGTTCTAATATAATGTACTTTATTAATATGTAGTAGAAAGCAAGCAATATATAAATAAAATACTTCAGATATCAGAACATAACTTGCTATTATAAAAACGGAATAATAAGCCTTGCAGGACTCATAATAAGAATTTAATGCTTTGCTCTCCTAGAGTTTGCAACCATTATTCAATAATTCAATGTTTTGCTTCAATTACAAACTGCAAGTTTCTATAAAAGATCCAAGTGCAATGCGTGCACTAGATCGAATAGGCGAAGTATTCAGGAACTTCTACCTCAATCTGCTCCATGCGCGATCTTCTCCTCTTGGGCAACTACGGTCGCGGCCGCTGCGATGTCCAAAGTAGGGGTGATGGGGGCTGCTACAGGGCTGTCCACATTCATAAGTACAACTAATGGATGTGAATTCTCTGTGCCTGCAATGACGAGGTATGCCTCATGCTGTCATTTGCACTTCTTAGACAAGAAAGCATCAATAATGTGTGACCCAAGATCTTACCTTTCTTGCCCCTCTCCTTCGTAGCTATTAGCATTGGCTTCATAGCTAACATCGCTATTAGGTGGATGTGAGATGTAGTTCTTCCTTAGAACATCATCTTGAGTTTCCGCAACTTGCGTAATATCAATTAATTCGGCATACTCCATGTAGCCATCTTGACAATAGTTACGTGTGGATTGCACTGCATTCAGGTGAAAGGTAAATAGAGTCTTCTCAATCTTCTGCTCATCTGTAATTATATTACCACAAAATTGAAGATTGATACAAATTCTATACAAAATCTGGCCATACTGGGTCAGTTCTTCGAATTGCTGATTCGTGATGCCAGTCATCTTTATATTCATACAAAAATTCATAAGATTACTGCTAGTAATCTGCATAAAATGGTTGCAAAATTTCCATAATGTTCTTTGAACTCTCGGTTCGTAATCCCATATTTTTCTATGTATTTTTCATGATTTATTGCTATTTTCAATGATTAAAAGTATTATAAACAATCACAGATAATCAAAACAGTAAATACAATAAATAAATTGTATAAAAATAATAATAACAAAGTTAAACATGCTTCAAAAGTTCAAGATATGCAAACATTTGGATTCCTGAGGCCCTTTTCTGTTGGAAAAATGACTTTTCGGCGAACTATACAATTTCTAGGGGTTAATACGCAAATTTTCAATTCTGAGAAAACTTTCACATAATTTTCAATTTCTGAGGGGTTATTCTACAGGAATTATTTCCTAAAATATTTCTCATAATTTTTAGCATTCCAAGGGCCCTTTTGCAAAATTTCCTCACACGCACAATTACCCTCGTGATTTTCATAATGTTGAGGGGGGTTTTCACAAAATCTCCCATGGCGAGCTCACTGTCAGCGAACGGCGTAGCGTCTTGGATCGGGGATGGGAAAAATGGGTACCCCTCTCAATGGCAATCCCACCGGGTGGTGGTGGAGGCCGGAGAGGTGGACAGAGATGGCGCTACGCCGATGAGAAGTTGCAGAGTGCCTCGGGTCTGCGGTGACGTTTGTGAATGGGGCATATCGGCGATGAAAAATGGCATGCAATAGCTCTAGGGGCAACAATGATGCTACTAGAAATGGCTCAAGGACCAATAGTCACCGGAGCGGTGACGACACTATCTGCCGCCACAACGCCATGATTGTCGATGATGATTCCTAGGCTAAGCTAGCTAATCTATTGATATAATGCGTGTAAAAGCATTAGGGGACTACTAGAAGCTCACCAAGGTCATGGATAAATGGCGAGGAATGGCCAGAGTGGCTTGGAGATGTTGAACAACAGCGACGTAGAGGAAGCTCACAGCGATAGCACACCATAGTGGCAGAGGTGCTATAAGGAGCATCGCATTAGTTCACTGCCATTCTAGGGATGGTGTAGATGCAAGGAATCGAACGGAGACTCACCGAGCTTCGAGGAAAATTGAAAATGGTGGCGGCGGCCGAAGATGAGAAAGAAGAAGGTGAGGCTCAGATTCACAGCGACTAGCCTGCGTTAGGTGAGGTAAATAGATGAAGAAGTGTCGAAACATATGATGACGTACTCGAGAGAGGTTCAAACCTTCTAGAGTGGCGGGAATGCAGCGGCTCTGATTGGGTGCACCCCGGAGTCAGAGACGAAGGAGATCGCAATCAAGCTATGGAGTCCCAGAGCTACATTGAACAAATAGGAGGGATGAGTGATGCATGAGGATCAAAATGACGCAAATATCATGGGTGAGGAAGCTCACCAGAGCAGCGGAAGCAGCTCACCGGTGTCGAGAACGACGCTCTCATTCCCAGTGAAGCAAAGCATGAGATGCTCTGATTCTTTGTGGGAAGCAAGAATGGTGAGCTGAGGAACTCATGACGCAGCGAGGAGCTTAAATGTGGCCGTGAATGGCGTGAGAAGCGGTGCGAAAATAGAGTTGTGAATGGTTTTCCCACACTGAGCTTCGGTCTCATCGTCTGCGCAGGATAATGTCGTGTCAACAGGGCAGCTAGCATGGGTGAGGACTGGCGGAGGTGACGGGGGTAATTAGGGCACAAATTTGTGGGCACTGGTCGCAAATGGTGGGCGAGCGGCGGAGCGTGCTAGCATGCTGGCGCATGGAGGCGAATCGAGGTGGACGAAGGTTGCTGACGGGTGGGGCTAGCGTGTCAGTGAGCGCGAGGAATGGGGGTGCGAGGCAGGCTAGAGCGGGTGCAATAGAATTGGGCTGAGCGAATTTCAGCCCATTGGCTCGACGGAAAATTCAAATGGAGTTTGTAATTTCTAGATAAAGGCTAAGACTTTGCCAAATTTTAAAACCTATCAAAATACTCCAAAATTTATGATTTTTTTTGGGAGGCTCCTGACACAGTCTAGTTCATTCTGTAAATTTTCCAAAATTTTATGTGTTTTGAGATTTTTCTTAAAAATGCTTTCAATCTGATGTTTGTATATAAATGTATTGTTGCTTTTGATGAAATTTTTTAGAACATGTTAAAATAATTTTTCCCATATATAAACATGACCAAAATTATTTTTATTTATTTTCTTTATACTTTCCAAAAAAATTAGAATTTGTGGGATGTTACAGAAACCGAGCTGACTTAGTGTCACGTAAGCAAAACCACCGAGAAAAACTGCATCAGGGGGTTAAGTGCATTAGTTTTACAATACAAGGAGATTAAAAGTCTAGTTTTTTTAGGTCAGAAAGTTAAGTGGCCGTGCAGCGATACTTCAGGATCAATTGGACATATTTTTGTATACGTTATGTTATGGCCCCATCCATACGAAAATTACGGCCCGTTGGGGTTGGGCCCGTTGGCAGTTTCTCGGCCTTGACTTGTTTTGCGAAAGCGTACATGAAAAGAGGGATACTCATACGATTTGTACTCAAGGCCGTCAGATGTCGTCTCATCTAGCCTTCAGGTTCTCCTATTCTTACACGTAGGCTGATGCACGTAGACAGGCCAGGAGTCTGCAAGCATTGCTGCGGATATCTGACGGTCGTGAGAATATCTAAAAACTCCATTAGTCTCGATCCGTATGGAGTCCAAATTAAATTAGAAGAGCACCCACGCCCTTCGGCACGGGCCGTTTTGTGCCCGAGAGGGCCGCGGGGCCACGGAGCCCATTAGACGCTGTGGCGCGGACCGGCCCACGACGCCAGGTCGCGCAGACGCGCGAGCGAAGGGATCGGGGCGGGCGGGAGCGACCGGAGGGCGCGGAGGCGAGCGCGTGTGTGATCGGATGGCGTCCGTGCACGATCGGACGGGCGCGTGTTTCCTGGCGGCGTGGAGCGCGCGGAGCCAAGGCTTCGGACGACGCGCAGCGTCTCGGATCGGACGGTGTGGAGGCGTTGGCGGCGCGATCCGACGGCGGTTGTTTTGAAGACGACATAGCGTGCGCGAGGAGGCTGGCTTCCTTGCAGCCTTTAATGTTAGTAAAGTAATGCTCAAACAGCCGGCCTCGCTACTAATCTTGTTCTTTTCCAATCAGTTCAACAGCAGCAAATCATTGTCGTTTTCTCCATTGAACTCATGGGAATATTATCTTATGTGGTCTTTGGCTTAATTGTCGAGAATTGGGTACGTATCAGCTGTGTTAAGGGTGGCCTGGTTCATGCATCCATGGTTCCACATTAATGCTACTATTGTTGATGCTCAATTAATGATGCTCATCACAAGAAATAATTAATGATGCTCAATCATCGGACGTAGACAAGATGATCTCTTGGTCTGTGACAGCTACGCTTCAACTCGATCCTTACACGCATGATGCGCTCACGTCCACAATCCAAATTAGCACCAGCAAATGCACTGGCGGAGCCAGAATCGCACGAAGCCTCGGGCCCAAAATTAAAGGACTATAAGTTATAACTAACGTTAAATACTATCAATATTGAGATATAATAAAGTACAACACAAATGCATAATTGAAATAAAATTTAAATCCCATGTTTAACGATAAGACAAAATAGATAAAACATAGCACAAGGTAATTTCTACTTAATTAACAAAGATTTGGTTCATTTGAGTCTATCATATCTTTATCAACAATAGTATAAGAACCTAAACCTGCATAGATGAAATTGCATATATAAATCAGAGACACAAGACCACAGCGTTTTTTTTAATGCAAATTACGAAATAAGAATATAGCATACCACTAGCACGATGTAGTTTCTGCTTATGCGATCTCATACTTTGAAAACATTGTAAAATCTTGTCATCATTAATGCTTGCAAATACATCTCGCTCAATATAGCATATTATGCTATCATTCATCCATTCATCACTCATCTTATTCCGCAACTTAGTCTTGATAATGTTCATAGCTGAGAAAGCCCTTTCTACTATTGCGGTTGTAACAGGCAAAATCAAGGCCAACTGAATGAGTCGATATACCAATGGAAAAATTGTGTGTCTATCGGTCTGAAACATCTTCACAGCAAGATTACCAAGGTCATTACAGCTTAAGAAATCTAGATCAGCTCTCACATCAACAATTAATTTCTCAAGTTGGTCCTTAAGGAGTACACAATCATATTGAGAGAAGTCGGCGGCATAAATCTTAGCAAGTTCAACTGGTTTATCTTCATCAAAGTTGGAAAATGAATTCTTTGGATCAAGATAAACAATGCATCTCAATAACTGAGTAGATCTTTCAGCAAATTGATTGTTTAACTCAACAATAATTTAATCATTCACCACATTAAATATTTCATGCTTGAAATGACGGTACTAAGTTACCAATTAGCCGCCACGACCTCTCGAACAACCCCTAACAGTTATCGTATCCAACATATTTGTCAGAATGATGCGATGTTGGAGACAAATGCCTTTACCTCTTTGTAGGACCGGAAAGGTGACTAGAGTGGAGTGAATAGGAGCTCAAACAGTTTTTTTTTTTGCTTTAAGATCGGATTCAAACATAATATTGACTCCAATAGCTATAGGAACTATGAAGATCAATATATATAAATATAGCGAAGTCTTGAACTGAATCCCCTTCAAACCCCCAAAAGAAACGATCAAAAACACAAAAATCAAGATAATGAATAAGATCGATGAACATCACCGTCAGACAGATGAATAAAGGCTTGGTCATACTGCACTCACCATACCGGATGAATGTGATCGGTCATACCGCGATGAACAATAAAATCAGGTGAATGAATAGTAAACAACCTGAAAACAAAATAAAAAATCGACGTAACTTTTGATCTACACATTCAAACACCACCAAATTTGAAACATAACTTCCTAAGGATGTCAGGAACCTATTCCATGCGACGATCGAGAAGATCCACGTCAAAGTTTTGATCTTTTTCAGTTTTATTGAAGGAAGGTTCAAAACCGAGAAAAACGAAAACTCGATCCAACACTTGCTTGTGGGAGATGGATGATCTAGATGACCATAGATGTATTCCCACACATCACAAAGAAGGTAGAAGAGGGTAAGAGATCAATCAAAACCAAAGGATCAAAGATGGACTCAAAATCATAAAACAAGAAGGAATAACACAAAGAGATACATCTTTGGGAAATCATCCATGGATTGATTTGTGATTGTTGCTGGTTACAGTCACTCCCATAAGGAGGACACAACTCATTACATGAGCACATGATCAATCAATCCCTAGAACCCTAACCTCTCTTTCCTTCTCTCCTAAGCCCTAAACAACCTAGGGTTTTTCTCAATGAAGTGCTTGAGGTGGTCATCCAAAGACACCCCTATTTATAGAGAGACCCAGCTTCTAGAAGAGTTAACCCTAATGGGCCTCGTTAAGGCCCAATAACAAACGGACACATACGCACGCATTTTAAAGCGTCGTTTCATTTTCGATTGACCTAAACCACTTCTCCAAGCACCGTGGTTTAGCCAACAAGTCACAAAGCCAGATTTAGTAAATTACCAAAATACCCTTCTCCATCCTCCTCCATGGATCGAGACCAACTCGCCGGTAATCGCATGCTCCGCCATGTGTAGGTTGATCAACGACTCATCATGCTCGGCAAGTCTCTCCCGCTCAATCCCATCTGAACCTCCAAGGCATCGGCACCGACTCCCGCCGCTTGATCCAACCACCGCATCGAATCGCCTCGCTCTATCAACCTCATCCATTCTCGCGCCATGCTTGAGTCACCGACCACCCCCGCATCCATGATCGCTCGACCTCGCTCTCCAAGCTTAGTCCCGATCCTCCCGCCGTTGATCGAGTTGACCTGCAAGCCACCTGTACAGAAATAGACAGAGAAATCGTCTCCGGGAACAAGTTCTTCGCAACTTGACCCACGTTAGCTCAAAACATGCAATATGCAACTCATGAGCAAAGACAAACAAGAATATAGCCTATCCCATAATCAATTCTCCGAAAGAATCAATATTTAGGCAAATGCGGACTATCGCCAAGTCATTCCTTGACTTACCGCATCACGTAGTACCGCTTCAAAGATTGCGTCGCATCGCTTCCTGAGAATTTCCAAAATCCCCAAAACAAGCTCTCAAAATTTGCAACCGCTAAGAAACTTTCAGATACCGCATTACTGCACTACCACCCTTTCAAAGCCTGCAGACAACCGCACAAATGGCCGCATCGCGACTTACACGCCGTAATGATCGATTATCCCGACACTTGTCAAACATTCAAAAACAAGAATTCCAACAAACCTTCAACCAAATTGCCAATTGAAACATCACCTAGGATCATGAGCAAATTCTCATGGTGTCCACACTCTTCAAAGAGCTCATCTCAACCATGTTGTCTTATGTCATTAATTTTCTACAATGTGGTCCCAACCAATCCTACAACATAAACAATGTTCGATCTTTCTTTTGCAAGCATTGTGGGGTGGCGAGCAGTGGGTCGTGACCGGGTGGGAGAGGAGCCGAGTCACGAGGAGGCACTGGTCGGTGGAGAGGAGGCAGGGGCCTCTCAGGTGAGAGAGAGGTGGTGGCGCGTGTCGTGACTGAGCAGAGGCTTTGGGTAGCGAGAGGAGCCGAGGGGCATGGAGGAGAGGAGGCACCGAGCCAGCGCGGCGGGTAGGGCACCGGGCGGTGCTTGCCGAGTTGCTAGCGATCCGCATGTTGCATGCATGCGGTGCAGTGCGGTCGCGGCTATATGAGGGAGACACCGAGACAGAGAGGAGGCGCTGGTCGATCGCGGCTTGGACGCCTAGGGATGTATGCCTCGGACCGATCCACCGTAAACTGAAAAATGGCTTATATGCATACTAGGGGGTCCGCTTACTATTTGCCCCAGGCCTCGGACCGTTGCCCAACCAGCCCGAGGCCCATCTCCACCCCTGAGCAAATGCAAACCTAAAATTGTTGATTTGTGTCCGAATTTGATTATAAAGATGGAAGGACAGTTTGTGGGAGTGTAGACCAGCAGATTTGTTTCTGAATTCTTCTTGGAGTCATTTTGTACCTCTTGTGTATATTATATATATGTAGCCGCACAGGATAAGAGAGATGCCGCATTGTAATGTTTCTTGCTTTGTAACTCTCCTCGTATAGTTGATCATCCTTCGTTCTTGGTTTCATTTGTTCCCGATTTGGGTTTTTCACTCTCTTGTTGTTTGATTATATTCGCTATTTGCCATGTCTTTCCTAACAAAAAAAAGAGTTTGAATCCCATCTATTGTCTATTGATTATATTTACATATTCATTATTTCTCCCTACCATCATCACTAGACCTGTCTAGATGCACTTGTACACTTTTGGTTGCCGGCATGCCCTTAGCCTGGCCCGTATGGGTCATCCAGGCTGAACCTAGCCATTCTGAGTGGATGCATAGTGGATTGTTTGGTTACTTGTTTTTGTTGGGCCAGACTGTGATGAGATATTGTTTGGTTGGTTGCATCAAAAGAGTGGACGCATGACTGGATGCAATGTCGAGTTATTTGATTGCCTACATATGGCAGAGTGTGCTCACCCCTTCTAGTGGGTAGTGAGAATACCCGGTAGGATGTTTGAGTTGGATGAAAAAAATGGCCAAGGGAAAAATGGTTTTCGCCAATTCATTGTATTCCAATAATACTAGTTACTGATAGAAGATACTAGTTCAATTGAATGGGATCTTGATTTTTGAACATCTTTTTACAAACAAGGCTTGTATCATTATCACTTCTTGCAGTGAACAGAAGAAACGACTATATCAGCTATCTTAATGTTTTGCTATCTAAAGTGATTGTCAACCACTATAAGAAACTACTACATCACTCAATTTAACCTAAAAATAAATACATAAATGATACATATATATGGATGTCATAGTTTCAGAAGTAACAGCTAGTTACAAGTTACAACATGTTTAATATAACAGACTTGGGGAGGGATTAAATTTAGATCCCTAATTGCGTGACAATCCATTTCTTTATTGCATGTTTCATGCTTGCATTTCTGAAGCAAACAACATTCATTGGGACTCATGAGTCGGGCTATCTAAATGCATATCCACCGATGAATCATTTGATGTCATGGAATTCAACTCATGGCTTCCTCAGACAAAGAATGCCATCCGCAAAGTATCCAGTGCCACCACCTTGTCAGAGATGGTATGGTTGCGTGTTTCATCCGACAAATGGATAGTGCATCGGAAAAGACCATTGAGTTCTTGGATTGCAACTCGGGTTTGCCGGTGTGAATAAACTGAGTGATGGTTGTTGGTTGCTTGTGTCGGGATCCGCATTGAAGCTTAAAGATTCTCGGATTGTACATTGTGATCTTGGTGAAGCCAATACATCCTCACCTCCGTACTCAATCTCGTACATATAAAACAAATTTCATAACCATAAGTAGATGGAAGAATCAGCAATTTTGTATTGAAGACACAAAGTCTAAACAACTACAATTGTTATTACTCAGAAGATGGGGACCAAAATTGACTAGGAATTGCAATTTCCTGTTAGCCAAACAGGTGCATGTCCCGCACGCCGCCACCAACCTGCCCAGAGACTATGGCCAATCACAGGAGATATTTTTATGTTTAGGAGATTAGCTTGCCATCCGTTGGGCAGCAGATTTTGGCATGTACGTGATTTGATTTCCAACCGATCACACCTTCCTCAGCTCTATATAAGCAAATGGCTCCTAATCAATCGCCAAAGCTTTCTCCAAACGCCTTCATGGTATCGCTAGCATATGATCTTGATCTCCTTCCCTAGCCTCCTCTTCTCCTCCAAACCATGATGGGTCCCACAACAACACCACCGCCAAGGTCGCCACAAAGACCGTTGAGCTTGAAGTAGCTCTTGCCAAGGCCGAACTCGATGCCAAGGTCGCGCTCGACGCAGCCATCGGCGCCTCGAGCGCCAAGCCCTCGTCCCCATCACTCTCGATCTACAGCCGACAACTACGCCCAATGGCGCGGCCTGTTTGAGGTCGCCCTCGAAAAGTTCTCCCTCGACAACCACATTCGCGAGACTTCCTCCCCTTCCCCCGATGTGCAGTGGCTTTGTCTTGACGCCCTCGTCCGCTCGTGGCTGTACGCCGTCGTCACCCCGAACCTCCTCGCCATGGTGATGGGCACCTCGGCCACTGCTTATACCATCTGGTCGCGCATCGAGGGCCTCTACCGCGACAACGCCGACACGCGCGCCATCTACCTCGAGCAGGAGTTCCACAGCCTCATGCAGCGGTCCATGTTGGTGGCGAACTACTGCCGCAAGCAGAAGTCTCTTGACAATGAACTGACTGCCGTGGGCACGCCAATCCTGGATAGGAGCCTCATCCTCAACACTCTGCACGGACTGAGCCCCCGCTTCGCGCACATGAGCACATTGATCTCCATGCAGCGTCCTATGCCGACGTTCTTGGAGACCCGTTCCGCCCTCTTCCTTGAGGAACTCACGTCCGGGACAGATGCATTGAGCGGCTCCTCCACCCCGTCGGCTCTCGTCGCATCTTCGACCGGCCAGTCCAACAAAAACCCCACCGGCGGATCTTCCTCCAACACATCGAGCGGCCACCAGTCTCGCGGTCCCCACTCCAACAACTATCGCCGCCGCAACAACGGTCGCGACAATGGCGGCGGTGGCGGCTCCAATAACAACAGCCAGGGCTCCGCTCCCTGGCCGTCACTCTAGAACCCGTGGGCCGGGTCCATCCAAATGTGGCCTGGACAAGGGCCTCGGTTCAACCCGGGCCTGCTTGGCCCACGTCCTCCTTGCGCCTTCACCGCCACCGTCCCCACCATGCCGGGCCAAGGCACGTAGTGGCCCGGTGCGCCGACATATGCACCTCCACTAGGACCGGGTGCCCAGTGGACTGGTGCGCCTGTCTCCCCTCCTACACGCCAACCGCTTCATGGGACCAAAACTAGCTCATGGATGCATTCAACACCATGACGCTGGCATCGCCGTCTTCTGATTGGTATATGGACTCCGTGGCGTCCGCTCACATGACCTCGGATCATGGTACTCTTTTCTCCACCTCTCGCAATTCTTTCGCTGCAACACAATATGCTATTGTCGGTAATGGTTCACGTATTCCAATCACTCACAGTGGCACAACATCTCTTCACACTCCCTCCCATTGTTTTCAGTTAAACAATGTTCTTATTACGCCTAACTTAATTAAGAATCTCATTTCTGTTCGTCGTTTCACTTTAGATAATCACGTATCAGTTGAGTTTGACCCTTTTGGCCTTTCTGTGAAGGACCTTCAAACCAAGAACATGATCATCGGGTGCAATAGCCGTGGTGACCTCTATCCTCTCCGTTGGCCGCCGCCCACCTCCCATGCTCTTGCAGTCACCACACCTTCCTCCACCTTGTGGCATCGACGACTCGGTCATCTTGGTCTTCAAGCTTTATCGCATCTAGCCAGTGCATCTCATATTTCATGTACTAAAGCCTCGACAGACTCTTTGTGTCATGCATGTCAATTAGGCCGCCATGTACGTCTCCCGTTTTATGCATCTACTACTCACACTAATAAATCTTTTGCATTGATACACTGTGATCTCTGGACCTCGCCCGTCCCTAGCATTTATGGCTACAAGTATTATCTAGTCATCCTCGATGATTTTACTCATTATCTGTGGACGTTCCCACTTCGCCTAAAGTCTGATGTGTACGACACACTCCGCAATTTCTTTGCTCATATAGGCACTCAATTTTCCGCCACTGTGCGTAGCATCCAATGTGATAATGGTGGCGAATTCGATAATCAAGCCATGCGCCTGCACCTTCTCTCCCATGGCATCGCACTCCGCATGTCATGTCCACACACATCTCAACAAAATGGTAAGGCGGAACGCATCATCCGTACTACCAACGACATCCTACGTTCCCTTCTGTTCCAAGCCAGCATGCCACCTTCCTACTGGGTCGAGGCACTTCACACCGCCACTTATCTTCTTAATCTACACCCCACAAATCACTCAACTTCGGTATCCCACACCAGACTCTTTTTGGCACTCCTCCCGACTACTCGCATCTCTGAGTCTTCAGCTGTAGGTGTTATCCTAACCTATCCGCCACTGCCGCTCATAAGCTCGCACCACGTTCTGCGGCTTGCATTTTTTTTTGGGATATTCGGCTAACCACAGGGGGTATCGCTGCCTTGATCTCACCACAAACCGCATCATCATATCCCGCCACGTCACTTTTGACGAATTTTCATTCCCTTTTTCTGAGCAGCCTAATCCCCCGGTCCCTGCGGACTTCGATTTCATGTCACACGCTGCACATGCACTGGCTGCCCCTTTACCACCTATCGCATGTCCCAGGGCACCCGCATCCTCTCTCGTGCATGTGCCACTCCAGCATGCATCAGTGCCCCAGTCCCACCCGGACACCGCACCCGCACTCACTCGAGGTCGCGCAGCCCACCATACCGCACTGTGGGCTCTCAGCAGTCGCGCAGCCTCCTGCGCCGGCACTGTGACCACCCGCCAGCCGCGCGCACCTGCGTTGGCGCCTGCGACCTTGACGGACGTCGCAACAACACCTCCACCACCTACGGCTGAGGCCATCACCCCGGTGGTCAATGATCACACGATGACCACATGTGGTAAGCGTGGTTTTCGACTTCTCGTGGAGCGGCTGAACCTCCACATGGACGTCCCCTCACCGATTCCACGCACCTACCGTGCCGCGCTTAACGATGAGAATTGGCGTCTCGCCATGCAGCGCGAGTTTGATGTCTTACAAACTAACAACAACACATGGGTACTTGTTCCAAAACCTCCAGGTACTAATGTTGTTTCAGGAAAGTGGATTTTTCGACATAAGTTGAAGCCCAGTGGCTCCTTGGATCGATACAAGGCGCGATGGGTACTCTGGGGCTTCTCTCAACGCCCCGGTGTTGATTTCGGTGAGACGTTCAGCCCGGTTGTCAAACCGGCCACCGTACGCACCGTCCTCACCATTGCACTGGCTAACGGTTGGCCGGTGCATCAACTCGACGTCAACAACGCCTTCCTCAATGGCACGCTCATAGAGGTCGTCTACTGCCAACAACCGTCTGGCTTTGTCGACCCAACACGCAGCACGCATGTCTGTCGGCTCCACCGGTCCCTCTACGGCCTCAACCAAGCTCCACGGGCTTGGTTCAGTCGCTTTGCCACCTACCTTGCCTCACTGGGCTTCACGGCGTCCAAGGCGGATCCTTCGTTGTTCATCTACCGACATAACAACGACACCGTCTACCTCCTGCTGTACGTCGACGACATTGTGCTCACTGCGTCGTCACCACCTCTCCTCCGACAGGTGATTAGTTCGCTTGACCGTGAATTTTTCACTAAAGGACCTCGGCAACTTGCATTTGTTCCTCAGCGTCTCCGTACAGCGCACCGCCTCTGGCTTTTTCCTCTCACAGCACCAGTACATCGAGGACATCCTTGCTCGTGCCGGCATGACTAACTGCCACCCCTACAGTACTCCACTCGACACCAACGCCAAGCTCCCTGCGGCCGGCAACCCAGTGGCTAATGCCACTGATTACAGGAGCATCGCCGATGCCCTCCAGTACCTGACATTCACTCGTCCGGATATCGCATACGTCGTTCAGCAAGCGTGCCTTCACATGCATGATCCACGGGAGCCTCATGCCAATCTTCTGAAACGCATCCTTCGCTACCTCAAAGGCACCATCGATCACGGCTTACAACTCCATCGGACTTCACCAACTTCGCTCACCGCCTACATAGACGCTGACTGGGCCAGGTGTCCTGACACCCGCAAGTCTACTTTGGGATATGGTGTTTTTCTCGGTGATAACCTTATTTCATGGTCGTCCAAGCGCAATGCATGCCTCTCGCCCAAAGGCCGGGCGAGTATCGTGGTTGCAACGCCGTCGCCGAGTCCTGCTGGCTTCGTCAACTACTCGCCGAACTACATCGCCCTCTTCAGCACGCCACTGTTGTCTTTTGCGACAACATTAGTGCAGTTTATCTCTCAACTAACCCCGTCCAACATCAGCGGGCGAAACATGTCGAGATCGCGCGTGGCTCTCGGCGAGGTGCGCGTGCTCCATGTGCCCACAAGCTCGCAGTATGCCGATGTCTTCACCAAGGGTCTCCCTATGGCTATCTTCAGGGAATTTTGTTCCAGTTTGAACGTCCACCCGCCTCCCGCTCCAATCACGTGGTGTTAGCCAAACAGTGCATGTCCCGTGACGCCCACCAACTCCGCCCGAGACTACGGCCAATCACAGGAGATACTTTCTATGTTTAGGAGATTAGCTTGCCATCTGTTGGCAGTAGTATTTTGGCATGTACGTGATCTGATTTCCAACCGATCACACCTTCCTGTACTCCATATAAGCCAATGGCTCCTAATCAATCGCCAAGTGCGTTTCTCCAAACGTCTTCATTTCCAAAATCGAGACAGATACTAGTCATCAAACCAAAGAGGCATTTTGTTGGGTTCTCATAAAAGTAGTCACAAATTGTAACTTCAGATGGTGCTGCATATTAATGCAAGAATCATGCAATCCGAGCAGAAATCCCTTCAAGAAACAATGATTGGTACAGAGTGCTAGTAACTACAAATCCAAGCATGAATAACACTCAATGTAATCAAACTCCTAGCACGCCCACTAAGCAAGCATCAAACTCCACCGCATCAGGCAAGAGGATTAATGATTAATAATCAAGCGGGTCATACCATGGCGTGGCGCTCCGCGTGAAAGACGACCCTCTCGTGCCCTCGCGAACGCGTGAGCTACGACGGCGAAGTTGGTCGCGCCACTAAGGCGCCGTGAGCGCCTCCTCCTCCATCGCCGCGCGCCCGCCTTCCATTTCTCCCGCCATAACCGCTCTCCACCCACCTCCCCACGGCCTACCGCTGATCGATCGAATCCAATCGATTCGAGTTCCAAATCCTAGGATTTGGAATGGATGCGGGAATCAATCCACGCTAAGAAGACAAAGAACGAGGCACGGAGCGTCAAGCACCCCGGTTGCCAAGATGGTTCGCTCCCTCGTCACTCTACACCAACAGGAGGCGGAGTACGGAGACTACGACAAGGATGGTCATGAGGAGGGTGACCCGATTCGTGACCGCACAACTCGCGCATTCCGTGTGCAAGGGCGCAGCCGTGTGCCTGGCTCAGGAGCGAAGGTCAATTCGGCTTCTCGAGTTTGGCTCACGAGGGAATCTGCATCGCCGAGTCAGACCCAAACAAACATACAGGCAACCAAACAACCGTTTTCTATCCCCAGATACGAGTCAAACCTTATGAAAGCAACCAAACACACCCATAATTCCACCCACCTTGTGCGGTGTTGATGCACATGCACCTCTCGCTGTTGCATGTGATGTGAAATGTGATCTGTGCAGCTGCGTTGCAATTGGCAACTGTGCTGCCACAGCTCCCGTACTTGCATATCATTCGTGCAAACAGTCTTGCTCTTCGTTCTATTTAGGTTGCATGTTTTCTACCGCAGGTAGAAACCGGTCGACCCAGTTAAGTGGAATGGCTTGGCTCGTTACAGACGATCTGAAAGCCATCGCAACAAGGACCAATTAAAACAAGGCTTTTATTGGGAGTGCATGCAAGGGATCCTTTGGACTTTGGAACAAGACAAGCGAAAGCATATGCACGGAGCTCAATTGTGTGGCCAGATGCATCACGTGCCCACCCCTGCCAGTTGTGGACACGCTATAGGGACGGTATTTGATTCCATTGTTGGAGAGAGAGAGAGAGGGAGAGAGCGCTGTACGGTCAATCAGACCGACCAGGAAGCGGCCAATTTGTTAATCGGCCTATCACGATCACACATGCGATGGCCGGGACACTAAGGCCGGTCCACCACACCATCTTTAACTGACAAGTGTACATGTACGATGTACGTGCACATGCAGCAGCATCAACCACACTGTACAGTGTACACCAGAAGAATACTACCACTGTTACTTACTCCATGTACGTACACCACACCAAGTAGGGGGGTGGTTGCTCGTCCCAGTCAGGTAGTCACGCTCACACGTACACCGCGCACGGCTGAGGGCTGACCGCTACTGCACTCGCTGCAAGTCTGTAACGTGTCCCAGTGCGGCGGCGCCTGTGCTGCAGCCTCCTTTTACAGCAGGGAGGGTAGAAGAACAGTGCGGCGTCGTGCCCCCGGCGCCCCATGCCCGGTGTCTGAGACGTGCGTGCGCGTCCCATCCGCGCTTGCTTTTCGCTCGTTCATCTTCGGGAGCAGTGCAAACCATCGCGCGTATCGGCGGTCGGCACGGGGTGGTTGGCTTGCGCCGAGCCGTGCGGCGTGCGCAGTGCAGTCTGCAGTGCAGTGCAGTGCAACGCTAGTGCGTACCGGCTGCCGCTGCCCGCGGGCGCGGAGAGTCATGTGACATGTGGTACGCTGGTACTGCTGTACGAAGGGGTAAAGAAGGTTGCAAGAGTGCGAGTGCGAGCGCGAGCGCGGCAACGGCAGCAGGCGGCAGCGCGGACGCCGGCGACGGTGGTCACTCAAACCTCACAGGCGAGGGGACATTAACTGGTAGCCCGCCATATGGGGTCAAACTAGTACGTTGTACTTACGGCCGGTAGCTCGCTATATATCAATATACGTAGGAGTAGCTGCTGCTTGCTTGCTGACAAAATGGTTCACCGTTTTGAATGCTCTGCGGGTAAATAAATCATTCGATGTTTGGTCTGATTTTACTGTTCCCAGCGACCAAACGATGGTAAAGTAATTGCTCACCATTGTACGCACCAATGTGAGTAGACGTCTCGTGTGTGAAAATTATTCGATCACTACATTACCTCATGCCTCTTCTAAGGGATTACAACGAAACAGAGATCGAAACAAACATCTAGGACTATAGGAGGAGAGATTTTTTATTAGGGGGAGAGATCAGGATCATGAAAGATGAGTGTGAACTGTGAAGCCATAGAACAGATCGATGATGATGCATTTACCAGAAGAAAATTAAACAGATCAACACAAATTAATTCCCAAGTTTCTTTTTCAATTCAAGGCTTAGAGCGGGGCTACAAATGAAGAGCCAGCTAGCAGATGCCGATGTCTTCACCAAGGGTCTCCCTATGGCTATCTTCAGGGAATTTTGTTCCAGTTTGAACGTCCGCCCGCTCCCGTTCCAACTGCCGGGGGGGTGTTAGCCAAACAGGTGCATGTCCTGCACGCCGCCACCAACCTGCCCGGAGACTACGGCCAATCACAGGAGATACTTTCTATGTTTAGGAGATTAGCTTGCCATCTGTTGGCAGTAGTATTTTGGCATGTACGTGATCTGATTTCCAACCGATCACACCTTCCTGTACTCCATATAAGCCAATGGCTCCTAATCAATCGCCAAGTGCGTTTCTCCAAACGTCTTCATTTCCAAAATCGAGACAGATACTAGTCATCAAACCAAAGAGGCATTTTGTTGGGTTCTCATAAAAGTAGTCACAAATTGTAACTTCAGATGGTGCTGCATATTAATGCAAGAATCATGCAATCCGAGCAGAAATCCCTTCAAGAAACAATGATTGGTACAGAGTGCTAGTAACTACAAATCCAAGCATGAATAACACTGAACAGAATCAAACTCCTAGCACGTCCACTAAGCAAGCATCAAACTCCACCAGACCGCAGGGCAAGAGGATTAATGATTAATAACTGAAGCGGGGTCATACCATGGCGTGGCGCTCTCCGGCGTGAAAGACGACCCTCTGGTGCCCCCGGCGAGCGCGTAGAGCTACGACAGCGAGTTGGCCGCGCCACGGAAGGCGCCGTAGAGCGCCTCCTCCTCCATCGCCCGCGCCGCGTCCGCCTTCCATTTCCTCCCCGCCATAACCGCTCTCCAGCCCCACCTCCCCACGGCTTCCAGCCCTGCCGATCAGATCGAATCCAATCGGATTCGAGTTCCAAATCCTAGGATTTGGAATGGATGTGGGGAATCAATCCACGCGAAGAAGACGGCAACGAGGGCACGGAGCGTCAAGCACCCCGGTTGCCAAGATGGTTCGCTCCCTCGTCACTCTACACCAACAGGAGGCGGAGTACGGAGACTACGACAAGGATGGTCATGAGGAGGGTGACCCGATTCGTGACCGCACAACTCGCGCATTCCGTGTGCAAGGGCGCAGCCGTGTGCCTGGCTCAGGAGCGAAGGTCAATTCGGCTTCTCGAGTTTGGCTCACGAGGGAATCTTGCATCGCTCGAGTCAGACCCAAACAAACATACAGGCAACCAAACAACCGTTTTCTATCCCCAGATACGAGTCAAACCTTATGAAAGCAACCAAACACACCCTTAATTCCACCCACCTTGTGCAGTGTTGATGCACATGCACCTCTCGCTGTTGCATGTGATGTGAAATGTGATCTGTGCAGCTGCGTTGCAATTGGCAACTGTGCTGCCACAGCTCCCGTACTTGCATATCATTCGTGCAAACAGTCTTGCTCTTCGTTCTATTTAGGTTGCATGTTTTCTACCGCAGGTAGAAACCGGTCGACCCAGTTAAGTGGAATGGCTTGGCTCGTTACAGACGATCTGAAAGCCATCGCAACAAGGACCAATTAAAACAAGGCTTTTATTGGGAGTGCATGCAAGGGATCCTTTGGACTTTGGAACAAGACAAGCGAAAGCATATGCACGGAGCTCAATTGTGTGGCCAGATGCATCACGTGCCCACCCCTGCCAGTTGTGGACACGCTATAGGGACGGTATTTGATTCCATTGTTGGAGAGAGAGAGAGAGGGAGAGAGCGCTGTACGGTCAATCAGACCGACCAGGAAGCGGCCAATTTGTTAATCGGCCTATCACGATCACACATGCGATGGCCGGGACACTAAGGCCGGTCCACCACACCATCTTTAACTGACAAGTGTACATGTACGATGTACGTGCACATGCAGCAGCATCAACCACACTGTACAGTGTACACCAGAAGAATACTACCACTGTTACTTACTCCATGTACGTACACCACACCAAGTAGGGGGGTGGTTGCTCGTCCCAGTCAGGTAGTCACGCTCACACGTACACCGCGCACGGCTGAGGGCTGACCGCTACTGCACTCGCTGCAAGTCTGTAACGTGTCCCAGTGCGGCGGCGCCTGTGCTGTGCCTCCTTTTACAGCAGGGAGGGGTAGAAGAACAGTGCGGCGTCGTGCCCCCCGGCGCCCCATGCCCGGTGTCTGAGACGTGCGTGCGCGTCCCATCCGCGCTTGCTTTTCGCTCGTTCATCTTCGGGAGCAGTGCAAACCATCGCGCGTATCGGCGGTCGGCACGGGGTGGTTGGCTTGCGCCGAGCCGTGCGGCGTGCGCAGTGCAGTCTGCAGTGCAGTGCAACGCTAGTGCGTGCCGGCTGCCGCTGCCCGCGGGCGCGGAGAGTCATGTGACATGTGGTACGCTGGTACTGCTGTACGAAGGGGTAAAAAAGGTTGCAAGAGTGCGAGTGCGAGTGCGAGCGCGAGCGCGGCAACGGCAGCAGGCGGCAGCGCGGACGCCGGCGACGGTGGTCACTCAAACCTCACAGGCGAGGGGACATTAACTGGTAGCCCGCCATATGGGGTCAAACTAGTACGTTGTACTTACGGCCGGTAGCTCGCTATATATCAATATACGTATAGGAGTAGCTGCTGCTTGCTTGCTGACAAAATGGTTCACCGTTTTGAATGCTCTGCGGGTAAATAAATCCTTCGATGTTTGGTCTGATTTTACTGTTCCCAGCGACCAAACGATGGTAAAGTAATTGCTCACCATTGTACGCACCAATGTGAGTAGACGTCTCGTGTGTGAAAATTATTCGATCACTACATTACCTCATGCCTCTTCTAAGGGATTACAACGAAGCAGAGATCGAAACAAACATCTAGGAGTATAGGGAGGAGAGATTTTTTATTAGGGGGAGAGATCAGGATCATGAAAGATGAGTGTGAACTGTGAAGCCATAGAACAGATCGATGATGATGCATTTACCAGAAGAAAATTAAACAGATCAACACAAATTAATTCCCAAGTTTCTTTTTTCAATTCAAGGCTTAGAGCGGGGCTACAAATGAAGAGCCAGCTAGAGCATAGATCCACGGCACATTTCACCGAGGGAGTAGCTTCTTAAGACATGAATGGACACAAGAGAACCAAGAAAGGAGGACAAATTTATGACGTAGTATAGTTCAAGAAGAGGGATGATTAACTGGCCATTGATCATGCAGCCGCGACCGATGAAGCTAACTCGTAGCCACCGCCGCTGACGGCGCTGTCGCCGATGCGGAGAAAGCCGTCATTGTCGCCATGTTGCCGCTGCCTTTGTTGCCGACCGCGCGGTTGTGGGGAGCGGCCATGATGGTCTTGTTGGACGTGGAGCTCGTCGGCCTCAGCGCTCTCATGGGGCTCGCGAGCGCCCACGCCCAGCTCCGGTGGCTCCGCGCGCCAGGGACCCTCGTGCTGCCGCCCGCGCCGGCGCCGCTCGCACCGTCGGCCTCGGAAAGCCAGTAGGAGGACGAGGGCGCGGGCGCGGCGCCGAGGCCGCCGAAGAACCCGGCGCACTTGATCCGGTGCTGCTGCGCGTACTCGCACTCCTCGTCGCCGTCGCCGGCATCGTGGGCGCCGCCCAGGTGGCCGAGCGCGCCCGCCTTGGGCTTGGGCTCGCGGTGAGACTCGACGCGCCGGAGCGCGCAGTCGCCGAAGCCGGTGGAGATGCGCTCCAGGAAGTCCCCCGAGAAGCTGCGGCTGCCGCACCCGACGGAGCGAGACCGCGCCACCTTCCTCCCGAACGACGACGACGACGACCCCTCGCTCCGGCGGCCCGGGCTCTCCGGCTCCACAATCGCCTCCAGCCTCCGCCCCAGCGACGAGGACGACGCCGACGCCACCGAAACCGACTTCCTCCTCGCCGACGCCGCGCCTCCCCCGCCGGCCAAAGACGAGGACGCGCTGTGGTGGCTGCTGGACGAGGAAGAGGGGTAGAGGAAGGACCAGAAGCTCTTCTTGCGGGGGCTGTTGGCGGTGATCGCGGACGGAGCGGGCGCCAGCGGCGGCTCCTCCGGCCGCGGCGCGACCGACTTGCTCCTCTTGAGCCCACCCGCCGCCGGGGCGGCCGACGAGGATGAAATCTTCGCCTTCTGTGGCGGGATCGCATTGTGAGAGGCGGCGGAAGGGTGGAGAGGCAGCGGCGGCTCAGAGGCGGGGCGGTTGGACGTGGGGGAGGACGGTGAGGCGGAGGCAGGCGGCGGGTGGAAGGGGCTGGACTTGGACGACGAGACCAGCATCCCAAGCTTCTCCTGCAGGCAGAAGGCGCAGATGCCACCGCCGCCGCTGGCAGCCACCCCGGCAGCCGCCGCCGCGCCGGGCGGGTAGGGGTGCTCACTGCAGTACGTCAAACCGTCCTGATCCCCTGCCACCGCCACCACAGCCGCCGCGACCGCCTCCGCCGCCGTCTCCGCCGCTTTCTCCTCCATTCTTGAACCCGCTCGCTCTCCTCACCTCCTCTGATCCCGGTAAGCTCTGCTGCGCTGCTGGATATTGGCTAGGCAACCAATAGCTCAGCTCAGCGCCTCTTCATCTCGATCTGCCGCTGCTGCTCGTGCGAGCGTGCAGACGAGCAGGAGGACGAGGGGTGGATCGGGAGCGTGGGGAAGGAACGGAGGGAGGGGGGTGGCACGGGCACGGGCGCACAAGCGGATGCGGGGGCAGGGGAGAACAGGGAGGAGTCAGAGGCGGTGTGGCGCCCTGCTGTGCGCTGCGCCTTATTTTAGCGCCACTTCCGCCTGTTTCTTTTTGTCCGGCTCGCGCGGTTCGGAGGCCGCGACAAGGCCCGATCAGGAGAGCACGTGGGGGGTGGGGGCGCCGCGCATCTCTCTGTGCGCGAGCGTGGCCACTCCACTGCTCCAGCCGCTGCCCGTCCATTTGATGGTAAAGGCTAAACGGATCTGATGAAGTGGCAGGTCAAAATTACGGTGCTACTGGGATGCACATTTACCTCGTAACCACTGCATCGAAAAAAAATTACGGTGGATGCTTGCAAGTTGCAATGCACAATACCGAATCTTCTTTGTGCATGTCAAGAAAACTAATGCATGCAGAGATCCATTTCCCCATTTCATGGTACTGCAGACCTGCAGTGTAAGGCAGAAGCAATAACGGGCTGGTACATCAAGTTCGGTGGAAAGAATGAGATCTGTATATAGATAGGAGTGCTTCTGTCGAGAGCTAAACATTACTGTAAGCCAGTCATATATAGCTAGCCTCCTATGTGGAGTATATGATGGAATCAACTCCTATCTGGCTATCTTAGCATAAACCGCAAGTGAGTATTGTTGAAGCTAGTAGCAAGCTGTTCCATATGATCATGCCATAGATGATGATTGGATGACCCGAATTGAGCGACCAATGTCATAGGTTGATAAGCGTGACAAATTGCTAATTTCTTTGCTGGCCCTGAGCTCATTTTCTAATCCAATAGGCTCGCATCCATGTCGTGATCTTGCAATAGCAGCTCTGTCGTATGGGAGCAAAATCTGGAGAGGACGCGAGCCTCAATTTTGGAGAAGGGCAAACCCCGTAGAATGTGCAAAGGACTAAAGGAGGGGGAAAATCATATAGAATCTGGTCCACAACTCCACCAATGTAGATCAACACCACAGCGTGACATGTGTCTTTTCACGAATCTCAAAATGCACAGCTCTATAAATTACTGATGTGAATTTTCACGAATTAAATACTAAAAGTTAGCATATCACGCTTTGAGATTCGTGAAAAAACACGTGTTATACAGTAGAACTGGTCTACAATAATAGAGTTATGGATCAAGTTTTATAGGATTTTTTTTCCCTAAAAGAGTATCGTATGGCCATTGACCCATTGCTCACTGGTGCCATAAGTTCCTTGTGTCCAGCTACTGACCTGACCTGGCCACCATAGGTCGAGGAAAAACTTGGGTATCCCATGTTGCTAGCTTGGAGTACAGAGGCTAAGTCAAGTCTCACTGTGCAATTCGTGCACTGTGTGTGTGTGACATAGGAGTAAAAAGGCTACAAGCTATATATAATGCGAGCAAGCGGAGCATATAGCACATGAGAATGACATGGATGATCCAAACGGTTGGTTAATCTGCAAACCGAGTACACCCTACATAGCTGTTCCATCGCTGTTCGCAAGGACAGGACATGTCATGTCGTTCTCATCAACTCCACAGTTGCTATAACAAGAGCAGCCACATGTTGCTGGGAGGAGTCGATCGATCGATGATCTGCAGCATCAGCCGTTGCATGTGCCAGCATGAGCTTGCCGGGTAATTTCGACTGGCGCTAGTGGGTTGGGTTGAAACGGGTTAAAATGAGTCGTGTTCTTATTTGAGTTGGTTTTGGATGGGTGGAAGTGGGTTAGGTCGCTAATAGGTTGGGTTGGGTTTTGCTGTAAAAATGGGTTGAGTTGGGTTGGAATGAGTTGTAATATTTCGGTTTCATAACAGGTTCAACCCGTGGATAGAGATTGGGTTCCACCCGTGGCTGCTAATGTGCGATCGCCCTCATCCTTAACCCGATCTTCAAGCCTCCACCACCGCTTTTCCCTCCTCCCCTGATCTTGACTGCAGCTGGGCGCCGTGTTCCCCTCCTTCGGATCTCTGCCATAGGTAGTTCTGAATTTGGTGGTTCTAGAGTAGCATTAAGGGAAGTAAAGGTAAGTATTTCTAAAGAGTAGTTATAGCGATCAAAGCGGTAAGCTATGTTCTTACAACGATGTCTTTGAAGTATTCTAGAAGCTAGCCATTTCCATTTTCTCAATTTTGTGGTCCCAAATTAGTTGGAGTAATGTATTTGTAGAGACTATGTACTTACAACGATCAATTTTAAAGTATATTTAATTGCTCGAATGCTCTTTTTAAATAAAGATCGTAATGTATTAACATGTTAGCTTTCAACAGTCTCTTTTAATGGAGCAATGTACAGAATCGTCTAGAAATAGTTGGTGATCAACAACATTCAACAATACCACTCGAATTGACAATACACAGAGTAAAATGAATGGATTTTTTTTAGATTAGAATGGATGGAATTAAGACGCCGTGATGTAGAAGTGCTCTATTAGTTTTTAGATTAGAATCTACTACTGATGGCAATCTATAGTAGTACTCTGATTTCTGAATGATAAGAACGCATGGCGTTTGTTCTTGATATGCTCTATCCTTTAAGGCTTATGGATTGGAACTTAATAGTTAATTAGTCGAGTGTCCGTACATTATAATAGTTTTTAAATAAACATAATATAAATTATTAACTTAGAAAACCATTATCCTTAAGGTAATTATCCTGCAACGAATGTTTCATACATAATTTGTATCTAATCAACAAGCCACGTATAATCTTATCATAAGTCACATATAATTTTCCAAAAAAAAAATTATGTTTTCTGTCTTTTTCAGACTTTGTCTGAACTTATTTTCTGAACGTTTCTTCAGTTTTATGATTTTCGGAAATTCTCTCCCTTTTCTTTGGAATTTTTCCTAATCTGGGTTCCCTTTATTAAGAAACCGGGCCCGGCCAGGAGTCCGGGTCCAGGTGGGCACCTCATCCACCTGTAGACTATATATAGGAGGGGGGAGGACCTCCAACCATTGTACAGATTCATTATTGAAAGAGCAATAAAGAGAAGCCCGCAGTCCCCTCTCATACCTGTGTTCATCTATTGTTTCGTTCTTGTGTTCTTACGATTTTATGATTGTTTACGAGGTAATCGCTCGGACTGGACTCGCCAGCGACGGTTCCTCAACACGTTATCAGCACGATCGACTCTCCTCGCATCGAAAAGGTAACCGTCGATGAACGACACTCGTAGATTGAATCGTTTTTCTAGATTGCTTTCAATTCGCAAATTTGGCTTTCTAGATTGATTTTCTACGGTGATAAATTGCTCTAATCTGCGAGCGACTTGAAGTCGCAGACAATGTCGATCGGTAGATTGCATGAAAGAGTGGATGTCGATTGTATCGTAGATTAAAGTTGCAAATTTGTTCTAAAACTACCGCGAGCCGACTAGAAGTCGCCGGCCAAACCGATCGGTAATGTCATAAACGACAATTGCAGCGCATGTATAGTATTACATCGCATCACATCTGCATTACATGAACAGTAAAAAAAAATGATGACGGCTTGAAGCCACCGCCGCATGCACACAGCACCGCATCCGGGCACCCTGAAGTGCCAAAGCACGACGTCGCCTCCACCTGAAGTCGGAGTTCGAAATGAAAGACTTGGGTAAAAACCAAGTATTGCCTAGGCTTGCAGCTTGGGCATGCCCCTGAAGAGATATTAGTACATCAGTCAACCTACACTCAGAAGGTGTTAGAAGGTTTGACTTTGGAAAGGCATACCCTTTGAAAGTGACAATGGTCGGAGATCTTTGCAATAAGACAAAGACCCGTACAGACCTTGAAAAGAGGGGGAGGAAGTCCTGGGACCGGAATTCCCATATTTAAGTGTGATAGAAACACTCATGTATTGAACAAACTGTACTAGACCGGGCATTGTATTTGCCGTGAACCTATTAGCAAGGTATAGTACAGGACCTACCAAAGGCATTGGCAGGAAATGAAAGACATCTTCCGTTACCTCTAAAGAAGCAAAGAATTTGGTCTGTTCTATAAAAAGAACCAAGACTTAACTATGAATGGCAATCTGATGATGGGCACCATAGGACCATTACTGACCAAATTGCAAACATGCTGTGAATTCATTTGTGGTGGAACTGCAATTCCATAGAAATCGTCTAAGCAGAGTCTTGTACCGACTCCGACGAACCACTCGGAAATGATAGCAATGTATGAGGCCTCACGTGAATGTGCTTGGCTTCAGTGGATGATTCACCACATCCAGCAATCTTGTGGATTGAATACCGCGCAAACCCCCACTATTATCTATGAAGATGATGCAGCTTGTGTTGCACAAGTGTAGATGGGTTATGTGAAGAATTATCTCCCAAAGTATATCAATCTCAAGTCCTTCTATACTCATGAATTGCACAAGATGGACGAAATTTGCATACTAAGTCATGTGAAAATCTTGCAGATTTGTTCACTAAGTCACTTCCAGCATCTAGCTTTGAAAGGTGCATACATAGGATTGGAATGATAAGACTTAGAGAAGTGCAGAATTCAGGGGGAGAACCTTCACAAACTCATTACTAAAACTTGATCATGAAGATCAAGTACCCAAAGAGCAAATCTTGGAGATTGAATGAAATTGGGTGGATTGTACTCTTTTTCCCTTGACGAGTTTTCCTGAAGTTTCTCGGTTAAGGTTTTTGATGAGGCAATTCGTGCAGCATAGCAGAACATGATTCATGTACTCTTTCTCCAAATTTTTCCCACTGAGTTTTTATGGAGTTTTGACGAGGCATGACATGAAGGATGAGAGCCCAAGGGGGAGTATTAAGCAACCCGACCGAGTCAGGTCAGTGGGCACCTCATCCACCTGTGACTATATATAGGAGGGGGGGAGGACCTCCAACCATTGTACAGATTCATTATTGAAAGAGCAATAAAGAGAAGCCCGCAGTCCCCTCTCATACCTGTGTTCATCTATTGTTTCGTTCTTGTGTTCTTACGATTCTATGATTGTTTACGAGGTAATCGCTCGGACTGGACTCGCCAGCGACGGTTCCTCAACACCCTTCTCTTCCATTTCCCTTCATTCCAACCTGACGTGGGCTGCAGCAATGGGTTGAGGAAACGGGTTAAAACCCATACGAGGAAAATGGGTTGGGTAAAAATGCTATGTGGGTTATGTTGGATTAGATTCTAGGGGATTTTAGGTGGGTTGGGTTGGGTTGGGTTGCAAATTAGGTTTCGTCCTTGTGGGTTAGGGTTGGATTTGTTCCATTAGCTGGCCTTAAGTACGTGGCCTCCCAATTTCGACACATACAAATCCCAAGTTAAAGAACACTTGATCTCCACGGAAGGAGCTACGAGATAGACACACCAGTAGTATAGTAAATAAGTTGCCACGAGCCCACAAGGCATCAGAGAGGCTTCCTGCTTGTCTAATGGACTTAAAAAATGTCCCCTGCACGCTCTCCTTGGTCAAATACATACGAGTACTACTTACAATTTCACAAGGGAATCTAGTGAGTTTTGGCTCGAGGTACAGGGTGGCACAGCGCATCGATCAACTGATGTGTAGTAGTAACGTGTTCAGTCCTGGCTAGCTGATGGATGGATGGATAATAGGCGCGAGTAATTTCCGGTCGGCAGGTCGCAACGCCGTGCTCTTCTGTCTCTGCTTTGCAAGGATTCGGCACATGGGTCCGCATGGCCTATCATGCTTCGTTCCAATCGAACGCATCAGCTCAATGCCTTCTGTGCATCGCCTGCATTTTAGTTTATACTGATGCTACACGCGGAGCACTACTATACTCATATCTGAACCCGTCCATTACTGAATCCATGTACATCGGGAGAGGCGCTGTTTAATACTATCTCGTGCGGCTGCTGCGGCACTTGCGTGCGTGCGGTGCGGCAGCCATTATGCTCGCTCGGCATGCATGCACGCCGGTGCCTGTCCGTCCACGCTTCCCGGCGCAGGCATGCTTTTTCGGTCTTGGCAGAGATCTTGCATGCCTGACTGCGTTCCAGGTGACACCGACATAAAAGTAAGCAGCAGGATGGCAGGTTGCAGCAATTCAAAATCAATTCAATTTGCTGACATGATGGTTAACTAGCAATAAAACCCCTTCTTTCAAAAACGGGAAAAAAAGAGATGGTTTACCAGCCTACTCACATGGATTTTACGTCCTCTGCATTCCTTTAGGCCACACGTACTAAGAATGATAACCATATGATGCATTTTATGAATTTTCCTTTGCTACCAAATGACAAATTGAAAAACAAGGCGGAGAATACACGCCATGTAAAATTTTAGTAAATTGAATTGCATATCCGCAGGCAGGACTCCTTTGAACCAGTTGGCGGTTTAGGGCAGCCATAATACATCGTTATTTCTATCCCTCCTTACAAAAATATCTTCTTAGTTCATAAATTATTCCATCTACATACACCACACATTCCATCAAACTTTTCCATTACTCACAGTTCGTCAGTAAAATCCTGCCGAGGTTCACTGGTATTGCCATTCCCATAAGCATCGTGGGTGATCATGAACGAAGTAGTCTTGGACCATAATTTGAAGCTATCCATGAAACAATTACATCCACAAGTGTGTCGACATCCTTTGATATCTGTGCTCGTAGAACTCCGGAGTCAGTACCCAAAGTGGAGCCTACCTCCTTACCAACAGCCTCCCATGGTGTGCCTGTTGTCAGATTTGTCAGGAGTTCACCTCCACGGTTCACAGCATCAGCCATTGCTGGTGGAACATCAGGAAGTACCTAAAGGAACAAAACATAATTACTTCGCTGAGACAAGAGCAACAATTCATACATTAACTTCTAAATCTTTGTCAGAATTATGAGATCTTTTGTGTAGCAATATATGGCTTTGTCAACAGCTCCGAAACATGAAAACCTGAAGAAAAAAAGCACCTGTTGTAATGGCAGGCCATGGTCCCCAGGAAGTGAGCGAATCGACATATCAAGCAGTGAGCTAATGGCAGATTCCGAGCTTAGTACTTGTGCAAGGATAGAGGTTTCGTCAATTTGATCATCTTTGAACTTTATTAAGAGGTTCCGAGAAATTCCATAGTAGGATTTTATCTGCCAAAAAAGAAATGATGAACCAGCGACTATATAACAATTGTAAAATGACATCACAGGCACATAACAACATGTCAGGTAGAGTTTATTGAAACCAAAATTCGCAGTTTCAGATTTAACCAACAAAGTTTCAACTCAAACTTCTGGATATAGTATATTGGACCAATACTGAGATTACAGCTATTATTTTGGAGAACTAATAGTTTCTTTTGGTGGTATCTAGGCACTAGATATATCTGTGCTCTAGCCTACATTGTTTCTTCACAAACCAGATTCCTACTATAAAGAACTAAAGATGAACGATATTAGCACAAGCAGTACCCAAAGCAGGTGAAAGATATCCTTTACCAGTATACCTCTTTCTGTCACTAAGTACTGCTCAATGATATCAAAATTCAAAAGCTTCATCATTCCATGGCAGCACAAGACCAATCACAACGTCACCATTATATTGGGCTTGTGGCACTTCCAGGATAACCTGGGAGTTTTGGAAGCCTCCATTTAGTCAGCACTTCTATTGCACCTGGGTTGGGGAGTCTTTGGGAGGTGTGTAATTTGGACACCTAGTCCTGTACTGTAGTGACTCCTCATCAATGGGTTTTATATCAGCTCAATAGGCAATATCTGTTCCAGAATGCTTTATGTTTGAATGGAAGTCAGTAAATGGTTGAGGAAATGACATGGTTTTCCTTTCAGTTTCCAACACTGACAAGGGTTTCTTTAGTATCCGGGTTCTGCACTTTCTTACGAGGAAAACTTTCTGAGTCTTTCCTTTCTGTGTTTACTTTAGGGTGTCGATCCTGATTTCCCTGATTTGTGCCCTTCTTTGGTATATATTTCTTTCTCAGGAGGCATTTCTAAGGAAATTGGGAGCTTCATGTCCATAATTGTAGCAACTGAAGAACCTAATGTAAGAATTGCATTGAAATTTTGAATGACTGTATGAAAGACAATGAAGGCATTATATGGGCTGATGTTCAGGGCCTATAGTGAACTCTAATCTCTCAAGCACGGAAATAGGCTAAATTTGCTCAGTAAGATGGTCCGAATTCTTTGCTCCTCCCTCATTGTCTGTGCTGGCATCTTCAAAATCAAAACAGTGGGGTCCTCCACGATCCACTGCCTGATCCCTTTCTAAAAAAACCTCATGTTTACTGTAAAGATAGCTTACATCTGAAGTTTTGAGACGAGGATTCTGATAATTGCCAATAGATAGATATTGACATGGATGCCTCCAGTGTCATACAAGAGAATTTGAAATAACATTCATAAATTTTATCTATAAGTGATGTAATTAAGTGACATAGTTCTATAAATGGTAAAGTAAAGAAAAGACCATCTTAGAAGTAAAGTACTTTGTACTTTTCACTATTACAATTACAATAGCTAGCACTATTTTTCACATGGGAGGTAACATATATGCCATACAAGCTTTTCAAATGTTATAAAAGAATAGTGTTAACATACCAGCCGGCGTGTCTCTTCTGGTTTTGGAATGAAGTCTTCTCGGCCTTTTACTAAGTCCATGTACAGTGGTGGAAGTTGTTGAACTAAGGGAAGAAGTTGCTTAACAACAGGAGGGCTTAGGTTCTCAAGTTGCTTAATAGCCGCTTCAGCCTGTTGTGCAAGAATTATAATCACTTTAGCTAAAACATTTTATAAGAGGGAAAAGACATGTACCCAACTATTCTTGACGTGACAAAGCAACATGTGTTTAACAATATTTAAGAAAAATAGCTAGAACAATCCATGTACAGTCTTTATTCTAGTAGTTTTGGGGTATTAAGTAAAAATTGTATTGACCAAATGCCCAGTTGGAAGCAAATAGGAAATTCCAGTTAATACAAAAGTGAATCAAGTCATGTTCTCTTAGACCGTTCCCTAACACACCCGCATATGAGATATTAATAGTAACAACGACAATGCATCGTCAAAACAAGGCAGGAGATGTCCAAGTTAGAATTTACAGTGTAAACATGGAAAGAAAATAGTACCACTAGACATTTCAAGAGAAAATTTTAACATAAAAACAGAGAAACACATCGTACCCCAAAACGGATTGTTGGATATGATGTCAGCTGGGACAATATCGGGCCAAAACTCTGTGCCATGGGAACAATTACAGGCGAAAATAAAGGGATCGCCAAGCTTGCCTCCTGCAAAGGAACAATAGCAAAATTACATGTAGTCTTTTGAGTAGCAGGTTTTTAAATAATGAACAGCTTGAGAAGAACAAAAATGCTTGGGGCCACCATCTCCGATTTAAAGTAGGAAAAAGAGATGGCATCATCCCATCCAACATCTAAAGGCAAGTGGTTCATATCAGTAGCACTAAGATTTGCATGCCACATTCAACGAGCCGTGTCACACGCTAAACAATTGATATGCCTGTTTTATGAAGGACTCATAGTCTCATACAAAAGTTCTCACCTCACTTTGGCATTTGCATCCCTTGAGGGACGACCAACCAATATAAAATACATAGGAAAATATTGTCTAGTAAAGTGGCAAAATCTGGAATATCTGCTTCACTTATCCAAAGTTCCAAAATAATGGAAAAAAACACCTAGGGATTTCAGGTAGAGTGCTGGTATTGTCCTACATTCCTACCTCCATTTAAAGGTGCTTTTGGAGATTTCATTGGGAAGGAAGGATAGACTATAACTATGTGTCACATTTGTAATTATCCATGCAGCTCAAATGAAATAATCAGTTAACCCCCCCGCCACAACACAAGCGCACACAGAGAGAGAGAGATGCAAAAACATACCTTGTTGTTAAAGGCCATCAGTACATTTCCATTTCGCTGCACAGCATACCTTGATCCTGGTACATCAATGAGCATAAGCCTCATATTGTAAAATTAATTGAACGAAAAAATTAAAGGTTAAATAAATAGTACTTCATAGACAATCAACATATTAATTGAAGTTCAATCCATGGTAAATCATACCAATCAGAAGATGGATTACAGACCCCAAAGAATGCCCAACACCAAATGTAGGAAGGTCATTTACCTGAATAAAATTCCATATGCTTAGTATAATGGACAAGATTCCGAGTTACTAGTTCGAGAGTACTACTTACAGGTTCAACCAAGTTTCTCAAGCACCTGTCGAACTTAAATTGAACTTCATCTGCGATGAAGAAATGGTCAAAGCCGCTAGCGTATGGTGTAGCAATCACCAAAGCTCCCCTGAATTTCAAATTGATAAATCATCATCTGTGGGCTGGAAGTAGGAATCCTAGAAATTGCAGCTATAGTTGCTATACAATTAATCAAAACAGCAGTGGACAAGTGTAGAGCTAGTACTAACAAGCAATTAAGAATTAGATGTTGAAATCAGGTAACTGCAGCTCAATGTCTTATAAGATTGTCGTATCACTAACTTATTCATAAATGAACAAGTATCTATCGCTTAGAACCACAGGAAAAGTGAGTATCTACAGATCAAAAGTCACTCTGGTGTCTGGTCCATGACAACCAAGGATCACAAAAACTCATCTATTATATACTAAAAGTCCATGACAGACGTTTTATAGTTGCTAATAAAAAAGAAATATATGCTAAGAATTCTATCAAAAAGGAAAACATATGGCCCTTAATTAGGTGGACCCTTATTATAGTTAACAAATTAGAACCATTGGATGCCTATCCAAAAGAACGTTCTTGCACAGCATGTACATAGAAGATGTCGACGTCTTCTAATTGGATCATGTGTCATGATTCAAAGCCTCCATAATCTGTTACTTTAATTCATCTCTATCTCAAACAAACCAGAATCTTAACATTCCTAATCTTTCAACCTTCCTAATCTAAGGCATTAGCATTAATTTAATACAACTCTCTCTCTCGGAAACAATAATATATGCACATGCCTATACGTTTCAGAATAAAACACAAGAAACCAGTAGAGTACATGAGGGTCGGCCGGGAGCCTGTTGACAGAGAGAGAAGGATTGAGGAGCGGCCAGCAGATTCATGGGGAGCAGAGCAGAGGAACGTGCTCAATATGGAGCTAAAGATGAGATCAAGGATGGTGTGTGTTCGCTGGATGGAGGGGTATAAGCGACTGGTACATGCACGGCTTGGTGTGACGACTATCGTGTTGGAGCGAAGCCTGTGACTCTGTGAGGCCCTCATACCATGTAAGTTGAAATAATGTCCCACTGGCCCTCAATTGTATTGACTACTATAACATACAGCATTTACAAGCGATAACTTCTCAAGAAAAGTTGCACGCATTTAAATTGAATTCTAAAGGGTCGAATATGTTTATTTATATCACAACTACAGCTTTGTAAAGCTGTGCATACATTTAGGCACCAGGGTCAACAACGTTGCGCCGTTCTCATGCAGAGCAGAGCAAAAAGAGTGCAATCTGAGCATCAAGGAACGAGGCACAGTACCAAAACAAGTTGCTAAAGGTTTGATTCTCTAATTGATACTTACTGTGTTACTATTTGCTGTTAATGTTCCAATATAAAGAAATCTGATGGATTTTATTTTGTTTTCTTTCTAGCATGGTGTACGCTTGATTCTATGCAACATTAGCTATACACAGATCGTCTCCCACCAATAGATCATCGATGACACACCATAACTGTGAGTCTGTGACTAATTCTTCTCTAATAAAAGTTGGGACACCCTAATTATGGTGATTATTTCTCACTATTATTGTGTAGGATTATTTCTCACTATGCTCTTATCTACTTCATTCAGCTCTTCAGAACTTCTTTGCCGAAGCTTCTGTTATGTTATATATGCTTAATTGCTGATAGCTTGGTAGAAGTTGTGGTCAAGAATGTGTAAATTTGCTTTGGTGGAGGCAAAAACGTTCAGCTATATAATTATGTTTATTAAGGAGCTGTAAGCTATTTATTTGTTTAGACATGTTGAGAATCCAGGCAATTGAAGGTGTGTCGTCCATGTTTGGATGATGCACATGTACGCTACACCAGTTAAAACTGTTATAGATATTTTTATTTCTTCCTTTCTTTGAGATTAAACATAACTCAAGTCTGATGCGTAAAAATATCAATGTGTGTTTTTAGAATTTTATGAGTTATAAAACCATATATTGATATATAATAACTAACCATGCAAGTGCATATGTACAATAGAAATTATCTATAATACCTCCCATCACAAATAAATCTTATTTCGTCTGCAATGTAATTAGTCTCCGAAAACATAACTTTGGCCATCTAAAAAAACATAACTTTAGCCACTAATTTCTACTATAACAAATTGGTAAAACCTAAAAAAAATTATACTACTAAGAAAACATTTTCCAAAATGAATCTACTAATATTATTTTGATATATGTCCAATCTAAATAGCAATAAAGATATTGTTGGTCAAAGTTCAAATAGTTTAATGGTACGGTACCCATTCTAGGACAACACTTATTTTTGACTGGAGGTATTATTACAATAAGAATGCAAATTCATTTCAAATTTTACTCTATTATATAAGTTTTCCCTATTAGGACCGGTTTGGAATGCAAGCATTACAAATGATACAGTTCAATTCCTTTTCTACTCCTATGTTTTCCAATTTCTTTAAAATAAATTTACCTCTCAAAATATATAATTTTATATATGCTTGAGCAGTCAAATTCATCAATTATTAACTTTAATTTCAAAAATACCTTTTGAAAATCAAACTATACATATGGTGCTACATCAAGCATTGCTTATCAACATACCTGTCCGCGAGACGCTCAAGGAACAAGCGGTACGTGATCTGCGGCGCGGCTCCAACAAAAATCCCACCAACGAAATGAACAACAAACGAGGGCTCCGAGGACTTGGGTCTCAACACCCACGCTCCCTACCATGGCAAGCAATAGGAATCAATCGGACTGAAAATAGAAGGCAGTCGCGATAGAGACGAGAGCTACCGAAGCACACCTCGATTTCGGTCCAATCTCCGGTCGAACCCCAGCCCTCGCTGGACTGCTTCGCTGCCTCCGTGATCACCCTACGCGCCGGCCGCAACAGCAAGAGGTTAAACCAAGAGAGCGCGTGGTTAACAGATGGAACCGCGTATTTAATCATCACCTACCTCTCGATCTGGGAGTATAGCTGTATCGACCCGTCGGAAGGCGCCGCGGGAGTCGGAGGCGCCGCGCCGCGGGCCCTCCTCCCCGTCCTCGGACGAGCAGCACGAGATGGCGCTCCTCCTCCTCCCCCTCCTGCTCCTCCCACCTGTCGCCGCGGCTCTACTTTGGGATCCCCAGAAGAGGCGCACGGAGGAGGACGCCGTCGTGCCGCCGCAGCCGCGTAGCTGCACGGCGGACGGAGGCGGCGGAGATGCCATCCTTATCATCTCCCGTGCCTCGTCTAGTCGCTTCGCCCCCCGCGCACACACACTGCTTCTGCACGGAACCGTTGTTCCGTCTCCGATTCAACTACAGCTTGCCCGCGAGTCCGAGGGGCAAGAAAATCTGACCTCATCAGGCGCGAGAGGAATTAACGGCCGATGGGGAAAAGCCTCACGTGGGGCCCTCCCAGCAAATTTCCTTCTTTGCGAGGGTGCGCTATCACGCGGCGCACGCCCGCACCGCACCACTCGCAGACAACCGGCGCGGCCGCGGGCAGCACGATGCCGCCGAAAAAACGACGCGTGGGCTGTCTGCTTTGCCCCAAAACGGGCTCGACACCTCGTCCGACCGGTCAAAAATCCCAAAAGCGCTTCGTGCCCGTTGGGCATTGGCCGTTGGCTTACGCCGCACACCACCCGCTCGGCTACTCGCCTACTCCTCCCCCCGCGCACTTATAACTTGCGCCCACGCTTGCTTTCCTCGTCTTCGCAAGTTACTTGCGCTCGCTGCGCACCGACCAGAGCAGAGCAGAGCGGCCGGTCGATCGATGCGGCCGTGGGAGCGCCGCGGTGACGCGGACGGGGAGGAAGGCGAGGAGGCGGGCTGCTCGAATACGCATACTAACACCAGCAGCGCGAATGCGAGCACGGCTGCTGGCAGCGGCGCGAGGCTGAACGGGGGAGCGGCGGAGGAGCGGGGGAGCAGCCCCATGTCGGTGGCGACCATCAACCTCAGCCGGGAGTACAAGATCGCCATCCATACCAATTCCTACCACGAGATCTGGGCGAAGATCCACGTGGACGTGGACGTGGACGTGCAGCGGGTGGACGGCGCCGGCGTCGGACGGGATGAGGAGGAGGAGGACAGGAGCACGCTGGCCGGCGTGCTACGGCCGGAGGACGCGGTGGTGCAGCGCGCGCTGGAGGATGCGCCCGACACGGAGCTGACCCGCCTCGCCGCGGACTACCTCCGCAGCACGCATCACGCGTCGCTGCTCTGCCTCTCCCTCCGCTGGGCGCTCCACCGCGCGCGGGCGTTGTACGGACCCATCACGGACCTTCTCGCGCTGATTCCCCACGCGGCGCCGCCCGCGACGCTGCACTGCGACTGCGCGTTCGACGCCTTCCACCTGTTCGACCAAATGCCCAACCCGTTCCCGTCCCCCGCAGCCGGCTTCCAGGGCATGCGCCGGAGCTTCGTGGGCCTCAAGAACCACCTCGACCTGCGCCTCCTCAGGGCCAGACACAGGCGCCGGCTGCTGCGTTGCGCGACGCGCGGGTCGGGCATCTGCCTCATCGCCTGTGCCACCGGCGCTGCCATCGTGGGCCTTGTGCTCGCGACCCACGCCATTATCGCGTTGCTGGCTGCGGCCCCTGCCTGCGCGGCGTCGCGTGGCTCCTGCTGTCCAGCTGCCGCTTCGATGAAACGCCTGCAGGAGCACATGGACCTACTCGACGATGCGGCCAGGGGCACCTACGTTTTGAACAATGATGTGGACACCATTGAGCGGCTGGTGGGCAGGCTCCACGCCACCGTGGAGAGCGACAAGGTGCTGGTGCGGCTGGGGCTGGATCATGGGAGGGCAGCACCACACCATAGAGGAGGTGGTACGGCAGCTCAGGAAGAATCATCCCAGTCTGCTACGCCAGCTCGACGACCTCGAGGAGCACATCTGCCTCTACTTCACAGGCGTGAACCGTGCAAGGTTGCTCCTTGTACACCACCTCAATGCCCAGTTTGATCCTGACGCTGAGTTGTCTCTGTCATGATTTACAACTTACAAGTCAACAACCGTACCCACTGCAACAATGACTTGGTGTCGGTGAATCCCTTCTAAGACACCAAATGAAATATATTGCAGCAGCATGTTTGCACAAGTTTCTTGTTTCTAGCAAGGTATTGCACATTCATTGTCTATTGCCTGACACAATGTGTTCTCATTTCTCAAGTCTCTTTTTCATCGTTGCTTAGTTTAGCACTCTTTGCAATTCCATACATGTCATCTTTTTTATTTTCGCAATCATTACGATGATGGCATAATAATGCTATGATTCCAAATTGACTCAAATTGCTCAATCCAGTCTTGTAATCTTGAATGTCGAACTCCCGCTGTTAGAGAACCACGGTGCTACAAGTTAAATGCTTCATAAGAACTTTGGAAAGTTGCCCAAACTTGACATTTTTCTCAGATCAAAATTGAATTGAGTTGCCAATTTGAACGGTTGCTTGCATACCATCATGAAAGGTAGATGACAAGCAGCGTGTTCCATGTGTCTATTCACAGCTATTGCAAAATATATAATATTTGCACTGTTGTTAAATCTGCACCTGGATGTTGAAACTTGAAAGTGTCATCTTGCTTGCATTATTGATATTGGATGGCAAGTTTAGTATGGAAAATTCTAGGTTGCGTAGTATTATGGGTCTGTTTAGCATAACTACTGCTTTTTTGAAAAATAACTTCTGACTTGGCTGAGCTGAAGGATTGAACAACTGAACGATTGAGTTGAAGACGGTGGTGTTTCATAGGCTGGTTTTTAGGTACTGTTTGGAGTTTCTAAGTTAAAAAATATCTAAAATGCCCTTAAGACAAATGATGGGTTATTTTATGTCGTTTAATGGACATTATAAGTGGATTTGATTTAATTTTTTTGCACGTTCACATATAAATGTAAATTTAAGAATGAAACGTATTAGTCTCAATTGACAAGTATTAAATACAAATCGTTACATGTATGGGTCCTTGCTTTGAACTTCCACATATTCATTTGCATTGTGAACACCATATGGATTGCACCAAGTATTAAATACAAAATGTTACATCAAAAATTGAAATCTTAATGACAATTTGCACACAAGTAAATCTTAACAACAATTTGCACACAAGTAAATCTTAATGACAATTAACTCTTAACAACAATTTGCAAACAAGCAAATCTTAATGACAATTAACGACAATTTACACACAAGTAAATTTTAATGACAATTAACAACAATTTGCACACAAGAGAAAAAAAAGAGAGGAAAACAAAGGAGACGGCTGGAGGAGGTCGGAGCGGCAGCGCCGAGGGAGGAGGACTGGAGGAGGCTGGCTGGGGCGGCGCTGGTGAAGGAGGAGGCCGGGAGGAGGATTACTGGCATAAGACAACAATCATTGTATGAATCCATGTCAACAATATGAACACACAACCATATCTATTTGAAAACCGTACACAACTTCTGGGAAATTCCCATAAAAATGTAAGTAAAAAAATCATCTACTTCATAAACGACCAGCAAATTAATTTCATCTTCCAAGTGAATCATGTCGAGTCGCCTTTTCATATCAAAATTCCTCTCGTGTAGCATAATGTAAGTAAAAAAATCATCTACTTCATAAACAACCAGCAAATTAATTTCATCTTCCAAATGAATCATGCCGAGTCGCCTTTTCATATCAAAATTCCTCTCGTGTAGCATGTGATCATCAATCCGGAACAAATTGGAAAATGAAAAAGATTGTTCAAAACTGAAACTTGTTAGTTCTACAAGGAGCCGCTTCACAAATATGATCAAAGGCACTGAAACTTGTTATGCTTAGCCCTACGGCATATCCCGCTAGCCATTAACCAATCCATCACCAAAATTCTAACTCTGAACACACATTTGAACTGATATGACCAGATGGTTCCTTTCTAATTCTACACTCGACATGAATACATAAGATCCCTTCGTTATATTTTACTGACAATTTGGATTGGACAGCAAATTGACTAGTGAAACAATTTGGGTTTGGCATGCTGTGTGCGCAAGAATCATAACACATTGTATTCTCCATATATCCATTGTTCAAGGATAAATGAGTACTATCAATTTCTCATGAATGCATTGAACCACATAATTAATTTTTGCAATGCTACTAGCAGCAGCTATTTTCTGTAGATTGCTGTGGGAACTGGGAATATATCATTCTACATCACGAAATGTAAGCTACTGTACCTTTGCGCAAAATGTAAGCACTATATTTCAGAATTCAGATCTGAAATTTTCTGCGAGATGAACGGCGGGGCTTGGAGACGACGGGAGCGGGGCGGCGCAGACTGGGGAGGGGGGGGGGGGGCAGCGTGGTCGGGCCGAGGCGTTGGCGGCTGCGCTTGGTGAAGACGCAGATGGTGGAAACCGACGTGGAAGGAGGTGGCGGACGGCGGCACCGGCGGGGGCCACGCGGGGGGCGCAAACCCTAGCACCGCCACTGCGTCGGGTCGATTTGCGGCGGCGCCGAGGGAGGAGGCCGGTTGGAGGGGGAGGGAGGAGGTCCGGGGCGGCGGCGCCGAGGGAGGAGGTCGGCCAGAGGGGGAGGGAGGCGGTCAGGGGCGGAGGAGGGAGTTGGCCGAATCGAATGAGGCGCAGGTCGGGCGGAGGCGGCGCGCGGCGGTGCGGTCAGCCTCCTCGCGTGGCTAGGGTTCGGGTCCGGTGAGTGGGGGAATGGGGATTGAAGGGTGGGATCTGGGATTATATACGTGGTATGAGGGGTAAATAACCCCGAATTCAAGGGGCAAACTCAGAACCCTATCCTGTCGAAACCGTGGGAAGTTGTCCCAGAGCGGTTTCTGGCTTTTCCAAAAGCAATCGAAGAAAGTCACCCGTTTAGAATAGCTTTTAGTTTTTCCTAGAGGGCCAGTTTCGGACGGCTTCGACTTCGGCTTTTCGCCCGAAAAAGCCAGAAATCGTCCCAAACGAGAGGGGGGGGCCTTTTCTCAGCAGCCCTTCCGAATTTACCCCTAACTTGGGTGAAATTTACCCGTGTTTTACCATTCAACAAAACCCCCAACCCCCTCGCACGAAACCCTAGCACTGCGCCACTCCCCCACCCTCCCGCTCCTCCCTCTTCCTCCTTAGCGCCGCCTCCCTCCTTCCCACGCGCCGCCCTGGCCTCCAACCCACGCGCCGTCGGCCTCCCTCCTCTAAGGGTGAAAACAGACCAAATAGTTTCCGACCGATCCGGACGGATTCGGATTGTCTCGGTTCGGATTTTTCTCAGATAATTCTCGGTCAGAAACGAATACGTATTTTTTTTGTCGGAAACGAATATGAATACAGTAGCCCTAGTATTTGTCAAATACGAATACAGATTATCTGGATTGTGCAAAGGCCGGATATCCGGTAATTCAGCCCAACACTAGCAATCCTTCAGCCCATTTCTTCTTTCCTCTCTCTCTTTCTTTCTTCTTTCTACCTCTAGAGCTCTCCCTTCATCTCTCCTTCTCCGGCTCTCTCTACTCTCCTCCGCTCTCGTCTTCTCTCCGGCCGTAGGCGGTCGGCTCGCCGCTCAGTGCCACGCCCATGCGCGCTGCGCGTCTTTGCCGGAGTCATCGCGTCGCCGTGGTGCGCCGCTCTGCGCCGCGCCTCGGCCTCTTCGTGCTCAGCGCCGCACGGAACCACTGCCTTGGCGTCGTCGTGTCCTCGGCCGCCGCACATGACGCTGCCGCCTTGGCGCCCCTGTGCCTCGGCTGCATGGAGCTACCATTGCGCCTTCTTTCCTTTTTCTTTCAAAACGTCCGAACGATCTCGCATGCGCGAACCAATTGCGAAAATGGAACGCTCGCGCAATGACGATCGAAACGGTATATCATGCATGAGAGGATTTGTGACTTTTGGTAGAGATTGGAAGGAGAGAAGTGGAGATGAGCTAACTCATGTTTTTGGGAAGTTCTGTAGGGGGAGAAAAATGGCAGTGGAGAATAAATGAGAGTGGAAGTTAGGAGGAAATGACAGTGGGGAGGATGTGTTACTGGGATAAATGAGAATGGCTAGGGAGTAAAAAGGGGGTAGGAAATGTTTTTACTAATGGGAGAGATTACAGGGAAAAGAATGGAGTTTAGAAATTTTATTCAACAGCGAATAAACTTTAAATGAAAACCAACAAATTAATTTAATTAATTTACTTATTTTTTCTTTTAAACTAAACAAAATTTGGGTTGTTACAATATATGATGAACTAAATGTACTGCTATGCATTTTTTTGAGACATGTATTTACTTATTATCGAACTATGTATGACATGAATGAACTAGGTATGATGAACTAAGTGTGAACTAAGTTTTATATATGTGATGAACTAAGTGTGAATATGTGATGACTTATGAGTTATGAGCTCAATGTGGTAAACTAAGTATCATGTCTGTGATGAACTAATTAATGTAGCTTGCAAGTGCTAATGTTATATGTGGTTACTGAAAATATGAACAATTTATAAATGCTTAGATCAAATGAACTAGTTATATGTTTTCGTTAATTTCTAGCGTATAATTTAAGGGGTTATCTATATGTTTCCATTAATTTCTAGCGTATAATTTAAGGGGTTATCATGTTCGAAAAATATATGCGACCGTATTCGTTTCGATTCATATTCGCTTCGTATTTGTATTCGACATAATCCGTATTCGTATCTGCATCCGAAAAAAAAGAAAACAAATATAGCAGAATCATTATCCGTTCGTATTCGGTCTGTTTTCATCGCTCCCACCTTCCCTACCAGCGCCACCACCCCTCCACCCTCCTTCCTTACCGGTGCCACCGCCCCTCTTCCCGCGCGCTACGACGCCACTGCGCTCCTCCTCCTCCCTTCCCTAGCGTTGTCGCTGTCCTCCCTACTCTTCTCGTGCCTACGCGCCTCCTCATCCTCCTCCTCCTGCGCTGTAGACAATCAATTGCGGTGGTTGTCGTCAATTGCGTTAATTGTTCTTAATTACGGTCAATTGTGGTGGTTATCGTCAATCGCATTAATTGTCCTTACTTGTCGTTAGTTGTCATTAATTGATGTCAATTGCGTTAATTGCCGTTAAAGGGTATCAAACAAGCCATCATTTCCCTCAGAAGCATTTCAGACATTTTTTATCTCAGAAGCTGCAGCTAGCCTATCTAAAAGTCAAACAACTAAACACCAAACCTCTTCAGTTCAGCCGTATAACCCAGTCGGAAGCCGATTTTCAGAAGAGTTACAGGCTGATAGCCGTGCCAAACAGGCCCTAAGGTGCACAAGAACATGATTGCAAAAATTATTTGAACTGATAAAGGTTTGGTCAAAGGTTAGTGATTAATTTGTTTTTTTGCACATTGAAGGGTTGTTATCACGTTGTATATTTCTTTCTGGCAGGCACCTGGTTCTAGGCTCTGCAACTGGAAAGAGTTAATGCTGATAACGTTCTTAATCGCAATGTCAATAACAGTAGCATTCAATATACCCTTGGTAGAGACATTGAGTATTGGTTGTGGCTCTCAGATTACAGGTGCGAGTTTTTATAACACAATGCTACTATGCTACCAGTAGATATTCAAAGTGCTAAGTAAATATTTGTGTTTATCTGCTACGCTTGAAGTGATTTAAATGTCAAATCCTATTGCTTAGGTAGAAGCGTAGAAGTTCTCTAATTATCTCCAATCTAAGTTTACGAGCAGAACGGCTGTATTATTGTTGTGTACCAAACCTTGCTGGTACAGTGATTATTTCCAAGTACAAACAGGTTTATCTTTCAGTTCATTGGAGATGGACTGTTGTAGGACAAATTCATCTTTGAATTCATCTGAGTTTCCATCTCCAAAGATAATATTTGATCTTTGAATTTGCACTTGGTCGGGTATGAGTGATCAATTTTAACTGGACATTTCCAAATATTATAGTCAATTTGTTTGTTGTCATTTCAATTATCTTGGGATATTTCAGTATTGTCATCCTTCCCTCCCTAGCAACCAACCTATACTAGACGAAATTTATGAGCCTGTCTGGAATATCTTCCTAGCATTGAGCTATTGACAGTTGCTGCATCAACACAATTCAGCAAGCTTGACAAATGAACTCTTCCCTTGGTGATATATCATGCTGCCATAGTGCATTTTCCAATTTCAAATGGCGGGTAATGGCGAGGATCTTAATTACAACTAATCATGTAATTGTTCATTTAGTTGTTGTTATTTACAGTTTGTTAAGGCTCATCTGAATATCTAAAATCATACTACATTTCAGGTTTGCAGGACCAAGGAATTATATATGCTGCCTGGTTGTTTATTCAAACTTATTGCATACTATTTTTCATGCTCCATCCGTGCGGAGGACAAGTGCAGTTCCGATTGCGAATCCAGTTCTTCCTTTGTCTCTTGGTCACTGCAGTATCATTCTCCGATATTGAGCGCAGCGTAGTACGCACCTATTTGGTCACTGGCAGTTCGACACCTTAGGCTCCACAGCACTGTAGTTGCACAGCAGTTGTTTTGACTTGTGTAAATGGCCGAGAGAGCTAATCTGAAATTATAAAGATTCCGACTCCTCGAGGACTGGTGAATGGTGATGGTTAAGGGCATATACAGTGAGATGACATCAGCAATTTATAATCTTTGTTATGTAAGATTTTTAATAATGTGGGTGAGAGAAAATAAGGAGAGAGAATAAAGTTGTCTGGTATGCAACAGACAGTCTATAAAACCCTTATAGACGGCTGTTTTGTTGTTGTATCCATGTTGTCTATACAGTTTGTGGGGTCATATATACATAATTTAAAGACAACTCATAAACAACTCATTGTATGAGTTGTCTTTAATTTTGTCTATAGATAACATAGAGAGTATTACCGACAGCAATCGTTTAAATCATTGTACATGCTGTAATGAGTATGCTTGTGGTTTATAACCATGCCGGAAGTTCACTTTTGGTTGTATCACTTATGCACTTCTATGTATGTTGTGCTTGTGCATAAATATAAGCACTTAGCACTTCATTGTAATTACACTGCATTTGAGGTTTTTTTTTTTACGTTCGGGATTTTTATCCTATCCAGCCCACATTAAAGAAGAAAATATATCCTACCTTACGAGATGCACACGGGAGTCAATGCTTGAATTGTGACGAACTGAAAGCCCGAAGCTCTCCTGTGCCAACTAAGCTCTTACTCACTCCTCAAAATTCCCAGGTGAGACATGCGCACGTTGAGCCCTAGGCTCGAGCGTGGGTGGGTGACCTGCTCACCGGCAGAGCGCACCACTGAGCCAAAGCTCAGTCCTCCTGCAATTGAGAGTTGAGGCTGACTATATGACCGCAGTTATTGTATGTGTTTATTTCAGCAGTTTGATGTGTTCATTTGGTTGCATAATTTGCATTTCAGTCTTGCCAATTTTCTATGTAGAAATCTTTATATTTTCAATTTAGGTAATTTAGGTCCGATTTGGAACAAAGAAAAACTAGAGGAATTTTGTAGGATTGAAATCCCGTGGAAAAATTTTCTATGAGCTCCTACAAGTCTTCCCGTATGAGTCCCTTTGGAACAAAGCGTTCCGAACGAGCCATTTGCACAAGCTTGTGAAGAATATTTTCACTAGTACGACCACTTATAAAAAGTCAAATCCCGAAACAAAGCGAAGAACGGAGAAAATGGTTTCAGGGCTTTTGGTTTGTTATCAATAAACCAAATTTTGATAACATCAATAAAAATTAGATATCGTTTGGTTCACTACCAATATTTAGTCATGTCAACAAAAATTGGTAACGTCAACGAAATCCAATGTCACAAGTCAGTAATCCAAGAGTGAGAAAATTGCTCACCAAAATTTAGCTTGCCTGCAATCCAAGCAACGTTCATTTTGCCAAATTTTAACTCTACCTAAGTTTTAGATGTGCCAAATTTTGACTCGATTCATTAGGACTATGAACCAAATGTTGAATGTTCCATAGAAATTTCTACCCCAGGTGGACCGAGGTAGTAGAAGGGTCCCCTGAGTGAGCTAAGTACCACGGGTTTCTTTAACTTATAGGTTGGCAACTTAAGCCTTTCAACAAACTTTCTTGAAATAAAAGAGTGCAAGCTCCGTAATCAAACAAAACTTGTGCGTATCGAATTAACAGGAACGTACCCATTAGTACTCCCGAGGCACCTTGAGCTTCCTCGGTGTGACGTGGTTCACACGCCATGGCTTTGCGTTGGTGTAGACCTTGATGCCCGTGGAAGTCCGGTGACTCTTGCTTGGGGTCGGGTCCGCCTTGAACCGCGTTACTCTGTGTTGAGTCTTGCCGAGCATTCTGTCGGGTAGGACAACGGTTGGCGAAGTGTCCTTTTTCTCCACAAGCGAAGCAAAGGAGGTTGGCTTGGGTTGATCGCTGTTTGGTTGCGGCGGGGCGGAGAGCACCGAATCCACTTCCTTGGGGACGCGGGTGGAAACTTGAGTTTTCGAGAGGAGGCTGCAGATGATCGGAAAGATGAGTCGCTTTGGAATGTAGGCTTCGGGAAAGCTACCTTGTGGCCTCCAAATGACATCTTCCTTTACGGCTAATCTCCGCAGATCTTCTTCTCATTTTCACAAATGAGGGCTTTATTAACTAATCAGCTTTGGAAGCTAGAGTAATCATGGAGGATAAGTCGTCCTCTCATGTCCTCACGCATTCCTTCAACAAAGCGGTCGATTTTCTTCTTCATCCGCTACATCATTGGGGCGTAGCGAGCAAGCCGGTTAAACTTGGTTAGATACTCATTTATCGACATCTCGACTCGCTTGAGAGCTCAATTCATTCTTCTTCAATCTCATTGTTCCACTGGTACGGTTGGCCCAGCGCGCTTTGAATTCTTCCCGAGAATCTACGCCATGCGGGTTCAACTTCGACTTGTTGTATTTCCGCCACTTCTTCTATTTCTCGCCAGAGGCAATGGATCTTGTGGGGCTCCAATCGTAGATGCTACGACTTCCGCTATTCCCGCTTCTTCTTCCTCTAGATTCTCATCACCTCAAGCGGCGAGGTAATTCTCCCACCAAAGTGCAATGGCGCTTTTCAAATGATGGGTGGCGAAATCCACCTTGTCTTCATTTGAGCAATGGCAAGACGAAGTTTCTTCTCGGTGTCCCCGAGCGCCTTGCCTTCTAGCGGTTCATTGGCCGCAGCAAAGGTGAGAGGTCGTCCCGAAAAATCGCCAGCTTGGAGTTGCGATCGGCCGGGTCCATCACGATTGTTTAGTAACGCTGAAGAATTGAATCTGCTGGAACATGACTTGGGTCATTGTCGGGTTTGCCGGTGGTGGAGGAGGGTTCTCGCCCTCGGCCTTGGCCACGACCACGGCCACGCTCTCTTCCGCTCTGCGAAGGCTCCACTGATCGCAGGCTCTTCTTGGCGCATCCCGAAGGAACTCGAGGCTTAGAACTAGAGGGAGTATATGAGGTTCACTAGCCCTCTAAGGCACACACAGATAAGAACAAAGCCAACAAAAAGAACGGCAAGTATAATACAAAGCCTAGAGCGGCTATACTATAATAAGGGGTTAAGTGTTACATGACTCTCGAACAAAGCTTATACACTAAGCTAAGTCATGACACGTAATACAAACACATCGTCTACAAAAGAAAGAAACAAAAGTGCTTGCAACCCAAAAGATCGCTCCGCAAGCATCGCTAGCTAACCTAAACTAATCGACAATGCTCTGCGGGGATCGACCACACGCGATAATGTTGCGGGAGCGAGCGAACGGCTCGACCGAAGCTCGCGAACGGGAGCAGAACGTGAACGGCCGAGGTGGCGCCCACGATCGACTCGTCAAACCGGGCGGTGGATCGGGTGCGCTCACGGCTGGGTTTCTCTAGCGACGGCGGGACGGCGGCGCGCACTCGCTGCGTGCCGTGAGTCGAGACGGGTCCTCTCGGCGGGAACGCTTGGCCGGCGACCGGAGGACGGGGCGACGATAGGTGCAACCGGGCCGGGCAGGACCGTGCGCGGCTCTGGAGGCGTGCCAACTCTTCAAGAGCGGCGTCCTCTCCTGCATCGCGAAGATCCCTCTCTGCATCGCAGCTGGAGTGAGCTTCATCACTCGATCATGTTGTTCGGGGTGTCTGAGTGGGCATAGCCGCCGGTGAGGAGTGTCCGGTCGCTCGATCTCATCCATGGCGCGGTGATGGTGGCTATCATCGCTGCGTAGCCGGACTCGCCGCGTCAGCGAGGGTCGCTGCCTCGTGTCGAAAATGGTGGGACACGCCTCGCCCGGGAGGTACGGTAGAAGCGTATGGGTGACCTCAAGAAGAGATCCTCGCATTTCCAAAGACAAGCGGTGGAAGCGACGCGTGCGGCGGCCCCGAATGGCGTCATGGCGCTACGGCGGGGTGCTCGGCTGAAGAGGAAGGAAGTGAACTCGCCAACCCGGCGAGAGATACACCTCCATCGCCCAGACTCGCGGGTCTCGATCCTCGTCATCCCACCACTGAACGTAGGTCGACGGAAAACCAAGGTACAAGATCACCGGCGAAGTATGTCCGCGAAGCCTCCTCGTTCTCTCCGTGAACGAGGAGATCCCACTGGCCATCCGACGACGGGTAGCCATCTACAAATTTTGAAAACAGAAAAGGTCACACAGGTAAAACTCAAGTGAAATAAAGATAAGTACAGACTAGGAGGGAAGAGTAGAAGCAATAAATACTCTATATTTTTAGCAAAGCTTTTTCTTAGTTTTTGAAAATAAGATCCAAGTCCTTAAGGCAACGACCAATCTAACTAAGACTCTACACCGTATGCTCGATACTACTCTGTCGACCGGGTTTTCTAATCCGAATCCTCTGTGAAAACGCTGTGCTATTCCCTGGATCAGTAGATAGCACTCACAGGCATTGCTGAATCATTCATACAAGGCGTGAACTAAAGTATCAATATTACAATCAACAGAGTGACATAGACCACGCCGGGTCGAGTTTTACAACAAATAATGTGCAGGCAAAAGGATTACAATACGTAACACGAAAGCGATAATGGAAGCAAAGGGTAGAGCTCATCTCTTCACAGCAAGCGATCGGGCACCTGTACGATCGATATTACCCAGGACCCGTAATATCGGTTGCACGCAAGTACCAACGAGTCAACTTAGATCTGCGTCGAGGCCTGACTACGATCCTAGACTACTCTTCGCCGTTTCCTTGTCCATCAACCACGTTCCTCGTAGTAAGCATAGTCTCTCCATCGCGTCATCCAAGGGTTTGGGGAGAACGAGGATGAGCACAACTACCGTGCTCGCGAGCCAATACACAATGCAAAGATATACATGCAAGGCTTACAAGGATGGCTCGGTTCTTTTATTTGCGAAGCAATACTTTTAAATATCATAAGTACAAATTCCTAGCACTTAGCATTTTTAACAAATTTCGTTTTAGTTAAAGAGAGAAATTGTGCAATATTTGTATCGCAGAGGTTACCTCCACCTTCATGCTTATTTTGATCGTGGTTACATCCACCACTAAACGACACCGGTACAAAGACCCAGAATAACCAATCTCAGGCTAGGTGAGCCCGCCACAATTTTCATACCACCCACAAAGGAAATTTTTAAATAGAACTAACTCAAGTTAAGTTCCCATGTCCGCCTTTGACCGTAGGCACTACTGCTTAAACATTTATAACTCTGCAGAGATTTGTACACTTTACCCACAAGAGACAATTAACCCGTTGCCCTACGCGATTCCGTAGTCGTGTAGTCGAGAGGTTGTCACAATAACTTTTCTAAATATCTCGCCCTTCCTCGCCTCACCCATATGGGGTTATGCCCATACGCTGCGCGGATGTCCACCTCGATCGGCGTGGCGTGGCTACACCTCGATCGCGAACTTCACCCTTGACTCTGTCCCATCCAAGCCCGACATACCCGAGCTTGTGCCTCCTTTAACCCTCCAAAGAGATGATTTTCAGATTTGATAAATGTACTAAGCCAAGTCGCGCTTTGTTGCGCACTTGTGGTTGTACTTGTTATACATGGAGGTCGTGACAAGATTAAGTCCTTAGGGTTGTCCGGACGGCTCAACCACATTCCCACCATTCTCGTGCTACATCCGCACCCACCATCTTTCCATCCGCCCGCATCGGGTATTAGCGCTTTAGGGTTTTGAGATGTAAAATACAACAATTCAACCATCTCGCCATTTACCCGCAATGACCGCCAAATCATTTTATGTTTGAAATGATGATGATTAGGACATTTTAATGTCCCAGTACTTAAGCAAGTCTAGCATGTCGCTTAAGTACAACCTATAGCTAGTATTACCATATAGTTACTAGGGTGACAATGGTTAAGGGATTCAAGTTGTCAAGGATGGCATAGTAATTAATTATTCAACAAATGGGTAATTAACTACCTTAAGCTTCAACATACATTTGATTAAAGAATTAAAGCATGCAATTTGCTATTTTAAAAGAATATAATTTGCATAAAATGTAGGCTCAATATGATCAAAGCATTGACTCGCCTTGGTTGTAGGGGAGAGAGTCCGAGTAGTCTTGTCCTTGATCGACGTGGAGGTCTCCGGCGTCTCCGAAATCTACGCTAAGCAGGCACCTAAAAGACACAACAGCCAAAAGGACTAATAAATACACAAGAATACTCAAATGAACTCCAAATTGAACAAGACCTATGCCATTAGCAAGATCTTGATTTTAGAAATTTTTAGAAATTTAATTCATAATTTTTGGAGCTAAAAAGGGGGAGTTATTCATATTTAAAGTCTAGCTTTTAAATTAAAATAGAAAAGAGAAAATAAATTCAATTCAAAAAAAGAAAACCGGCGGCCCAGTTAAACAAAGCCGGCCCGGCCCAAGGCTCGCTCAGACGCTGCGCGCTACGTGGCGCTGCCCACGGCACGCGCCCAAGCGCGCACGCAAAAGAAGCGGCCCGAGTGGGGCGAGAGGAGGAGGGTGCGGGAGGGTTTCGGGCGGCGGCGGCGGCGGCGGCGTGAGGTGAGAGTTTGGCGCCGCGCCATGGGGAAAGGAGGAGCTGGCTCGGGGCGGCGGGCGGCGGCGACAAAGACGGAGATGGGGCGCGACTTGAGCGGCGGCACGAGGAGAAAGAAGGGCGGCGGTGACAACGGCGGCGGCGGGAGGGTCCGGCTCACACGGCGGCGAAGGGAGATGGAGGGCGCGCGCGCAGCACCGGTGATGATGACGACGACGACGACGCGCGGCAACGAGGAGGTAGGCTTCTCCTCCCTTTTCTTTCTTCTTTCTTCTTCTTGCTTGGGGGAAGAAGGGCACCGTGGGTCTTTTAAAGCCGCGCGAGAGTGGGGTCCGTGAGCAGCGCGCGGCGCGCGCAAGCGCGTGCGCAGCGATCATTGCGGCGGGCGTGCGGAGGCGCCAGAGAGGTGGCGTGTGCGCGGCGGTTGCAGCGCAGCACGCGAGCGGGGGAGGAAGGGAGGAGAGGGGGGGTCCGGCGGGCGTGCGTTGACGGGAGGAGGACGAAGGGGGCCCCGACGAGGGTTGACCCGGGAAAAACGGGGCGTCACAATTTTCCAATTTCAAATGGCGGGTAATGGCGAGGATCTTAATTACAACTAATCATGTAATTGTTCATTTAGTTGTTGTTATTTACAGTTTGTTAAGGCTCATCTGAATATCTAAAATCATACTACATTTCAGGTTTGCAGGACCAAGGAATTATATATGCTGCCTGGTTGTTTATTCAAACTTATTGCATACTATTTTTCATGCTCCATCCGTGCGGAGGACAAGTACAGTTCCGATTGCGAATCCAGTTCTTCCTTTGTCTCTTGGTCACTGCAGTATCCTTCTCCGATATTGAGCGCAGCGTAGTACGCACCTATTTGGTCACTGGCAGTTCGACACCTTAGGCTCCACAGCACTGTAGTTGCACAGCAGTTGTTTTGACTTGTGTAAATGGCCGAGAGAGCTAATCTGAAATTATAAAGATTCCGACTCCTAGAGGACTGCTGAATGGTGATGGTTAAGGGCATGTACAGTGGGGTGACATCAGTAATTTATAATCTTTGTTATGTAAGATTTTTAATGATGTGGGTGAGAGAAAATAAGGAGAGAGAATAAAGTTATGCAGATGCAATGCATACCTATAAAACCCTTATAGATGGCTGTTTTGTTGTTGTATCCATGTTGTCTATACAGTTTGTGGGGTCATATATACATAATTTAAAGACAACTCATAAACAACTCATTGTATGAGTTGTCTTTAATTTTGTCTATAGATAACATAGAGAGTATTACCGACAACAATCGTTTAAATCATTGTACATGCTGTAATGAGTATGCTTGTGGTTTATAATCATGCCGGAAGTTCACTTTTGGTTGTATCACTTATGCACTTCTATGTATGTTGTGCTTGTGCATAAATATAAGCACTTAGCACTTCATTGTAATTACACTGCATTTGAGGGTTTTTTTTTTACGTTCGGGATTTTTATCCTATCCAGCCCACATTAAAGAAGAAAATATATCCTACCTTACGAGATGCACAAGGGAGTCAATGCTTGAATTGTGACGAACTGAAAGCCCGAAGCTCTCCTGTGCCAACTAAGCTCTTACTCACTCCTCAAAATTCCCAGGTGAGACATGCGCACGTTGAGCCCTAGGCTCGAGCGTGGGTGGATGGCCTGCTCACCGGTAGAGCGCACCACTGAGCCAAAGCTCAGTCCTCCTGCAATTGAGAGTTGAGGCTCACTATATGACCGCAGTTATGTTATTGTATGTGTTTATTTCAGCAGTTTGATGTGTTCATTTGGTTGCATAATTTGCATTTCAGTCTTGCCAATTTTCTATGTAGAAATCTTTATATTTTCAATTTAGGTAATTTAGGTCCGATTTGGAACAAAGAAAAACTAGAGGAATTTTGTAGGATTGAAATCCCGTGGAAAATTTTTCTATGAGTCCCTTAGGAGTTAGGAACAAATGAATGAGCTCCTACAAGTCTTCCCGTATGAGTCCCTTTGGAACAAAGCGTTCCGAACGAGCCATTTGCACAAGCTTGTGAAGAATATTTTCACTAGTACGACCACTTATAAAAAGTCAAATCCCGAAACAAAGCGAAGAACGGACAAAATGGTTTCAGGGCTTTTGGTTTGTTATCAATAAACCAAATTTTGATAACATCAATAAAAATTAGATATCGTTTGGTTCACTACCAATATTTAGTCATATCAACAAAAATTGGTAACGTCAACGAAATCCAATGTCACAAGTCAGCAATCCAAGAGTGAGAAAATTGCTCACCAAAATTTAACTTGACTGCAATCCAAGCAACGTTAATTTTGCCAAATTTTAACTCTACCTAAGTTTTAGATATGCCAAATTTTGACTCGATTCATTAGGACTATGAACCAAACAATCCCAGTCTTTTGGACCAACTCAAACGGCCCCAACAGTAGGGGTGCATTTGGAGTAGATACGAATGTATATCGCTCATTCTGTATCATATTTCGTATTTTTTTTCTCGGAGTCAAAATCAGACACAGATAGTATCGGACACCCATTTTCCCATCTCGTAATCACTCCGAGAGCTTTCAGTCGATCAAAAATATTCACTTCTTTTGCATCCCTATACAGGACATTGGACAACATAAGTACAATCAGAGCGAATACGAAGAGACTAATCGTTGAGACGTCGAAGAAAAAATATTCAGTATTTATTGGTTGCTCAGATGCAGCAACCCACTTATATGTTATCCCGAAGTACCAATAGATTTTTCTTCTTAAAATACAGACGGATATTTTTCATCTGTATTTTATTTTATATTTTTTCCTAGTGATTATTTATTCTTCCTATATTCAATGCGCAAGGCTTCGATCTGACAATGCTTCAGTCCGCCAGCCAACTCATCCCATTGGACCGAACGGTGGGCCCCGCTCCATTTCTTCCGGTATCCGGGGGCCGGGGCACCCTCGCCGAAGCGGGCCCCACCCCACCCCTCCCCCCGCAACGTGTAACACAGTAACGCGCCGCGGTGACGGAGCCGTGAGCGGAGCCGTTACGGCTCCGTGGGTCGCGCCCGCCCCATCCCCATAACCTGCTCCCCCCAGGCCGCGCGCGCTGGGGTAACGTCGTCACCCTAACGCCGCCGCCGTGGCCGGGAGCGGAGCCCGCGGCGTAGCCCTAACGCCGCCACGAGCGCCATCCATGGCCTCCTGCGACGACGACTTCGGCCTCCTCGGTGACGACGCCCACCCCGCTCCCCAGCCCTCCGCCCAGCCCGCGCTGCCGCAGCAGGCCCAGGCCTTCTGCTTCGCCGACGCCACCGCCGCGGGCGCCGGCGCCGGCTCCGGCTCCGGCCCCCCTTCGCGCCGGCGCAGGAGGAGGGCAACCACAGCTCCGAGCGAGGGAAGGCGGCGCACCACTCCAAGCGGGGGAGGGAGGGCGCGGAGGAATTCAGCGATGGGGGCGAGTACTGCTCCTACATCAACAGCAGTGGCGGCGGGGGGAAGAAGGGCCGCGGCGGGGGCGGGGGCGGCGGCGCGTCCGACTACCGGAAGGACCGGGAGGAGTGGACGGACGGCGCCATCAGCAGCCTCCTCGACGCGTACACTGAGCGGTTCGAGCAGCTCAACCGGGGGAACCTGCGGGGGAGGGACTGGGAGGACGTCGCCGCCGCCGTGACCGACGGGCAGGGCAAGGGCGCCGGGAGCAAGAGCGTGGAGCAGTGCAAGAACAAGATCGACAACCTCAAGAAGCGCTACAAGGTGGAGTGCCAGCGCCTCTCCGGAGCCGGCGCCTCAGCGGTCAGCCACTGGCCTTGGTTCAAGAAGATGGAGCAGATCGTCGGCAACTCCCCGTCGCCCGCCGCTTCCAAGCTGATGGCGGCTACCGACGACGACAAGTCACGGCAACAGCAGCAGAAAAGGTGGCTCCTTTTTGCATCTTTGTTATTAGTTTGGGGATCTAATGGTCGAGATTCGAGAGACGAGCTAATATTTAGCAATTCAGGTACCCTCCTTCCAGCACTAGCCCTCCTACCGTGGTTGGCGGCTCCAGATTGGCCCCTCTCTCAAATCCAAGATGGAAGAGGGTGCTTCTGAAGATTGGGGGCACTGCATTGGCTGGAGCAGCTCCTCAAAATGTTGACCCGAAGGTAGTATTTGTTAGCTATGCGTCCATCTAGTTCGATGCTGCCCTGATTTATTCATACACGACTTTGCGATCTTGCCAGGTAATTATGCTGATTGCCAGAGAAGTTCAAGTGGCATGTCGCCATGGTGTTGAGGTAAATAGAATACATCCATTCTAGATATGCATCTTTCAAATATCAAGCGATATGTGCCAAGCTAATATTCTATTGGGCCCAATCAGGTGGCAATTGTCATGGGAGCTCGGAATATATTCTGTGGTGACACTTGGGTTGCTGCAACAGGCACTGATAGAGCTTCAACGTACCCAATTGGGTAATTTTCTCGGAATCAATGTCATTGTTAATGTTGTTTTTCTTTATTATTCATTTATTCACCATTGTTTTTTTTTTGTCCTGTGCATGCTTCTTTTACTCTTTCATGCTACTGGGAGTTAATGTTAGCGTGTCGTACAAAAAGATTTGGGAAGGTCCCTACAGAAAAGAGTACAAGAATGATCATTCATGTGGTGTTGAGTTTACTGTGACTTCTGCCAGCATTTAAACATTAATGCCGTGTCCGCCCGCGTGCAGTGTTTTGTGCCAGTAAAGAATTTAGTATATATAGCGCCTTTCCTTGGTCGTATTCCAGTGCATATATTGGTCAAAGACTGGTCGGATCTGGGTGTTAATAAAACCACTTTGGAATTGTTTTTCACATGCTCATTTTTGTGTATCATGGATTTGTAACTAGTCATCTATATTTGCAAGTGCCAGTATAAAATCATAGATTTCTCTGAAGCCACAAGTGATTATAGGCATATTCAGTATTTAATGTCAATGTTGGAGTCACTGAGCTTAAGAACCACAAGTGCTTGTTTGAATTAACGGGACATTTTGGTATTCACAGTGAACTTCTCTGTATGATTCATTTATTACACAACTAAACAATCCTGAGCAAACCGTCAGGTTCAGTCTCTTCATTATACCTTCCATCCTCTTGTTTTCATGAATTTTTGAAGTTAGGTAATTTGATGCAGAATTGGCCCCAATTAATTTCTCTAGGAGAATGGCACGATGTTTTGTGCTTCTGATCTTTACTATGCACTTTCCTTAGCTGTAGCTAATCCAGAGCCAACTGTTATGTTGAACCTCTTCATTTCAACCTCCATCTTATTGTTTCAATGCACATCAGAAATTCGGAATGGGTAGCTTGGGTTTGAGTGCATGTGGTTCAATAGGCAATTAGGTATTCACATATTTCAGTTTTAACTTAATAATGACTAGTGGAGCTCAGTGTTCATGACTTCGTCTTGTTTTCTGCATCTTTTGCTATGAAATGTGAGTTTCCATGCTACCAACTATTCAGCCTGCATTATGCTGTTCTTGTGGATCCTAGCTTTCCTTCAGTACTATTCAAGACTGTGTGGTGAAATACTACTTCTGCTACATGTGTATATATTTATACCACTCCATTTGAATTTTGTCAGAATGATGGCATCAGTGATGAATGCAGTATTGCTTCAAGCGTCACTAGAAAAGATAGGTGTGGAGACACGAGTCCAGACTGCACTGATGATGCAAGAGGTTGCAGAGCCATACATAAGGCGGCGAGCCATACGCCATCTTGAAAAAGGAAGGGTCGTTATCTTTTGTGGAATTGGTGCTGGAATTGGAAATCGACTTTTCACAACAGATACAGCTGCTGCCCTGAGAGCTTCCGAAAGTATGTCGTTGAATTCCCCTCCCAAACCCCTTCCTATTCCGTTTTATAGCTTGTTCAATGGGCTTGCTTGTACATCTTCCCTTTGTTAAATGTGTAATTTTTTGTTTCTGTGAGAACTTCAGCTGTTAGGGAGAGGAAATCTGACTAGATGTGCTGTCAACCAGTCAATGCAGATGTTGTCCTTAAAGGTACTGCTGGAGATGGTGAATATGGCTGTCCTCCCAGGAGCAACCGTAATGCACCATTTGAGCACATCTCATTTAGGGAGTTAGCAGCAAGAGGATTCAGCAGAATGGATATGACAGCAATTACATGTTGTGAGGAGAACAATATTCCTGGTTAGTCTCTCCATCAACTAGTCATTACAAAGTTGGGCTGGCACCTTTTTTGGCTGTGTAAATAAGATGATTTTTGCACGTTCATTTCTTGCAGTTGTCATCTTTAACATGTTAGAGCCTGGTAACATCTCCAGAGCGATTTGTGGAGATCAACTAGGTACTTTAGTTGACCAATCAGGAAGGATTACTTAAATTACAGGGAGGATTAGCTACCGTAGAGCATTGGGACATGCCTATACTCTTGGGGCAGCATGCATGTTCTTTGTTTGCGTGGATTTTTCTGGATGGGAGAGGGGGGCATCGTTCCTCAAGACAGAAGGCTCACACCTTGATTTGTCTGTGGGATGCTTGTTATGTAATATGTGTTGTAGTGGCAATTCTCCACAATGAGAAAAATTATTTGTTTTGTAATATCTATTTGTAATGTGATTTGTAGATTAGTTGAAGGGCATGAAGCCTTGTATAAAGTGGTTCATTGGTACCCAGATCAGAATGTAGTGTTGTAACTTGTAACATTGTTGTTTGAGTTGTAGTGTTGTATTGGAAAAAAAATATTTATCTCATTTCTTGCTCTGATGACTGTCCAGCAATCATGTTGTCTTCTTCAATGATGACAGATGAAACAGTAGCTATTCTGAATGTAAAATCCGGTTGTGGGAAAATGTCACTTCTTTTCCCCGTTGACAAATTCTGAAGTGGGGCAGCAATATTGACAATATTACCAGTTACCACACGATGCAATGTTGTAGAATGCTGTCCTGCTGAGAGCTATATATCATTAGTTTTAATCAAGAACGCCTTCTCAAATGCGATTCGTTAATGTTGCTGTGGCAGCATGTGATGCACACATGTAAGTATGTTGGAGTGTCAATCTGGTCTAAAATACATGAATTAAACATTCTGACTGACTTCCCAGTACATATTATCTTGTATGCCCTTTTCTTTTATATTAATCTTGTATGGCTTGATATTGATTCCTCTAAAAGGGGGGAAAAACTGTTACATCTATGATTTCAGCTGGTCTTCTCTTCTGTTTAGATGTTTGGTGTGCTGACAGTTAACCTTTTGGGTTCAGAAGATGAAGCTTGATGGTATTCTGCAAGGATAAAGTCCACTTTACAACTTTGAACTATTCGAAAAGTCTGAATTTCAACCCTAAACTACAAAACCGGACATCCTACACTCTAACTATTAAAATCGTTCATTTTACCCCCCTCAATCCAAACAAGAGCGGTTTTGGGTGATGTGGCGCTGACGTGTCAGTGATTTTAATACGTAAGATTCTTTTCGAAGATGGGCCCACATGTCATCCTCTCGTTCCTTTCTTCTTCCTTTCATTCTCACTCATCTCTCTCTTCACTCTTCCCCACGACAAGGCGAGATGCCCTAGCGGCCCAAGCCCCCACCCTCACTAGCTCGCCGCCGCCTCCCCTCCGACCTCATCCTCCTCTTCGCCGCCGCCTTCCCCCTCGCCGCGCTCGTCCCCTCCCTCCTCGGCCGCGCCGCCACCCGCCTCGCGTCGCGCTCGCCTCCTTCTTCGCCAAGGCCTCTCCGTGCTGCCGATCCTCGCGTCCCGACGAGCTCGCGGCGGACCTCCTCGCGCTTTCTCGCTACTCGCCGCCGCTCGCCACCGCCTACCTCACCGCTAACACGCAGTCCGACCGCCGCTCCTACCCGGCTTCGCGCGCTCCATCGCCGCCGGGCCCGCCTCCTCTTCCCACGCCCGGCGAGCACATGGAGCGCCACGGCGGCCGTTCGAGTCTATTGTGCGCCGAGTCATGCGGCACCGCCGAGCGGCGTCGGCGATGCACGAGGTGGCCATGCGTCCACGCCAAGGCGTGGTCACGCGAGTCGATGGCGGTGAAGTGAACGGTGATGCGCCGGCGCCAAGGCATGGTCACCGATCCCGCTCCTTTTCGCGCCGCCACGGATCTCGCCGCCATCGCGCCTCGCGCCGCCTCCATCTCTCGTCTCGCATCCGGCTCCGCCGGCTCCACTCGGCCTACCACCGCCGCCATCGCTGGGTGGCCGGCGCCTGAGGCGAGGCCGAGGGAGCAGGGGTGCGGCCGAGGCGCGGCGTGGGCCGCAGGAGCACGCGGGGCCGGTGCGTAGGGAGTGGGGTGAGCGGCGGTGGCGCAGTACGTAGGCGAGTTGGAGGCGGCGCCAAGGGGAGGTGGCGCGAGGGAGAGGGAGAGGCCAGAAGGAAGAGGAGTCAAGAGCTCCATTCGGCTAGAGTAAGAAGTAATAGGGAGAAGCAAGAAAGAAATTGAATGGGATTGAGGAGAAGAAGCAAGTGAGGAAGAAGAAAGGAATGACAGGATGACATGCCTAACATGTGAGCCCCATTGACACGTCAGCATCACGTCACCCAAAACCGCCCCTGTTTGGATCGAGGAGGGTAAAATGAACGGTTTTGATAGTTGAGGGTGTAGGATGTCCGGTTTTATAGTTTATGATTGAAATGCAAATTTTTCGAATAGTTCAAGGTTATAAAGTAGACTTTTTTCCATTCTGCAACTGAAGATAGCAAATCTGCTCTTCATGAATGGGAGGGTCAAAAGCAAAACTAAAAGCAGGGCCAGTATGTAGATTTCCTTTCCACTTGCATAATCTGTACAAGGTCAGTCCTTTTCATCTACTTGCTCCCAAAATTCGTTACAGATACCAACACCATTGTTCGACAAAGCCTTAAGACTCCTGATCACGTAGACATCTATTTGACATTTCTGAATCTGGCGTGGTCGCCTGGACCAGGCAAAACACTTTGCACCTAGCAAGATATTGTTAACACACTACAGTCTTATCTTCTGAAACTGTATGTACTTGTTGCTACTTGCCAGTCGCCACACAAATGCAAAATCAATTTGGAAATTCGTTCGGGCCACATGCAAGTCTTAAAAATTCTAAAAATGCAGAAGCGGCTTTTCAAGGCCAGAGCTACAAATACAAACCAAGCTGGGAAAAATGGACGAGGATAACAATATACGCAGTCTGTATATGTAACGGTAGCAGCTCGCTACATCATCGGCCAGAAATGCAGGTAGCACAACCAAGCCGGTGCTTCGCCTGCTTTCGTAGGAGCTTCTCTGTCCATGACCCTGCTTGCTCCCTCAGCAGAGCAAGAAGATGGAGCAGGATGACCATTAGCTGAAGACTTGGGGCACAGGAAGAAGCTCCTGGATCCCAGTTCCATCACCTTCTCCCTCTGGTCCAAACCTAAGCAATAAAAAACATGTACATGATCATTGGAGCCTTGGAGGATTGAAACTTGGGCAAAATTACACTGTCAATAGTTTACTACCTGAATATTTGTTATACTACTTGCGGTACATAAAACCTGCCGCTACTCAGTACTTATATAGGTCTTAGTTATTCAGGCTTTCAGCTAAGGCGTCAGTCATTGATGGTTGGGACCCACTTGCCACTCTGGTGGGAACCACAAGAAATAGGGGTGTCACTGAAACACGGGCCCACATGCACTGGTTCCTCAATACATGGAGGGAGTTTTGGGTGAAATGGTCTGATCAGTTGCAGGTTGCAGCAGGAGACCAGCTTCAGTAATAGTTGAGTTGATTTGCTACAAAGTGAAGTGATGAACTTGATTGTAAAAAGGATGGAAGCAGAGAGACCGATGGACTATGGTACAATTTTGCCATAAAAAGTAGGAGCAGCAAGCGAAGACCAAAGAATGATGTGATGCAGAATTGCAGGCAAGAAACGTACTCTCCAAGCTGAACTGGGAGTAGTGGAGGCCGAATGCCGACGGGTCGGTGGACGGCAGCAGCGGCCGCCTGCCTTCCTTGACGTAGAGCCCCACGGCGGCCGCCACCAGGTCCGCCACGCTCCACTCCGCCGACGTCATGACGTGCAGCGGCCACAAGCTCCGCTGCACCGCAACGCTCACCGGTACCTTGCTGGGCGTCCTCCTACCCGCCGGCTCCGGCGGCTCGGCGCCGTCCGCGGAGCGGAAGCTGCTGCCCCTCACGCCGGCGAGCAGGTCCGGCTGCGTCTTGGGCCTCTGCTTCGGCAGCTGGTGCCGCTGCTCCGCCCCGCGCCCGTGGAACGACGCCAACCTCTGCCCCGGGCCTCGCTGCCCCACTACGTCCTGCCTCTGCCGGCCACCGGACCAGCTCTTCTCGGCGTGCGGCGCGAGAGGAGGCATCGCGCTAGCTGGCCGAACACAGGCACGGGTGCGGAAACAAACTCTAAACGTCCGGGCGATCAGACGGCGCGCGAACGAGTCACGGACGCCGGCGGCAAGATGTACGGCCGGACGGTGAGGTGGTCCATGCAGAGCAGAGCATGCCGCACGAAGCTGCAGCTGCTCCCGTGGCCATACAACAGCCGGCCGAGACGAGGCAAAACAGAGCACAATTAAAGTTCAGAACCTAGTGACCAGCGACTCTTCCCGGGCAGAAGCTGAGAGCAGCAAGGAAACTCCATATATAGAGACGAAATGAAGCTAGCATTGGCTCATCAATAATTGGATTACTAATCAACGTACTGTACTCCTGGAATCTTTGAGATATAGTACTAGTAGTGTACTCCTATGTGCCTGAGATATTTCTTGCCGGGCCCGACGTGCAGGAGAGCTACTAGTAGTGTTAGTGCGTTACTACGGCGTTATGCACGCCTGCGAAAGCAACGCACGACGGCGACCAGTGAACTCGCGATCCTGCCGCCTGTCTATTCACGCAATTTTCCCCATATAAATGAGGAGATTCCCCCGATATGATGTGCTTAAATTAAGCGTCTGTCGCGTGCAAAACTCGGTCGTTTGGTAGTATATCCATTCGTTACAGTAACGCACAGGACAACTGGCGCTGTTTGGATTGGGATTGGACAGGGGAAGAACGGGCTAAGAACAGGTCAGGAACGCGCTGGAAAGCGAAGGGACACTCATGGTGGAGCTCGCTACTGGGGGCGGGCTGAATGGCCTGATTGCTGCGCCGCCGCCGCCGCCGACGACGACCGCCCTAACAACGCGCAAATCTCAATCCCTCTCGTTGCAACTTGTCTTGCAGCACACACGGAGACTGTTTCGAAAGTGATCTCACGAATCTTGAGGCACGATCGGACGGCTACGAGAACAACCTACACGTGGGATCGATCCCATCAAAGTTTTCTCGTTGTCAATGGCCACTAACCAACGCCAATCCTAGCCCTTTCTTGCTATACTATGCTACTCCCACATCATCTAGGTCTTGCCTGGCCTTGCTTGATGGCTGGCTGGCCGGCTGCTCACAAATAAGCATCAGTGAACAGTGCCAGTGCCTACCTAGCTAGGCACTGTTGTATTGTGTGCAGGGGTGAGGCGTCACTTCCTCGACCTCTCCCCATCTCTTTCTTGGCTCCTTCCTCGTCCGTTCCATTTCACCCATCATTCGACACTCGTCACCGAGACGAACAGAGTCTTAGAATAAAATAGCACATTTTTTAAAATAAAATAGCAAAACTAATGATTTTGTATCCCAAACGATAAAAATAACACATCTACCGTGCGAGCGCAAGTTCCTGCCGAGGATTGGGAGCATGGTAGGCATGCCTTTCACGGTAAAATCGCATAATAGACGTATCATTTTTGTCATTTCGAACGAAGAAAACTAGTTTTGCTATTTTATTTTTAAAAAATTAAATGGCCAAAAACTCCCAACTACCTGCTCTCCCGGCTTTTGGCTGTCGTCGGCAAGCAAGGTTCGCAACGCTCATCTGGTGAAGGTCTTATCTTGTGTTGCTGTCGATGCAATGCGACCTTGCCGGTTCTCTCTCTCTCTCATCTTTATTTTTCTCCGATGTTTTCCACGATTGCAACTTCAGGCATGGATTGGACTATGATATTTGCTTGTACAGTTCCCCCATTCTTTTAGAAATTCCGTGCAGTTTGGTTTGGCAAAATGCGTATACAAGGGCCACAGGGTCAAATACTTGGAGAGAGTGAAATGTACGGCGTATAACGTTAATTTTCAACTCCAGAGAATTGGTGCGTTGATTTACATCCTCTGGTATAAAGATAAAAGTATTTCAAAGCTGGCGCGAATTTTTTTTCCTCTCTAGGCTTCAGATAATTGATCGACGCAACTAGAAATCTAGAATAGCCCGGTCACAAAAAGAATATAGGAATTTTTGGCCCATATGGTACTATTTACAATGCTAATAGCAATTTTAGCCTTCTCCCTATGTCAATACACTAATCTGTTTTTTTCACTTCCTCTTGCGCCTGCCACGCTAATTGTGTCCGCTAAATGTGTCCGTTCTGTGCCAAGGAGGCACGGACGCCCGCCATCCATGGTTCCAGGGCACGGCAGTGCTCGACAGCCTCTGGGGACCGAACTCGGCCTACCTTGTGCCTTAGAGACCCGGACTTCACACGTGGTGTGGGGTGGGGAGTCCGCCTAGGAGCATGGTGGCGGGTGCCGCAAAAATTCCAACTCTGCCGGCCTTAATTTCAAAAAGAAAAAACCCTATGCCGGCCTCCATCCAAATGGGCCTCAGGGAATGGTAACATGGGCCGCTGAAGAACACAGCGGCCATGGTGTTATGGGCCACGCCGCCACGAGCATTAGCAGACCGACAGGGCAGGGTGGGCCATCCAAAATCTGAATAGGAGCAGTTTCGTCTTCTTATCTGCCATGCGAGCATCGAGCTGCAGCTTCCAAACTTCTTCAGTTCTTGATTTGTATAGTTTCCTGATTCGATAAATCTAAGCCACACCCCCGCGTAACAGTGTACATATACTAATTCCAGCTGCCAAGAAGAGGACAAAAAAATATACTCCCTTTGTTCTTTTTTATTTGACATAGTTGACTTTTCACGGTCTTCGAGATGTAACTTTGACCATAATTTATATTACTTTTACATTAAGATATACTAATAAAATTATAATATTATGAAAGTATTTTCAATAACAATTTTAATGATATAATTTTTATATAGCCAATCTAGATAGTTTTAAACTTATCGGCGGTCAAACTTTAAAAATTTTGACCGTAAAAAGTTAACTGTGTCAAATAAAAAAACAGAGGAGTAATAATTGAGTAATAACCCCACGTTTTTCTTCGAGGAACAAGTAGTAATCGTCCCACGTGCCCCACGTGTGTGCGCGTGTTTCGTACGCTATATAAGTATTTTGACTTAGCTCAGAAGTCACACCGAGCTTCTCAATAAGACGACACGGTAGTCTGCTTCTTTATGCCTGTGTTTGCAGCATGTGTTTGCAGCATGTGTTACTTGTTGCAGTTTTTATTTTAAGTTTCCAATTCCCTCCTTTTATTTTTGTTATCTGGTCGATGCCAACATATGAGCCTATCTCACCATGTATTTATGGAGTTTTTGTCTAAATGGTACTGTTCTGGCTATTATTTGCAACTGTGGCTTTTCTCACACCGTATTGCAAAAAATAGCAGTACGAACATGCATCCTGCCGTCACGTGTGCAATTCTGCTCGCCCCTAACTCGGACAGGGTTTGTCCGTGCGGTGCGCCTAGATGCGCCAAAATCTGTGCGCCCCTAGCCCGGTTGCCTCTGCGCCCGACACGTGTCCTATCCGCATCCCCTCGCCCGGACAAGCCCTCTCCGCACGCCCCTCGCTCGGACACGACGCTGCCGCACGCCCAGTGCCGGACAAGCACTATCTACACACGTGTCGCCCGAACCGTACGCCCATGCCTCAGATGCAGTAGATGCCATGCGTCTATGCCCCGGACGCGCACTGGGCACACGCGTGTTGCCTGGACAGCCGGCAATGACGCATGCCCATGGCCCAAACGCGGCCGGACACGCCACGTGTCCCTCGTCCGAGCCTCCCTACCCCGGTAACGCTACCTCTCCCGCGACGCCCTGCTTTATTCCATGTCGCTCGTCCATCTTTCATGTCGCACACGTCGTGCACGGACAAGGCTCTATCCAGCCCCCCTCACCCAGTGCCACCACGTGGCCCGCTCCGACACACCTCGTGCCCCGGCAACGCCTCCGGATTTTTCGCTGCGCTGTCTGCAGGAATTGCCTTCACGCGGTTATAAATACTGGAATCGCTCTCTCGCTCGCTCTCACTCATTCGCGATTTTGTTTTGCTCTCGTGCTAGTATTAATCAACTAGTCCTAATTAATGTAGTTTTCAACTAGTCCTAATTAATATAGTTTGTAGTTATAACTAAATAGCTGTAAATAATTTAGCCGTAGTTTATTACGACTTATTACTAAGAGGTAATGAATTAGTCGTAACTAACGTATCCGTAATTAATCAATGGTAATTAATTAATCATAATTAATTAGGCCTTATTATTTAAGTATGAATTAGTTTGTGAAAGAGATTTCGCTCAAAACGTGGTCGATGCACTCGCCTAACCGTGAGAGAGCGCTGTCTGTGATCTCAAAGAAATGACTTGTTTCGTTCTCGCCCTCCGCCGCCTATTGCGCGTTTTACCCGCGCACTCCAACGGTGCCGAAGTTTGTGGGGTGAGTGTTCAATGTCCGAGAGCCTTGTGCGCCGCACTTTCTCAAGAAATTCGGCCGTCGTCTTCATTTGCACAAAGGCGTCCCATATATCCCGCGACAAGAATTTATACGCCGTGAAGGGCGCTCGACCCGTGTTCACGTGCATTTCGACAAGCACGCTCTTGAAGGTCCTCCACGCCTTCCGATCGAGAGCAACGCCGCCGCTCCACGCACGCCGGTCTCGCGTACCGGAAAGTGAACGATTTTAAAACTTCGCCCCACACTCGCATCTCCGATCACCGACACGTTGTCCCACCAATGTGGTGATGGGGACCCGTTCCCTTCCAAGTATCCCACAGATGGTCCGAAATCTTGCCGCTGCTTTGGGAGGACTCACAAGGATCCCATTGGCATTGACCTCCGTGACGGTCATTAGGCCCGGAGGAATTTTCGATGTTCTTCTGCCATCTCGCGTACGTATCACTTTCCTCGGAGATCCAGACACATTCGCGACGCCGATGACGGCGGCGCGAAGACGGCATGACGCCATGTCGCTTACTTGCTATCTATATATGCACGAAGCAATATGCTTAAGCTCTAACTGACTAGATTCAAGCAGATTTACTCAACTTAACCGAAAATGATGCACAAACGTAATATATAAAGAAGGATTGATGATAGTTTGTGCTCTCAGAAAGAGAGTTGCAAAAGAACAAGTCTTTGTCATCTCAATCCTATTGTCTATACTCTTCATTAAATGAATATGATAGTATAAATTCAAACTATGAGCTCTAAACAATACTTTGCTTAACTGTCAAATGATCTCAAGTGTTACCGAAAATGATCTTAACTATCACATTCAATCTCAGTATAAGACAAAGTTCACCACAGAGCGAACTAGAAGAATCAGAATAACTAGCATTCAACCGAAAGTAACAAATTAACAGTATATCAAATTGACATTAGCAAGTAATACAATAGAGCTAAAAATGAACTAACTATCACATTCAATCTCAGTATAAGACAAAGTTCATCACACAGCATGTCAACAAAGCCCACTGATCAATTTGCAATATCTTTAGTACTAGATTCAGTTCACATATTATCAAAGACTATCAAAGTCAATATATCCACCGGGACAAATCGTAATATAGGAATACTCACATAGAGGATGCCACACAACAACTCACGGTGCAAGGAGGAGGCCGGTGCAGGGGAGGAGGCCGTCACGGGGAGGAGGGAGGCGCGGGAAGGAGGGAGGCGCGGGGAGGAGGCCGGCGCGGGAGGAGGCCGACACGGGAGGAGAACGGCGCGGGAGGAGGCGGCGCGGGAGGAGGCCCTGCGCGGGAGGAGGCTGTGCAGAGGAGGAGGCCGACACGGGAGGAGGCCGCGCGAGGCGAGGCGCGTCGCCGATGCCGGGGCGGCGGCTGGGTCTTACTACTGGGAGGTGAACGGGCGAACCCTAGAAGAGCCGACAGAGCGCGCGAGAGCCTAAGGGGTGCGGGAGAGGAAGTGACGAGTAAAGAGCAAAACCCTAGCGGTGCGCCTCTTTATAAAAAGGATATCACAGACGGTTCTATTTTCAAACCGTCTGTGATATTACCATATCACAGACGGTTCTTTAATAGAGCCGTCTGTGATATTATTATCACAGACGGTTCCATGATAGAACCGTCTGTGATATGTCTTTCAATCCCTTCGTCTCTCACGCGAGTGTCTCTTCATCTCTTCGTCTCCTGCTCCAGCTTTACTACTTCTTTTATATAAATAGACAACCCTTATCAAAGGGATTTCTCACGAACCTCCTTGGTCATCCCCTCTCTCTCCACAAATTCCAAATGGCTTCCTCTCGTCCCTACAGTAGTGGCCTACATTTTGGTTGTGTACTCGCACCTCTATCCGTCGCAACTCGCCCAAGTTGCGAACAAAGCGTCCGTTCGCAATGCAATCCGTTGTAGACCATCCCATCTACCGGAGACCATAACGACGATCATCTATCGATTGGATGTCCTCCTCCAATGTACTCAGCGAGGTCTCAAAGATCCGACGAGTAAACCTCGTCGTGGAGATTGTCCTATGGAACTATTTGGTCCGCACCGAGGATGCAGCCCAGAGAGTCGAGGACGACCTCGACATTGCAGGAGAGCGGGTCCGCCTAGCCGAGACTGTGGAGACCAAGGTTGATGGCCTCTGGGCTATATGGGACTTGATTACGGAGTCCGACCATCTACAAGAGGAAATTGAACGTGCAAGGTCACAGGTGGAGGCGTTTGGTGAGACAGTCGCTGATCCCGCCCCCACTGAAGCCGACGAGAAGGCGTATGAAGATTTGAAGACTAATATAGGATCGCTCATCCTTTTTTTATTGTCTGTGATGTAAAAATGATATGGCCAGTCTATTGTCTGTGATGTAAAAATAATATGATCTTTTTTATCGTCTGTGATGATATGGTCTTTTTTATCATCTATTTATTACTGGGCAATTCATTTTAGTAATTATTTGCGTATATACATGCTCCGTACGCTATCACAGACGGTTCAATGAAGAACCATCTGTGATAATATCATCATCACAGACGGTTCCATGAAAAGTCGTCTGTGTTGAACTTATACAGACGGCTCCATATCACATACGGTTAGTAAGGATAACCGTATGTGATATACTCACATCACAGATGGTTCATAAATATAACCGTCTGTGATGTGAGTATATCACGCACGGTTCTCTTATGAACCGCTCGTGATATGGAGGATATCACGCATGCTTCAACATGGAGCCGTCAGAGAAGTTCAACACGCATTGAGTTAGTTAGAGGAACCGTCTGTGATATATTCACATCACAGACGGTTGGGAATAAGAACCGTCTGTGATATATCATCCCTATAAATATCAAGACCCGACAGACCCCCTACCCTAGCGCCTCTGATCTATTCTTTGGAATAGAGGGGCTTGAGAAACTTTGCTCTGTGTTGGCTGTAGGAGGCTTGTTTATTTTGCTTCCCTTGTTCTTGGTTGTGGGTTGCCCTAACAACTTATGGTTATTTGGCTTGCATACTTGCTTTGTGAGGCTTGGCTTTGGTGGTAGCTCTCGGTTTGGGTGTTACGAATGAGTGTTTTGTTTCGACAGTGGGTGTTTTGTGAGTGGGATAAGCTTATGGGGGAGGTGCATTTCGACTGTGGCTCTTCTCTTGCCCCGTCCACTTAAGTCTCACATTGCACCGTGGCTCAAGGAGAAGGATAGTGAGGAATCTCATGATATTTGGAATTTTCGTCATGAGCTCCGAGGGTAACGATCTTTAACTCTTTATATTTGCTCTAGGTTTATCTTTAATCAATTTTAGTGTATTTGGTTAATAGGAGGAGTAACGTATTTGCGCTTATTAATATAATTTAACACTACTAATTGTTACGTATGTAGCGAGATGGACCGAATCGATGTACTGGTCAAGTAACCGTGTGAGTGAAGAGTACATTAATGGCGAATTGCTTTTAAAAGAGCCGCGAGCGGGATATGTTGAATAAGGTGATAGAATTTATGTAATCGTCCATGCATTGATTGCGTAATCAAGATTTTTAACAACCCGACGCAGATCGTAGGGCACTTGATTCAAGGGGTTTCAAAAAGGGTATACATGTTGGATCACCACGGTGAAGAAGCGATTATACAGAAGTTAATAATGACGACATCGCCGAGTAAGTTAATAATGATCACATCGCCGAGGAAGTCAACGATATGCCGGATGTGGACCGTGTTTTGATGAGGATAGGTCGACGATGACAATTTGGATCGGATGCTACGCGATGCGTATGGAAACTAGAGTGAGAGAGTTTTGTAAATTCGAGCGCTTAATGGAGGACTCGGGAAACCTTTGTTCCTCGGCCGCAAGCCGAATACACAAGGTTGTCAACCGTTTGAACCGCTGAAATTGAATGCGAGCAATGGTTGGTCCGACAAGAGTTTCATGGCGTTGTTAGGTCTCCTAGCGGACATTCTTCCGAGGGAAACATGTTGCCCAAAGACCACCTACCAAGCCAAGAAGGTTCTTTGTCCATTGGGAATGGAAGTAGAAAGAATACATGCATGTCCGAACGATTGTATCCTGTATCGTAAAGAGTATGCGACTTGCATGTATGTCCCGTGTGCAAAGCATCCCGATACAAGCGTAAGAATACTGCTAAGGTGAAGCAAGGACCTCTTGCTAAGGTGTTGTGGTATCGCCATGATCCCACGCTTGAAGCGCTTATTTGCGAACCGAAGGAGGCAAGATTGTTACGCTGGCACTAGGAGGAGCGTAAGAAAGATGGAAAGCTAAGACACTCTGCTGATTCTGCCTAGTGGAGAAACTTCGATCGGACCTTCAAAGAGTTCGGTGCGGAACCGAGGAACATAAGGTTAGGATTGAGTACAGATGGAATGAATCTTTTCGGTAACATGAGCAATGACATAGCACTGCCCATGAATCTATGTATGTACAACATTCCTCCTTGGTCGTATGAAGCGGAAGTATATTTTGATGTCACTACTTATCCAAGGGCCGAAGCAACCTGGGAACGATATTGATGTGTACCTAGTATCATTACTGGATGATCTTGTGACACTGTGGAATGAAGGGGCACAAGTATGAGATGCGTACAAATGAGAGAACTTCTTTTACGCGCCATATTGTTCTGCACTATCAATGATTTTCCTGCCCTTGGTAACTCGTCAAGCCAGTACAAAAGGAACCAAAGCCTCGTCCGACCGCTAGATGCTACGGAGAGTGTATGGTCAACAACTCGCAAGAAATCGTGTATATCGCCACCGTAGGTTCCTTCCCAGGAGTCACCCATACCGCAAGATGAAGAAACAATTCGACGAAAATAAGGACAGTTCAACTCCAAGGGTTTTTAGAGGGAAAAAGGTCTATGATATGGTTAAGGATATCGATGTTGTGCTTGGGAAGGGACGTAAATTAAAAACCCGTCAGAAGAACATTTGGAAAAAACGGTCAATTTTTTGGGACTTGCCTTATTGGGAGCACTTAGAAGTTCGTCACTGCATCGACGTCATGCATGTGGAGAAGAATATATGTGAAAGCTTGAATGGTCTCTTACTGAACATTAGTGGCAAAACAAAGGATGGTGTTAACGCACGACGTGACAAAAGGACCGAGTTAGCACCGAAAAAGACCGATAAAGGACGAACATACATTCCACCAGCTTGCTACACTATGTCCAAGGCCGAGAGAAATGAATTGTGCCAAAGCTTGCATGGTGTCAAAGTCCCGTCTGGTTACTCCGCTAACATTAAGAAACTTGTTTCTATGCAAGATTTGAAATTAATTGGTATGAAGTCTCATGATTGTCATGTGCTGATGACACCAATGCTTCTGTTGCAATTAGGGGTATCTTGCCAACAAGATCCGAGTGGCAATCTTGAGGTCGTGTTATTTCTTCAACTCGATTGCTCGTAAGGTCATCGATCCCCAAGGACTAGATGCTCTACAGCCGAGGTGGTGACGACTCTATGTCATCTTGAGATGTATTTCCCTCCGTCATTTTTCGATATCATGGTCCATCTCATTGTTCATCTTGTGAAAGAGATAAAGATATGCGGTCCCGTGTTCCTACGCCATATGTACCCGCTCGAGAGGTATATGGGAATTCTCAAGTCCTACGTACGGAATCGATCTCGATCGGAGGGCAGCGTCATCGAAGGTTATGCAACCGAAGATGTCATTGAGTTCTGCGTCGACTACATGGCTCAGGTGGAACCGATAGGTGTGCCTCTATCTTGTCATGAGGGAATGCTGGATGGTATAGGGACCATCGGAAGGAAATCAATCACTCCCGATCTGGATACATACGCTCAAGCCCATTTCACGGTCTTACAACACATGACCCAAGTGTCCCCATACATCGACGAGCACAAAGACATGGTACGCCAACAGAATCCAGACCGGTCGGAGGTTTGGATCACGAGAGAGCACAACTGTCGGTTCAACGAATAGTTAAAGGTGCGAATCATGACCGGAAGGTCATCAAGTGATGATACGCTGCTATGGTTGGTAAAAGGGCCACAATTTACAATTGTCACATGGCAAGGATACGACATAAATGGGTACACATTTTATACGACAACTCGTGATAGGAAGAGCACACCGAGCAGCGTGTCCGTGATAGATGCATTCAGCATCGATGGGTCGAGGAGCTCGTACTCATAGGCAAATAGAGGAGATATGGGAGCTCGACTACGTGCTTTTCAAGATCCCCTATTTCGTGTCGTTGGGTCCATCTCCACAGTGAAGATCGACAAGCACGCGTCACTACCGTGGAACCTCGATCGTGTCGGATACAAAGACGAACCATTCGTATCTTGCTAACCAAGTTGTTCAAGTCTTCTATGTAACCGACCGAAATAAGAAGCGCTATGTAGTTCTTCATGGAAAAAGAAGGATTGTCGGAGTTGAGAATATAGTGGACGAAGAAGAATACAATCAATTTGACGAGTTGCCTCCTTTCTGAGACTCAGATCGCTCGAGGAAGAACCTAGTGAGGAAGCTAGCTATATGCGCGCCGATCATCATGAAGGGCTATATTTTAATTAAGAAATTACTCCATTGTAATTAATTTATTCCATAACATCATGTGTTATGGACTTGTAATCTGTCGACGATATTTTGATGTCAACGTAGAATTGTAATCGCCCCTGCCCTTGTGGACCGTATATTTTGGTGCATTAAAATTCATTTAATTTGGAAAATAGTCCACCGCACCACCTTTCTAGAAACCTAAAAACTAAAATTTTATGGCAAATAGTCCAACACCTTTGCACGTAAACCGCATACTCATGCCTAATCCTCGCGATGCGTCATCGCGAGAAGACGACGAGTCGCCCCACCCTTCCACACCGCAGCCGGTGCTCGTGCACCGCGGCCATCCTCCGACAGCGCCACACCCGCCCAGTGGCCCGCCTTCTTCCTCCACGCCGCTCGACCATGTCCGCGGCGAGCCTCGCACCGCCTGCACTCCGGTTGGTCTTGGTCGCTCGCACTCGCCGCGGTTGGCTCGCCGACTGGCCGATGTAGTGCTTCCCAATGTCGCGCGCTCGTCGCCGTCCGTAGAGGAGGAGGCCGAGCACGAGGCCGCGCCTTGTGGCCGCCCGCTCAAGGAACATGAGGCCGCTACGCATGTCTTGGGGCGCAAGACAAGCCCGAGGCCGACGATGAAACAAGCCCGGGTTGCGTCGCGCCGCCGTGTGGTTGACGACGGCGAGGTAGCACTCGTTGTCTTGCCACTTCATCGCCTCCTCTCGCTCGGCGCCACGCGCCTCCCACGTGCGTTCCTTGGACACCTTGTACAAGGCCTTGCAACTCCAATATACGTACATACAAAATTCAAGATGTTAGAATAAATAGTAGTACGTACGTACGTATTTTGTAGGTATAAATATGTACGTACATTAATCGTAGGCTGCATAGGTCCTCCATGGGCTGAGGAGAGCTTGCGACCACACGACCGATGATGTCGACGACGACATCGTGAGAAAGCGCGATCGATCCTCCGCCTTGGTGCTCCGTCATGCTCTACATGCTGCGCTTTGTGCCGCCATGCTCGCTTTAGCGATTCCGTGAGACGAAGAGCGATGGGAGGTTTAATCTTCGGTTATTCCGTCTTATAAAACTAGGAGTAACTGGCACGTGAGACGAAGAGACGAATGAGAGACGGTTGTGCGATGGTGAGATGAAGAGACACATCGCGCGGGAGATGAAGAGATAGGAAAGAAATATCACAGACGATTCTATCATAGAACCGTCTGTGATAATAATATCACAGACGGCTCTATTAAAGAACTGTCGGTGATAGGAGTATATTACAGACGGTTCTATAATTGAACCGTCTGTAAAGTATCACAGACGGTTGGTAATAAGAACCGTTTATGATGAGAACTATCAAAGATGGTTCTTATTACCAACCGTCTGTGATACTTCACAGACGGTTGGTAATAAGAACCGTCTGCGATGAGGCACTATCACAGACGGTTCCAAAAGGAACCGTCTGTATAAGTTAAACATAGACGGCTCCTTTGGAACCATCTGTGATGTGACGTCCAGTATGACCTGTTTTGTAGTAGTGACACCGAAGAATCATATTGAATGGATCACAATCCTTGATGGCAATTATTGGATACACAATCAGACATCCATTTACCCATGTACAATGGTACAAATATACTTACATCAAGTAATTTTATGAAAGGAAAACATTGTAGGCCGGGTTTTTACCTGGACAGTAGTGTGTAGTTTTCAGTCATAAGAAACGAGAAAAAAAAATGAGAATTCACTAACTATATCAACAACTACCTATAACTGCAAATACAAAATATTATCCAAAAATAGTAGTTTATTCTTTCAACAATATTTCATTAGCCACTAGTGAAATAATGAGAGGTCAGAATCAGTTGATACCTCATATGTTTACCACAGATCAAATAACCATCTTTTTTTGCATGCATACTTTTGACTAAGGTCTTTACTTAAACATCACACTGCTGCAGCTGGAGATCAGTACCTGCAACCTCCCTCACTACAATAGCCCAGTAAGGTGACCAGATTCTTGTGCCGAACACGCCCAATCGTCACGAGTAGCCTTGTACTGATTTCAAGTATGCAGAGATCAGATCCAATCCCAGAGCGTTTTGTGAATCGGTCGGCAAGAATTATGTTGTCCCATGCAATGCAAGATCATGAATTGTGCGATGAGCGAATCAGAAAAGAAAAGAAGGGCTTGTAGCCTTGTACTGATTCAATTTTATGTGGTGTTCGAGTACATTAGTTGCATAAATGTTAAAACAGCAAGACTCCAGATCAATTTTCTGTGGTGTTCGAGTACATTAGTTGTTGTTGTTGGCCAACTTGATGTGTGAATTGGGTTAACTTGATTAGTTGTTGAATGTGTGATGCACTGTTGATGTGTGAATTATGATGAACTTAATGTGTGCATTTTTTTTATTTGTGACGAGCGTGCTCGCGGGCGATGGGTACCCGTGGGCGGCAGTGCATTGTTCGCGGGTAAACAAGCATGCCCGTGGGCGACAGGTACCTGCAGGTGACGGGCATGGGCGAGGTTCTTCGCCTGCCGTCCTTCACGAACATGCTCGTGGGGGGAAATCGGGGTCGTGGGCATGGGTATGGGCGAGCACTACCCGTACCCACCGCGCCCGATTGCCATCCCTAGTCATGACCTCCACCCTGAAATCTTTCTTAGCCTAGACCTTGATGAAGCACAAAATAATCATGTTTTTTCTTCTTCTTTTTCCTTTTTGTTTGAGGAGTAAAATGGGAGGAATAATCAGATGAGTTGGGTAAAGCAGCATCTGCTAGTGAAGAGAAGGACATTGTTGGAAACTTCTTGGTCCCAGGAGGCCACGAGAAGCAATTACTACTCATAACCCCAAATTCAAATCTAACAGCAGCCTAAGTTCTTGTGCTTAACTAACGAAAAAGAACACAAATATGAGATTTTTCAGCATGGAATCCAGCAATTAAAGGAATTCATAACATAAAAGTACGACTCGAAGTCCAGAACAAGACAAGGACACAATAGAAACCTATTAAGATTCAAATTGAAGAACATAAGAAGACCAACAAATTCGAAAGGCCAAAACAAAATTTACCTGTTGATGTGCAAATTCATGGTTGTGATGGTAGTGGAGTCACCCCTGTAAACCACCCTGTAGCGGTTTCCCGATCACGTTCTCGGAGATGAGGCCGTTGGTGGCCTCCTCTAGCTCCCAGCGCATGTACCGCCTTCCCTACCCGTGTCATGATGCCTCAGACTCTGTGTCGTTGCTGCCACTGTTGCTCTCAGTGCTCCAGTCATGCGCACGCTCTCACCGTTGCTCATCGTTGTCTTGTCATAGGCGAATGGTGAGGAGGAGGATGGCGAGGACGGTCGTGGTGGAGCCGGATATCCGGAAACCATGCGCTTAGGAAGCCGACACTGCACACGGACACCATTACCACTTCTTCATCATGGAGATCCGGTCAGATCAAGACGCCATCTCCAGATCTGGTAGGACATAGCTCGGAGGCTAGTGTGTGGCCATCTTTGGTGGCGGAGGGTGAGCTTGGCAGGCGATGACAAGGGAAGGAGGAGGTGGAGGCGTGGAGTACGCCGGCGAGGGGGCGGCAATGGCGATGTGCATGAAGGAGGCGGAGGAGGAGGTGTGGGAGAAGTAGGATGCGGTGGCGACAGGGGAAGAGGATTGGAGGAGGCGAATCGAGAGGGGAGCAGTTTTGACACACCTTAGCAGCTGATGGGATTCCATGTTCGCCATCGCCGTCTCTTGCTGCTTGAATCCGGAGGTCCAGTTGTCGTCCTCTCGACGATAGTCTGGATCGACCTTTGCCTTATCATCGTCATTGCTCCCGCCACTGCGTGGTTGCCTACGATGAAATCGGCCGTCGACGCGGTGATTCAGGTGGTAACATTGGGGAATTAGGATGTGGGGGGGGGCTGGGAATCAGGTTGCAAGAGAAAGGGGTGTTGAAGAAAATGGCAACCGACTGGGATGTCAAAGGCATTCTTCGGTTTTTTTTCTCTATGTGTTCGTTCGATAGAGGAAGAGATGGGGCAACAGTTGAGGAGTACGGTGGAGGTGGCCATGAGACGGTTTTTACAAGGGGAGGAGACCCTTGACAACAAGGATCCATATGTCGGCACGTGCGAATAGAAGAAGAAGGGATAAGACGATTTCCCACTGTGCGAAGATAAACGCCTCCTTTTAATAGTTAAGAAAACGAGTAGATGACACCTGATATAATCATCGGGGTGTACTAGAGCGAATTACAGCTGCATGCATTTCACACCACGTGAGCTAGGTTAGGTCACGAAAGTTTCCTTCCTACCACCAGTAATATTAGGTGATTAAGAAATCTCTTAACAAAGCTAGCCGCCTAGCACCAGTTTATGTGGAGCAATTGTTGTTTAATTCGCCCTTTTTTTCTTGGAAAAACACGAACAAATCCTCCAAGACCAAGAGTGCTTGCATGGTACTATTTTTGTAGTGTACTTTAATCACTAGCCAGCCACAACCGGGCCAACACCTGTACAATTTCACTGGCACGTCTCGTTGCCATTTCTCTCGCTTTCCCGTCTTGCCTTCCGCTTTTGGTGGAATTGGAATACGTATAACGCTCAAGCCCATACGTCATAGTCAGCCAAAACAACAGACGCTCCGCTCGCCCCACAACACTCGGGTACTACCTGGTGGTCCTGGTCTCCCATCATTCGATGCATTCCTACTGTTTACTTGGGAGCAAGTCAAGCGATCTATGGGGCGCAGCACCCGATGCCACCACCACTTAGCCCACTAATTTTTTTGAAATAATATTATTTTAAAAGAAATATAAAAAAATAAGCAGCCAATTTTTAAAAAATAAAACTAGGCTATTGTCGTCATTTGAAATGACGAAATTATCCTGGCGCTATTCCAAATGGCGATAGTAGCCTATAGAATGCCTACAGGGTCCCTGTTGCCAGTTGAAATGGCGACAGAGCCCTATCGTCTCTCCAACTGGCACAGGGATCCCGTAAGTTTCTAATTTTTTTTAATATTAAAATTTAGGAAAACCATCATTTCAAATGGTGACAGGGATTCCGCAAATCCATATCGCCATTCGAAATGGCGGCACAATCTACCATATAAAAGACTCTAAATTCTTGTATAACTCACTTTCATTTAAAAAAACAAGAGGGGAGGGAAGGGAAGGGAGGAAGAGGAGCTGAGAGGAGGAGAGGGGAGGAGAGAAGCTAACGAAGCGCTGCTCGTCCGGTTGTCTACTTTTCAGGTAATTTTTTTAACCGAATGGATTACATAGTTTTAGATGTATGGTTACGTAATGTAGTATGTTGTGTACATAATTCTTTTCAGTGTGTAGTCTAGTTTTAGATATATGGTTTGTCGGTGTTTTAGAACCGATCTTACGTAAAGATTGTTTGATTCGGGATCTCCACAATTGATCACATAGACAGAAAAGACATGGAGATTTTTATACAGGTTCGGGCCTTCTCTAGAGAGAATAACAACTCTACTCCTGTGTGTATTGTATTGGGTATCCTAGTTACAATCAGTGAAAGACTTGCGCTAATACTGCTACTGATTTCCTCTCAAAAATCCCTCGTCCATTCTCTCTGAAAGATATCTATTTATAGTATATCAAGAGAGATGTTGTCGTTCCAGGTCAAGAAACGCTCATTATTCTGTAATAATGAGAGTAATAACCGGAGTAGTAACCCCCCATGTTGCCTAACGGTTATCAATCAGAGATAATGGTGAGTTAACTGCAGTTATTCCAGAGAATAACTACGTATCTTGACTGCTCAGATCTCACAGTTAATAGGCCCTACTGACGAGTGGACCCAGTTATCTGTGGAGAAGTCATGGGAGGACTGGTCGTAGAAGGACTTACGACCACCTGATTAACCTCTCCCTTACCAACGTAAGGGGTATACTTAATAACTATGTGACGTCATATTTACCCATAATGCACAATTACAAATAAATAGTAAAATGAGGATTATTAGATCCTCGTCATGGTTAATCGTGGAAATCTTATTTATGGTGCAGTACGTCAAATATATCGGACACCACCAATTTCAAAATTTACTACGGTCAGGGGATTATTCTTGAGGGTTCCGAGGGGATTGATTTACGTTATTTCCAATCGACGACCGTGACCCTAACAAGACCAGAGTAATGTATAAGTGGCGCTGTGATGCGGAGGTTGTTCCACACATTCGATTTGGACCATACTGTGAATGATCTGAGATTGAATTGCCTTGTCAACCGAGTACCATAGGGTACATATTGGGAGTTAGTGCAGCTCAAGAGAACAAAGTCATTAGTGCAGCTCAAGAGAACAAAGTCATGGTAGTCATATGTGCGTAGGGCGAGGGAGGAACGGTGGGATTTGATCTTTCTGGACCTAGGTATATGCCAAGCCCACTTCTGCATCGGCGACTGAACAAGAAGGGGTGGTGATACCGAAGAAGAAGTTAGGGACTCCAGCCATAGCACGGCGCACACAATGCTCGAAGATCCGGGAGTTGTTGATGCTATCGATGAAGACCCTGTGGAAAGAGTTCTTTTAGTCAGGCAAGCTAGTGTGCTTGCTGACGAGGGTGAGGAGCTGGAAGCCCTAGTCCAAAGGTTAGATCACAAAGACTAGGACTACATGACATTGTCAAAAGATGAAGGATTTGATGACGAGCATGTTGTGGAACAGCAGATGGTTCCACCTGAGTGGAACACATACTAGTTCGACAACATCGTCGTTAACGAAGGCTCCCGTGTGCCGTAGGAGTATGACCAATACAAAATCAGCTATGCCAAGGCGTGGAGAGAAAAATAGAAGGTATTGGAATTAAGGTTCGATACGTTCGACGACTCCTACCACAACCTCCTGGACAACTCCGAGTCATACAAGACATGAATCCCGGCACTCATGTCGACATTCAAGATCCCGCGTATTCAAAGTGGGGCAATAAGAGGGTACTGAAGCGAGTATTTTTTGCCTTTTGTCCATGCATCGATGTATTCCGGTACTACCGTCTCAATCTTATGCGTGGATGATATATTACTGTCTAGAAAGTACAAGGGCCAGATACTGACTGCAATAGCGACGGACGGAACAATCAAGTTCTTCCCGTGGCATTCGCATTCGTTGAAAGCGAGAACACGGATCGCTGGTTGTGGTTCCTGAGGAATTTGAGGATTTCTATTGTACATGACCATCCTAACGTATACGTCATACATGATTGGCATGCGGGCCTACTAAGTGCAAAATCTCAGCTACAACAAAGAGAGAACGAACCACTTCCATGGGCGGATCTGCAGAGCAAGTGATGCATGAGGCACTTGGGTGCAAACTTCTACAAGCAGTCGCAACAAAGACTTGATGAATCTGTTCAAACGGCTGTACAACCAGAACCAGCAGTGAAAGTTTGATGTGCTCTGAAAGATTCTGGATGAGCAGACCGGACACACAGAAGGGAGGCAGCGAAAAGGCCCGTTACAAGCGCTGATCAGGCCCCCAAAGCATTGCCACAACTACCCACAAATGGTCTTAGTGTGGCGAGAGGTAAAATGCTTCTCGGATTGGATTGAGCACGAGCCTAAGGAGAAGTGGTCGCTGCTACATGACAGGGGTGGTGCTCGATATGATATCATGACAACCAATTTAGCCAAGATGTACAATTGGATCATACGTGGCGCCAGGTACCTCCCTTTGGTCGGCATTGTGGAGGCAATTCTCAGCGGTATCACAAATTACTTTGTTGATAGAAGCAACAACGCGTCACTCACCATGGCAAATGACAAAGTATTGTACTCTGTCATGATCACCAAGTACATAGAGGAGAAGAGCAAGAAGAGTAAGATGCACCGGGCATTCAAGATGAACACAAGGGAGCTTCGCTTTGAGATACTGTGTAGGGATAAAAGACGCCACGGAACGAACCGCGAAAGGATCATCCACGAGTGCACGCTACGCCGCACTAGTTGTGTATGCACTTGCAACAAGTCTCTTCTTCTGCGTATGCCCTGCTCACATGTTATGGTCGTATGTTTGACAATGGTGTAGCATCCCGGTCAGTACCTCTGTGATTATTTTAACAAGGAGGAGGTGATGCAAACCTAGAGTGCAGAGTGGCATGGTTATGGCGTGGTTGGCCATTTAATTGGCCATCCGATATGGGAGCAAATTATCTAGGCCACGGATATTGATAAGGTAAAGGGAAATATTGGCCGGCGATAGGTATGGCGTATCAGGAATGACATGGACTAAGTAGAAGCTGGGCGTTGTACGAAGAAGTGCTCCTTTTGCAGAGAGTTTGAGCACACCTTCAATAAATACCCTACAAGAAATCCACAGGATGAAGAAGACATCGACAGTTCGAACGGCGCCGCGGGGTCCTCATCCGACCGCCCCACTCGAGGCGATCGACAAGGCGGACATTGAGGTCGCGGCCACGGGAAAGGTTCGTCTTGTTGAAATATGTGATGCTCGATGCTTTGTAATATCATGATGACATTATGCTGAATGTGTTTGTAATATCAGTGTGATTTGTCGATAAAATATATGAAAACATTGCGCTGAATGTTCTATAATATCATTGTGATTTGTCGACAAAAAATATAACAACATTGTGCTGAATTTTTTGTAATATTACTGTGATTTGTCCGTAAAATATGTGGTAAAAAATAGACAGTAAAAAAATAGGCAGATGCCCCTGTCGTCAGTTGAAATGGCGATATGATCCTGTCACCAGTTGGAGTGACGAGAGGGCCATATCACCATTTCAACTAGCAACATGGACCTTGTCGCCATTCTCTCGGCCACTGTCGCTATTTGGAATAACAACAGGACAATTTTGCCATTTCAAATGGTGACAATAGTCTAGTTTTGTTTTTTAAAAAATTGACTATTTATTTTTGTAATTTTTTTTAAATAATATTATTTCAAAAAAAAATTTCCTCAGCCCCTTACTAAACACTAGTGCCACTTTGCTCTCTCCCCATCCGAAAAACTTCTCGAACGCCTCGCCGAGTGATGGTGCCACCGCCATCGCCAGATTGGGCCGAGCTTCTCAGGGTATGTCCTCCTAATGGTGTTTGAGCGGCTAGGCGTGGCGGCGGTGCTCATGGGCGTCGGTGTCGTGTGCCGCAAGTGGCTCCACGTCGCCACCTGCGAGCCCCAGCTCTGGCGCGGCGTGGAACTCTCCTAGTCCGACTACTTCGACCCCACTGTCTACATGGAGGCCATGGCGTGTGCCGCTGTCGACCATGCCAATGGCCGCCTCGAGCACTTTCCTGCCTATCGCTTCGCCAACGACACGCTCCTCTTCTACATCCCCAAGAGGTTGTGATCCTTTTTTGCTTCACTCTGCGGTTTGGGGTTTGGGTTGGGGTTGTTATATTTTGTTGCAAGCGTTTGCTCAATTTGTTACAACAGTTGGTTCAGAATGTTGCATTAAGTGTTTTTGATTGTTATGATGTTGTCACATCAAATATTTCGGTAAAAGGTATTTGTTGTAATTGTGTTTTTGATTTGTTACACAAGAGTAATCTTTTGTTACGGTAGATGTGTCTATTTGTTGCATCGAGGAATCTGTGCTTGCTGCTTTGAGTTGGAAATTTATTGTATTTTTTTCCCATGGAACTCACAAGAAATCCAGGAGGACCGCGACGGGAGAGGACTCGAGGAGGAGGCAAACGGCTATCACCAGACGCGGTCGTTGGAGGACGACAAATGAAACCAGTGCACACACCAGTACACCGCTACAATAGTACCCATAATTCACGGATCGGCTTAACGACGCTGCGGTACGTAGGGCCGGCCATGCATGCCGCAGTAGTTTTAGCTAGTACCGGCTCGTGGCCTGACCGGCGGCAAGCAAGCGTGGGCGCGAGCGGTGCGTGTGGTAGTTGTCTGTTGGCCCGTCGGGGTCAGCCCAGCCGCCCCCGGTCGGTCAGGGCGTTCCATACGAGCGCGCGCCGCGCGTGCCACGTTACGCCGCGGTGGCCAGGCATGAGCGCGCGCTGGGGCAGAGGGTGTCGACTCCTACGTACGTGGTACGTCCAAGCTAGCCTGCTTGGCCTCGTGCAGTCGTGCACCCACGGGGCTTTTGGGCTCTCTCTCTCTCAGTCTCTCTCCCCCTCTCCCGCGGCGACCACCGACCAGACCTCAGATCGGTGTCTCGGTTTATTGCTCGGTCCTACGTGCACACGTACGTTCTCGCTACGCGCGCGCGCGCACTGAGCTTTTGGCCCCGCGCGCGGCGACCGCTCGGCTCGGTCGGTCTTCGGTCGTGTACTCGTGTTCCCGTTGGTTTAGTGCGTTCGCACCCGGCTGGCTGGCTGGCTTGACTCCAAATCGAAGGACGAAACTAATGGCTCTCATGTCTGGTCCTCTGGACTTCCATAGAGCCAAGGATGGTTTAACAAGCACACGTGAGCCTTGTTTTTTTTTTTTTTTTGAAAGAGGACTAATTGGTGGATGGCAAGCAGCTGGGGTGGAGCCAGCCAGGGTGCTCGGTACCTCCATAGTTTTTGAAAATTATGTACATTGCTAGCAATATATTTCATTGAACTTGGACTTTCTTGCAGTTTGATAACTCTTGAAGGAGTTAGATGCAAATTGTATTTTATGTCATCTATTCCGATTTTGTAGATAGTCTAACACGTCTCTTTCTCTACCTATGTGGCATTGTGTGAATGGTACAAAAGTACTTTATTTATTCAGCTCTCAGGAAATTCTTTAATCACGATGAGTGCAACGATTCAAAACTAATATTACATATCTTATATGAGACATTTTACATACACATTTTGAAGTCATATGTGACATAAATAGGCCTTATCAATACTAGCCTACTAAGTATATACGTGCTAAAAAACACATACGTGATTCTCAAGTGGTAGGATACACGAATTTTCATTTGGGCTATGTGGCACACTAATAAAAATTTATGGAATTGCTATACATTTTTAATAATATGTTCACATATATTTAAACTTTTTTTTATCAATATTGGTATTTGTTATCGTTATCACCCATACAATAAGTTATTTTCACAACTATTTGTGTAAACTAGCCAATTAATTAGAAAGGAAGCCCAACTAATTATATAGGAATGTTAAGCACCATATGAATACAATATTCATAGTGCATGGTTTACTCGACGGTAACATTTGATCAGCTGATAATTGCGTAACAACCATTCTTTTACCATATCTTTTAGCATCACCACCAATCGGCCACTGGCAGGCAGGAGGGGCTCAGTTGTGATAGGTAGAAAACGATGGAAATGTACCTCTCTAAATGACTTGACTAGGGCCAAGTCATCCATAGTGTTTACAGGCTAGACAACCTCGAATTTTGGACACTATTAGCCCCTAACATACAAGAATTCCAAATTACGAGGAGGTACAGGGGCGCAGAAGACGGGGTGCTGCGGAAGGAGGGGTCGGAAATGCAATTTCAAAGGTAAGAGAGCTAGATTTGGCCTTCTTGTGTACTAGGAGCTAACAGTGTTCAAACTTCGACAACCTCTAAGCTGGGACCTAGAGGTAGCATCTAAACCTAGCGTAATATCAGAAAACTATAATTAAAATATCAGAAATCCTACTCCAACCACTATCCATCCCAACTGACAGGTGGGGTCATGCCATTTTTTTTATTGATTGGAGGCAGCCTCTAGGCCTAAAGGCAACTCCAAGAAAATCTGCTCGCGCGCAGTACTTGGAGGGGAGCCTCCAAGATCTTCTCTCTTCTTAGAGACCAAAAATTCGTCACACCGTGGATGCTCTAACAGTACTCGCGCCCTGTGCCGTGGCTCCAAGGCTTTTCCTTTCCTACGGAATTGCTGCTGTGTTCTACGAGCCTTGAACCAACCATTTCGATCAAGTGGGAATAGAGTTTCCAGACCTCGCATTATCACGAGACAACAACAACGTACCAATGCTAGGGCCCCATTAGGATCGGAAGATTCACGAACGAACTTTGGAGGATCTGTATTCGAAATCACATTTTTCTAGACTTTACCTCTTTGACGAGACTTAAGAGCGCCATTCCGGCCCTGCTGAGATGAAAGCTTGATACTTAACTCCTCTTTTGGAGTGTAATTCAACTCGGGATTCCCAATTGAGCCTTACTCGAACATACCTTAAACTGAGTTTGAGGTGACTATTCGGACGACTCGTGCACAATGCGATCCAGCTAAACTTTGCTTACCAAATTTGTCGAGTCTAGCTCCTTTCTACGTTATTAAGGCTCCATTTCGAACGTGGAAACTTTTCTTGACTATGGAAAAAATTGAACTTTTCCCCTGTAAAATTCCTGGATTTCTAGCGGGCACTAAAATTTTAACATTGAGATGCCAAAAGCCGAACCTGTTAAGCTAAGCACAGCACAATTTCGTACACACTTCACAGCTACTGGGCGTGATTTTCCGGTCAATATAGGAAATGACGGCGAAAATGGGAAGCAGGCGCAGTTAACAAACAGGGCAAAGCCAGGGGGGATGCACTGCACGTTCCGTTCCGTTCCGTTCCACCACCACGGCGTTGTGTTGGGTTGGTTGGTGGTGAAGAGGCGAAGATATATTTTGACGCTGACCCAACCAACCCCTCCCCGTTCCCGAGTCCAGAAGGCCCAAGCTTCCCCACCGCGCCACCAACCCCCTCAAGCTCCAAGTCACGAACCCAAACCAAACCCAATCGCCGCCACCTATATAATCCCCTTCCACCCGCCCATTCCCTTCTCAGCTTCTCGCTCTGAAGCTTCAACTACCAGTTTTAGTTTTCTCGTTACCTATAGCTACCCGGCACGGTTAGTTTCACCAGACAAAGAAACCAAGAAACAGGGGAAGACGAGAGCTAATTGGTGCGGTCATGGCTACAGCGAGTTTGATCAAAGCCCCCATTGGGCAGAATCCTAGGCTGTTGTGCCACGCCCCGGGGAGGAGCGGTGGCGTGGTCAGGTGCTCGCTGCAGGGCGCGGTGGTCGGCGGCCGCACGGAGTGGCAGAGCAGCTGCGCGGTGCTGTCCAGCAAGGTGGCCGCGCTCGGCTCCCACTCCATCGACGGCCAGGTCGCGGCGGCGCCGAATGGGGCACCGGTGCCGCCGAATGGGGCACCGGTGCTGGACTTGGTCCCTGTGAACAGTAATGATGGCGGCGCCAAGAACCTGCCGCAGCCGCTGCGGATCTCGGACCTGTCCCCGGCGCCGATGCACGGGTCGCAGCTGCGCGTGGCGTACCAGGGCGTGCCGGGGGCGTACAGCGAGAAGGCGGCCGGGAAGGCGTACCCGGGCAGCGACGCCATCCCCTGCGACCAGTTCGAGGTGGCGTTCCAGGCCGTGGAGCTCTGGATCGCCGACCGCGCCGTGCTCCCCGTGGAGAACTCGCTGGGTGGCAGCATCCACCGCAACTACGACCTCCTGCTCCGGCACCGCCTCCACATCGTCGGCGAGGTGCAGCTCCCCGTGCACCACTGCCTCCTCGCGCTCCCGGGGGTGCGCAAGGAGTGCCTCACCCGCGTCATCAGCCACCCGCAGGCGCTGGCGCAGTGCGAGCACACGCTCACCCGCATGGGCCTCAACGTCGTCCGCGAGGCCTTCGACGACACCGCCGGCGCCGCCGAGTACGTGGCCGCCAACGGCCTCCGCGACACGGCCGCCATCGCGTCCTCCCGCGCCGCCGAGCTGTACGGGATGGAGGTTCTCGCCGACGGCATCCAGGACGACTGCGGCAACGTGACGCGGTTCGTGATGCTGGCGCGTGAGCCCATCGTGCCTCGCACGGACAGGCCGTTCAAGACCAGCATCGTGTTCGCGCACGACAAGGAGGGCACCTCCGTGCTCTTCAAGGTGCTCTCCGCCTTCGCCTTCCGCGACATCAGCCTCACCAAGATCGAGAGCCGGCCGCACCGCCACCGCCCCATCCGCCTCGTCGACGACGCCAACGTCGGCACCGCCAAGCACTTCGAGTACATGTTCTACGTCGACTTCCAGGCCTCCCTCGCCGAGCCGCGCGCGCAGAACGCGCTCGCCGAGGTGCAGGAGTTCACCTCATTCTTGCGGGTGCTCGGGAGCTACCCAATGGACATGACCCCCATGACCGCCGGCTCCTCGTCCACCGTTTCCTCATCCGATTCCTCGCCGCCGTCTTCCTCTTCTTGATTACTCCCTAGAGCTATGGAGGATAATTCGTCGAGTAGTGACGTTCGTTTCTGGTCATGTCGTCCTGCTCCTCCCTCGTTGCCGGGAGTAATTAATTTTGTTTTTTTTTTCTGGTCATAATACATGTAATTGTGCCATTTCAGCTAATTTATCTGCAGTGAATATACCTGTGAGATAGATGAACTCCTGTTCTTATGTTGAACCGAACACTTTATAAGTTGGTATGTACAACTTGGCGGGGTAAATCAAAGTAAAAAAAAAAAAGCTTCTTGAGCACTTCAAAGCTTGCAAGGCAAATGGCGACCATGTTGACGTATCTTACCATGTGCTGTTTGTTGAAACTTGCAAGGCAAAATGGGTAGGTGGCAGTGGCCTGTTCTTCCTTCTCCTTGTAGGCCTTTGTTTTGGTAGTTGGCTGCGTATTCTTGGCCTCGTCTGGTGCTCCCCCGTGGCAAGATTCCCTCGAAATGGAATGGTCAGAAAATTTTGGAGACCGCGGGTTGATGTGGTCAGAGTGAGCATGCGCGTAGGTTACTTTTCAAAGAAAAGGAGGTGAACTACTCCTGCTCCTACATTAACCTATAGCCTCATTACCCGCGTGTTTGTTGTGAAACAAATCACTAACCAGCCGGAGCCCGATACAGCGACGTGACATCTACACGATGCCCACGCAGTCCAACAGCTGCCACAATCGTGGACTATCTACGCTCGCGACAGAATGAAGGAGCACCACATATGCGACATCGCTTATAAAAGCTGCCGGTCTAAATACTGAATATAAGAGACGGGGCACTTGAGCTCCGTTCACTCAGGCAAGTTGATCACATACTGGCATACACATGTTGATAGGCAAGTTTCAATAATTTAGATAAATTCATCACAGGCTTCGTGACCTCTTGCGAAATTTGGTCATTCCTCCATGTCCTCCAACATAACCTCCTCCTCTAAATTATACATATCCTTTTGTTCCTCCAACTATAAGTTATAATTTAATGAGTATCATATATCAAGGTGGCATTAAATTAATCCAAACAACTAGATAGTTAGATAAAATAATAGCAAACCGTTACCAAGCTTGCGAAAATGTTGCTCAATGCCCTCCATGTCCATCTCAGTGAGGATAGATCCACCAATATCTTCACCTTCATGTTTTGTCAAAAGATTAATTATGCTCAAAGATTTTCTCACATACTACATATAAACCAATAAAGCACAAGCGCAGAACTTAGCATTACCTTTTTGAGATGTTGTAGTCCAATCTTTGGTACAAATCAAAGCTTACACAACTTCAGGATCAAGGCAACTGTGAAATGGATTAACAACACGTCCGCCAGCACTAAAAACTAACTCCGAAGCAACAATTAACACTTGAATAAATAAGACATCACGAGCAAGTTGAGAGAGAATAGGGAGCTCAGGTTGCTTGAGCTTCCACCATGACAAGCATCAAATACTTTTTTTGCCTTTTGTTTTTCAATCCACTAGTGGTTGTTTCATGTACACTTCCAACTCAGTTTTGATACTTTGGCCTACAACACTTCTGCCATGCAAGAACCTTTCAAGATCGCCATCACTCTCCTCATCCTCAACCTCTTTGTCTAATTGTTGGGGGGCACATTTCACATATTTGCTTCCGTGTCAAAGAAAAAACCTACTAAAAGCATGCCTATAGTAAATAGCTTACTTCAACATGAGATATATGGAGTTTCACCTTGTTGGAACTTACAAGGGGAGACCATTTGTCACATCTAAGTCATGCACACTTCATAAATTCCTCATATTGCAATGGAGAGTTCTTCACCATTGCAATTGTATTTCTAATATTTGCAATAGCTGTTGCAATTTGCTTCAAACCATGTTGGGTAACAAGGTTTAAAATATGATTTAAACACCTCACACGAAAAAGCATACCATCACAGATGAAGGGAGCTGACTTATTGAGCAAATTTAGAGAAGATTGTGAGGAGGAGATGGTGCACTTACCTCGATGGCAGGCTCCCAGAGGGTGAGCGAAGGGCGACATCGATGAGCAGGTCAAGGAGTGGGCGTCGGCATAGACGAGCAGGGTAGGCGGAGTGTGCATAACTACAAAATAAGCTATACTAGACGCCTCATCACAGACGATTCCTTAAGAACCGTCTGTGATATGTAATTATCACAGACGATTTGTAAATAGAACCGTCTGTGATAATTCACAAACGGTTCTTAAGAAGATCCGTCTGCGATAATCGCACATATCACAGACGGTTCGTATCACGAACAGTCTATGATACTTCACAAATGATTTTTGATACGAACCGTCTCTGATAAGTATCTCATTACAGACGGTTTGTATTAAAAACTGCATGTGAATTGCAGTTTACCATGGCTTAGAAAAATTTAGAGAGTAATGAAAATTCCAAGCCATTATAAAATCAGAGAGTAAGATAAACTATAATTCACAAATAAATTTTAATACAAACCATATGTGATGAGATACTTATCACAGACGGGTTGTTTCAAAAACCATCTGTGAAGTATCACAAACGGTTCGTGATACGAACCGTCTATGATATGTCATCACAAACGGTTTTTGTATAAAACCGTCTATGATTCACAGCGTGAGAGTTCAAAAATTTGAATGCGTGCGCAGGAGGTAAAATATTTTGGCGCTGTGCTTATATATGTGTGCACCGAGTCGAGGTGCCACTACTACAGAAAAGGTCTTCACAGATAATTCAAAAACGTCATCATAGACGGTTTCGTGAGCCGTCTGAGTCTATGGGTCAGTGATGACATGAGTCATCATAGACGGTTTTACAAACCGCTCTGGAAAAAGCTATCACAGACGGTTCTGAACAAGAACCGTCTGTGATAACCGCCTGTTATCACACACATATAAATTCAGACGGTTCAAAATCGTATGTGATGATGGTCCCAAACCATCTGTGATGACCCTTTGTGTAGTAGTGGTGGCACCGGTGGGGTCGAAGGGCGGAGCTGGAGTGCGACGCCAGCGGGGTGGTGAGGCCACGGCTGTACGTGGGGTGACGTCAGTGAGCAGGGTGTGGGGATTAGACTTGGAGGTAGCCTAACGCCTTGAACAAATGGGGATTGACTTGAGGAAACCCTACTATGTTGATATGTTGTGTGTTGATGATTGTCGAACCCGGGAACGAAGGATCCCGAATTCTCTATGTTCATACACTAGTTGATGGAGACGGGGTGCCCGATCTTTCGATGAGATTGATAACTATCGATTTTGGGTGGGGGTTACTCTCGCGATCCGACTACAACCGTACGACGACGCTTGCGCCTTAGCAATCGTTGAACCAACTCCGAGACGTTATTGACCGTGATGGAAGCGCGATCAACCTGAACACGAGGTTCAATTCCTGCGAGCAATCGAAGAACTAGCAAGAATAAGATGTATGCAATCTGATATTGCGAATAAGATTGTAGTATAGATGGTATTGAAAACAAAAGTGGGATCCCGAAGGTCGTCTTGACAGTGGTCGTCCGACACAATCAAGAATGAGTTTGCACAATGGCTAAACCTAAATTCAACGAATCCGAGTTCTAGCCGGGGCGCTCCTATATGGGAAGACGACCGTGGTGGCGGCGGGAAGTGGACGACGCCCTAGGGTTACAAGGCCCATGGGCCCAAGAGGAGGTGGCGCAGCACCCTTTTTGACTCGATAAAAAAACATACGTGGATTGTTTTGTTTATTGTGGTCAGTCTGGTTGGAATTTGAAGCTGAGGTTGGATCCATTGGAAAGTAGACTTGATAAGCTTTCAATGAAGTCCAAAAACATCCCAAACGGAGTCTGATGAAGAAGTTACGACTGTTTGAACTTAGTGCCGCAGCAGTCCGAACTCGAATTCGTAACGAGCCCAACTCGAACTCTTGCTTGGCTCGGATCCAAAGTGACGTGATGTCCTCCATTATGCCTCCTATGCTTGTCCATGATTCCACATACCTCTCCTTGGTCCTTTCCCATGTTCCTAAGCACAATTAAATCACTTGTATTAGGTAGCGATCTATTCTCATGAATATATAACCCTATGAACGAATGCACCGGTGATTAAGTTAAGAGCACGAGCTCGAGTAATTGGTCCTTGTAACATTGGTTGTGGATCAGCTGTGTGTGTAGGCGCGGTTGTATCCAAATTAGGGATGTCCTCATCACTAGTCCAGGATTTCTAGTTTACACAGTCAAACAAACGTGATAGCACAATCATATCACGCACTTTATTAATAATAACTCAGAGTTTAATACAAAAGGGGCCTAAGGCCAAATAGATAAATAACACAGGTGAAAGCAAATGTAGTAGTAGACCACACGACCTGCCACAGACAATCGTCTGGGGGCGTAGGCCTAGTCGTAAAGATCCTCACCGTCCTGATAGAGGTTTTCTCCTGAATAAAGATTATTCAGCAAGAGTAAGCACAACTTCCGTGCTTGCAAGTTACACCCAATATTTAAAGGTAATACATGCATAAGGTAAACAAAGGATATTAGCCGGGTTCATTTTGCATAAACAACATTTTCAAGTTAAATACTCATATTAATTTCTAAGGCCAGTTTGTATACTATAACTAAAATCAGTGTTTAAAACGACAGTTGTATAGTGGATAACCTTTATTGATTGAATGGTGAAGGATACCCTCCTATCACTTGGCTAATCGCCCAATGTTTACCATAGGATTAATCATCCTAAAATTATCTGTTGAAATCATTTTATAAACCAAAAACAAAGTCTAACTTAGAGTGGCTTTGCTAGCATGTCCATGACCGCGACGCAGCTATTCGAATAGATTCTACTCTGTAGAGTTTGTACAACTTTACCCACACGAGATAATTTGCTTTTAATGTCGGCCAATGCACGCTTCCGAAGGCGTGTGACTAAGCAATTATCATGAGGCCTTTACAATGTAATGTCTTAATGTATTTATGCCCGCTAAGGTTTCGCTACCATTGGACTAACAATCCTCCGGGAGCCCCATCTTGCGTCAGGTGGGACTAATGTCTAACCGACGCCCACACATACAACATAGCACAAATAACACTAAGACGCCACAAATTATTTAGCCAAATCTGTCCCATTCCAGACATGTGGTGGTACGGTAAGGCGTAGCAAAATACGCTCAAAGATCGGTCCTTAACTGACTTGGGCGTCTTTCAAATAAAACCCTGGGCCTTAGTCTTAACCAAACTAAACCCGTGCATGAACCTGCACCCACCATTCAACCAATTCGCCCAAGTTCAAACCCATTTTTTATTTTATTTAGAGTAAAACCCTCCTTATAAACCTTCTGTGGTAAAACAATACCATAGTACCAAATTTAAATCAAGTTGGTAAAAGATTTGGTTAAATCTTCCCAAATTCATAAGTGTGATCTAAGCATGGCTAAGTATATGACTAATTTTAGTAGTATTTGATCTAATGGTGACAAGGCATTCATGTTCAATACTCAAATTGGCCATACAATGAAGATTGGAATAACTATATACAAAAACAGGGCATTGAAATAATTGTATAAACATATGCATGCAATGGTAATTTGAAAACAGAATTAAATACTTTAAAATACTGGGAACAACATGATCAATGGTATAACTTGCCTTTGTTGACGTCCTGAAAATCTAGGTCCTCGGGATGGTCAAACTCTCTGGAGTCGTCGAAGTCTATACGCGAAAATATGATAAATTCAATTCAAATTTAAATAAATTCAAAAAAACAACTCAAATTAACTCCAAATTAAAATATTTTGGTTTAGTTATCTAGATTATAATTTTATACAAATTTTGCAATTTGAAACACCCAATTTGGAGTTCAGATGCAAAAGATATGAATTTTTGAAGTTTAAACCTAAATCTGCAATTTAAATGAATTTCCCGAATTATTTTTCTAAAGGAAAATCTATTTATTGCGCAACGCTGACGTCAGCGATGGATTTTTGGAATTCAAAGGAATTAAAATAATTCCCTGACATGTGGGCCCCACGTGTCATAGACACGGTCTATGTGAACCAGGCCCACGGGCTTTTAGCTCGAGAGGGTGGCGTTGACGCGGCTGATGTGGCCGCCGCATGGGCAGCCACGTGAGCCTTGGCGCCGAGGTGGCGCTGACCTGGCGCCTATGTGGGCATGCCACGTAGGTACGGCGATCGGCGATGTTACGGGCTAGGTCTCGGGCTCGCTGGCGTTCTACGCCGCGACGAGCTAAATGGATGCGCGCAAAATGAAGAGGGAGGCAGTGCGAACTCGTGGGTTACCAAAATAGCGGCGGAGCGGGACGGAAAGGTTGTCGGCGACGGAGTTTTGCGGCGGCGATGTGCGGTTGTCGACGAAGTAGGTGCTACGGGGCTCCTCCAGCAAGGTGAGTGGTTGCTCCGGCTTCGCGTTTTCGCGGTGGTGACGATGGTGTGGTCGGCGGGGGTGGAGGGGCTCCGGTGACGCCGGAATCGAAGAAGACCCGAAGGTTCCCGCCGGCGAAGATCTTCGAAAACTAGGCGCTACGGCGAAAGGGGCGAGCTGTGGATGGTGGCGTTGTGGTGTGGAGGTTGAGGCGCTCCCGGTGCACCTATTTATAGAGCGCAGGCGTGGCCGGGGCGGCGTGGGGAGCACGAAGGTCCGTGCGGGACCTCGGTGAGGATTCAGGGATTTAGGGCGCAGGGATGGAAAGTGATGGCCGTGTCGGGGGCGAAGGAGATCCTGGATTTAAGTGCGCGCGCAATCGCAGGGATTAGACCAGGATTCCACCGTGTATGGAACGTCTCGGATCCGTGTTCATGGCGGAGAACGTGGGCGAGAAAAGGAAAGAAGCGAGGAAGAAGATGGAAAGGAAGACGATGACTCGGGTCCGTTAGATGCCGATCGAACAGTGGACAAGGGTGAGCGTGAATCGGTAAGTGCGGGTTGTGCGCAGTGTTGGATTTTAATCCAACGGTCGCGGTAGATTGCAGAGGTGCGGTGAATAGGAAAGTCACTGATGCACACGAGCCGTTAGATTTAGATCTGACGGTTGTCGCTCACTGGAGTTAATAACGTGAGGTGAACGTTGGCCGTTGGATTTGAATCCAACGGTTGAAGACGAGCGCGCGGCGGAAAGGGAATTGGGCCGGCTAGGGTTTCGGCCCAAAGACTATTTACGATTTTCTTTTGGTTTTCTAACTAGTTAAATGCTGATAATTCAATTTAGGCTTTAGAAAATAGTAGATTAAGTCCAAAATTTTGAGAAAATTCACAAAAATTCTTTGGGGTATTTTGGATTTAAATAAAATATTTTCAACTATTATTTGGTAATATCTTTTTCAAATAAAGTTGTTTAGCTTTAAATTAATTAAGTAAAAGTTTAAATTTTTTTTAGAAAAATCCATAAAAATAAATAAACTTTATTTTCAGCTGAAAATTGAAATTTGGGTTGTTACAAACCTACCCTCCTTAAAGGGAATCTCGGCCCCGAGATTCAGACTTGGTTAGCAAAAAGGTCGGGATAGTTGGTCTTCAGGTAGGGCTGGAAAAATAACTCGAGGCTCGTGGCTCGACTCGGGCTCATCACGGCTCGGCTTGGCTCGAGCTCGGCTCGTGAAAATTCGAGCCGAGCCGAGCCCATCTTTTGGCTCGGTGAAAATTCGAGCCAAGCTCGAGCCGCCATGAGCGGCTCATGAGCTTTTTCCTGCTCGACCCACCGCCGCCGGCCAGCCTTGCCTCCCGATCACCCCTACTCAAAATCCCTAAGTCCCTAACCCCCGATCGATCACCTTCCCCTCATGCCCTATTCCCCCCTCAATCGATCCCCTTCCGGCCTTCCCCCCATGTGGCCATGCCCCATTCCCCAGCCCTACCCTTCCTCCGGTTCTCCCCCTACCCCCAGCGCCGGCGGCCGCACCTCCACCAGCTCACCACCCCCCGCCGCTCCTCCATCTCCACCAGCCGGCGGGGCCTCCCCCATCTCCACTCGCCACCGCCGCCTCCCCCATCTCCAGTTCTCCACCCGCCGTCCGCTGCCTCCATCCACCTCCTCCACCCGCCGTCTCCCCCTCCCCCATCTCCACCCGCCGACGGGGCCTCCCCCATCTGCAGTTCTCCACCCGCCGACCGCTACCTCCATCCACCTCCTCCACCCGCCGCCTCCCCCTTGTAAGATCGAGGAGGCCGACTAGAGGGGGAATGAATAGGCGTTTTAAAACTTCTATGAGCTAAAACCGATTTCTAATGCGGAAGCTAAATATCAATTCGGTTTAGCTTAAATCAACTAAGTTCACTAAGTGCACCAACAATACAAGTCAATAATAAATAGAGCAATTTAGCAAAGACTTGTAAGTTATCAACTAATGATATGATTAATCAAGCACATACAAGATAGCAATCATACAAATGAATAAGCAATTATACAATGAATGTAAATTGCACAATGTAAAGCATATGAAAGCTAATCACAAGAAGCACACGTGACACAATGATGTTTTACCGTGGTGGTCGAGACTTGCTTGCCTCCCATAATCCACGCTGAGGGAAACCCAAACCTATTGGGCCGGCCCACCAATTAAGCCTTCCTCCGAGGTATCAACCACCTCGCCCACTAGGGTTGCTCGACTCCACTCCGAGATGGCGAGCATCAAGCCACTCACAAACGCCTGTCTTCTCACAAGCTTCATTTGAGAAGATCACCGACGCACGACGCCCACGCCGCCTAGGTGTCGGCAAACACCAAGAGTAACAAGTCTCAACTCTCACTTGAACCAATCAAGTGTCAACGCCTCGTGGATACTAAATCCACCACCTAATGCAACACATGCAATAGAATTTGCCTCTCAAACCTCACTAAGTGCAACACATGCACAAATGGGAGTAGAGGGCTTGCTCTTAGCTCAAGGGAACTCAATGGGGCTCAACTACTCCCCTCACACGGCCAAGGTGGGTATTTATAGTCCACACACAAAAACTAGCCGTTAGGAGAAGATTCTCAAAAACAGCAGGGCTGGCTCGATCGCAAGCACTTGGCCGGCCGGATCGCACCTCCAACGGTCGAAAACTAGCCGTTAGAGGGCCTCCGGCCGATCACTAACTAATGGCCGGCCAGACCGCCCAGCCGGGCCGACCGCCCAGCCGGCCGACGCTCGAACACTCCGGCCGATCGCACTACCAAAACCGTAAAATCAACTCTCCGAAAGCCGATCGTCCTTGACCCGAGTCCGGCCGAGCGCACTCATAACGCCGGCCGACCGCCACCAATTTCGAAAAACGCCGCTCGAAAAACTTGACCGCGGCGACATTCATGAGTCCGGCCATCCGCCATACAACGCCGGCCGATCGCATCGAGATCAACTCGTGATTTTGCATTTCTTTTCAACTCAAATTTGCAAAACACATTTGCAAAAGATATGAAATGCAAACAAGGCATGTAGGCAAGATTCTCAACAAGTTGCAAAACATATTTGCCAACTTTTAGAATCAAACCACAAAATGCACTTCGCTTCAACTCAATTTGCAAAACACATTTGCCAAATTGACGCGCTATGCGAACAACAATAAAAGCGAGATTCTCAACAAGTTGCAAAACACATTTTCCAACTTTTAGAATCAACGCCACAAGTTGCACTTCGCTTCAACTCAATTTGCAAAACACATTTGCACAATTGACAAGCGATGCAAACAACGATAAAAGCGAGATTCTCAACAAGTTGCAAAACACATTTGCCAACTTTTAGAATCAACGCCACAAGGAATAAGGTACATGGACTTAAACTATTTGCAAAACACATTTGCAAACTCAAGTCACATGCTACAAGGAATAACCATGAGCCTCAACTATTTGCAAAACGCATTCGCAAATATAGGCACCATGTTAAGTTGAGCTAGAGCAAACACAATGAGCTATCAACACATGACTAACTCAAACTACTAGTCAAGACCCATCTTAATAGTACGGCAACCTATACTAGCAATCCGGTCTACAACCAAACACCAAGACCGGTAAAAGACTAGGAACACATCCTTAGCCCTAGCTAGTCATACCTTTTCCTTGCACACTTTCTTGAAGCTTGATGACGCACATCCACACTTCAAGTCCGGGTCCTTGACTTGACAATCATCAACACATGATGATTTCTTTTTTCTTCGGGATCTCGACTTGATATCCATCAACACATGATGACATCTTCTATCCCGAGTCTTGATATGCATCAACCCATGATGCAATCTTCACTTGACTTCCATCAACTCATGATGGTTCTTCTCTCGACTTGATGATCAACCAATGATCATCTCATCTTCTTGAACTTGACACGCATCAACTCATGATGCATCCTTTACTTCAAGCTCTTCTTCAACATCATCAACCCATGATGATCTTCCTCTTCTTGAACCTCATCAACGCATGATGATTTATTCTTTTTCAAGAATCTTGACTTGATGACAATCAACTCATGATGTCATCCAAAGTCTTCAACCACCTAGAACATAACCTATTCATCCAACTCTTGAAAAATGTTAGTTCTACAAGGTGATTGTCATTAATTACCACAACAAACCATTAACCAATAATGGTGGGACAAGATACCACAATCTTTTCCTCTTTGGTAATTGATGACAACCAACACAATTACAGATAATTGAATGTAATTGGTATGAGTATATATAAACACGAAGTTATATATATACACTCAAGAGTTATGTTTCAAAGTAGATCACAAAGATCAATACTAATGAAACAACAAGGTCATGAGTATATATGAACTACACATGTTATATATACCATGAGTATATACGAACTACACAAGTTGTATATACTTTAAGTATATATGAACTACACAAGTTATATATACCATGAGTATATACGAACTACACAAGTTGTATATACTTTGAGTATATATGAACTACACAAGTTATATATACCAAATATGAGTGTATACAAACTACACAAGTTGTATATACTCACATGAATATATTAACTACGCAAGTTAGATATATTCAATGATATATGAGCATATATGAACTACACAAGTCTCATATGCTCACATAAGAGTATATATGAACTACACAAGTTATATATACCAAATATGAGTGTATACAAACTACACAAGTTGTATATACTCACATGAATATATTAACTATGCAAGTTAGATATATTCTCATATACCCATATGAATATATTAACTACACAAGTTAAATATATTCAAGGATATGTTTCAAAGTAAGGATCCCAAATATATGTGAAGAAAGAATATAGATCAATACTAATGAAACCACAAAATATAGAATGAACTCCCCCTAAATGTGTGCATACACAAATGTGTAAAGGAACATATGCACATATCCAAGTTAACCTTTTTGGTGGAGTTTAACCTATATTTTGGATCCGAGGAATGCAACAATATACAATAAAAAGAAGTAGAATGCATACCTTTTGTATTCTTATCTTTATATCCAAACGAGACTAAGTAATTGATAATCAATAGAATTGTTAGTCTCACAAATAGATTTGTCATTAATGAATACATACATGTTTGGATTTTTGCTTTTATATTCAAGCTAAGACTAAACATGATATAACAATAGGAGTGTTAGTCTCACACTTGCATGCCTTCATGATTTTCACCTTTATATCCAAATAAGACTACACAATATGTATATCAATAAAAAGTGTTAATCTCCTAATTAGATTTATCATTAATTACCAAAACTCCATTAACACATAATGGCGGGTCTAGATCTTTCACCCCTCCCCTCCCCCATCTCCACTCGCTGGTGGCGCCTCCCCCATCTCCACCCGCAGCCCAGCTCGTCTCGTCCTCCTCACCGGCCACTTGGACCTGGTCCATCCACCGCCGCCTCCTCCTCACCGGCCAGCTGCTCCATTCGCCGCCTCCTCTTCCTCACCCGTCACCACCACCTGCTCCATCCACCACCCTGTCCTCCCCCTGGCCGCGTTCTCTTCTCCCTCTGTGCTCCTACCTCCCCCCAGTGCTCCCCTCGTGCTCCCCCCGGCGGCCCGGCCCGTGCTCCACTCGGTTGCCCAAGCTCGCCATCGCCGAGCCTGCTGTTCTTGCGAAGTTGCGATTTCATTTGTTAGGAACTGAATACTGATGCTTGTTTTGGATCATTGGATGTGATGTGCTTGTTTTGGATGAACTGATGCTTGTTTGATGTGCTTGAGGTGGATGAACTGATAGAAATTTTTGTAATGCTTGTTGGATGTACTGGATCTGGATGAACTTATAGAAATGTTTGTAATGCTTGTTGGTTGTACTAGATCGGAATGAATTGAATGAACTGATGCATCAGCTCCTTCTTGGCTCGCGAGCCCGTTCGAGCCAGCTCGAGCCTGTCTCCGAGCCGAGCCGAGCCACCTTTCTGGCTCGTGCTCGAATTGAGCCGAGCCGAGCCGAGCCAATCGTGCATAAACGAGCTCGTCAGCGAGCCGAGCCGAGCTCGCTCTCGGCCGGCTCGTTTCTAGCCCTATCTTGAGGTCTTCTTCTTTCTCCCATGTGGCTTCACTTTCTGGATGGTGACTCCACTGCACCTTGTATGATCTGATGATTCTACTTCTGGTAACACGTTCTGCGACATCCAAAATTTTAATTGGTCGCAGGAGGGTGTGGTCTTCTGGCACTCGAAGGCATTTCTTTAACTGCGACATGTGGAAGATATTATGCACTGCTGACAAGGCTGCTGGTAGCTCCAGTTGATAAGTTACTTCTCCACGCCTTGCCAAGATCTTGTATGGCCCGATATATCTGGGTGCGAGTTTTCCTTTCGTCTGGAATCTCCTTACTCTTCTGAGTGGAGTAACTCTGAGATAGACAAAATCTCCTACCTCAAAGTTTAATTCCTTCCGACAGTTATCAGCATAACTCTTCTGTCGGGATTGAGCTACTTTCAGACGTTCCCGTATAGCCTTTACTTTACTTTCAGCTTCTTTGATCAACTCAGGTCCAAAGAGCTGATGTTCTCCCACCTGATCCCAAAGAAGTGGAGTTCGGCATTTCCTACCATACAAAGCTTCAAATGGAGCCATCTGCAGACTGGCTTGGTAGCTTTTGTTGTACGAGAACTCTGCATATGGCAGATCCTTGTCCCAACCTTTTCCATAATCTAGGGCGCAGGCTCGAAGCATATCCTCGAGAACTTGGTTGGTGCGTTCCGTCTGACCATCGGTCTGGGGATGATAGGCTGTACTGAAGTTGAGTCTGGTTCCCAAAGCTTCATGCAGGCTCTACCAAAACCTTGATGTAAATTGGGAACCTCTGTTCGGATACGATCCTCTTGGGTACCCCGTGTAGACAGACGATCCTGGCTATGTACAATTTGGCTAACTTGCTGCTCTGGTAGGTGGTCTTGACAGGAATAAAGTGAGCTACTTTAGTCAACCAGTCAATTACCACTCAGATGGAGTCGTATCCTGATTGGGTCCTAGGGAGTCCGGTGATGAAATCCATACCAACTTCTTCCCACTTCCACTCGGGAATTGGTAATGGTTGCAACAGACCAGCGGGTCGTTGATGCTCTGCCTTGACTCGCTGGCAAACATAACATCGAGCGACGAATTTAGCAATTTCGCGCTTCATGCTGACCCACCAGTATTTTTCCTTTAGGTCCTGGTACATTTTGGTGCTTCCAAGATGAATGGAGTATGGTGATTCATGAGCTTCTTTCAAAATCGACTCTTTTATCTCCTGTTGATTGGGAACACAAATGCGGTCTCCAAACCACACTGTTCCTTGCTCATCCTCAGAAAAACCTGGGGTTTTGCCTCTTCTCATGTTCTTTTTGATTTCTTTGATGTCTTCATCTTCTAACTTCCTTGCTCTGATCTGACTCTGAAGAGTTGGTTGAACTTCCAAAGCGTTCACACAGCCCTGATTGACAATCTCTAAGTTCAGGTGCCTCAGTTCTTCATACAACTCTAGCTGATTCTTTTGCACCAAGATGGTGTTACCGTACGCCTTTCTACTCAGGGCATCTGCCACCACGTTGACTTTGCCCGGATGATAATGGATTTCGAGATCGTAATCCTTTATCAACTCCAACCATCTTCTTTGTCGGAGATTGAGTTCCGATTGGGTGAAGATGTATTTCAGACTCTTATGATCCGTGAAAATCTCACGGCGGTTACCAATGAGGTAGTGCCGCCAGATTTTCAAAGCGTGCTTAATTGCTGCTAACTCAAGATCATGAGTCGGGTAATTCCCTTCGTGTGGTCTCAACTGCCGGGATGCATATGCCACGACTTTGCCTTCCTGCATTAGTACACATCCGAGGCCTTGACAGGATGCGTCACAGAAGATCTCAAAGTCCTTGCGGATGTCCGGTAGAATTAACACCGGTGCTGAGACTAGCCTCTTTTTTAGTTCCTGAAAACTTTCCTCACAGGCGCTTGTCCATTCAAACTTCTTCTCCTTCTTCAGAAGTTGGGTCATAGGTCTTGCGAGTTTAGAGAAACCTTCGATGAACCTACGGTAGTAGCCCGCTAGTCCAAGGAAACTTCTCACTTCGGTGACTGATCTGGGTTGTTTCCAGTCCATCACTGCCTCAACTTTGGCGGGGTCTACTACAATTCCTCCCGCGGACACAATATGTCCAAGAAATGCCACTTGACTTAGCCGAAATTCACTCTTGCTGAATTGTCGAGCGGGTTGTTTTGCATAAACGGCATTTTCGGATTAAATAACACTAATAGTTTTCTAAGGCCAATTTTAATACCATAGTTGAAATCAGTGGTTAAGATGACAATGAATAGTGGATAACCTCCATTAAATGAATAGTGAAGGATACCCTCCTAACACTTGGCTAACCACCCCATTTTACCATAGGATTATCCATCCTAAAAACATCTGTGGAAATCATTTTATAAACCAAAAACAAGTCTAACTTAGAGTGGCTTTGCTAGCATGTCCATGACCGCGGACGCGGCTATTCGAATAGTTTCTACTCTGCAGAGTTTGTACAGCTTTACCCACACGAGATAATATGCTTTTAATGTCGGCCAATGCACGCTTCCGAAGGCGTGTGACTAAGCAATTATCATGAGGCCGTTACAAAGCAGTATCTTAATGTATTTATGCCCGCTAAGGTTTCACTACCATTGGACTAACCATCCTCCGGCAGCCCCCTCTTGCGCCCGGTGGGACTAATGTCTAACCAACACCCACACATACAACATAGCATAAATATCACTAAGATACCACAGATTATTTAGCCAAATCTGTCCCATTCCAGACATGTGGTGGTACGGTAAGGCGTAGCAAAATACGCTCAAAGACCGGTCCTTAACTGACTTGGGCGACTTACCATTTAAATAAACCCATGGGCCGTAATCCTAACCAGATTAGGCCCGTGCATGAACCTGCACCCACCATACTTCCATCACGCCCAAGTCCAAACCCATTTTATTTTATTTAGAGTGAAAAACTCATAAAAAGCCTTCCGTGGTAAAACAATACCACCGAAACAATTTAAAATCAAATTGTAAAGGATTTGGCTAAACCTTCCCAAATAAAAGTGGTCTAAGCATGGCTAAGCATATGTCAAATTTTAATATCACTTTGCCTAAGGGTGTCATGGTATTCATATTCAAAAATCAACTTGGCCATACAATGGAGATTGGAGTAACTATATATAAACAGGACATTTAAACCATTATATAAACATATGCATGCGATAGTAATTTAAAACAGGAATTAAATAATTTAAAAATACTGGGAGCAATATGATCAATAGTGTAACTTGCCTTCGTTGAAGTCTTGAAATTCTAAATTGTCGGAAGGATCTAACTCTCCGGAGTCGTCGAGGTCTATACGTGAAAATCGACAAATTAACTCCAAATTCAAATAAATTCAAAACTCAGCTCAAACTAACTCCAAACTGAAATATTTTGCTTTAGTTAGCTAGATTATGATTTTAGACAAATTTTGCAATTTGAACCACCCAATTTGGAGTTCATATGCAAAAGTTATGAATTTTAGAAGTTTAATACAAAAATCTGGAATTTAAAAGAATTCTACAATTATTTTCTAAAGGAAATTCTATTTATTGCGCAAGGTGGCCTTGTGAACAGATTTCGGGATTAAAAGAATTTAATTAAAAATCCTGACATGCGGGCCCCACTGTAAGTGGCTCGGTGCTCATGGACTGAGTCCACCGAAGGCTCGGGCTCGGGTGGGTTGGTGTGGTGGCACGCTCGGGCTGACCTGGCAGCCACGTGAGCCTTGATGTTGAGGTGGCGTCGACCTGGCGCCTACGTGGCAAGGCCACGTAGTCCTAGCGAGCGGCGGCGCTACGGTTGCAAGCTCGCCGGCGTTTCACGCCCCGGCGAGCTAAATGAACATGCCCAAAATGGAGAGGAGCGGTGCGATCACGCGGTGTTACCAAGGCATGGCGAAAGGTTGACGGCGACGAGGATCGTGGCGGTTTGAGGTTGGCGACGAGGCGGGCGTTCGGCGTCCTTCAGAGTGGGTGGCGGCTCCGGCCGCAACGTCGTGGCGATGTCGATTCGGCGGGTCGGGCGTCTATGGTGGCGCGAATCGAGAAAAACAAAGGTTTCGCCGACGGAATCCTCGTTAGGGCGCTTCGGAGCAGAGGATGTGGTGACATTGTGTTGCGGTGGTGGACGCTTCCTATTTATAGGCGCGGGGTGGCCGAGCTGCGTGGAGCTCAGGTACCGCGACGTCGCGGAGAGAATTCGCGGCGAAAGAAAGGAAAGAAAGGGCCGTGTCGGATCAAGGATTTTAATGCGCCTGATCACGGGGATGCGGCGGATTTACTCAAGGTTCCACAAAAAGAAGGAAGAGGAGGGAGAAGAAAGGAAAGGAGGAAGATGACGGAGAGCGATCCGATTTTGATCGGACGGTGGAGATAGAATGTGCGGCATGAGCTACAATTGGATCTTGATCGTAGACCGAGATTAGAGGAAGCGAAAGCGGTAAGTTAGGTTTGGGCGTAGCCGTATTTAGATCTAACGGTCATCGGTGGTTGAGGATGTTGGAGTTGTCCGAATGCTCCATTGGTATCCGACGCGTTTGTCGGCAGTGGGTCAAGAGAATATGGAAGCGGGCGTCGTGCGCGAAATGGTCCGGGCCGAGTGGGTTTGGCCGCAAATCTCTTTTGATTTACGATTTAATTAAATCGATAATTCAATTTGGCTTTAGAAAATAGCAATTTAAGTCCAAAATTTGAGAAAATTCACGAAATTCTCTGAGCATTTAGGACTTAAATAAAATATTTCAGCTATTTTGTGGTAGTAGATTTTGCACATAAATTTGGTTAGCTTTAATTTATTAAGGAAAGCTTTTGAAAAACCAGAAAATCCACAAAATACATAAATTTTAATTTCTTCAAAATTTGGGCTGTTACATGAATTTGGCATAAAGCTGGTGTTCCCTGAGTTTGTCCAGGATCATTCTGAGGTGCTTTTTATGTTCTTCTTCATCCTTTGATTAGATAAGAATGTCATCGGTGAAAACAACCACAAACTTATCCAAGAATTCCATGAACACTTTGTTCATCATATTCATGAAATAGGTAGGCGTTTGTCGACAGAAGAATCCATATCGGTGGTGAAGGCGGTCTTGAATATCTTCCTGCGATCTTGATTGGTGATAGCTCAATCTTCGAGAAGACACTTGCTCCCTTTAGCTGATCAAACAGATCATCAATCCTGGGTAACGGGTATTTGTTCTTGATTGTCACCTCATTGAGTCATCTGTAATCAACGCATATTCTCATACTATTGTCTTTCTTCTTGACAAATAGTACTGGTGCTCCTCAAGGTGAAGAACTGGGTCGAATGTACCCTTTGCTTCGCAATTCTTCAACTTGTTTCTTTAGCTCTGCTAACTCATTGGCTAGCATTCTATAGGGCCGCTTTGAGATTGGAGCTGTCCCGGAGACTAGATCGATTAGGAACATTATGTCTCTATCTGGTGGCATGCCGGGTAGATCATCCGAAAGACATCGGGGTATTCCCACGTCACGGGTATGTCTTCAAGCTTTACTTCCTTCAAGCTGGTGAGGATGGAACTTCCTCCGGTGCGGGTGTTGGGCTTGAATTCGACTGAAATTCCTGCTCATTGGTGAGGGTGATAGACCTATTGGTACAGTCTATTTGTCCATGGTTTTTGGTTAGCCAGTTCATGCCAAGAATTACATCTAGCCCTTGGAAATGCAGGACTATCAAGTCTGCCAAGAAAGACACTCCGGATATTTCCAGAATAAGATTTGGGCACAGAGATCTGGATCTCATTTTCGAGCCCGGGAATGAATTATCATAGGGGTCTGAAGCTCGGTCAATAAAGTTTCCCGGTTGTTGTCGGATGCCCCTTAGCAAATCACTACCGGACACGGCTTCTTTGCCGAGTGTCCCCGCCTTTGCCGAGTGCTTTTTATCGGGCACTCGGCAAAGAGGCTATTCTTAAGTGCGGATAGAAAGAACTTCGGCCAACATCGCACTCGGCAAAGAGATGGTTTGCCGGGCCAAACACTTTCGACAAAAAATTACACTCGGCAAAGATCAGGTTTGCGAGTGTGTGGGCGACACTCGGCAAACCAGAACACTCGGCAAAGGGCACCACCGTTAACGGCGGCGGCCGTCGTTAACCCTTTGTCGAGTGTCTTCTCCGACACTTCGGCAAAGAGGTCTCCGCTGCAGGAAGTGTCATTTTTGACACTCGGTGAAACCATTTTTTTTCCTTTTGACCTCCAAACTTTTACAGCATCCTCATACAATACCGGTACTCTATGTTCCAATGTGGCACATTTCTCGGACTTTTCTATATTTCTTTAATTTATTTCAATTAATTGAATTTTCTTGGATAATTCAAATTATAAGCGCTAGTCATTCGAATAATGAAAAAATGAATGGAAAAATGATATTCATGTTATTTAGTATAATGTGAGGCGTAACGAGAGCAGACCGCAATTTGAACATCTTGTTCACGAAACATGACCACGAACTTGCGATCGAGTTGTTTTTAAATTGTATAAAAAGCAAGCGAAGTCGAAAATCATGAAACTGTTCAAGATGTCATGATATCATATGTGAGGCTATGATAAAAATTTGAGAAAGGTTTGCGCAAGTTGTCACGTCATGATGCTTGCAAGCCAAGAAAAGCAGAAGAATACGTGACAACTTCTTCGGAGATTCTTGGTTTGTAAGCATCGTATGTGACAACTTCAAAGAAACATTCTCAAATTTTTATCACAGCCTCACATATGATATCATGACATCTTGACAAGTTTCATGATTTTCTGACTTCGTTTGCTTTATACAATTTAAAACAACTCGACCGCAAGTTCGTGGTCATGTTTCGTGAACAAGATGTTCGAAATTGATGATACTGCTCCTCGTTACGCCTCACATTATACTAAATAACATGAATATCATTTTTCCATTCATTTTTTTCATTATTCGAATGACTAGCGATTAATTTGAATTATCCAAGAAAATTCAATTAATTGAAATAAATTAAAGAAATATAGAAAAGTTCGAAAAATGTGCCACATTGGAACATGGAGTACTAGGTATTGTATGAGGCTGCATGTAAAAGTTTGAAGTCAAAAGTGAAAAAATATGGTTTCTGCCGAGTGTCAAAAATGACACTCGGCAAAGGAGCCTCTTTGGAGAGTGTCGAGATAAGACACTCGGCAAATATTTTTAATTTTTTTAAAACCCTCTTTGCCGAGTGCGGATCGGGGCACTTTCGGCAAAGAGGATTTAACCAGCACACTAATTTTATTTATTTTTTAAAAAAACCCTCTTTAAGTGCGGATCGGGCACTTTCGGCAAAGGGATTAACCCGTCTTGACTAATTTTATTTTTTTAAAAAACCCTCTTTGCCGAGTGCGGATCGGGGCACTCGGCAAAGAAGATTTAACGATCGGCCCACACACGCGCACACCGCCCGCGCCACGCACACACACGCGCGCGCCGGCTCAGCGCTAGCGCCGCCGCCGCTCGCCGCGCTCACGCGCCCGCTTCACCGCACCGCGCCCGCCGCGCCTGCTGCGCCCGCCGCGCCGCGAGGAGGAGGAGAAAGAGAGGAGGAGGAGGAGAGGAGGAGAAGGAGGAAGAGAAGGAGGAGGAGGAAGAAGGAGGAAGGAGGAAGAAGGAGGAGGAGGAGGAGGAGGCGCCCGGCGCGCGTTGCCCACGTCCCCGACGCTTCCCGGCCGTCGCCTTGTCCACCGGCGCCTTGGCCCCTTCACCACCGCCGCCTCGACGCCCACTAGGTATGCCATACCGCCGTCGTCATCGTAGTATTACTAGTAATTGCGGTAGTAGTAGTGGTAGAGTATCAGTGGTGGTAGTCTAAGTAGTCGTAGGAGTGGTTTTGACATTGTTATATATATGTGGTTGGATATAATCTTGTGCATGTCAGCCATCGTGCCGTTCATATATATGTGCATGTCGCCATCGTGCGTTAGTTTTCTTGCAGTTTTGGAAACCTCACCGTGCGAGGAGTGTTTGCGAAATTTTGTATTGATAGTTTTATGTTTCTTTTTTGCGAGAAGAGCGATCGGGCGGCGCCGGGTACCTCGGCGACCCGATCGCCTTCTTCGCGCGGCTGCTGGTCACTGCACGCGTCGCCTCGCCGCTGCCGCACATACCGCCACGGCCCGCTAGCCCGACTCCACCGCCACCTAGGTATAGCCCCTCTTTCCGTATCATGGTCGTAGATCACGTAACCCGATTAGGCGTCTCCGTTCGAAAGAGATACGGTTGGAAATATGCGATATTTCCATATCTAAAACCATATCTGTTTGAATTGTCCACGTTTTTGGACAGCCAGCGGATGCGTAGGTGGGGTTAGTTTCCATGGTGCGCTCCGTCCGAGACAGAGTTTGACATCATCTCCTTGTTGTTCTCCTGATACACACTCTCCCCGGCGGGCGTGTATTTGGAGAGCAGTGAAAAATCTTCTTGAAATCTGTCTCGAATAGGAGAGCATGAAACTAACCTCATCTCTGAGATCCTCGCGTGATTAGGACCTATCCTCACCTATTATATAGTAGGAGCGTCGTGTAGATGCAATTGATGTTTATATTACTGCGCTATATATGTTAAAGGATGGAGGACCGTGAGTGGATGTACGGGCGCGCAAGTTAGGTCAGTCACCAATGAATGGATCGACAAGACCGATGCTTTCTTGGAGCGGGCATTTGGCGTGGGCGCTAAAGGAGCGAGTAAAATTTGTCTGTCCCTGCAGCAAATGTGCAAGCAGGAAAAGACAAGCGAAGAAGGTCATGGGGAACATCTTTGGAAGAATGGATTTACGGCGGACTATACCGGTGGGTCTACCATGGTGAAGCCGATCGTATGAGAGAGGAGGTGGTGAGACCACGCGTCGAGGATTATGATCTTGATACGGGTAGCGACATGTTAAATGACTATCACGAGGCACGATTCGAAGGGCGTGCGGAGGAGGAGCGGAGGCAACGCAAAGGCGTTCTCGACATGTTTGCGCGACACGAAACCCCTTCACGGCGGACAAAGGTTTCTCAACTGGATGCCATTGGGCGCATAATGGCGTTAAAGTCGATATAGCTTTGAGTCGATCGCCTTCGATGGTATGTTGATGATTATTGGCGACTTGCTTCGGAGGGTCACCTACGCCAAAGAGCATGTACGAGTCACAAAAACTCGCTTCGTGCACTTAAGATGCCGTATGAGCGGATACATGCTTGCAGAAAGTGCGTCCCTATTTAGGAACGAATACGTGGAAGCAAATCTTGTCAAAGTGTAAATCATCTAGGTTCTGAGTAGATTCGTGATGGCGGAAGAGGCGGCTTGACATTCCGTGACAATCCTACGGCACCTTCCGTTCATACCGAGGATCCAACGGCTATACATGACCGAGGAATCCATGAAGCAGATGACATGGCGCAAAAATGGCAAGCGATACAATCTCGCGAGATGGTACATGCATCCGATGGTGAAGCATGGACCCACTTTGATGGCATTCATCATGAGAAAGCTAAAGAGGCTCGTAATGTGCGTGTTGCGCCGGGCAGCGGATGGGTTCAATCCTTATGGAATGATGGCTGCCCCATACACATGTTGGCGTGTTCGTTATCCCCTCAATCTCCCCGTATGCTTTCAGCGGCGAACGTATTCTTGTCGTTGATAATTCCTGATACCCGGGAATAATATGGGTGTGTTCATGGAGCACATGATTGATGAACTAGAATGGATCAGACGTTAATGTTCCACGATGGGTATGCAACTAATCGAGGAGGAGTGAACTTATCTACTATGCGAGTCTTAGGGATGAAGAGTCATGACTACCACATATGGATTGAGCGGCTTCTTCCGCGATGGTTGAGGCTATGTCCCACGAGCATGTCCGGCTAGTCTTGTGAGAGTTGAGCTATTTCTTTCGCGACTTTGTGCCAGGAGTTATCTCGGACCGTGATTGCGACTTGGAAAGAATGGCACTTTGTGTTGCTCTGTAAGTTGGAAAGATCTTTCCACCCGGCTTCTTCAATCGATGCGGCATTTGATTTTGCACCTCCCGTCGAGGCACGCATGGGGGCCCGTGCGAGGCCGTTGGTGCTATCAATCGAGAGATGTTTAAAGGTTCTTGAAAGAAATGTAGAAATAAATGCAAAATCGAGGCTTCCATTGCGAGGCATACGATTCGGAGGAGGTGGCGAACTTCACAACAACATACTATGGTAACAACCTCCTAGCGTGCATAATCCGCCCCTCGTTACAATCTTTGGCGAAAATGAATCGAACCTCGGCCTTTTAGGGCGCTTCGGAGCGCAAGTGCATGGACCCCAAGACCTTGAATCATGAAGAGTGGCGCCATATCATGCTATACGTGTTGACCAACCTTGACGAGTGGCACCGTACATGCGATGAAGTTCTCAACGAACTTGTTAAATCGCCGTCACTATTACGCATCAACCCCCTTGTTTCTCGTTGGTACAGGAATTTCTTCATGAATTCGGCGTCAATCAAGGATCCTACCCCACGCGGTAGATACCCTTCTTAGGCAGTGCGGAAATGGAATGCCTGATTTCATTTCTTGGTTCAAGCGGAAGGTACCGTCCAATTTAGCTCGTACTTAGTTTGACATTCCAAGTTACTCGTACATGCGAATAATATAACGATGTATCTGCTTGAGCTTGCGGGGCGAGGGATGCGTCTATGTGTGCCGAGTTGAGACAGAGTTGCGATGGCTTTGCCTATAGGGTCAGTCATTTTACGGTTATGGCGTGAATGGATATCGCTTTCGCACAACAAGCTACTGGCGAGTCATTGTCGAAGAACCACAAGTTCGGAGTTTTACGCGGCGTTGATGAGTCGAGTATTATGGAAGAATTGAAGAAATATACAAACTCAAGTTTCATGGTTCCAAACCTTTTAATCCGTCATATTCAAATGCCATTGGTTTGATCCTCGAAGTAACGAGGCGGACATATTCTAATCTTGGGCTAGTCGAAATTCGACAGATTCCGTCTTACCGGAGCGATGTCTATATTGTGGCCCAACAGCCACGCAAGTTTATTATCTCCCATATGCGTGTCAAACCATAAGACATCTTAAGGGTTGGGATATTGTGCACAGGGTATCGCCACACGGTAAAGTGTCTGTCCCAAACGATGAAGATTACAACTTAGACCCAAACACATATGACGGAGAGTTCTTTCAAGAAGAGGACTAGAAGGGAGGTTTGAGATAGACTTAACAAAGTGATCGGAATAGAAGTAGACAATGAAACGGTTATTGAAGAGGACGCTGGAGATGAGGTGCAAAATGTGAAGGACTTATAAATGCTTGAGCGATTACATTTAGACAATGACAATGGCAACATTGCTCATTCGGATAGTGTTGATTATTTAGACATGATTGATAGTGATGATGAGACTTATGATCCGGCTAATCCCGATCATGAAGATTATTTCTAATACATGTAATACTATGTTATTTTGTAATTACGTTTTGTTTATTTTGCATCTCTTTCTAAGTACTTCTTGTTTATCTGTGCTTATTGGTTTACTCTTTTTAATTGCGGTGATTGAACAAAGATGGTGGGCGGTGGGATGAGAAGCTAACATCCTTGTACCGAGACAAGGACCAGCTGAACAGGGAGAGTAGGAGGAGGAGCGGCCGAGGGAGTCGTCGCTGCCGCCCGTAGCGGGAGAGGAGGAGGAGGAGTGTGCCCGGAGGGCGCCGGGAGGCGCGGGAGGGCGCCACGGGAGGGCGACGAGGAGGCGCGAGGAGGGCGCGGGAGGCGGCGAGGAGGCGCAGAGGGGCGCGCGGGAGGGCGGCGAGGAGGCGGCGGCAGGGGTTCCGCTTCCTCTAGTTCGTCGGCGTCTCCTTGCGAGGTCCCGCGAGCCTCCTCGGCGACCGATACCTGCGTGAGAGGCGTCCGTGATTCGACCCAAGGGAAAAGTAAGTAACTTTAGATGTTATCACTACTTTATATGATATGTTGAAAATCAAAATAGAAATTAATAATTTTTCTTAATCACTTGGGCAGGAACTGGACGATTGTGGCGAGTGGAGGTGCTCACACACGCCAAGTCAACGACATCCTCGGTCTTCTGTGCAAGGAGCACTTCCCTGGCCTGGTTGAGTACGCCGGAGTGACGGGGCCGTCCTACTCGTTTGACCACTACGCCGCCGCCCCCGATGCTGCAGATCGGGCCCGCAGGGTATTCAACAACAAGGCGGAGCGGGTGAAGCAAGAGCTGTGGGTAAGTCTTCCTCGCACTACATTGCTCAATACATCGTATTCATTGGACATTCTTGAAATAATGAATGGATACATCGTGTTTGTATGCAGGATTTCTTTAGATGCCAGGACGGACATGAGGCCAGGGCGGATGCGGTGGCTACCAAATCCTGCAAAAACTCGTCGTGGACATGCATTACGAGGCGCGCATCCGTGCGTCGTAACTTACCGCGGACCGTCCTTGGAGCGAAGGTCACCAAAGGGACTTAAGAACCATGACGCGACCGGGACCGACCGCAGCGGTAAATCTGAACATTATACTGATTCCTTTTGAGATTAAGTAGGCTTAATTTCATCTTACGATATGTCATGTACTTGATGGCTGTAGATGATTCCTTATTGGTGCGCGCGCATCCCGATCTTTGAGAGCAGATGGTGCACAAGTGGTGCTCACGCGAGTGGAGGAGACGCACAACTTGTCTTTGGGGCGGCGTTTGATGATGCAGTGTAGCACACCATCAAGGTAGCGCAACCTCTGCGGATCTGTGAGAAACATGGGTACGCGAATTCATTTATTTATTCTAACGCTCAGTTCCGCATGATTTCTAATCATCTTGCTTTTTTTCGCGATCGGCGTCACATGGTGGCGACCTTGCTCCATCTTCAAGGCATTTGCTATGGCCCACAAGGGCAAGGCGACGTCCGACGTCGACTACAACCGGAGGATTCGGGCGAGGCGTACAACAATGCGACCGCCCACAACCGCCTTAGTGAGTACACATCGATGGCAAGGAGGTCCATGGGCGAGTGCGATCCGAGCACCGAGGACCTTGATGGAGAAGTCGTCATGAGGGTGGGAGGAGGCAAGAAGCATGGGCGATCTTTGGATTGGCGACAGCGCAATCGACTCGGCCGCTTCTCGGTCTCTCGATTCGAGCAAGAGCAAGCGCGACGAGCACGAGCCCGCCATACGACCTCGGCGGGACACTTCACACCACCGGGTGGAGGCACTCGAGGTTATTCCTGGTTTATTCATCGTTCATTGGTTTTCATATCTTTCCTTTGCATTATTGTAACATTGGGGTGAATATATTGTAGGCCCATTGGAACAAGAGAGGAGGATACGGGAAGCGAGATCGGGCGAAGATGGAGAGGTGGAGGTCGAGCGGCGGCCGGCAGCGGAGGATGGCGGAGATTCTTCAGTACATGCAAAGTCTTGGCGCCGCTACGGGTGTAGCTCCGCCACCTTCGCTATTCGCTCCACCTCCACCTCCACCTCCTGACTATTCTACTCCTGTGAGTATAAATATTTTAGTTTGTATGTTCATGTGAGTAGAAGTTATTTGTGATATATTGTGAGACATGTGACGTTTGTGATATATTGTGAGACATGTGACGTTTGTGATATATATGTGGTGTTGGTGATATATATGTGCTGTTGATGATATATATGTGATGTTGATGATGTTTGTTATATATATATCTTCTGTTTGTTTGGATGGGATGTAAAAAAAAAATAGGATGTTTTCAGTCACTTTGCCGAGTGCAATGGCCATGACACTCGGCAAAGTGACCAATGCTTTGTCGAGTGCCACGGGCCAGGCACTCGGCAAAGTGACCAATGCTTTGCCGAGTGTCCTCCCGGTGGCACTCGGCACAGACGCCACCTTTGCCGAGGGTTTGATTCAATGGCACTCGGCAAAGCGGAGACCTTTGCCGAGTGCTTGACCTTGACACTCGGCAAAGACGTCGTCACGGTGGCGCTCGCCGTCACGGCGGCTTTTCTTTGCCGAGTGTTAGATTAGCACTCGGCAAAGCTTTGCCGAGTGCCCGATAAAGTGCACTCGGCAAAGGGTCTGTGCCGATAAACTGCATTTCGAGCGCCCTTTGCGAGTGTACCACTCGGCAAAGCCTTTGCCGAGTGTATATCGGCCTTTGCCGAGTGCACGAGGCACTCGGCAAAGAAGTCGCTCTCGGTTATGCTGGGCCTTTTCTACCATAGTTAATTGATTTGTTTCCTTGCATGGTGTTCAATGTTTTTTAAAGTTAATATAACCAATCTTATATGTAATGCAATATTATATAAATTCATGAGGTTCTTCATAAATTTCACATTGAAATTCGGTGCATGTGAGCCATGACCTCTACAAGAATAAAATCTTCTATGAGTTTTAACTCCTAAGTTATTCAGTTAAATGATAGTATTCTCCTAATAGCATCAACCTTGCCATTTAGTATATAAACAAATTCTGCATGCGCCAAACCAGAAATTTTGACGCACACGTATGAGTTACTTTAAATACAAACCATCTGTGCTTGTGGCTGAAGGCCTGCACACTGTTGCGTACTACCTACCATATAAGTGTATTCCAAGTTCCAACTATCTCAGTCTCTACAGTATAATAGTAAGTTCATTTTATTGAACAGAAATGTAAAATAAATAGTCCACTAGTTTCGTTAATAAAATCAATTGAACTTCTCGCCGTTAAATTTGCCCTATGTTTCATGCATTGGCAGCATCTCGACTTTGACTCCACTGAGACTTTTGTCCCAGTTAAGTTTATGGGACCTGACAGTAGATCTTAATAAGTGGCGAGTGGCGGCGGCGGCTCATAGGTTGTGGGATCGGAGAAAGGCAATGGACGATGGAGGTTGATGGTGACAACAATGAGGAGATAAGTTAGGTTTTAGGTCGGCGGGATGTTGTAGACGGTGGTGGTGGCACTGTTAGATCCGGTGAAGTAGATGGTCAGTGCAACATAGGCGATGGCGGCTAGTTAGGGTTAGGGGTGGGACTGAGGAAGAAGTATGAAGTGGACAGGAGATTTTTTGGATCTAAATCTAAATTTGGACTACTCACAAAATAAGAAGAAAGGCTAAATCGGAAACTTAATCGTGAGATGTATATCTCCAACACTATTGTCATTTTTCCTTCGCGAATTAATATCCCCAGTCCAAGGAATCCTTTCCATCAATTTCTTGACTTGCACCTGCTGCTGGTGCCATGCTTGGCACTGCCGGTACTGTCAAAACACCGCCACCTCCAGATCTGCTGCCCCACTCGATGTACCACTGCTGGACAAAGTTTGATGGCTGTTTATTGCTACACTTGGAGTAGCACACGGAACTGCAATGCTTTTAATATTCCACCTAGACACCACTCCTACTAATTAACATGCTAATTTCACATCTCGTCTGTTGTCTTCACTCCTACCACTACCAACTAACTGCATTTGCAAATATACTGCCTTACAGTTGCACCACCGCCACAACGTAGACCTGTTCCCGCCACTAAGGGTGCCACAGCGTAGACCTATTCCGTTGAAGATCAAAGTGTGCTTATGCCCTTCGTTTCCAAAACAAGAACATATTAAATCTAATTAGGGATGACCATGCATGGTCTACATTTCTTCCACTCCCCCAGTCCCAGACCTCTGATGAGTAGTGGATGATGGAAAAGTGTATGTAAAATGTATAAAAACACAAATACATGTAACATAGTCACTTCTATCTAAATATATTCTTTTCAAAGATACATTTGGCTAGTTTGGCACATTCTATTCGGGATGCCACTGGTGCTCTCTGTTGGACACCCATGAAGTCTAACAACAGCCAAAATAGACAATTTCGTGACAAAAATTAAGGGGCACCATATATGCGACATCACTTATAAAGCTCTCTTTAATAATGAATATTTTTTTTGAAAAATAATAATAAGAGAATACTATTTCAATTTCGTAGTTCAAGTCGCAAGCAGCTGTATCACCCATGACCTACTACAAGCCAATCAAAGATTCACGATGAGGTGTGCATTAGATTAGATATGAAAAATTAACTATGATTAATGCAAGCATTTCCTAACCGTTCACCTGCTTTCCAAGCCGATCACAATACCATATCCTTAATCATAAAATAAGTGATATGAATCAATCATAAATGCAAGCCGATCCTGAGAGTTCACCAGCTTCCTAAGTGGAAGCATCAGGGAAGTTGCATGCAACTCATATATAGCTAACTCTTCCTCTAATTATGGACAAGGCTCATTTGCACCTATCATGGTGTTTTATTGGTTCTGACACACTGTCTCCTGTGTAACCACCTTGGAATCCAAGGAAACCAACGTGAGATGATAGTTGATCACAATGTCTAGTCCTTGCGCTCCATGCAATGAACCTCGTTTTATCCCTGAAGAAACTTTGCGAACTAGACGACCTTCTTAGGATCATTCATTGCCAGGGAATCCATGAGGACCCTCATCTTCTTCTCTCTCGCAGGGTAGACCGAGGCTAACGTGTTGCTGTCAGGGTCACCATCCATGGAGCTTTCTTTTAACTCCTATCATGATGATCTCTAGCTGAGGTTTGGTAGGTTTGATTTTCAGCGGTGGCGCATTGCTAGGGCGGGAATACGACTCTAGAGGAGTTTTCCCGTAGACGCCATTTGTGTCTGCATGTCCTTTGTCCTGCAGCTTCTTTTGATCCGGGAAGGTCATCCTGCTGGTCATTGCGGCTGCTAATAAAGTTGGAAATTCTGCATTAGAATTACTCTATGAATATCACAGAATAAAAACTTGAGCAATTATACCATAAATTACTCTATCAAGAATACATGTAAATGAAAACTATATAGAAAACTACATGATACTAACAACAAACATGATCCAATTTAGCTGCACATAATATTTCGCTAAAAACGCTATTGGCACAGTTATCCGATCCAAAGGTTACCCATGGACGCCACTGGTTGTTGTCCAATCCCCCCTTTATCACGTGGGAGCATAGGATCATTTTTTTTTTCATAATCCAAATGCGTCCACTCGAAACTTTGGAAACAGAGAATTGAGGAGAGAGTGTAATATTCTCTGGGTAAAAGGAGGGGAAAATGGCCAAAGCATAAATTGATTTTCTGAGGATAGAATATATATGGGCCAAACATTTCTCTGTTTTTATTTTTGCTCCAACTTCTCCTAGAACCTAAAAGTTTGAGCTTGAGCTGGAGCTGGAGCTGGAGCTTAGCCAACGGTGCCTTTTCTGCCATAGTTAATTTATTTATATCTCCTAGCATGAAGTTTATTGTTTTTAAGTAAAAATAACCAATCCTATATGTTCTACGTTACTAGAGATACATCATGTTGTTCTTCACAAATTTCACCTATGAAAATAGGTGTCTCGGAGCCGTCGCCCGTATAAAAATAAAGATCACCTCGTGCATTCTTCATCTATTTTGGATATGCAAGGTATTATTTTTGCTGCATGCCATAAATTCTTCTACAAGTCATCGAAAGGCATTTAACTCGTAAGTTATTCATTTAACCTCATGTCCTTTCTCATTGCCTTCCTTTTCTCCACTCTCTTGCTCCCCGCCACTAGTCCAACCTACGAACTTGTCTAGAATTGGATACCTACATATCCACATCCCTTCCCATTGTGTTCATTCATTTTCCTTTCTTTCACCCTTCACCCTACTGACACTGTTCCAGATGTCTAGTATTGGTTACTTGAAGAATTGTGTGCTTCCTATTGCATTCACACGCCCCTCCCCCTACGTTACTGATCTAGCCTAGCTACCATTCTATCTAGTATTGGATACCTCAAGGTTCACACCTCTTCTCATTGCGTTCATTTCCTTGTACCAGCTTGTCTAGTATTAGATACCTCAAGGTTCACATCTCTTCCTATTATGTTCATTTCCTTGTACCAGCATGTCTAGTATTGGACACACTAAGGTTCACATCCCTTCCTATTGCCTTTCCTCCCCTCTTGGCCCGCTGCCACTAGTCCAACCTACTACATTGTCTAGTATTGGATACCTCAAGGATCGCATCTCTTTCCACAACCATCTCTTTTCACAACCTTCATTCCCTTTACCCTCTGGACTCCCACCACCACTACTCCAACCTACTAGTCTACATCCCCCCAGCCCCCCCCCCCTCCCAAAAAAAACCTAAAAGAAAAAAAAATAACAATCTTCTACAAAAAGTGCCTATTTGATCCCTCCACCCCATCCATCCCCTCTCATCTCATGCCTCCTCCATCACCGCTGCTCCACCCCTACCTTGTAGCATCAAGTGCCAGAGTTAGTGCCTTGGTCGCTCAACAGCCTGCTCTAAAAATTCACTCAAGACCGAACCTGTCTTACCTCTAATGGAGATCACCCAGATAGGAATCAAAAGAAAACTCATCATGGATGGCAACTTTGACACCATCAGCATCAGGCTCATTGTACCCTGCTAGAGAGAAGAAGAGGAAGATCCTCATGGATTCCCCTAGCCATGACTATGTGTTTATCACTGAAAATAATAAAATTATATGGGAGTGACTATGCTATATGTGTGTCTGTGTTTTATACACTTTACAAACACTTTTCCATCATCCGCTACTCATCCAAGGACTGAGACAGGGGAATGGAAAAAATTAAACCATGGTTGTCCCTTAGTTATATTTACTATGTTTTTGTTTTGGAAAATGCTATCCAAGGGCATAAGCACAATTTTATCTTCGATGGAATAGGTCTACACGGTGGCACCTTAGTTGCAGTGGTGCAACAATAAGGGCCGAGATTTGCAAATGTAGTTAGTTGGTAAAGGTGGGAGTGAAGAAAACAGACAAGAGGTGAAATGAGTAGGTTAGTAGGAGGGGGTATCAAAATAGAATTGTAAAAACATTGCAGTTCTAAGTGCTACACCAAGTGGGGAGCAATAAATGATTCTCATATCTAGTTAGGTTTTAGGTAAATGGTATGTTGTCAACGACGGTGGTGGCACTATTAGATCCGATGAAAGAGGTGGTAAGTGCCATGTGTGCGGTGACTGGGTAGAGCTAGGGGTGGGATAGAGGAGGAATATGTAGTGGAGGAACCAGGGAAGATTTGTTGGATCTAGATTCAATGATCCAAAATTCGTCTGTCTTTAGAAACACTTGACCTTTATTGACAATCGAATTTGGATTGCTCGCAAACAAGAAGAAAGGCTAAACTGAAAACTTAATTATGAGATGTATACCTCCAAGACAATTGACACTTTTCCTTCATAAACTTGCCCAATTGAAGTATTCCTCCATCAATTTCTTGAAATGAAAAAGCATGCATTTCTTAAAATGTTTACAAATTTATATTTTGTTATAGTAAGTGCACAATCTTATTATCTTGTGTGGGAGATTTGCCTCAATACAATTGTAGTAAACACACTTTTCCAAAATATCACAACATTACGAAGAAAGTAGTAACAATAACCAAGAGCTAGCTATCTAGATATATAAGAATAGGGTTAATTCCTTATATGTCACTGAAATTTTTTGAAATCTCTGACCCACATGTCAGTGACACAATAAGTAACATATAAGGGATGATGCAAACTTTTGATGGCAAATAAGGAATTCCCCCAAAATAATCTCCATCGCAGCTACTTGAGTTCAAATCAAGACCCTTGCCGAGCTGAGCTGAAGACCTCAAGTGCAATCAAGCTTGGCGAGCAATGTGTCCCAATGAGAGTACAATGGGGGTATTTATATGCTTTTGTTTGTACAGAAAACGAGAATACCCTTGGTAAATGAAGCAAGGAAAGGGACAGTTAAATGTATGGGTTGATTCTTTATATGCCACTCCAAAATTTCTGATTTGTCATTGACATGTAGGGTCCGGGCCCACTGATTTGTCATTGACATGTAGGGTCCGGGCCCACATGTCAGTAGCACAATGAGTGACATATAAGGATGATACAAACTTTCGATGGAAAATAAGGAATCCACACATTATGGGTTAATGATAACAGTAATTTGCTAATACGATTTGAGTGTTGTTAGACCAATATGAATTGAGTTTCGAATAGACCTGCAATTTGGTTTAAAAATTGTGTTTTCCACTTGTCAGGAGAGCATTGATGCACTTCCCTTAGAATGCTTTATGTTGATCAATGGGTAAGAAATGAAACTTATGGAGAGACTAATGAACTTTTTCTAGTTATGCTAATAATGCATCTAGTCATGGTAATATTCTTATGGTGTCATATCATGAACAAAAAACCATGCATAGACAAGAATAACTAACAAAATATATAGCTATCATAAACAGCAACCCCACCACGGTTTGAGCGGTGGCTCCCGTTGGTCGCCTCGTGAGTAGGGTGCTCTTCTTCTTTAAGGTTGTCTAGATAGGGAAATCCCAGACCAAAAAAAAAACAGTAACCTCCTACACACAAGAACCACTTACACAATTGCAATCATAAATAAGAACCTATTGCACTGCTATGTATACAAGAATATAAGCACTCAAATGAAACCTCCCCTAAAGTAATCTTAGAGAACAGCTGGGTGAAATCTTTCCTTCAACATGTCTTCTAGCGGTGCGATGAACTGAAGCCACGTACCTAGCTTCTTCTGCACTATCTGCCCATGGACCTTTTCTAACCACAAAATATGTTACATCTGAAGGATGATATAATAGCTGGAATAATTATTGATTGATATTGCTTGAGACTTGGAGGCATATATATATATATATATATATACATATATATATATATATATATATATATATGAAGCCTTTTTCCTACTCCCAGGTGTAGTTACTCCCATTGTATCTATCGTCCATCTGTCTCGGATACCACATCATTGATTGGATTATTGGGTCGGATACTACTCCTTAACAGTTGGTAGCAACCCGCAATACATATACTGCGGTGCACATCGATCGGAGAAAATCCAAATCGTAATCAAAATCCAACTCCGGATAACAAGTAAATGACTTTCCTTATTGACGTCAACGTCACGGCATTATCCCGGGAATCGTTTCTTTCCAGGTTTGTTCCCCCGTTCCAGCCAATGGAATCGTTTCTTTCCAGTTTGCGCAGCAAGAAATGGAAAAATGTCCGGGTGTGGGGCAAGAAATTGACCTGGATCAACATACCTGTGATGGCATTCCTCTCGAGAGGAGGTATTTTAATCATACACAATCTGCATTGCATGGTTTTCAACCTGTAGGTACTGTTAAAGGTATGATTGATTGTTAAATAAAATTTAATTTTGCTACGGCAGGGTTGTCACAGAGGCTGAAGATCAAAACATAGAAGTTCCTAAGCCATATTATGACCCAGCAATCATAGTGCCCAGAGTAGGGCAGCTTTTCATTCAAGATACGGATGCATATACATTTTACAATATGTACGCTAGATTCTATGGTTTTGGCATTAGACGGTCTAAGCGAAGATTCAAAAAAAAAAGGCGTAGTAAAAACCATGCAAGAGTTTTGCTGCTCTCGTCAGGTTAGCTAATTTAATTATGTGTAGTAGTACCTACTTCTCAAGCAATGTAATGTTTGCACAGTTTAAGGTGTTGGTAAAATTTTAGTACTTGTTTGTTACATACCTCCGATTCTACAAAGTTCAAAAAAGAAATTTGAATCCCTAGGCTGGTACTAGTTGCTCCACATATACACCTTAAGCACATATATTCCTGTTCATATAGTGCAAGTGCTACCGAATTATTTATTCCATGACTACGTAAGCTGTTTTACTCCCATTAAAATATTTCATGGTTATATAATACACATGCGAATCTGCATTTGTGCAAGATCTGATTAAATTTTAAACTCCAGATAACAATCTTTTGGAGTATGTAGTATGTGCAGACAAGTTTGTAGTATGTATTATGTAGTGAGGACAAGTATGTAGTATGCAGTGAGGTGGTATGGAACAACCAACGCTGGACGGAGGAGCCAAACGGGAAAGAAACAATGACCAAAATCCCGGATATCTCTCCCCAAGATTGAACGTAGTTATCGGATCGGGTCTATCTGCCAACCATGAATTTCAGGCCTATTAGACTTGGAAAGACGCACGGATCTCAACGAGAATTAAAGGATGGATAGAGAGGGAGTAACTACACCTGAGAGTAGATAGTATTTTTCCTATATATATATATATATATATATATATATATAATACACGGTGACTTGGAGATCAAGTCAACCTATTAGAGATATAGAAGGTTATTAGAGATATAGAAGGAACCATATCGGATGAAAATCATCCTAATTGATTCTATTCTATCTCTTATAATCTTACTACACATATACACTAACATCCCCCCGCAGTCTGAGCTGGAGCGTCGTGGACGCTTAGGCTAGAGAAGAAGCCGATGAGGATGCTCAAGTTGGAGTAGAAGTCGACAAAGAGCGCCATCCGAAGAGTCGTTGGTGAATTTGTCTGCCGTCGAGGTAGTCGTTGAAGTAAGATTGCTGAAGAGTGATGTCGTTGACAAAGCAGTCGTGGGAGGTCTTCGTAGACGAAGATGACATCGATGTAGCAAGAAGACGATGTTGAGGTTGTCACAGTCAAACAAGGTCGTTGTAGTCGAGGCAGCACAGATCAGCCATCAGTGTCAAGCGAGATGCAGAAACATCAGTAGTGGGAGGACTCAACGATGGTGCGCCAATCAACGCATGAGAGAGGGTCGTGCAGCACGGCGGTTGCCAGAGTAGACGGGTGGTGCACGCATGCAACCAAAAAAAGAGGGACACTAGAAGTAAATATGTGTTGGCCACTGAGAACAGCAGGGGATGGCAGCAAAGAGGATTCCCACAATGAAGAATGGGGAGAAGCAGATGGTGCAGCAATTAGAGAAGCCGACTAGGGAAGTCGATCATGAATCGCGCACATGTATCGACGACGAAGTAGAGGAAAGACTGCATAGGAGAAGTTTGGTGGAGGACACCGATGAAGCGCGCGATGGGAACATCAGATCCATCGAGAAGAGGTTGCGGCGACACACGGATGCATACGTGCATGTTGATGGGCAAGAAAGAAAGCAAAGGGAAGGTATGATTCCCATCCAGATTGGATAAGGAAAGAGTCTGTGTGCATCTTTCAGGACTGGATCGGATAAAAAGAGAAAAGAAAGAAATGTAAGGAAGGCTGCAACTAGTTTCTTGTGCAGAAACATAGCAAGATCACATCAACACGGAAGGTCAAACTCACGGCGTGAGGACAAGAAAAAAAAACAGCGAGAGGACTTGATGAGAAGGATCAAGAAGCAGCAACTTAGGAAGAATGATTTCACATGGCAGCAGCAAAACCAAGGGGCGCGATCGGGTGAGATCAGCTTGATGTGGCAAACGCCGGTGGCGGAGTGCATGGCGGTCGAGGAGACATAGAGAGACGACGAAGTGGTAGTCAATCACGGTGGCAGGCATAGTCGACAGTGGAGAAGAGGCTAAAAAACATATCCGATCTACTGATTGGAGGAAATAACCGATCTATTGATCACTGAAAAAACCCGATTTTTTTTACCGGAGAGGAAGAAGAGAGGTCATCTATCTACAATGTGCAGCCCCCAAGAGATTACATCACCTCTCCTGGGGACGGCACGCAGCAGAATTTGGTGGTGGCTAGGAACAAACCCAAATATAAATCCACTTTGATACTATGAAAGATGATAGAATAGCCGGAATAATTGTTGATTGATATTGCTTGAGCTTGGAGGCATATATATAGAGTACATGGTGACTTGGAGATCGAGTCAACCTATAAGAGATATAGAAGGTTACTAGCGATATGGAAGGAATCATATCGGATATAATTTATCATATTCCATCTTTTATAATCTTGCCATACATATACTCTTAACACCATCCACAGTTAAAACATCAGATCTGTCTACACAGAATGTGACAGTTTTCTCGGTAAAAAACTATTACATTATGAAAGTTCATTTACAACTCCATTATATATAAATTACAGTAAATTATTTATGTAATTTTTGTTCATGGTCACTATAATTATTCTTGAAAGTCTTAATAACTCATATTTCGATCGCATGATTCAAAATTTCACATGTACTTTAAGAGGTTGAGTAAAAACAAAGACAAAAACATTCTGAAAGTTTATTTACAACTCTATTATACATAAATTATAGTAAATTATTTATGTAATTTTTGTTCTTGGTTACTGTCATTATTCTTGAAAGTCTTAATAACTCATATTTCCATCACATGATTCAATATCTCACATGAACTTTGAGAGATTGAGCAAAAACAAAGATAAAAAATAAAATTTTATACCAACAAAATACGACAATGTGGTGAACTTGTTATGTTCTTCATATGTACTTTGAGAGGTTGAGTAAAAATAAAGACAAAAAATATAATTATATACCAATAAAATACGGAAATGTGATGAACTCGTTATGTTCTTCACATTTACTTTGAGAGATTGAGCAATAACAAAGACAAAAAAAAAATCTCCTCAACACCTCTTAATGAGCTGCAAAACATATTAGTTTGTCATGAGGATATTTCTCGAAGCATAACGAGATGAATCCCTCACATGCATATGGGGCCAAATAGCCATTACGTTAATAAAAATCCCCTCTTTCAACTCTATGAACTAGTTAGAATGTACATCAACAATACGAATCTTATAGCACATCTAACGAACAGAAAAGTGACAGTTTTGGCTTCAAAAAACTGTTGGAAGTTATATAGCAATTCTCTAAAACATCCGGTGCTGTGGCATTTTCCAAGACGTGTACATAATTCTTTTTTGATTTGGCCCCATAGCGCCACCGTAAATACAAAAATAGCCCCCTTACCACCATTTTTGCGAAAATAACCCCTAAACGAGTGCGGAATCAATGGGGGGCCGACGCGTGGCTCCTCCCGCGATCAGCTAGTGCGGCAAGTGGGGTGGGCGCGGGACCAAAATCAAAACGGGGCGGAAGCTGGGGGCGGCCACCTTCCGCGGTGGGAGAGTGCAGAAGCTCGCACACCTTCTCTTGGTGTGACAGGACTTAAACCAAAAACAGACGCGTATTGCCTTAGAGGGCTATCGTGGCAGGTTTGGTCACGCTACCATCGGTGGCGTGACAGCACAGTTTAATCTCGTCACGGATCATGGTGTGAACAAAAGGGTCAAAACTTGAAATAAAGTTAGGGAGATATTATCTTTAAAATATTTAAAAAAATGGATTAAAAAATTAAAAAAAGCTCCCACCAGGCTCACAGAAAAACAATCATGCAAATCATGTCGAAGGAAATGTCAATACATCACATAATCACTAGCAAAGACGAAACCAGAAGAATACTTACATGCATGTCTAGCTTTTCGATGAAAAGAGCAGCATTCAGAAATGAGACCAAAGATAGTGTGAACATCTTTTTCAAAGAAAAACAGCAATTGTAAATGCTTCAGCCGAGAAAACTTGCATGGGTTTTCTGTCAAATAGGGCATCTGGAAGATAAACAACCAAAGGTCATGACATGAGAAAATACGAGTCAAACAGAACCATAATTTAAATGGTGTTCAAAGAGCTAACCTTTGGTGGTTAAAAAGCAGCATGCATGGTCAGATTTTGCATGTTTGGAAGCGCATTAGGAAATGTGGCGGTGACATGCTCAAAGGTTGACAAATAAAAGTATATATCAGGATTTTTTATATCTGAAGCTTTACTGAGGTTAATAGGCACCGTCAATCCTTTGTACACAAAAGTTCAGAGTTTCACAGAATGCAGTTATATTTTTGTTATCACAGAGTCCTCAACAATCAAATATACCAGGCGGGGCAGCGGATGATCCACCTTAAGCTCATTATAAAGAAGGCACCTTACAATACTCAAGTACTCAACCACTCAAGACTACAGAAATTTGACAACATAGCTTGAAGATCCTTTCCATTGGCACGCACTACGTGTAGGTCAAGCACTTTTAGGTTGGGAAAACCTCTGAACTGGGTAGGTGGTGTGAAACAAAGGTAAGCTGAATATGCTGTACACGGGATGCGCTTCCACTGTCTAAAAGTTCGAAAGGAAATATGTACCGATCATCGCAATCTCGAAAACTGGCTGGGGCTAAATCAAAAGCTAGGAACTTTGTCCATGATGATACAGCAAAACTAACCCAATTATTGAGATGATCAACCAACATAGTATCAAATTCGAATTTGATTCTAAGTTCCTCAACCACCCTCCCATGGTGCTGCAGCAAGACTGCGTTAACATTGTCAATGAACTTTCGAGTATATTGTTGTCGTCCCCAAAACATGTTGCTGCCACACATTGTAATGCCATCAAAACTTAGTCTTGGACATACTATTCACAAGCATCTCCATTTGGTTGATAGAACACTAGTCCTTACAACCTCTTCCGTGGTAATTTTGATAAAATTGTGCGTAGAACATCCTGCATAAAAGGGATATCATAGCATGAAAATCAAAAAATTGCGCTTACATTTAATACCAACCCAAAAAAACTGAAGTTCAACATCCCTCTGGAAGCTTTTCAAGTTGATCATTTTCTCTCCTCCTTTTGTAGATTGGTTTGGGACAGCAGCGGTTTGGTGCAATTTTGCTAATCATATCGCTCCCCAGTTCAATGTGATCATCTATTTTTCTCTTCCGATTGATTGGTTTGGGATGTGAATCATTTGATGATCATCTCCTAAAAAACAGACTGTTCCCCATTCTTGTGCTGCAAACCTGCAATGAGCAACAGCCAGCAAGGTCAGGGTCCCTATTTCATCTAATGATTGGGGAAGAACAACATGCTTCGTTCTGTCTTAACCGACAGGAAAGGATATGAATTCCAATAGCGATTGCCAGATGAGGTGGAAATAATCAAATAGAGTTACCACCTTTATTGAGACCAGGGCAAGTGTCCCAAATCCTAATAAACAGGGCTAGCTTTTGAATCATGTAGGAGTATAAAAGAAAAAAGTGCTAGCTACGGGATCATGGCATCGCCGTCTGCAGTGGCGGATCCAGAACGAAAATAACCGGGTGTCCTCACTCCCTATCTATATCTTGGGTTATGTTGAGCTGTGGCTTAGTGTGTCCATACTATATATACACAACTATATATAAAGAAAAATGATTTTTTTGACCATATATATAAAGAAAAATAATTTTTTAACCCGATGTCCTGTGCATACTGTAGATCCGCCCCCTGGCCGTCTGCCATTTATAATCTCAGAAAGCTAGATTATTGACAAGCAAAAACACACCTAAATTCCTACTAATTGGGATGCTGATGGCATGCAAGACCTGCAAGAGGTTGGATGTAAAAACCACAGATTGCTACCGGGTTAAACCAGAGAAAGAATCATTACCTAGACGAAAATGCCGCTCCTGCAGGTTCCCAATCCAGTAGGGGAGGAGGTGTTGCGGAGAGCAAGATGCAAGCAAGGTAGGCTTGTGCGTCGCCGTCCATCGCACCGAACAAGGAGGCCGGAGGAAAGGGTGATTGGTTTGATACGGACTCGAAATCGAAAGCCCCCGCGGAATAAAAAAAACGCCTCCGCCTCTTGCCATGGACGCGGGAGGCGCAGAGTCCGAGTCGGAAGCCCGACTTGGAGGAGGAGCAGCCGCAAGCAAGCAGCGCTCCAACTCAGCTGGTGATGCAACGAGCGCGCGCAATCTGTAAACATCCGCAAGATCTCCTTGGCAGGGAGAGGATGGCGCCGTCTGGAGGGGAGGGGAGGGGACGGCCGGGTCCGTAGTTCCGTCGAGATCTCGGGCTCGCCGGCGCCGATGGGTCATGGGCCGTGGTGCTTGTTTCGGCTTGTATCTTCCTACAGTTGTTTATTGGGCCGAGATCATTCATAGGCCCAACATGCTCTCTTTCTTTCCAAATTTTTTTGAAGCATTTAGAAAATCAACACACCAATCAGGTAGTCCTAATCTTATTTCGTACTAGTCGTAAGCACAAGATCTCAATTAGTTTTGCTAAACAACATTAAACTGTTTTCTTTTGTTAAAATAGTCAAATTTTCATTCATCCGATATGTTTCTTTTTTTTAAAAAAGAAACATCTCAGCTTTTATAGAAAGCTAATGTTCATAAAGTACAAACTAAATCTAAAAGGAAACAAAACAGGCTGGGAACACCAGCTAGCTCTAGGTCTAAACCAACACAAAGTTGAACCAAGCAGCGACACACAGCCAGAACAACACCCAACAAGGCAAACAACAAAGTGATTACAAAGTTATATCCGAACATAAAAGTTTCATCCAACTTTCTACCAAAAAAAATAGGTTATCCAGCTTCATCTACAGCTCCTTTTTTATCAACACCCGCCACCACTGCAAACATGACAGAAATTTGAAAATCACTTCGTGCGGATGCTTAGGGAAAACTCCCTCAAACACCCACTCGTTTCTGATTTTTCATAACGTCCAAATAAGAGGTGCAAAACTGATAAAGGCAATGTGATAGTTAATAGCCCCCCAAGAGTCCATCCAACAAAAGTCATCTACGGAGACAGGGCTCCTTGTCCACTCAAAAATCTCTCTGAAGCTGGCCCAAGCAAAATTAGCTAAGACACAATCAAAGAAAATATGATTCGCATTGTCCGATATGCTTTAAGATTTATACTTCTTCTTATCTGATGAAATGGGTCTGAATTTATCATTATTTTTTCTTCAGAATATAACCGGTTCACCACATTGTCGTATTTTGTTAATATATAATTTTATTTATTTTTGTCTTTGTTTTTGTTTTTGCTCAATCTCTTAAAGTATATGTTAGATTTTGAATTACGTGATGAAAATATGAGTTATTATGAGAATAATTACAGTGACAAAAACAACAAATATATAAATAATTTATTATAATTTATGTATAATAAAGTTACAAACAAATTAGAAAACGATCGAACCTTGTATAGACATACCCTTTCTAGAGGCATTAGCAGCGTGTCTCATACTCACGTTGCGAATACACACAAACCATGTATTTTGAGTGTGGTCAAAGCAAATTTGTGGTTCGCCCTTTACTAGCATTTTCCAAGAAGAGCATAGAAGTATCCATTAGATCTATTTATATTCATCGGTTTGTTAAAATCGTCATATGAAAACTATCCGTACAATTATATGGGCATTTGGCTAACTTGACACATTGTTTCTGAATCTAATGATCTGCCACTGCTGTCACTTACTACTAACAATTAAAGGTTCTTGTTTATCAATTAAAGGTTCTTGTATAAACAACTAGTATTTCTGGATCACTGGTTGGAAGTGGCCAATTGCTAAGAAGGTTCTTGTATAAATGAACTACTATTTCTGGATCACGGTTTTGTACTTATTTTATCATTATGTTATCTCTGCCAAAGGATTCCTGATGGGCAGGCACATGCACTGCAGCAACTTCTCAGATTTTAGACCTTTTATCATCCATATAAAATAAGAAGAAAAAACAGGTACAATGAAGAAGAGGCTAAATAGGACATGCGTACTACCTGCCCCAGTAGTAGAAGCAACTGTACATAAACGAGAACATGCAGCTGCTTACGAGAGTACAAAGTTTTAATTTTTGCCGCCGCTCATTAGTCAATGATTATGGCGGATCGACCGGTCAGGTAACAAGACAAAAACAGATCGTACCTCGCCTTGCTCTGAGACATGCTGATTATATGAGCTTTATTTTATTTTATTTTTCCTGTAGTACAATAGTATTGGGTGACGCATCGATCTTGCGTGTTCCAACACCCCAGCTTAGCCCAGACGAACCGGTAACATGGCATGGCCTAGTGTTGTTGCTCCGAATTCGCACAGGCAAAAGCCGTTTCGTAGCCGTATTCGTTTACCACAAACGCGTAAGGAAATCTGAAGCGTGCAGGGTTCATGCTTCTCTAGGAGAGAGGAGAACGTGCCGACCGGCCGGAGCTGAACTTGAACCATCAAATTTATTTCCGTGGTCATCGGTAGGCAGAGAACAGAATGCTAAAAAGAGGATTTCTTTTCAGTTACAGAACACGATGCATTCCCATTTGTGCCTTCTTCCCCTTTTGAGGATGCTCAATTTCTCACTCCTGTTGGGTCTCATGTATACAACTCAAGCACTCTGCAGTACTTCTCGATTGGATTTCTGGTGGGGATTCTGAGACTTTTTTACATTGAGACAACAACGATTCTGAGTTTCTGACTATCACTATTTATACATCGTCACTGTAACAGCGTCCTCCGGCCGTGGGACGAAGAGAAACAGCGAAAGGGGCGCGCGATCGCCATTGATTGGAGGCCCCTGTTCCCTGCGCCACAAGCAACAGCGCCGCTCCCAATTTATTACACGCATTTCGGGCGCCCCGAGGGGCGAGATCTGCCGCACAGTTCCCAATTTAAGGGCGCGCACATGCGCGACCGGACCGGGGGAGAGGGAAGGTTCGGCTGACGACTGACGGGCCCTGAAACATGTGATGAACGCCTCGCCGGGTGGACGGGCGCTCGGTTGGGCGGGATGGGAGTGGGACGCGTTGGAACTTGGTAGGTGCGGCGGCCGTGCGGCGCGGGCGCGCGAAACGGCTGCCCGCCCCGGCCGCGCGCGGTTGCGTTGCGCAGCCCTCCCATACGTGTCGGCCGCGGGCGGGACGGCTTGGCGGGCGCGGGTCCAGCACGGCCGGCCGGCGGTTGTTTGCTTGCTTGCTTTGGACTTTTCCACTTTTGGGGTCCTGGCCTTGCTGGTCAGTACCAGTGTAACACGGTCCACAGAGACACTGCTCCGTTTCAAGCTGGGTACTGGCTAGAGAAGGCTGCCGTGACAGTGTTTCAGTTACTTGGTTTAATGGTACATTCGGTGTTCCTCGTGTAAATTCGACCCATGTAGAGACTGCGATGACGGTTTTGCTTAATTAATAGAATGGCCTGTGCCTCTCAGAAATGGATGTTGGAGATTGAAGTTGCGGGGAAATGCCCATGGGCTCAGATTCTGTGATCAAGGTGTGCTTTGAAGATCCGTGTGAAACACACAAACTCCACGGGGAATTTTGTAGCGAAAAGATCAATTACTCAAGAATCGCCGTAGAATTATTATGTTCCAACAGGGACTGAACAAATCCACTGTTGTGGTGCATAGAATTTCTCGCAATCCAGTGCTCTCGGAATCCGTCCTCTCTTTTTTCGACCAAGGGCAAAGCTTATTCCATCCCAGCCGTCGTATGGAACGCATTTGAGGGTTAAGATGCAACGAGAAGGTTCTCATACTACAGTACCTGACAATTGCTACAATACCCTTTATATACTCGGTCTATATACTCGGCTATATACTCGGTCTTTAAGCGCATGGACGTGGCCCATCTCGGTCTATATACTCGGCTGTCCTTTATCCTTTTGTTGCTACAGGTGCCGGCTGTTTCGTTGGGAAGTTTCAGTGGGCATTTAGGAAAGCAGTAAAGAAAAGATGCGTTTTTTCTCCCTCTGCCTCACCTCGGTTGTGTGTTTATGCTCTCCACACCTACAGTTACAGGAGGAATGGAAACAAAGCACAGGGGGAGGGGGAAAAAAGCATAGTTTAGGTTTAGCCTCTCTTCCTTTCACCCTTGGGAACCAAAAACAAAATCATGAGAGCATGATGCAAACACGATCGATCTGCTTTGGACGCGCCAATGGAATTTGTGCTCCACTGGTGATGAGAATTAAAGCATACTAGGTAATAGTATACGCTGTACGTACACAGTACTAGAGAGATGAGATGAGACGAGGCGAGGTGAGATGGAAGAGGAAAGAGAAAGATTTTATACCAACCTTGCAAGCTCCAGCCTATTGCCTGTCAGGCTTCCCAATTAAGAGATACCTTTCTCCTGCGATTACCGAACCATTGCCTGCCTTGCTTTCCCGTCTCTCTCTCTCTCTCCTGAGCCTAATGCCCATCGTCATCAGCATAATGCCGGTGCGGTTGCTATCCCCAAAGCCATCCCAGCACGCCCGGTAGTGGTAGGCGGCCAAAGAATTCCTCCCGGGCGGCGTCCAGCGAGTGGTATGAAGGACCTGGTGTCGTGCTTCAGCGAGCACGCCGTGCGGATCTCCGACGTCGCCTGCTCCGGCGGCGCCAATGCGACGGCGGGCACGGCGGGGCCCGCGGAGGGCAGCAGTGGTGGCGGAGGGAGGGCGGCGGTGATGAACGCGGTGACGAGCGTGTACCGGTCGCGACTCTCGGCATCCGGGAAGGAGCTGCTCATCGACGTGACGTGGTCGCGGTCCCCCGACGGGCTCGCGCTCTCCGTCGCCGTCCACGACGCCACCTCGCGGCACCGCGAAGGCGGCGCGGCCGCCGCGCCGCGGCACCTGCACAAGAAGAAGGGAAGCGGCACGTTCACCGCGGGCAGCTGCGTGGTGGGCGTGTTCTGGGACTACGCCGCGGCGCGGTACGGCGCGGGCCCCGAGCCCGTGTCCGGGTTCTACGTCGCCGTCGTCGCCGACGCGGAGTTCGTTCTCCTGCTGGGCGACATGAGCCGGGGGTACGTGGAGCGTCTGCACGGAGGGATACCGATCGCCGGGTCCCGGATGGCGCGGCGGCGGGAGCGGTTCGTCGGGTGCGGGTGCTGGTCCACGAAAGCGCGGTTCTTGGAGTCCGGCGCGGAGCACGAGATTGGCGTCGGGCTGGAGGGCGACGCGGAGGCGTGGGTGAGCGTGGACGGCCGGAAGGTGGTGCAGCTGCGGCGGCTGCGGTGGAACTTCCGCGGCACCCACACCCTCTTCCTGGACGGCGGCGCGCCGGTGGACATGACGTGGGACTTGCACGGCTGGCTCTTCCACGCGGCCGAGACCACGGCCTCGTCCTCCTGCGCCGTGTTCACGTTCCAGACACGGGGCGCGTCGGAGACAAGGGTGTGGATGGATGACGACGGCGGCAGCAGCAACGACGAGCAGGAACATGAGAAGTCGCCGGCGCCGGCGCCGGCGCGAGGCCAGCGACAGAAGCTGGGAGGCGGTGCGCCGTCCGGGCAGGGGTTCTGCCTGCTGATTCAAGGCTTCAGGAGCTCTTCCAAGATCACTTGATCTGTACATGCCGTGAGATTTACCATTCTTTTCACTTCTTCTTCTTGCTTGGCGTGCTTGGAATTTAGGATCGATATGCTGCTGGTGGCTGCTGATTGATCCGATGCATCATCACAGGAGTGTGAAAACTGTGAATGGTAGGTATAGGAGGGGAGGTTAATTGACACACAGAACAAGTTGTTTTTCGTTCACAGAACAAGTCGTTTTTCGTTTTGGTTTGCTGCGTCGCCGTACTGATTTGATACATGACTGTAACTCTGTTTTAGTTTTCAGAAATACACCAAAGGTTGCAACTTTTTCATGAAATGGTTTGCGCTTCTTCATTTCATTCTTTGTTATTAATTTCGATTAGAATTGTAGTAAGTTGTGAACAGAGACCTGGTCTGCGACTGTATGGAGTCGTATCATCTCTCTGCAGACGAGGAAACTGAACTAGCTCAAACCTCAAAAGCACAATATTTGGGATACTGAACTACTGGTAGGTAGGAGTAATACACAAACTAAGTTTAGAAAACATTATGGATATGCTAGGTCCAGTGGAGATAAGGATCGCAACACTTACTCTCTGGTGCCGCACAATTGTTGTCATTTTCTTGAGGAAGCTGCACGCACGACACATCCATAGCCATCACAGATGTTGATTGCTCATTTTGTAATCATACAACGCATGTCTGACCGATCAACTCTGGTTCTAAAATGGGTATCAATGCACAACACGTAGTACAAGCTTTACGGCATCATCGGTATAAAGAAATGCGCATGACAACATAGGCAGCTGCTCCTAAAACTGCCACGCCTGCTTTGTTCTTGCCGGCTGCCACAATATAAAAAAATTTAGAGAGGCCCTTGAATAAAATAGACCCGAGCAAATGAAATGAAACCTGGTCCAACCTTAGTGTACTAACTTCGGCCTGCCTTTTCCAGGCCTATTGGACTGGCTTTAAACATTTTGGAATCCTGGAAAATTCTCTGCAGACATGTTTACAAATTTTGGCTCATGCATAGGTTGCACAAAGATTAAAAAAAACTTGTACACGTTTTTTCAATTCTAAGATAGCATAAAAGATGTGTCCAAGTTCAGGCTTACACGTCTCTCTAGGCCTCAGAACAGCTACTGGCTCTTGATAACCTCTTTCTTGATCATGACAGCTTTGCTAAGTTATTGACCCTACTAGCCCTAACCATGGCAAGAACTTTATGCAAACCTGCTTAACAATGCTATGTTACTTGCCTGTGAGGTCAACATGTTAGGTTAGTGAGAACTAGCCGAAGTAGTCGGCCATTCAAGGTATGCACACTAACGCAAGAGTACCCTTCAGAAAGGTCTTCCCAGTTTTGATTGTGGATGAATGATGATAGTATATCTCACCATTCGTAGATGAATGCAGTTTTTTTTTTAAATAAAGTATTTTCAATCATTTTACACAATTAAACTATGTTTTAATATTTTTTTTACAAAAATAACCCAACCACCACGCAACTTCGCCCAATCGCTCGGTAACCCAACGATTAGCTGACATGGGCAGTGGGAGGCACAATGCACGACAGAAACACAACTGAGGCCTTGGTCTGTCACGTGTCTTAGTCTCGAGCCGTTGGCGCGACTAAGGCCCGTACCGGGCACAGTCGTTGGGCCAGAACGCGACGGAGGCTAGTTGCAGATTAGGCCGGCAACTGAGCCTAGTCGTGTTCTGGCCCAGCTATAGTAGGCTAATTTTTAAAAGAAATAATTTAAATAAACTTAGCTTTAATTTAAAACAATTAAATAGTTGGAAGAGTTATTTGTGAACAATTGTCAGTGATAAAAGGCTAGAGTTTGTTGACTGCAATTATTTATAAATAAATCATGTTTTAATTGTTTTACGTGGATGTTCACCTTTTGAAGTTTTTACACAAATAACCCAAAATTTGACAAAGTATTTTGTAAGCTTCGGTTTGAACGAGAGGAGAATAGAGCAATGAAGATGACATTGAAGTCAGACATAACACTTGACCAGGAAGGTGGGTCTATTTAGGTGCATATGTTTGCCTCGTTGTTCTTACGGTACAAATTACTACATGCACAAACCTTCGACCTGAGCTACAACTTTGATACAAACATGCCATTTTGAAAGGAAAATACTCGACGAATGGAAATCAAGCCAGGCTTGTGGACATACGTCCTCCTCCTCCTTACTAGCGCGAGCCTTCACGCGGACCTCGCAGTACTTGACCCAAAGGTCCTTTCTGGGTCTGTCCTCATCCAAAAATAATCTTCAGTGCAACAGGGGCATCAGGGACCATCAGTGTCTTTCTCTTGTCTTTCCGCTCCTGGTTGAGTAAGATTTCCAATGCATAAAGGCCTCGAACGCAACTGCGTAATTCAACATGTATTTCTGCTGAATTAATGATGTGTCATACTTCTCTAGGATGTCGATCCATTAGAAGAAGTAGCAACGCTCCCATGACTGCCATGCATGAATAAAGTCAGTGATATTTAAAATGCAACATGAAATATGAAATATCGATGTATGGTCACACATGTAGTAATCCCGTGTGGCGGTACTAGGATGTGTAGATTGAATGATGCATGTCGGGTTACCAACAACATGGAATCCACGGATCTCTTCGCTCCAAGTCCTAAACACATTTTTATTCATGAAGAAGCCCGACACGTACCACGCGGAGTCCATCTTGATCATGTCATATAAAGCCAACACATGAGAGCATGGCTTATGGAGTAGCATCCGCTTGACACGTGCATTGACAAATGTTGTTGCCTTCCTATCCAAGACTCACCTCGTGCATGACGGCGCCACTAATTGAAGTTTAGTGGTACCCATAACGAAGGTTGAGCACATTCGGGCCTTCTTGCTCTTCTTGGCCATGTACTCCATCATCTTGGTGTAATATGGCGCCTGTGCATTCAACATATGTAATACATCAGCACTATATCTTTCTTTGAAGTACTTGATTATACCATGCAACGTACCCTCGATGATTGCAACAAGAGGCATGCCGCGCAGGCCCCTGATAATCCAATTTTACACCTTGACAGATTGGTCGTCATTAAGTCGTACCTTGCAACATCGGTGTTGTAAAGCAATACCCACTTCTCCACTAGTTCAACCTCGATCCAATGCAAGAAACATTTGATATTCCTCGTTGTCCTCCTTCTCAAGTCGGGCGAGTCAATCTAGGGAAATGACGCCAACCGTTTTGGTATATCGGCTGTGTTTCCAGCAGATTGCTTTTTTCTCACCTCGATGTGCTTAATGGTGAACTCATTAAGCTTCTTCCGAATACATCAAACTTCTTTTACTGGTTCTACTTGCACAGCCTCTTGAACAGATTCATCAACCTCTTGGTCTTGAACTACTTACAAAAATTGGCCCCCGGGTACCGCACGCACCACGGTTTCGCAGGTCATGGCATGGAAAAGGCTCATATGAATCTTCTTGCAGCGTGGTATGTCGGTCATGTATTATGCAAACGCTTGAGCGTTCATAATGACTCGAACCTTCATGTGCCTAAAGAACCACAACCAACTATCGAAATTCTCGCTCAACACAAATGCAACAGCCGCGGGAAGGATCTGATTGTTGGTATCCACATCGATTGCCATCAAGATCTGCCCCATGTACTTCCCGGTCAAGAATGTTTCATCCACACATATGCGCGAGTGGCAGTGACGAAAGGCAGCAACGCAAGCACCAAATGCAAGAACAATATGGTGCTGAAATTTGGATAAGTATTTAAGCCTTATAGTGAAGCGTGTACTTAGTGCACAAATAGAGCGTGCTGAACAGAATCAATGCCACAATCTGTTCTAAACAAAGCTTGTCATCAAAGAGCGTTTATGTCGTGTGATTATTGATGGAGGAAGATGCAACAATTTGGCGAGCATAGACATGGTTGAGAAGCTTGCATTGGCCACGGAACAGCACCCTCGACCATATTACATTTAATGGTTCAACAATTGTGGTAAGCTGAAGGTAACCTGCATTGTGAGAGTACACTTTTCTATTGGTGCCTATCATGATTATGTTGATTGCGATGTAGTACCCATGCAAGCATGTTTTTTTGTTAGGCAGACCATGACAATATGATAGAGATATGGTGCATCATGGTAGAACTAATACGTATACTCTCATGTTTAACGAAAAGAAGATCACGTTGCTGCCCATGTCTCCTGACGCCATTCTAAAGGATGAAATAGAGAGAGCTAATACAGAAAAGGAGAGTAGCAAAAGTGCAAATCAGATTGTAGCTAAAGAACTTGTGCACCCGAAGAAGAAAGAACCTAGTGCTAGGCAAGGTGAAATTAAATTGAAAGGTTCTGTGTTACTTGCTACTAAGTCTGATATTTGTGAAATGGAAGATAGCAAATCTGATTGCTATGTTTTAGTGTGCAAAGAAGCTTTATTTTCCTTTAAGGATATGCCTCCTGCTGTTGCTCACGTTTTGCAGGAGTTTGCTGATGTGTTTCCAAGTGACATACCCCCGGGGCTGCCTCCAATTCGGGGGATTGAGCATAAAATTGATTTAATTCCAGGTGCCTCGCTTCCCAACCGTGCGCCATATAGAACCAATCCGAAGAGACTAAGGAAATTCAGCGTCAAGTGCAAGACTTGCTTGACAAAGGGTACGTACGTGAAAGCCTTAGTCCTTGTGCTGTCCCTGTGATTTTGGTACCTAAGAAAGGTGGATCATTGCATATGTGTGTTGATTGTAGAGCTATCAATAATATTACTATTCGATATCGTCATCCAATTCCTAGGTTATATGAGTGGTTAGACTAACCACTCATATAATCCAAACTTAGTTTTGAATGTTGTTTTTCATTCATCGCCTAACTGCATGCGAATTTGGTGATATCCACTACGCAAATCAACTTTAGAGAACACAGTAGAGCCACTTAATTCATCAAGTATATTATCTAGCCTAGGAATTGGATGACGATATCGAATAGTAATATTATTGATAGATCTACAATCAGCACACATATGCCATGATCCATTTTTCTTAGGTACCAAAATCACAGGGACAGCACAAGGACTAAGGCTTTCACGTGCGTACCCTTTGTCAAGCAAGTCTTGCACTTGACGCTGAATTTCCTTAGTCTCTTCGGGATTGGTTCTATATGGCGCACGATTGGGAAGCGAGGCACCTGGAATTAAATCAATTTTATGCTCAATCCCTCGAATTGGAGGCAGCCCCGGGGGTATGTCACTTGGAAACACATCAGCAAACTCCTGCAAAACGTGAGCAACAGTAGGAGGCAAAGAAGAAGGCATATCCTCAAAGGAAAATAAAGCTTCTTTGCACACTAAAGCATAGCAATCAGATTTGCTATCTTCCATTTCACAAATATCAGACTTAGTAGCAAGTAACACAGAACCTTTCAATTTATTTTCACCTTGCCTAGCACTAGGTTCTTTCTTCTTCGGGTGCACAAGTTCTTTAGCTACAATCTGATTTTCACTTTTGCTACTCTCCTTTTCTCTATTAGCTCTCTATATTTCATCCTTTAGAATGGCGTCAAGAGACATGGGCAGCAACGTGATTTTCTTTTCGTTAAGCATGAGAGTATACGTATTAGTTCTACCATGATGCACCGTATCTCTATCATATTGCCAAGGTCCGCCTAACAACAAAAAACATGCTTGCATGGGTACTACATCGCAATCAACATAATCATGATAGGCACCAATAGAAAAGTGTACTCTCACAATGCAGGTTACCTTCAGCTTACCACAATTGTTGAACCATTGAATGTAATATGGTCGAGGGTGCTGTTTCGTGGCCAATGCAAGCTTCTCAACCATGTCTATGCTCGTCAAATTGTTGCAACTTCCTCCATCAATAATCACACGACATGAACGCTCTTTGATAACAAGCTTTGTTTGGAACAGATTGTGGCATTGATTCTATTCAACACGCTCCATTTGTGCACTAAGTACGTGCTTCACTATAAGGCTTAAATACTTATCTCCAAATATGGCATCAACACACAACATATTCTACCCATACTCCCACTAGGTGTTGTGGCCATCACTCACAACCATGCCTCCTGGGTCATGTCTATTACAAGCATCAGGCGCTTACGCATCAGGGACATCATCACCCTCTGAGCAATCGTCATCCTCCTCATCCAACTCCAATGATTGTCCTTCGACCCTGGCTCTCCGGTCTTCCCGCTCAAAGTCATCTACTATGAATTCAATGTCCTCCCCTTCGTCTGTCTGTCCACTAGGATCGACATGCTTGTCTGTCACCACAACTGCATATGCACCACAATCCTCTGTCCCACCATCCTCAACTTCCACCTTCACACCCGCACTACTCTACCCCACTTCACAGGCATTGCCAAGTGTACTTGGACATGCCTGCACCAACAACACGCATTTATAGCCATGACGCCTGCACGCTTCCAACCAGGCCTGTCATGACTTCGTTCGTTCCATAGGCCTCATTTCCCAACAGACCACTTTCGGCAAACAACTCCACAAGCATTTAACGGTGACACCATACAATGATGGGTCCGATGAGAAGTTGCATGTCAGCCAATGCAACACCTTCCTGATTTTAAGATTATCCGGGTTCGAGTGATACAATGTGGTCTACGGAAAACTGATCAAATCAACCACACATGGCCCCTCGCGAACATCTCCTTGTCCATAAAACACTATGAAAAAATGTTGACCTGGCATATATGTCACACGACTTAAGATATTTAGAACAGATGCTAATTAAGGATGCTACGTCGAGTCTAATGAAAACAAATCATACCATACATATCAAAATACTCTCTATTTCAACTAAATTATAAAAATACAACTGCAAATATTTAATTAAATTTTAAAAATATAAATAACCTAAAACCGGTATCCCTAGGTCTTGCGAATCTAAACCTAAGCAGTCTAGATCTTCCAATAATCGATCTACTAATTAAGGTACCCTAATATTTGTACGCTATAATAAATACATAAATATCCTATATTGTAACACTATATGCAATATTAACCCTAAAATTACCGATCGACAACTACAAACCCACTGCAAAAGGATGAGTACACGGAGGCACGGCGGGCCAAGAGCAGAGTCCCCTCCTCCCTTCTCCTCTCCTCTCCCTTCTTCTCCTCCCTTCTCTTCTCTTCTTCTCTACCCCTGGTGCTCTCCTCTCTTTCCCTCTTTCTGTCGTGTGAGTGTCAGGCGCCTACGAGTCACACGACGGAGGCGCGACTGGGCGACGTGGCATCCGCTCGTCGTGCGATTGAGTGTTGATAGGCCTCAGTCACGCGACATGTCCGCGGTTGTGGGCCGGTTGGGCTCAAATCGCTGGCCTCCTGCACGATTGAGTCTAGTCGCTTGGTGGGCCAGTAACCAAGGGTTATTTCTGTTTTTTTTTTAAATCTGGGCTTATTTGTGTAAAATGTAAAAAAAGTGTAATTTTGAGAGGAAAAAAATCGATGAATGCAAATGCAACTCTGGGTGGTTAACTCTTAAATTGCAACAGCAAAAGCACGCACACAATAAAGCTGTAATTCCGGTACATGAAGGATGATACCACACTGCATCCAATGTTCATAGATTGCATAAAAGCAAAGGAGCATGTTCGAGTTCGTGTTCTACAAGACCGCGAAGACGACACCATAGGTTGCATAGTACGTCATCTTCGGACGTCAGCTCATCTACTGAAGCATCACAGGGGGAGAGAGAGAGAGAGAGAAGGTAAAACAAAAACAGAAGCTATGAGGCAGTACTTGCAGCTCAATCAGGAGGTGAGTGGTCGAGTATGCAAAGCAGATTACATGTGGTCCAGGACACGAACAATAAACAATCTTCTTCTTCCATTACTGCTGAGCACGATGCATCTCGTTCTGTATAGAGGATAGCAAGGCTGATGAACGTCGATGGCTACAATACATTCATGAGGACAATAACACGTGAATCGCGTACAGAACAACACAATAATCTGAAAGGATGTACAAGGGTACAAACTAGAATTGAATATGAAATCAATGCGCTTTCCCTTCCAGTCTCCCTGTCCTTCGATTGTTATCATTAGAGCACCTGTATCACGACGACAATTCAGCATGAATACAAGAGACAGCGAGCAAAATTCGACTGGTGACAAGAAGCATCTTTGCTCAGTGATAATCCCATATGCATGTCTGAAACAGGTAGGAAAAATGAAAATGATAGTCACAGGTCACCCTTCAACTCAGGAAAGCAGAGAACGAATGATGTCAAACTATGAGACCATGTACAAACTTGATGGCTGGAATACAAGAATCTTGAAGAAACTGGTAATCTTCGAATCGCACCTCAATTTACAAATATACAGGCTCGCACATTAACAGACTAAATTAACTATAAACTAAACTGCCTAATTACAGGGACAACTACGAACTATCTCCTAGTTGATGTTTAGAAAGGCTACAAGGATTCAGGAATGGCACCCCGGTAGGAAAACAGAGAAGAATGTTAGAATGCATCCCGCATGATTCCTTGTTCCAAGTCTGTTTGGAAGAAGTGTATTTTTACTCCCCATCAAAGAGCAGCTAGTCACTCACGTTGATAATATGCTCAGTCCTGCTCAGTCACCTAACATAGCAATGATTTTAGATCAAAGAAATACCGATGAGTACCGACCTCATCGTCAGCATATTTTCCTAATATCAAAATTACGCTCGTGAGGTAATGGCTGGTGACCTTTCGGAACAGTACGGTGCTGCCGGAAAAAAAAAAGAGTACGAGTTTTACATTGTATGCCAATTAAAAGTGAAGCATCTTAGTCTAGAAGTTGGGTACTCCACCATGTGTTCATCCATATTGCTATTTGGCACATGAACATTTGGAACCGCATGAGACTCGGCCATCCAATTAACAAAGTTTCGATGTTGACTGGAGATAACGGGGATGGTGACACCACCTGAACCCCTTGGAGTGCACCATGCCATGTTAGAATTGCTTGACGTTTGTGCTGCTATACCGTGATCAGATATTCCTTGTGAAGTAAATATAGGTTCCTGATAAACAAGAATAAAGTGAGTTCTTTATATATATATATATATATATATATATATTATTTTAAAAGATAATTACAAAATTAAATAGTCGAAAAAAACAATTACTTGTCGTCATTTGAAATGGCGACAAAAGCATACTCCTGTTGCCATTTCAATAGGCGATAGGGACCCTGACGCCAAATGAAATAATGGGGATGTTCCTGTCGTCAGTTTAATTGGCGACAGGATCCCTAATTTTTTTTAAACCTAAAGCCTTAATTTCTGAAACGATTTCAGTACATATAAAATTCTGAAAAAAAATAAAAAATCAAGTACACTATGTAAGTAGCCTTTAAAAAATCATAATTTTTGGAGCTCATTTTATATATTTAGAAATGCCTACAAATAGTATACTTAAATGAATTTTAAAGAAAAATTCAGAACGGATAAAATTATGAAAAAAATTACACAAGTAAGTATACTATGTCGGAAGGCTCCACAAAAAAAATTGTAATTTTTTTAGCTCATTTTCTATATTTAAACATTCCTAGAAATAATACTATAATTTGAGGGAGAGAACAGGTTCCTGTCGTCAATTCAAATGGCGACATAGTCATTGGCGACAGGGATCTAGTTTTGTAAAAAAAAATCGACTATTTACTTTTGTAATTATCTTTTTTTAAAAAGAGTAAATATCAAAGAACCCCAGGTTTTGGGGCAGTTGTAACGCAAAACACCAGTTTTTTAGTTTTATATCAGAGAACCCTAGGTTTTGGAGCATTTCTAACGCAAAACCCTAGTTTTTTTTTTCCCGTTTCCCCCCTCATCTCCTCCCCTCCCCTCCCCTGGAGCCGCGCCAAACCGCCCGAGCTCCATCTTCCTGAGCTCCGGCCGGCCATCTCCCTCCACCACGTGACCTCCCAACCGCGTCACGACGCATCCCCAGGCCTCCTCTCCCTCTCCCCCCCCCTCTCCATTCATCCCCTTGGCCACCAAGGAGCCCCACCGCCGCGAGCTCCCTCTCGCCAGCCATGGCCTCCGTTGCGCCGCCTCGTGGGCCCTTCCCTGGCTTCCCCGACCTCACCTACGACATCCCCCATGACCAGGCACCGCTCGTGCTCGCCTTGGCTCCCTCCCTGTGTCACCTAGTCGCTGGCGCCATGCGCGGCTGTGTGCTCGCCGCCGCCGCAACGGCCGAGAGGGAGGAAGCAAGGTGGGAAGGGAGAAGGAGGTCCTGGGCTACTTGGTGGGGAGGGAGAAGGAGGTCCTGGGCTACTTGTAGCCATGCGAGGAGGCAACCGAATCGCCCGCACGCACAAACCGCCGCTCCCGCAGTTGGCCGCGCCGCCTCACCGCCGTGCCGCCATTCCGGTGAGCTCCTCGCCCGGGCAACCCTGTCACCACATGCCCCTGGAGCCGAAGAAGCTTACCCCCACCTCCCTTTGTCCTCTTTGCCGCCGAGGACCTCCACTGCCGGCGCCTCTTCTCTTCCACCCCTGGCCGCCGCCGCCTCGGCCGCCCCCAAGCTACCCGGACCACCCCGCCGGCTTCCCCACGCTCGCGCGCAGCTCATGCGTGCCCTACCTCCCTCGGCGCGCCACTCCACCGCCGGTGCCACCACGTAGCCCGAGTGCCCGTGGCGCCCCTTCTAGGGTAAGAAGCAATATGTGACGAATCATTAAGCATCATTTAATCCGCAGACTCACACAGCCCTGCAGAGAGATGCATGAGATGAGTGGGTGGAAAATATACTTAGTATGCTTGGGAAAACAAATCCACAATTTACAATTGTACATACTTGTGTTTCCTATGTCTTGAGGGATATGATGGGGGATGATATTATGATTTTGACTGGTGAAGGCTTGGGATTCTCTTTTTTTCTTCTTAGCTCCCCACTTGGGCTTCCTACCCCTCTTTTTTCTACCGCCTTCTAGAACAGTCTGTTGTACATCATTAACTACACTGACATCTTCAACATCAGTTTGTTTACTGAATGGAGAAGTCCGTAGAATCTGCTCTATATCTATGGTCAACTTTTCAAGCTCAGTTTCAAACATCTGCAGCGCGTCCTCAGAAAATGCACTTTTCACAGCAATTGAAATGGCCTTTCGCCAGACCCTGCTATATTGCGATGTCAGAGCATCCTGATCTTCCCTATCGGCTATTGACTGGTTTTTATCAGGTATAACCCCTACATTGGCATGTTTTGTCCACCTTTTCAGGATATAATGTGGTGGAAAATGAAGGATGTTGTTATTGTTAAGAACTTTTAGCGCGTGCATACATAAGATGCCCAAGGTCTCAAACTTTCTGCAGCTGCATGTGACTAAATTACTGGATGTGTCAAATTCAACTATACCAAGGCACTGCTTATCGGGCGGGGAAACATTAAAACTGTACAAGGTCCCATTGACTGCAACTGGTTCACAAAGACAGGAAAGTTGGCTCTTGAATTCACCCTCAAAATCACTGTACATCAGCCTTGTATATGACTCTGCAGCTTCATTCAACATTGGCACATCCACCAGCAGTATTGGTTTGGATTGTCTTGACTTGTGATCTTCATACAGTTCCTTCTCACGAAATCGTATGAGTGTCTTATAGTACTGTTCAATGAATTTAGAGAGGGGTAGCTTCCTGTTAAAAAGCTTCTTGAAGTGACTCCTCATATTCTCAGTCCACTGCAATGTATCCATGGTAGCTGAAAAGGGGCTCTGCTGGTAACAAGATGCCCATTTATCTCGTACTGCATATATATCTTGCAACCAAAGATTGTACAGCATAGAAGAATGATGGATCCTCCAACTGCTTGGCTTTCAGATATTCCAAAAGAAATTGAGCATCCCCTTTTTCAAGTTCTCTCATTCTTGTTGTGTGCAAATAGTTGCTCCGATCCTTTAGAAGAAACCCAACTGACTCAGCCTCACGGGCAGCTTCTAAGGGAAACTCTGGTGCTTCAGCAGGTTCATTAGAATCCTCACCCATTTCATTTTGCTGAGCGACGGTCGACTTTCGGTGGGATCTTAGCAGGTGCGCCTTATGTGGGCGCACAAGAAGATGGTTGTGCTCATATATGACTTTACTAACAAGCCAGACACCATCACGGCCAACTTTAAACTCAATCCTAGCCATACAGTTAGTTCTGGCATTCTCTCGTGTCCTCTTAGTTACATGAGTCCTATGTATCTGGCGTACACCTTCCTTGCTGCATAAGAACACCCTGTCGCGCACACTCCCATCCTTTCTCCTACCAAGATGGCCCTTGCGAACACTGAAACCCTTTCTCTGGGCATAGTAATTGTAGAAAAGATAGGCTTGGTCTTCTGAATGGAATACCATACCAACCTCTGGCTCCATATTGGATCTAGCAGCTTCTCTTTGTTTTACAAAACCTGATGCTAAAATATTCTCTGCCGTGTTTGGCCCTTCAGGTACATTTTCAGTCCGATTGTCGAAGGTGTCCTCATCATTTGAAGCATCCTCAGCAGTCTCCCCGGTTTCCATTGTCTGAAGATGAAGCACACATTTCCATTCTAATTGTACATATTAGAAACATATAAAAGCATTGGCTGGGTGAAGCATTACTATTGGACAACTAGATTGTGCAAATCAGAACCGAACAGCAAATTGAACCATCCGGATTATTAGTTCACGGGCCACACATGTGGTTGGCTAGTCACAGCATTGGCTTTTCAAATTCATTTTATTGTTGCTAAAAATTATTCTGCATAGAATTAATGAAAGTAATGACATTATCGCACGGCCTAATTAAACTGAACATACCTTATCATTTGAAAACTAAACAACATGCTGGAATTAACAAGCTAGGGACGCAACTTACCATGCCCAAGCTACCATCCTTTCATCATACCAAAAGATTTCCACCTCCCGGCTGGTAAACATACTGGAAAGAGGAAACCATGTTTTGTAGCACGAAACAAACTACACCCAACCCCAACATAATCTATCTCTTTAGGGCGTACTCCAGTATTACGCTCCTCTTATTAGCAAGAACAAGAAGCGAAATTTCCTTGCAAACAATGAGCAGGGGATCATCCCGAGGACCAGAGCAGCCACAAACGGGTGGCTTGGCCTCTTCCCGGCGGGTTGCAACACTCCTACCCCAGGGACAGAGCTTCACCTCGGCTAACCTGGGTCGTAGCCCCCAAGCATTTCAGAAGAAAAAAAATTAACAGCATGCAGGCCATAGCCGGTCCAATTTGGTTAGGTCAGATCTATCTAGAAGGCTATCTGCTACTAGTTAAGATATTACTTAACGAGACAGCGATTTCAATCATGCAGTGACAAAAGCACAGAAGCAACAGATGAGGCGACGAAGCGATGGCCGCTAGTGTCGCGGCTTGCTGTAGCCGGGCCCCGCGGTGACAGATGAGCAACCGACGGCCAGTAGTGGGGTGTGAATTTGCTTTGATATTTGATATTTGGCCCTTGAGATTTTTGGTGGAGCTCCGTCACTGCCTACCCCGCAGATACAACTAGAAGTAATCTCAAGCGCAACTAAGGAACGAAGCTAAAGAGGCATATGCGCACACACATAGAAGAAGCGACCACGCCTTGTAAGGAGGAGGGAGCTCTCCAACCACGGGAGCAAGTACCTGACGAAGCAGAGCGCGCGGAACCGCGCGCAGGCAGATCCCCAAATCCGACGACGAATCCGACCCGGAGGCGCGGAGGAGTGGGGCTAGTCTGGAGCAGCAAGAGGTAGGGGTGGACGGCGACGGGCGGAGCGTGGCGCCGAGGAGTGGGAGTGGCCGAGTGGGATGGATGACACCACAAACGACTATGGGGAGAGGTGCCGCACGGTCGCACGCTCCCCCCGCACTCGATCCCCCTGGCCACCGGGCTGTGTTGGGTTGGAGTATACACCAGGCCTGTCTCACAGGACGGTCTGCACCATCACAACCAAGGCTTCTGATGGGCTCTACGGCTAGGCAGGTGTGGCCCAAATCCAACTCCGCCTTTCCGCGGCCTGTACAGCGCGGCAGCACCCAATCAGCCCGTTTGCCCGCGCCGTTGAGCTCTCCGCGTCCGCGCACGGCATGAAGCTAGCAATACCGGTCAGCCCGCGAGTAATTATCCTAACAAAGGTAGGTATAAGTTTATTTCTAGGCATAAAGATGGGTGAGCTTCACCTGTCCCCACTTCATCTGTTTACCCGTCATTCCATTCCCCAAACCACAAGTCCATGGCCCACCATCCTATTTGGCCCACCTCCAATCCCTCCTGCACTCGCTCGGTTGCTCCGGCTCCCTCCCCAATTCTCTTCTCCTCGCTCCCTCTAGCCATCGCCGCTCGCCTCCCTCCCTCTCGTGGTCGCGACGCCACTAGCCTCCCTGGCGAGTACACGGGCATGCCCACAGACGATGGGTATGAGCGAACTTCTCTGCCTGTCACCCTTTGCAGGCATGCCTGTGAGCGAAAATAGGGTGGCAAACATGGGTATGGGCAAGCACTACCCGTGCTCTTCACGTCCGATTGCCATGCCTACACGAGGCGCGTACGTCTCGGTTTCACGATTTTTTTTTATTTAATCCTTTTTTAATTTTATTTTAAAGTTAACCCATCGCAAACTTTATTTCCAATTCTGACCTCTTTGGTCACGCCACCACCTGTGGCGTGACAAAACAACACTGTCACGCCAGCCCATTTCTGGTCAAAGTCTTGTCACGCCACTGGTGGTGGCGTGACAGTGTTGTTTTGCGTGACAAAAAGTGCGATTTTGGAGACTTATCTTGTGGCGTGACAGTGTTGTTTTGTCACGTCACGGGTGGTGGCGTGACCAAAGGGGTCAGAATTGGAAATAAAGTTTGCAAGAGGTTAACTTTAAAATAAAATTAAAAAAAAAGATTAAATAATAAAAAAGTTCTGGTTTCACCTAATCGGCACGAGAACCAATCGTATCAATTTCATTCAAGTACTGGTTGGAACATGCCATACCGGCATCCAAAACGGCACACAACAAGCTCAATCCCGTACCGGCCTCAATACCAGTCATTCTGGCAATTCCAGTACCGGGTATAATTGAAGTGGGCCCTTGTGGAGACCCCGGAATATTGGAAATGTGATTAATTAAAATTATACTGTAGCATGATTCTTAATTAAGGAACAGTGTTGCTCCTTTATTAAAGATCATGCTAGAAGCATAAGTTTAATAAGTAACAAATCCAATATTCAGGCTTCCCGGATATACGTTTTACAATGGTTCCCAGGATCAGTGACCATTGCACATATATCCTTAAACAACATTGCATCATACACATACAAGTCATACATTTACATAATTAAACATAAGTTTACAATCTTCGGCTTAATACTACAATATCAAGTGACTTGGTCACTACAAAAGACTGACAGCGGAAGCAGAATAAAACGACAAACCACCAATGGCCCCATCACCCGCAGGCTATTTTGTGGAGGAAAGAAATAGCTTCACTCATTAGCGTCACCCTGATCGACGCTAATAGGTACCTCGTACAAGTAACCATCCTCACCTGCAACAATAGGTTATAGCACCTTGAGTACGGAAGGTACTCGGCAAGACTTACACAAACTAATAAAAGAAAGTGTTTATTAGAACCTATACAAAGGATTTAGATTTGTACATGCATAAGGTTGCAACAGGAAGGCATAATGGTTAAATTTTGCATAAAGCAATACATCTTAACTTACAATTGCTAGGTTTTGATAAAAACAATTTAATAAATCAAAGTTTGAGTAAAACAGTCAGTAAAGGAAATGTAAAAGTAAAAGTAAACAGTACAGTGCATGAATTCCCTCATGTTGAATCAAAACCCAAACAGTAGTTGAAAACGAAATTCTATACAGATGACATCAACTCAAGTTATCGTCCATGACCTTGGACACGGCTATTCGAATAGTTTAATACCCTACAAGGGTTTACAACTTTACCCACACGACTTAGTTAGCCCGTAAGCCTCCGGAATAATAGCACACAACCTTTGGTATGCCGGCCGGGTAAACTAAGATTTGATATTTTTCAACAAGCCGACACTACTGAGTTGGATACCCATGTGTGAACTGATCTCTCTTAAACAACAACTGATAGCATCTGCTTAACCGGGGCACACATGTTGCGTCAGGAATGCCGATCCAAACAAAAGAAATACAAGTTGTGTTCGCTACACATAGTAGATTGCAATCGGCATCTTTAAGGTACGTACATGCGATGGAACACAAATACGCCCTCACCCTTCTAAGAACATCGATATTGATATAAAACTCACATGGCATAAGACGCAGTCCGAAGACCTAAGCATCTATGCCATACAAGATCAATACACATATCCTTACTCCACTGTCTCCAACTCAATAGCATTAACCATTTACTTAACCAAACAGCGCCCATACACCGCGTGTGGAAGCACGTTGGGACTTGAATTGAATAGTCATAGTTCAGTCCTTATTCGGTCCAGACAAGTCCACCACATTTCCCAATCTCGTGCACGAAGGCACCACCACTAGCTTCCTCTTGTCCAGATCAATTGAAATTTAAAAGTCAAACCTGATTTAAAGTAACTGGACAAAGAGTTAAAATGACTGAAATTTATTTGTTGTTCTCAGGTTTGACAAGAGAATCTTGCCAAACTCTAACGTTCTATGGACTGCATGGCTAAGCAAAATTTTGAAATTAAGTACCGTAGTATACAACCTTACTCTAAGTTTTGAGTGTATGCTCATATTTAAGGTAAGCCACAATGTTAGGTCATAACTACCTACTAACAGATCACCATTGTATTTTTAGAAAATTAGCATGCAACAGGTGTCACTGTATTTGGAAAATCTATTGTATAAAACTTTGGGATCAACATGTTGCAAAGAGGATGCTTGCCTTGATAATAATATACTTCTTGTGCAGGCTCTGGTTGCTCAGAAATAGAATCAAACACTTCAGAAGAACCAGATTCTAAAAAGAAACGATAAAATCCAATGAATATGAAAACTGACAGTAAGTAAAAATGAACAAAAGATGTATGATCAAGAAAGTAATGCATAATCAACAATATGCTTAAGTCATACTTACCCTAATAAAGATAATAACCCATTTTATCATCTCGCCTTTAAATGACGAAACTACGATTTGGTCAAATTCTGATTTTGATTTTGAAAAGAATTAAAAACAAGGCAGACTACGGATTTCGATTTAATAGAAAACAGACCAAGTAAAAGATCCTAAATTGAAACTTAGTCTGATCTTTAGGGTAAATAATACCCTAGACTAACCCTAATCGGTCAAATCACAGAGACTATCAAAATTTCAAAAGTTGTCGGTTTGGCCGACAACAGATGACAGAGGTAGATCTTTGCTACAAAGCTAGGTAGAAGACAACAAGAATCAAAAGAACAACTGCTTATGCTACTAGGGTTTAATTGAGACCTAAATAGGATGATAAGTTAACAAGAGAAACCCTAGAACTTGAAACCGATATGAAAGACCGAAAAGTTATCAAAAATAACTTTTCAGCAAAAGCAAGGCAGGAGCTACTTATGCACAAGCGAAAGATTCATGTGAGCCACTGAAGTCCTTAGTGTACTTAAGATGACGAGAACTAAGGTCTTAGCTTACCAGGGTATGAGAAACACCGAAGGTTCCTAAAACCGGCTTTGATCAACAGAGAAATAAACTCTGGTTTTGATGAGGATTAAAACCTCTATATATTATTCAATATATATATATATATATATATATATATATATAAGACCATACGTCTTCATGGTCGTAACCCCTGAGGTGCACGACCTCCTTTGGTCGTAGAGATTCGGAGGTTACATAATGGGTACCAGTGGACGAAGGCCTAAGCCAAGCTCCCACCGGGAGAAGCTACTAAAAAAGGTATGAACTGATTCCAAGAATATTCTCCACCGTATAATGAATGGAACACGTGTATATTCCATACCATACCATGTATCTTATGCAGACACAGCAACAAATAACCTCCATGCGGTTATATGTCTCATATACATGTAACCGTCGAACGGTTTGTTGTTTATCAACCATCGCTTGGCTCCGACCAGGCGTATCGTTTCACATCAGCGTCTTCTCTGAAGTAATGCGCCTCTTCAAGGGCTATTTAAAGATGGAACCTGGACGGATCAAGGGGAGAAGGAAGAGACAGAAGACAAGACATAGTCATCAGACTTGAACACAAGTCATAGTTTCGTGTGATAGGTCTGAGATTGTAAGGGAATAAGCAGTATTTTTAGAGGATACCTTGTAAAGCCCAGTTCATATAAATAAAGAGCAGCCCCATTATTTCCTGAGATTTCCCACGTCACTTTCTCCTTTCTATTTTCGTAAGATCGACGTCTTGATCGTCGACAGCTGGCGCCGTCCGTGGGGATCGCGGCGTGGAATCTTAGAAGAATTTCTCTGCTCATCAAATCTTTGTCCATTCCCCGTTTGTGACCTCTGATGCGCTTATGGCGGGAAGTTGGGATGAAGAAAATTGGTTCGACTTGACGGACTACGCCGACCTCGACATGGATGCATGCATGCGCTATGGAGAAAAACGGAATCTCTTCATCATCCTCCTCTACCAGCTCGCCCAGGGTAGAAATCGGCGAAGACGACCGGATGGATGAAGACACACCGCTACAATCAGTTGCGGTTCCAGAGGAAGTGTTTCTGACCAGTTCGAAACACCCCAAAACCTCAGCAAGCCCGGGCCTTTCGATCGGCAAAAAAGGTGACAAAAATTCAACACCGCAACTCGAGGTTCAATATACCTTTGATGCGATCATGGTTGATAGGTACTCACCGACGGCTTGTAGCAATTCCAGGAGCCAACCGACACCTGGTGACGGTGTCGATGAAACCTCCATTGGTCATAAACCAAGTGGGGATGATAAAACTCAGCATTCGATCGGCGACTCGCCGGATCAGGTTGAGACCCTTCCGAAAACCTCAGGAAGTGCTGATCACCGACTGCTCTCCGTCGTGGAAACTTCTCGTAGAAGCTCTGAAAGGCTCTCCATCGATTACGACGGAAGCTCATCGGAGGATCGCTGCTGGAAGCACGAGGTCAATGCGATCGGAGATATGGATCAAAATGCCGTGTACGATCCTCCATACATTGCCCCGCCACCACATCCTAATGGAGATGGTACGAGCATTCAGGCACCAAATGCCGGAGGTGACGGAACTGGTGGACGTTCACCAGTTAATACACCTGATCCTTCCCAAACCAATGTGAGGGACCAGGCAAGATCGACCAGGAGGTCGGGGGGATTCAAGCCATCAAACACATTCTTCTGGCAGAAATCCCTTGAGACATTCGGTAACAATACAAAACTTGCAGCGAGTTAGAGATATATTAAATACTTCTGACCTTGCCTTGGCAGAGACTCCAGGTTTTACCCAACAAGTCATGAGGGAAGGAGACTATTCCAGGAATCCTCGCCCTCACTTCGTCGAGAGGAGCAATCGCTTGGACCAGGTGATCTCCGACATCACACGAACCGAACAAGCGGTCGGAGGCGTTCTACTAACGTCCACGATCGAATCGGGACATTGGAGCACCGACAATCCGTTCCTAGAAATCGGTCTCCAATCGATTATAATCCGGCACCTTTTCAAAGAAGACGCCACGAAACTATCACGGTGTCGAGCCTTCTCGTGAGGGCTCCAGTATGCGTTGGCCAAATAGGTTCGGCCGCCAATATGGATAAATTCAATAGGACCCAAAATCTCTTAGAATTTCTCCAGATATACACCACCGCTATCAGAGCCGCGGGTGGTGATGAAAATGTAATGGCAAATTATCTTCCTACGGTATTAGAAGGATCAGCCCGATCATGGTTGCTTAACCTACCGGTCGGGTCCGTGTATACTTGGGAGCAACTCTGCGACCTTTTGATTGCAAATTTTCAGGGTACGTAAGATCGCCCTGGATAGGAAGACGATCTCCATAGAATACGGCAAAAATCAAACGAGACTCTCTCGCAGTACATCAAAAGATTTAGCCAAGTTCGTAACTCAATATCGGAGGTTGCAGAATATTCCGTTATCCAAGCCTTCAAAGCGGGATTGATAAATCGAAGGTTTACGGAGGATTTAGCTATACATCCCCCGCGAACAACCATCGAGCTTTTCAACATGGCTGACAAGTACGCTACGGCCAGTGAAGCGGTCGAGTGGAACAAAGTTGTTGATCGAAAGGATAAAATTCTCCAACCTGCCTTAGATAGGGCGGAAAAGAAACAAAAGAAGACTCTCAAGAAAAAGAAGCATGGCAGAACCAACGACAAAGAGGTTCTTGCTGTTCCTGAAAAATTTTCCAAAGGAAGAAAAGATTATAATGGTCGTAGCAAGGCCAGGGCTCCGACCAATGATTACAAGAAAAGTTAAAAATGGTGTCCTCTTCACCAGCAAGCAGGACACGACCTGCGCAATTGTCGCGCTTGGCAAAAGAAGCTGGAGGATTATTATGCAGGTAAAGGACCACTCCCGTCGATTCAAGAACTCGGGGAAACAAGCGCCAAGAAGGATAAAGATGGTGACGAAGAGATGGAGTACCAAGAACCCCATCACACCGTTGATGTGATTTTCGGCGGATCTTCTTCATACGAGTCCAGATGTCACTTGAAAGCCATGGAGCGAGAGGTCAACCTTACCGAATCTCCGATCGCCGTTAAATCTTCAAGGTGGTGGAAAGCGATAATCTCCTTGACAAAGAAGATCGCCCCATTCCTTCAACTCGACCGGTAGGTTTCAATTGTCGTTGAGTCTACTATTAATAAGCGCAAGGTTAATCGGGTTTTGATAGATGGGGGTAGTTCCTTAAATATTTTATTTGCAAGTGCTTTGGAAGACATGCAGATTCACCAATCAAAGGTAAAACCTGTGAAATATGCCTTTCATGGCATAGTTCTTGGGTCTACCACTAAACCAATTGGGCACTTGTCCTATTGGTTACATTGAAAGCGACAACTTCCTGACGAAAAAATTTCATTTGATGTGGTGAACTTTGAGATCGCATACAATGCAATTCTTGGTCATCGGCTTTAGCAAAGTTCACGATAGCCACGCACTCACGGTTATCGAGTTTAAAAATCAGGGACCAAAGGGTGTAATCACGGTCCGAGGCTATCGAGAAGATAGCCTACGCATGCGATCGGAAATGCTTAGAAGCGGTCGATGAACTCCCGACCAGGGGAACTAACACCGTTAACATGCAGGTAAAAAATTCAAAGCCGAAGATGACACTAAAACCTTTCGACCAGATAAAAGAGGTACAACTCGACGGAAGTGCTTCTCTAGAGGGTGCCAAGATCTTTGGTCGGGCGGACTCGACCTTAAATAGGAAGAGTCGCTCGTCTCCTTCCTCAGAGCTAACTAGGGCGTATTAGCAGCGGCGTCCCGACATGCCCGAGTCCCGAGTGATCGAGCATAGGCTAGCTCTGACCTAACAAAAAACCGGTCAGCGAAGCTACGGCGTTTCGCATCGGCCGAAAAGAAGCAATCGATCGGAGATTGACAAGCTTCTTAAAGTGGGTTCATTCGTGGTCGACCACCCGAGTGGCTCGCCAATCTGTAATGGTTAGAAAAGTCAATGGGAAATGGCGAATGTGTATTGACTTTACGGATCTTAATAAAGCTTGTCAGAAGGATGACTTTCCCCTTCCTCGCATCGATCAACTTGTAGACTCTACTTAGGGTGTGAGTTGTTAAGTGTTTTAGATGCTTATTGAGTACCACCGGATCAATATGAGTAAAGAAGATGAAGAAAACTTCCTTTATCACTCCATATGGTACTTCTTGTTATGTAAAAATGCCATTTGGTCTCAAAACAGGTGCAACATTCCAAAGGTTAATGCAAAGACTTTTAGCCCTCGGATAGGATGAGAATCTTGAAGCCTACGTTGATGATCCGGTCGTAAAAGCATCAACGCCGGGCGATCATATTCTAGATCTACAAGAGACTTTCAATAACTTAAGGCGTCATAACCTTAAGTTAAATCCAGAGAAATGTGTGTTTGGAGTTTCGTCGGGAAAGCTTCTTGGGTTCCTAGTTTCGGCTAGAGGTATTGAAGCAAATCCAACGAAAATCGCCGCTATCGATCAGATGCGCGATCCAACCACAAAGAAGGAAGTTCAGAAATTAACCGGTTGTATGGCAGCATTAAGTCGTTTCATAGCATGGTTAGGCGAAAAAGGACTACCTTTCTTTAAGCTTCTCCGGAAACATGGGAGTTTCGAATGGTCTAAAGAAGCAAGCAGCGCCTTTGAAGAATTAAAACGGTACCTTACAAGTCCCCCAATCTTAGTTTCACCAAGATTGGGAGAAACATGCTAATTTACGTGGCCGCAACGCCACAAGCGGTTAGTGGTGTCTTTGGTCGTAGAACGAGACAATGTTCAACGATCAATATATTACGTAGCGAAGTCTTGCATGGACCAAAGAAAGGTATCCGCAGTACAAAAGTTGCTCTATGGTCTCCTTATGGCTTCAAGGAAACTAAGGCATTATTTTCGGGCCCACAAAGTGGTCGTGCCTACGGGATATCCCCTTAGTCAAGTCCTAGGAAACAGGGAGTCATCAGGACGAATATCAAAATGGGCGGTTGAGTTTAGGGCGTTCGATCTCCATTTTGTCCCAGAACGACAATCAAGTCCCGAGCAATAGTAGAATTCATTGCGAATGGACAAACCGGAACCCACCCAAGGGCCCAAATGCGAGCACCACGGCGAGTGTATAATGTACTTTGATGGTTCCTTGATGTTGCATGGCTCGAAGTGGGGTCGTCTTGATTTCCCCTCTTGGCGAACAAATAAAGTCGCTATCGGTTAAACTTTCTGCTACTAACAATGTGGCGAAATATGAGGTTTCTTGGCGGGACTTGAGCGGCTCGTTAACTCGGGATTCGCAGATTGCTAGTGAAGGCGATTCTCAACTAGTAGCGAATCAAGTAGGAAAGAGTATCAATGCTCTAGTACCAAGATGTCATCATATCTGCGAATGCGGAAACTCAAAAAGCATTTCTTGGTTTCGGATCAACACATTCCTAGAAAGGAAAACTTTCTGGCGGACGATTGGCGGATGTCTTCCACAAGGACATCCGTCCCGCTGAGTTTTCTCGAGAAACTCGATTCACCCTCGGTAGTCGAGCCTTCCGAGGACATAGATGTTCGTAAGAGGTTGCACACCTTGATTACGCAAACATGGATGCTCCGCAGTCGATGATGGTTGGCGCCATCACGATCACGGTAGAGATTGGATGACATCGATCTACAATTATCTTGACATAACCTAATTCGAGAAGATGATGTAGAGGCCGATCGTATAGCACGAAAAGCCAAATCATACAATCTAATTGAGCGTACCTTGTACAAGCGAGGATCTCACGGAGTGTTGATGAGATGCATATCTCGGTCGGATGGCACTAAATTGCTAGCGAAATTCATGGAGAAGTCTGTGGAGCTCATCATTCCTCTGATGAGTTTGGTTGGTAAAGCCTTTAGGCAAGGATACTCTTGGCCAGCGCCCTTCATGATGCAAAGAGCTCGTGGCGAAGTGCGTACAATGTCGGTTCATAGCCGACAAGTACATCAGCCGTCTCAAGCTTTGCAAACAATTTCTCTTTCTTGGCCTTTTGCAACACAGGGACCGACATTCAGGACCTTTCCCAAGAGCACACAGGGCTTTGAGTTCCTGTTCGTCATGATTGACACGTTCACTAAATGGATCGAAGCCGAGCTGGTTGTAAAAATTACTACTGAAGCCGCCAAGAAATTCCTAACAAAAAGCGTGATTACACGGTTTAGTGTACCCAGTCGTATAATCACCGATAACGGTGCCCAGTTCTCGAGCAGCAATTTCAGGAATTCTGTGAAGAACTAGGTATCAAGATACATTTCGCTTCCGTTGCTCATCCACAGAGTAATGGAGCAGTTGAGCGAGCCAATGGTATCATAATGCAAGGGATCAAACGACTAGTGTTCGACCAGTTACTTCAACGGTCAGGGGCTTGGGTTCAAGAACTCCCTTCCGTATTATGGGTCGTTCGTACCACAACTAGTCGTGCGGCCGGTGAAACACCATTCTTTATGGTTTACTGGTGAAGCCATGCTTCCTCGAACTTAAAATTGGTTACGCTCGAATTGATTCCTTTTCGAAAATGATCGGTGTGAGCGGCGACTTGGCGACATCAATTTCCTTGAAGAGCAGCGAAATCAAGCTTTGCTACGGTCGACAATCTACCGACAAGCCATGCGTCGGTACCACGATCGTAAGGTGCAACCTCGGAGCCTAGTCGTAGGTGATTTGGTTCTTGAAAAATTCGAACCAAGCGGTGCAACAAACTTTCACCCAAGTGGGAAGGTCCATACATCGTGGTCGAAGTTGCAGGCCGGGATCGATGCGATTAGCTATGACAGATGGGTAAGTTTTGTCTAACTCTTGGAATATTGATCAATTGCGTAAGTTCTATGTTTAATTTTATGTATTTCATTTCCTTTCATATTTCAATAAAGATGCTTTTCCTTTTACAAACAAACAAAAACAATAAGTATGGTTGTCTATACTTATTATTAAATAAATATCTGATCGTATATCTTTATTGTTCTTTGGTTGGTGGAGAAGACTCTCATTCTCTCAGATATTCCTTTCCATAGGATCTCCAACACTCATGGTTGCTGACTTAAATGTCACAGACCACAACTGGTTTTGGTCGTGATCATTGCTTCCATGATACACACGCACAACCAAATACTCTTTTATTAAAGAAACATATGAGTATCCGGAGTACCAACTCAGACAATTTATATGGTTTTCATTATTTCTCGAATTTGAAGATGTTATTTTATTTTAACATTACATTTCTACTCAAGTTTAGCTCTTGGTGGGACACGGAAAGCCTCTGGTGAAGTCTCTCCTCTCCGCGCGTGGTCACCTTGCTGGAAGGAGCTTCTAGTGACGGTCCTTTTCCTACAATATTATTTGCGATCGGTTTGAACATGAGCACGTTTAGCGAAATATTTTACAAATCTTCAATTCACGAGATTCGATACGACCAGATCCGAATAGTTTCTAAACAAGGGTACTTATCTTTTTTTATTTTATTACATTTTTTGCATACGTCCTTCATGCATATCTTCTTATCAGCAAATCTGGTCTTTGTTATATCTTGCGACTACAAGTGGTATTTCATAGTACTTCGATAATGGACAAGATCTAGACTAGTCAAAATCGTCAGTTGGTTCCGACCACTTGATTTCCTAGTATTTCCTAGATCATTGTCATACACATTATCAGCACTCTTACCATGGTCATTGTTATTACTCAATTTCTTGGTCTACCGCTTTCTTTTAGTAACGTTCATCTACTAATATAAGCAGTCGGGGGCTAGGAGATATATGAGTATTTAATTACATCGATAAAACAAAGCAAGATCTTCATTGATAAAAGGTAAGTTTCATTTTGCATATTCTAAATATTACATTCCATTTACATAGTGGATCCACCTGACTAGTCGCTACATGATGGATATCCGACTTCCATTTCTTCAGCAACTTTCTCTCCGAGAAGTCTTACTTCCTTGAGAAGTTTTGTTGCTTCACTTTCAGAGCAGTCGAAGTCTTCTTCCACAGCTTTAAGACTAATAGAGGGGTCGGAAGCCTTTAGTTTTGCTAAAGCAACACTAACTCCATTGATAATAGCTTCCTTCATTGTGCAGGTATGGTTTTCCCTCATAGTTTTGAGCAGGCCTTGGAGATCTTCCAGAAGTTGTCCAAAATAGTTCATCTTTTCCGCTGGATCTCCTAAAGAAGGCAAGCTTGATTCTGATCCCATATCAAAGATCATTTTGTTAAGCGCCATGATTTTCTCATCAAGGCCAAATACAAGGGCTGCCTTTTGGCCACGATCAAACTCGAGGATTTTATCTGCTCGTTCAAGTGCTTGGGTTTTTTTCTGCACGAGTGGATAAAAATTAACACATACTTAAACAATTGGAGTTATGGAATACTGGTTAAGTCTACAACCAGTTACCTTTGATTTTCTTCTCACAAGAGTCGAAAACCTCTTTTTGCCTGGTCATCGCATGTTCGATCGACCGGTCTTTACCCTGATTTTCTTCCCTCAGTTTTATTATTATGGCTTCTTTGGCCTTGATCTCTTCTTTAATTTTCTCTAAATCTATCAAATATGATAGAAAGAGAAGGTTAAGCTATAAGGAGAAGGTTAAGATAATAAACCTTAGGAGATCAAAAAGAGAAATGTACTTACTTCTCAGATCGGAGTGTTTCTGCTCCAAAGTTTTTATTTCCTGGGTCAGTCCTCCGGCCATAGCATATTTCTCGACCATGTGCTACAAGAATAAAATCCCTTTCTTTGGTAAAGTTTTCAGGGGAACTTCAAAAGAAAGAGTTGTAAGGATGGTCGTAGAACACTTACCCGAATTGCCATATCATTATATTCGGAAAAGATTGTATCTGAACCAATCTCAGCTTGACGGTCCGATATCTTTCCCTAGGCTTCATCAAGTTCCTCATCCTCGATAAATCGGGGAGAAAAAGGGAATTTGTTAACCTGAGGAGCATTTCCAGGAGGAGGTGGAACCTGTTGAAGGTCTTTGGGGATGACTACCTCCGGAGAAGGAGTAAGGATTACTAGAGGATCCTGAGCAGATGTTGAAGCCTGCTCGGGGGCTTTTTTTACTACTTCATCCTCAGCAGTTTGTGCTTTAGGAGTATCCTAATCAGGAACCTCCACGACCACTTCTTCCTCAGGAACCTTTTCCTGAGGGGTGTATATATACGATCTCTTCATTTAATACAAGGTATGTATATATACGATCTCTTCATTTAATACATGTACCTTGTCGATTTTCTGAATTTACCCTTGTAGCGCATCGAAGCAAAGTTCGTTGCGCCGGCCTTCCTCTTCTTGTCAACTGATTTCACCGATTCTAAACCGGTAGGGTTGATTAGATCCTGCACATCCACTGATTGAAAATCAGAAGCAATATTCGCGACTATTTCGTCAAGGATAAGGTCACGATCACGGATCGGTGGGTGTAGATTTGTCGACCTCCAAAGCATGGCCTCGATGAGACACCGGAAGGTCCTCGATGACCTTCTTTGGAAGGTATGACAACCGCTTTGAATTCATCATCGGAGATAGTTAGGCGATGAACATAATTTGTTTAAAATATTATTTATGTTCGGTCACCTACCTCGGAAGATTGACATCGGTGTGGTCGAAGGAGATCGGATCATCAATTGACTCACATCTTTGGTGGCCTCATTGATTTTCAACCCGACCGACTACACATCAAAGAGGATTTATGGTATCCGATCGAAATAATATGTATGAACAAATAAGCGATGGTTGATTTTCTTACCTTGAGTCTTTCAATTCTCTCTTGGCGGACACAACCGCTAGGATTCGAAAAGCTAGCTTTATCGCGAGCTCTCGTATGAATCATTTTGATCCGGCTTCTAATATCATCGAAGATAGAGTCAGTAAGGTAATATAAAATATTTAAGGATACGGAAATAATCGACTAAGATAGGTAAAGCTGGTGGAATCATTAAATGGCTTACCATCTTTGGAATCTCTGGTTGTATCATCACGACCAATGTACGAGCATCTTATGTGCTCGGGCCTTGAGAGGCTAACCGGCGTGTGGAAAAATCTTTTACTACATGCCAAGATGTTAGACCTTTGACACTAAGAAGCTTGATTGCTTCAGCCTATTTTCCTACTTTCCCCTCTTTTTCTGTAGAGGAGCACCATCTCGGATTCTCGACCGCCTTTTTACCAGAGTAATAAATGTTGTCTTTCTTCGTGATCTTCATATAGAACCAGCTTTTCTTCCACGACGACCACGAAGATTTTAAGTATATAAAAATATACTCATCGGCTTTTCCGTCATGGAGACGCAAGGTGCACTCTCTAGGCGTCCCAATCATCTTCCCAGACTTTGTCATCCTATAGTAGTACCTGAATAGATCCAGATCTGCTGGAATCCCCAAGTACGCTTCGCAAAGATAAACAAAGATGCTGAGATTAGCGATAGCATTGGGACCAAGATTCACCAATTCAACTCCGTAATACTCCAGGACTTTAGGAAGGAAGGAGTGAATCAGTAGCCTAAATCCGCATTCAACATATGCAAGAAAAAGCAGGATTTCTCCATCTTCACTTTGCTCGGGAATGTTCCCAACGCGGATCTCAAGAAATCAGATCCTGTTGGGAAGCATCCCGATCTTCTCCAAGTTCTCTAATTTCTTCTCACTCAAGTCGGAAACCGGCCAGTTGATGATTTGGTCCGACATGGTTAGATTTCTTTCGGGTGGGGGAAGAAAAGGAGGTCGGAAGCAGTTTTTACTCGAGAGATGAAGAAGGAAAGTAGGAAGTAAAAAAAAACCCAAAGTCTAACTGCAATAGGGAGTTACCCAAAGAAGTCCAATGGACACAAAAACTCTTCAAATTCCCAAAGCAAGTTCTCAACTTTAAAGTGAATACAAACCGCTTCAAATGCCCTTGCATTTAAATGAGCGTCATCCCGATACGACTTTATCGGAAGAAAGGTGTTCACATGACTTATTCATTTAAAGTTCGGGGGCTAGCTGACGAGGATTAAAACCTCTATATATTATTCAATATATATATATATATATATATATAGAAAAGACCATACGTATTCATGGTCGCAACCCCTGAGGTGCACGACCTCACTGGTCGTAGAGATTCCAGAGGTTACATAATGGGTACCCTGGTCGGACGAAGGCCTAAGCCAAGCTCCCACCGGAGAACTACTAAGTAAAGGTATGAACTGATTCCAAGAATATTCTCCACCGTATGATGAATGGAACACGTGCATATTCCATACCATACGATGTATCTTATCTGAGACACAACAACAAATAACCTCCATGCGGTTATATGTCTCATATACATGTAACCGTCGAGCGCTTGGTTGTTTATCAACCATCGCAGCTCCGACCAGACGTATCGTTTCACATCAGCGTCTTCTCTGAAGTAATCGCCTCTTCAATGGCTATTTAAAGATGGAACTGGACGGATCAAGGGAGAAGGAAGAGGCAGAAGACAAGACATAGTCATCAGACTAGAACACAAGTCATAGTTTCGTGTGATAGGTCTGAGATTGTAAGGGAATAAGTAGTATTTTTAGAGGATACCTTGTAAAGCCCAGTTCATATAAATAAAGAGCAGCCCCATTATTTCCTGAGATATCCCACGTCACTTTCTCCTTTCTATTTTCGTAAGATCGACGTCTTGATCGTCGACAGGTTTAACCTACAAAAGATGCTAAATCCTTATTACAAGGTGAAACCAGCGCTTAGGATGGATAAGCAAAATGTAGGAGCAAGAAACTCCACTGGAACGGCAATGGAGGATGAAGAGCTCCCTTGGTCAACAATGGCAGTAGCAAAAAGCTAGGGTATAAATATAGGGGTTGAGCTACAGGGCAAAGGGGAAGTGTCTAGAGCTGATGAGGTGTCCAATTAGTGCTAAATATCCGGACAATAGTTGCACGATTTTTGGATAACGCCTCTACTCGGTCCACGGCGGTGGCGGCGCCGAGGGCAGGAGGAAGAGAGCGACTCACGGCGTGCGGACCCGCTGGCGCCGATCGCGCGCTGCTAAAACCAAAAGAACATCGACCGTCCGATTAGAGATGGCGGTGCGATGAAAATAGGTGTTAAAAGAATTTAATCGAGATCGTTTAATATGGACCGTGCGACCTCAAGTGGACGATTGAGATTTAAAGGAGCCCTACGGAAGTTCGGAGGTTATATTCAAAGAGGCGTTGGATTTGAATCCAACGATCGATCTAAAAGGATACACGTCACTTTAAATGAGATGGCGTGAATGCCGTCGATTGGTTTTCTACGGTCAAGATTGAAGGAAGATCAGGAGGTCGAATGTTATCTCAGTATAGGCCCTACGATTAAAATCCAATGGTCTAACAAAATCGGGCCCTAAATGCACACGGTCAAAAGGGGTACCGTAGGATTTGAATCCGACGGCCAAAATGGATGCGCGCCTTTAAGTTTAAAACAAAAAGGGCGGTGCGGTTCGATCTAAGATTAACGATGGAGATCAAGAGGGGATCCGGAGGTCCGATTGTTATCGCCCCTCTCGGTCACCCGATCAAGATCCAAGGGCTCAAGTTCACTGTGGCATTTGGCGATCTAAACGACCCAATGAATCTGATCCGTTTGATTGGACATCAACGGTTACGAAATTGGAGGTGTGTTAAGATTTCGATCTCAATCTGGATGCGATGGGATGGAGATCCAATGGTGGAGATTGTTCGCATACGTGGATAGCCCACGCGGCTTCGCAAATCTCGTCACGTGCGGGGTTGGGCTCGCGCCCGAGCGTGACTGAGCCGGACCAAACGCACCGGTTGGACTCAACCTCATTGGATTCGAGTCACTACAGTGCTAAGGTTTGGGTTTAGACCAGAAGAGTTGACCAACCCTAAATTCAATGTTTAAAAGTTTGACCAGGCTTTAGAATTAGTAAATAAATTTGTAAATTCATGAAATTTTGCACGAAGACTACTGGGATGATATATTTCCCAAATAAATTTCAAAACTATGGTTTCATTTTTTAAATTTATAAATAATTACCTTAACCCTAATAGGTTGATTTAAAGACAAATATTTTTCTTCAAGGTAAAATAATTTCTAAAAATTCAACAAAATTTATTTGTGGGCAAAATAAATTATCTAGGCTTTGATAAAAATACCTCCCAGTCATAATACAAGCATTGGCTTGTATTCCCTTTGAAACTTCAAATGGGTTTTGGATTTTGGCTTGAAAAGGAAAATTCTCATTTGCAACATAATGCCCAATCTGTGAAAACGAACAGTGATGCTATGAGCAGCACCGCATTACTGTTATGAACAGTACATCATTATTGTTCATAAAATATTTTATTACTGTTCATAAAATTGGGGCTGTTACAGCCCTCCTTTGAATCAGGCCTAAAGGCTCAATTCAATACTACTTCTTTGGTAAGTTAAATTATGCTAGACTATGGTAAAATATATAAAGTCATGAACTTGTGTTGTGTTATTTAATTACGTACAAACTTTGTGTTTATGAACTCATTGAACTATATGTTATTTTTATTCTATGGTTATGTATTAAGTGAGATTCTAAATAAAATTATGGGTGCATATAATTACATATATATTTATAAATATATTATTATATTAAAATCCAAACAGTACGAATTGACACATATTTCATACAAAAGGCAAACTGATCTCCGAGATGGAATCGACAACTATGACTGAGGACCGCAGCAACGGCCTAGGAGAGAGCGGCGCACGAGTGACCAGCCGCGGCTGTCGTGGAAGTGCGGAACGTACGGTGGAAGCCGCGTCATGTCATGCTAGACGCACGACGGTGCTCGCGCGCGCGCCTGGCTAAAGAAGTGCGGGGGCTTGGACCCACGACTCGACTAGTTCGGAAACCGGTTTCCCTTCTCGTTTGGACCTAAATTACGCCGGTTAGATGGCATAGGTGATTCTGGCTGTTGGTTCTTCTTGTTGGGAAACCATGGGCCTGACCCTACAGTCGGCCCATTAGTGGGCGCCCCATCCCAAACCCTAGCAGGGTCGTAGCCTATAAATAGGGGGTGCTATTCATTGTAAAGGATTGATCGATGGATGAAGGAATAAAGTGAAGGATGAAGTCACTGCATTCCTGGACCGTATCCAGGGAGACATTTACGGTTCTATACAGCCCCTGTATGGGTCATTTAGGTATTTTATAGTGCCCATCAATGCTTCCTCGGAATGGTTGCACGTATGTTTATTGTCTACGAGAAACCATGCTTTTGCAAAGCCAATTTCGCAGATAATTAAATTAGAAATATTTTCCCTGATCATCATATGAAGTCCACCTGAATGGACAACGCCGGAGAATTTACTTTGAAAGCATTTGATGATTATTGCATGAAAATAGGAATTAAAAGTTGAGCATTCTGTACCACATGTCCGTACCCAGAATGGACTAGCAGAACTTTGAAGAATTGTAATTTACCAACTGCATGTTGGGGGACACGCAATCCTGCTCGCAGCAGCTCTCATCAATCTTAGACCGTCGGCCTATAACATCCATCCACCTATACAACTAGCGTAAGGGTCAGCAGCGAAAACTTCTCATCTTCGCAGGTTTGGTTGCAAGGGTATATACCTATACCACCACCGCAGCGAACTGCATTGGGTCTTCTCCGAAAGTCTGGGATATACGTTAGTTATGAGACAACATCCATAATCAAGTATTTGGACCATATGACTGGAGATTTGCATAATGCCCGATTCGCTGATAGTACAATAGATGAGGTTAGTTTCCCGTCATTAGGGGAAGGAAATCAACCCTTGATAATAATGTCGAGAAATAATTGAAGTCTAGAAGACATTTGAAGTCCAGAAAATAATTGAAATCTATGCATATGACCCGAGCACTAGTGAAGCAAATAGAAGTCCGAAGATAATTGCGATCGTAAGATAATTAAATTGAAGTCTAGAAGACAATTGAAGTCAGAAGATAATTGATTCGCAAGTATTAGCGAATCAACCGCGACTACTTTAGTGATTTGAAGAGCGTGAATAAGTAGCATTTGCTCGCAAGCAATGCAATTGGAGAGGGTTGAAATACCATTGAAGGTATCCTAATCCCGTCCGCAGGCCTCGTAATAAAAGGATGAGAACTCCGGTCCCTCGAATCCGAAGTAACCAGGGACGCTTGGTGAAAAAGGATAAGAAGGACTTGACACAACCGATCACCGAAGTGCCCCGAACGAAGGGAGCGGTTGAGACACGCATCGGTATGGAACCTTGGAAAAGGCATACGAGTTGAACATCCCCATGAAGGAGACATCGGCATGGATGTGTGCGCACACATCGGAGCTGAAAAACTAAAGGGACTTGCCTCGCAATTGGAAGCAGCGGTGAGCAAGTAGAAGCATTAAAAGAATCGCCCCTTGAAGAAATAGCTATAAACTTTATGACCTCGGGAGAACCTTTGAATATTACAACGGCCAATGTCGACATTTACTTTGCAAAGAAACTTGCCACAATCATCAATCTTGATCCAGAGCCTGCATCGCTCGATAAATGAAAGAAAAGATCAGATTGAGAAGATTGGGAGAAGGCAATCGAAACTGAATTATTCTCTCCGAATAAAAGAAAGACGTTTGGGCCTGTAAGCCGCACGTCTCCCCTTGTGCACCCCGTAAGGTATAAGTGGGTATTTGTTCGAAAGAGAAATGAAAAGAAGCAAGGCTCGTTGTACAAGGTTTCATTGGACATCCAGAAGATGATTGTGAAGAAACCCATTCCCCGGTCATGGGTGGAACTCCCTTTTAAATATTTATCTCAATGGCAGTGAACTTGAAGTTAGAACTGAAATTGATGGATAAGGTACCAGCATACCTTTATGAAATGTTGGATTCGAACATTTATATGAAGATACCTGAATGTATCCTTGTCCCAAACCAAAACAGAGCAAATAGAAATATGTACAGTGTGAAACTCAGAAAGTCATTGTACGAACTTAAGCAATCAGGCAGAATGTGGTATAATCGCTTGAAGCGACCTTTTATGCAAGAAATGCTACACGAACAATGAGAATAATCTCTGTGTATTTATACGACGATCCCAGAATGGATTTTGTATGATCTTAGTGTATGAAAATGATCTGAATATCATTGGAACCCTGAAGGATATTAAGAAAGCAAGCTCTTACCTGGAGTCGGAGTTCGTGTAAGAACCCGGGATTAACACCCCAGATCTTCTGTGCATAACTGAACTAGTCCCATGATCAGTGGCTAGCTCACACAGTAAACAAGTGTGATAACACAACCATAAACGCTAAAATTTATTAAATGACAACGAGTTGATTACAAGATAGCCTTACAGGCAACATTAAATAAACACACGGAAGACGATGAAGAAGTAGTAGGGTCGATGTCGCCACGGGCAATCGGTAGGGTAGCGGCCTAGTCATCATGATCCACACCTGAAGCGAAGTTCTTCTCCTCTGAAATTTTGTTTGCATAAAGCAAGAATGAGCACAACTTCCGTGCTCGCAAGTTACACCCGTCAATTAACAGAATGACATGCATACATGGATGTAACAAAGGATGGCTTGTAGGGTTAATTGTGCAAAAACAACATCTGACATTAAATACCATACTAAGTTCAAAAGCTCAAGTGTTATAAAATCTAAAATTGAACTTGAATTGATAACGATAGTGTAGGCACCAACCTAACACCAACATAAACACGGGCACCAACCCGGGGCTTCAACCCATAACTTTTCTCATGGACACCCATCCATGTCAAACTGTTTTACCAAAAACATTTTGAAATCGAAGTCTAACTTTGAGTGGCTTTGCCAGCATGTCCATGACCGTGGACACGGCTATTCGAATAGTTTTACACTCTGCAGAGGTTGTACAACTTTACCCACAAGACATGAATTCTCTAGTTGTTTGGCATCCGTCGATACCACCGCTCACTACCTTAGGTAAGCAGTCTAGAGCACGTGTCAAGGCTTTTACAATACGCCATTCCACCATAGTCCTCCCTCGCTAAGGTTTCACCCCCTTTGGACTACCGTCCGCAGGTTCGAGCCCCTCTTGCGCTGGTGGGACTAACAAAAGTCATGAAAGACCACCCACCGCATCACAGGAACGACCATGATGGAACTTTGCAAATTAATCAGCCAGGTCCTGCCCATACAAGACATGTGGTAGTACGATATGGCTTAGCAAGATGCGGCTCGAAGACGCTCCTTAAGCGGCCGGCGACAACCAACGGAACCACGGGCCTCAACTTACCCGTTGAGCCTGCATAAACTGCACCCACGGACAACGATGCGCCAAGTCCAAACCATCATTTTATTTTATTTTCTAAAGTCATTTATGAAACTCCCATGACACACCGATGTCAAGGGTACCATTTAAACAATAGTTGATTTCTGGCTGAAATTCCCCAAATGAAACATATTTGGTCTATAAGCATGGCTAAGCACAATATTTTCCAAATGATCCTAGTCCATACTATTGTATCAACCAGGTTTTTATCTAGGGTGACAATATGCTCGCTTCAATTACCAAGATTGGCCATACAAAGGTTTTTAGGCATAACTATATATTTAAAACAGGGATTTAAATTACTGAATATAAATAAGCATGCAGTAATAATTTGAAAAAGAACTTAAATAATTTTAAATAATAGGTGCAAGTATGATCAAGAATGTAACTTGCCTTGCTCAAATAGTTGCTCTCAAGCGTCAATCGACTCTCAAAGTCATTCGAAATCTATCTTGTGAAAATAAGCCAAATTCAAACTAAATTCAAATAAGATTCAAATCAACTCCAAATTAAATAAATTTGGTTTAGATAGCTAGATCTTGAATTTAGACAAATTTAGAAATTTGAATGGGCTCAATCGGAGTTTGGATGCAAAAGATATGAGCTTTGGAAGTTTGAAATCACATGAAATGATAGTTTTAGGGTTTAAAGGAATTTGTGGTCAAATGAACTCAAAATTAAATAATTTTGGTTTAGTTGGCTAGATAATGATTTTATATAAATTTTGCAATTTGAAACACCCAATTTGGGTGGGATTCAAAAGATATGAATTTTGAAGTTTGAATCTATTTAAAACCTAATTTACGAATTTTCAGATTTTCTTGATTTATTTTCTAAAGGAAAATCCTTTTATTGCGCAATGATTACATCAGCTACAGATATTTCGGGATTAAAAGAATTAAAATTAAATTCGGCGGTGGGCCCCATGTGTCGGTGGTAGCTCACGGTGAACCAAGCCCACCGAACTTTGGAAGAAGCGGCGCGATGGATGGACCACGTGGGTGTGTGCGTGGCGACACGGCGCCACGCATGGCCGTGTTCTTGAGATGGCGCCCAGGTGGTGCCACGGTGGCGACCCACGTCGGCTTGACGGCGGCAAAAGTGTCGAGCGCGGCGACAGCGGCGGCGGCGGAGGTTCACCGGCGGCGAGTGGTATCAACACGCGCCACGATTATGCGAACATGATGGTACACGAATTGCGCGGACGGGCGGCGGTGGTGGCGGAATTGGTGCCGGAGCGGAGGAAGAAGCACGGTGGTTGCCGGCGAGGGTGGCCGAAGGTGCTCAGGCGAAGAAGAGGTGCGTGAGGAAGCTCGGTGATGGGAAAGTCGTTGGTGTGGTCCACGGCGGTGGCGTTGCCGTGGCGGAGCACCGTGGTCTTCACGCGTAGCAAAACCTAAAACAAAATTACGACGGCGTTGATGGGAGAGGAAGGAGTGAGTGATGGCTTTGAGTTGAGTGAAGGAAGGGCGCGGGGCTTCCTTTTATAGGCGTCGGGAGCTGGAGGCGGCGTGGAGGAGGTGGGGTCGTCGGCGGCGGTTGCGGCGTTGAGGCGAAATCGTCCGGAGAAGAGGGAGAACATGGAAATGCGGCGGTGGTGGGCGCGGTGCGTGCACACGTCTGCGAATAGGTTGGGCGGTTGAGATTAGGCCGTTAGCGAGCTCGGCGCGTCGCGAAATGGCGGGCGGTATTGCGGCGTGAGGAGGAAGAAGAGGCGAGGAAGGCGATGACTAGGAATCGTCCGATTTCGATCGGACGGTTGATAACAGATGGAAAGAAGCGATGCGTTGAGATTTAGGCACGGTAGTTGGATTTTGATCCAACGGTGGAAATTAGATCGTCGCGAATCGGTAAGTGATTCTCGAGCGCGGCCGTTGGATTAAGATCGCACGGCTCACATTGTTTATAACATTCGGACCGTGCGGTGATTGAAAAGATCGGCCGTCGGTGCGATCGGCGGTGGAGATCGGAAGGGTGCGTGTGCGTGGCGCGTGTGTTGGATTAAGATCCAACGGTGGATGAGAGGTGAGAGAGAGGTGCGAGCTTGTGGTGAAAGCGGGCAGCATGGAGGGAATTTGGGCGGAGCCTTTGGGTTTGGCCCAAACAACTTTAGAGGATTTTCTTTGCTTTTCTATTTGTTTTAATTACATTAATTCATAATAGCTTTAGAAAATAGCAAAATACTTCCAAAATTATGGAAAAATTCATAGAAATTCCCATACTTATTTTGGACTTAATAAAATTATTTCCAACTTTATGTTGGCTTTTAATTTACAAATACATTTGTTTTGACTTTAAAATATTTATAAAAGGCTTTTAAAAACTCAGAAAATTCTAGAAATTAAGTAAATTTTTATTTTCCAATTCAAATCCAATAAAACTTCAAGAACTTCAAATAAATTTTAATTTTGACTTTCAAAATTTCAAAGATTCAATTAAAGCAATAGAACTCTTTCCAAAATTTCAGAAAGTCCAATAAAACAATAACTTTATTTTAATTTAATTTAGGTAACATAACCTTGGGATGTTACAAACTCCCCCACTTAAAAGGAATCTCGTCCCGAGATTGAGTAACAAGAAAGAAAGGTAGGAAATGTTAGGTCTTCAACCGGAATTGTAAATCGTTCACAACTTTGCTCATCATCCGACAATGCTTGATTGTGATATTATGCAGGCGTCCTCGTTCGACATTTTGCGACCTCTGTTTATTTGCATAATGTTGACTTCTGTGTTGGTGGGTTTCTTTGCTCTTGCTTCTTCGACATTCTTGGCGAAATGCCCAACCTCGTGGCAATTAAAGCACTTGATGCCTGCAATATAAGGGGGACCCTTCTGTGCCTGATCACCATCAGATATGTTGGAGGACTCCAAGTTGGTAGGTTACTCTTTGTTGGTGGAATTTGCCCTGATATGATGAAGTCCCTCTAGTTCTAGAAGAACTTCCCGAGTTGAACTTCTGAGCAGTCGTTCTTCTCTTGCGATTCTCCATCTCGCGGTGCTTGCCTTCTTGACGAATCGCCTTGTCGACTAGCTGCTGGAAGTCTGAAAAGTCCTGGGAAATCAGCTGTACGGACAAGTCATCATTGAGTCCTTCTAGGAATCTTTCCTGCTTGTCTTCATCCTTAGCAACATCGTTAGGTGCATATCGTGCTAGTTGATTGAACTTGTGCAAGTACTCATTCACAGAGAGATTGCCTTGGCGCAGTGCATGAAATTCCTTCTTCTTGAGAGTCATCATGCCGGATGGAATATGTGCATGGCGAAAAGCTCGCACAAATTCGTCCCAGGTGATGGCTTGAGCATCAGCATGTGAGATGCTGAAGTTGTCCCACCATTCGGAAGCTGGACCCATGAGCTGGTGCGAAGCAAACAACACCTTCTCACGATCAGTGCACTGGGCGATATCCAACTTCTTACTAATTGCCCGGAGCCAATCATCTGCATCCATGGGCTCAGTACTGCTTGAAAAAGTTGGTGGACGCATCCTCATGAATTCTGACATACAGGTTCTTTGGGGTGGTGGAGTTGGAGTTGGAAATTGGGAAGCGGTAACTTGTCGGGCTTGATTGCTTTGTTGATGGGTGAGAGAGCAGTTCGATCAGATGTTCTTGATTGGCCATCAACTGCTGCCACTCTGGTTCATTGATTGGGGCACTCCCATTGTTATTGGCGTTGGCTCCATTTCCTGGGTGACGAGGGTTCACCATCTGCTGTTTACTCGAGAGAATTAGGGAAGGAGACAAAGGATAGGGAAGAGACAAATAAGAAGGAATAAGGGGATAGAGCAAAACAACACTCCCAAAAGAACCAACTGAAAAACTTTTCAGAACAACTTTACACAACGTTCTATCGATTGAACTCTTAATTTAGTGGAATGACTCAATGCACAGAATGAGTCTTGGCAAACTTATACTATATGGTTGGGCTGACATCGTATCTTCTGCTCGTGGTCTTTGACAACGACGTTTCTTTGACAACTTCACGTCTTACGGTCTCGTGCGGGAGAAAACGTGTTGACCATCTATAAAAAAAATTTATAAAGGAAAGAGGATCCATTTAATATCACAAAATTGTGTGGAGAGAATTAGGTAAGAAGGCTAAAGATAGATAGATGACCGGATGAGGAGAGAACAATTTATTTTTCTTGTTGTATAAAATAAATTTTGAAGTTTTCAACTAACGACCATTCTAACTAGGTCACGACCTACGATCGATATGGCTCGATACCACTTTGTAAGAACCCGGATTAACACCCGGATCTTACAGTGCATAATCGAACTAGTCCCATGATCGGTGGCTAGCTCACACGATAAACAAGTGTGATAACACAACCATAAGCGCTAAAATTTATTAAATGACAACGAGTTGATTACAAGATAGCCTTACAGGGCAACATTAAATAAACACAAATGAAGACGATGAAGAAGTAGTAGGGTCGATGTCGCCACGAGCAATCGGTCGAGGTAGCGGCCTAGTCGTCATGATCCACACTGGGCGAAGTTCTTCTCCTCTGAAATTTTGTTTGCATAAAGCAAGAATGAGCACAACTTCCGTGCTCGCAAGTTACACCACAATTAACGAATGACATGCATACATGGATGTAACAAAGGATGGCTTGTAGGGTTAATTGTGCAAAAACGACATCGACATTAAATACCATACTAAGTTCAAAAGCTCAAGTGTTATAAAATCTAAAATTGAACTTGAATTGATAACGATAGTGTAGGCACCAACCTAACACCAACATAAACACGGGCACCAACCCGGGGCTTCAACCCATAACTTTTCTCATGGACACCCATCCATGTCAAACTGTTTTACCAAAAATATTTTGAAATCGAAGTCTAACTTTGAGTGGCTTTGTCAGCATGTCCATGACCGTGGACACGGCTATTCGAATAGTTTTACACTCTGCAGAGGTTGTACAACTTTACCTACAAGACATGAATTCTCTAGTTGTTTGGCATCCGTCGATACCACCGCTCACTACCTTAGGTAAGCAGTCTAGAGCACGTGTCAAGGCTTTTACAATACGCCATTCCACCATAGTCCTCCCTCGCTAAGGTTTCACCCCCTTTGGACTACCCGTCCGCAGGGTTCAGGCCCCCTCTTGCGCCTGGTGGGACTAACAAAAGTCATGAAAGACCACCCACCGCATCACGAGAACGATCATGATGGAACTTTGCAAATGTCGGCCAGTCCCGCCCATACAAGACATGTGGTAGTACGATATGGCTTAGCAAGATGCGGCTCGAAGACCGGTCCTTAACTGACCCGGGCGACAACCAACAGAACCCTGGGCCTCAACTTACCCAGTTGAGCGGTGCATAAACTGCACCCACGGACAACGATGCGCCCAAGTCCAAACCATCATTTTATTTTATTTTCTAAAGTCATTTATGAAACTCCCATGACACACCGATGTCAAGGGTACCATTTAAACAATAGTTGATTTACATTGAAATTCCCCAAATGAAACATATTTGGTCTATAAGCATGGCTAAGCATAATATTTTCCAAATGATCCTAGTCCATACTATTGTATCAACCAGGTTTTATCTAGGGTGACAATATGCTCGCTTCAATTACCAAGATTGGCCATACAAAGGTTTTAGGCATAACTATATATTTAAAGCAGGATTTAAATTCTGAATATAAATAAGCATGCAGAAATAATTTGAAAAAGAACTTAAATAATTTTAAATAATAGGTGCAAGTATGATCAAGAATGTAACTTGCCTTGCTCAAATAGTTGCTCTCAAGCGCGTAAATCGACTCTCAAGTCGTTAAATCTATCTTGTGAAAATAAGCCAAATTCAAACTAAATTCAAATAAGATTCAAATCAACTCCAAATTAAATAAATTTGGTTTAGATAGCTAGATCTTGAATTTAGACAAATTTAGAAATTTGAATGGGCTCAATCGGAGTTTGGATGCAAAAGATATGAGCTTTCGAAGTTTGAAATCACATGAAATGATAGTTTTAGGGTTTAAAGGAATTTGTGGTCAAATGAACTCAAAATTAAATAATTTTGGTTTAGTTGGCTAGATAATGATTTTATATAAATTTTGCAATTTGAAACACCCAATTTGGGTAGGATTCAAAAGATATGAATTTTGAAGTTTGAATCTATTTAAAACCTAATTTCGAATTTTCAGATTTTCTTGATTTATTTTCTAAAGGAAAATCCTTTTATTGCGCAATGATTACATCAGCTCTGATATTTCGGGATTAAAAGAATTAAAATTAAATTCGACAGGTGGGCCCGTGTGTCGGTGGTGGCTCACGGTGAACCAAGCCCACCGAACTTTGGAAGAAACGGCGCGGTGGGCTGGACCACGTGGGTGTGTGCGTGGCCGCTGACACGACGCCACGCAAGCCGTGTTGCTGAGATGGCGCCCAGGTGGTGCCACGGTGGCGACCCGTCGGCAGCGGCGGCAAAGTGTCGGCGCGGCGAAACAACGGCCAGCGGCGGAGGTTCACCGGCGGCGAGTGGTATCAACACGCAGCCACGATTATTGCGAACATGATGGTACCTGAATTGGCACGGACGGGCGACGGTGGTGGCCGGAATTGGTGCCGGAGCGGAGGAAGAAGCACGGTGGTTGCCGCGAGGTGGCCGAAGGTGCTCCGAGGCGAAGAAGAGGTGCGTGAGGAAGCTCCGGTGATGGGGAAGTCGTTGGTGTGGTCCACACGGTGGGGCGTTGCGGCGGCGAGCACCGTGGTCTTCACGTGTAGCAAAACCCTAAAACAAGAATTACGACGGCGTTGATGGGAGAGGGAAGGAGTGAGTGATGGCTTTGAGTTGAGTGAAGGAAGGGGCGCCGGGGGCTTCCTTTTATAGGCGTCGGGGAGCTCTGGAGCGGCGTGGAGGAGGTGGGGGTCGTGCGGCGGCGGTTGCGGCGTTGAGGCGAACCGTCCGGAGAAGAGGGAGAACATGGAAATGCGGCGGTGGTGGGCGCGGTGCGTGCACACATACGCGAATAGGTTGGGGCGGTTGAGATTAGGCCGTTAGCAGAGCTCGGGCGCGTGCGGAAATGGCGGGCGGCTGTTGCGGCGTGAGGAGGAAGAAGAGGCGAGGAAGACGATGACTAGGAATCGTCCGATTTCGATCGGACGGTTGATAACAGATGGAAAGAAGCGGTACGTTGAGATTTAGGCACAGCCGTTGGATTTTGATCCAACGGTGGAAATTAGATCGTGCGAATCGGTAAGTGATTCTCGGGCGCAGCCGTTGGATTAAGATCGCACGGCTCACATTGTTTATAACATTCGGACCGTGCGGTGATTGAAAAGATCGGCCGTCGGTGCGATCGGCGGTGGAGATCGGAAGGGTGCGTGTGCGTGCGCGTGCGTTGGATTAAGATCAACGGTGGATGAGGAGGTGAGAGAGAGTGCGAGCACTGGGTGAGCGGCGGGCACATGAGAGAATTTGGGCGGAGCCTTTGGGTTTCGGCCCAAACATGTTAGAGGATTTTCTTTGCTTTTCTATTTGTTTTAATTCATTAATTCATAATAGCTTTAGAAAATAGCAAAATACTTCCAAAAATTATGGAAAAATTCACAGAAATTCCCATACTTATTTTGGACTTAATAAAATTATTTCCAACTTTATGTTGGCTTTTAATTTTACAAATACATTTGTTTTGACTTTAAAATATTTATAAAAAGGCTTTTAAAAACTCAGAAAATTCTAGAAATTAAGTAAATTTTTATTTTCCAATTCAAATCCAATAAAACTTCAAGAACTTCAAATAAATTTTAATTTTGACTTTCAAAATTTCAAAGATTCAATTAAAGCAATAGAACTCTTTCCAAAATTTCAGAAAGTCCAATAAAACAATAACTTTATTTTAATTTAATTTAGGTAACATAACCTTGGGATGTTACAGTTCGAAAAGAAAGATTTGGATGAAAACCAAATATTGCCTAGGCTTGCAGCTTGGGCATGCCCCTGAAGGGATATTAGTGCATTAGTCAGCCTACACTCAGAAGGTGTTAGAAAGGTTCGACTTTGCAAAGGCATACCTTTTGATAGTGCCAATAGTCGGGAAATCTTTGCAGCAAGACAAAGACCCGTACAGACCTAAAGAAGAGGGGGAGGAAGTCCTGGGACCGGAATTCCCACACTTAAGTGCAATAGAAGCACTAATGTATTTAGCAAACTGTACTAGAACGGATATTGTATTTGCCGGGAACCTACTAGCAAGGTATAGTGCAGAACCTAACAAAGGCATTGGCAGGGAATAAAGGACATCTTCCGATACCTCTAAGGAAGCAAAGAACTTGGTCTGTTCTACAGGAAGAATAAAGACTTAACTATGAATGACAATGCAGATAACGGGTACTTGTAGGACCCGCATACAACCAAATAGCAAACAGGCAATGTATTCCTATGTGGTGGAACTGTAATTCCATAAAAATCGTCTAAGCAGAGTCTTGTACCGATTTCGACGAACCACTCAGAAACAATAGCACTACACGAGGCCTCACGAGAATGTGCTTGGATTCGGCGGATGATTCACCACATCCAGCAGTCATGTGGATTGAATGCCGCACTAACCCCACTATTATCTATGAAGATAAATGCGACTTGTGTTGCACAAATGCAGATGGGTTATGTGAAGAATCCTCTCACAAAGCATATCAACCCCAAGTTCTTCTATGCTCATGAATTGCAAAAGATGAACGTATTTAAAGTACTGCATACTAAGTCATGTGAGAATCTTGCAGATTTATTCACTAAGTCACTTCCAACGTCTAACTTTGAAAGATGCATATGTGAATTGGAATGGTGAAACTTAGAGAAGTGCAGAATTCAGGGGGAGAACCTTCACGAACTCATTATTAAAGCTTGATCATGAAGATCGAGTACCCAAAGAATAAATCCAGAAGATTAAATGAAATTGGGTGGATTGTACTATTTTTCCCTTCACAAGTTTTCCTGAAGTTTCTCGGCTAAGGTTTTTAATGAGGCAATTCGTGCATCACAGCAGAACGTGTATCATGTACTCTTTCTCCAAATTTTTCCCACTGGGTTTTTATGGAGTTTTGACGAGACATGGACATGAAGGATGGGTCCCCAAGGGGGAGTGTTGGGAAACTATGGGTCTGACCCTGCAGTCGGCCTATTAGTGGACGCCTCATCCCAAACCCTAGCAGGGTCGTAGCCTATAAATAGGGGGTATTATTCATTGTAAAGGATTGATCGATGGATGAAGGAATAAAGAGAAGCAAGACGCCCCCCTACATTTCTGTGTTCAATCTCTTATTCTGTTCTTGTGTTCATACATTGTTCTTACAATTCTGAGTTAGTCTACGAGGTAATCGCTCGAACTGAACTTGTCAACGACGGTTCCTCAACACTTCTTAGTTCTAACTCGCTGATTGCTGAATCCGTTGCCAGTCTGTTCGAGTACGATGGTGCGCAACCGTACATTATGGTATTGTTAGGTGCCAGTACAGTAGTACGCTAGGCCGCCTTGTCTGCTGAAGAACGGTGCCGCGTCTACAGTGACAAGTATACGGATTCCATTTCCCCGTACGTTTCGGTTTCATTTCCGCCGTACACAATGTAATGCTCAACAACCCAGCAGATCAATGAATGCAACTTCTCCTTTATGCATCCACCGCAAACGTGTACAGTGTTTGGTGTTGCTAAGTCCAGAGGAACGTTAACGTAGATAGCGCATACCGGTAGGTCCTGCTCAGGACACAAACCCCTCGAGAATTAACCCACCTGTCAACGGCATTTCCGGCGCATGTACTCGATCTTAACATGTGTACTAACATTGGCTGCTTAGTTTTGTCAGTATTATACTAGAAACAAGGTTGGCGAGCCTGGTTTAGGTTTAGTCCGTCGATAAGAAACAGACGGCACATGAGTACATTTACCAACAGTTCCATTAAATTAAACGTGTGCTGAGAGGCAAATCAAATCGGGAACACAGGCAGAGCGCAAGTACAAGTTGGCAGCGAAGCAGATCGGATTAACAAACTCTAGGTACAGTAGCTAAGCTGTACACGAGTTATGGCGCACAGTGCGGCGCCATCGCCGGATTCATCACTCCTGGTTGGCGCCCTCGGTGCGCATCCGCGGCCCATCATCCCCCGACCGGGCCGATCGGCGTCGCGAGCTTCTAGAAGCGCTAATCACCAGCTTTCACCGCCACAGGCATCACACCACGGACCCCAAATCCATCCACGTACGTACGACTCGCAGGCCGTAGGTCGTACGCCCACCTGCCCGTCCGCTGCTAGCTCCTCCCACTTACTCAATTTCACTGCGCCGAGCCGGGCAAAAGTGCGTTTTTAGATTTCCGGTGGTCCGGGCGGCGCTGCGGGCGAGACATGCACTCTCCCGCGGCAGCGCTCTGCTCTGACCCGGCTTACCTGCCGCGGGTGCGGATTCGCCGAAGAAGGCAGGGAGTAATTGCGGCCCGCGAGTCTCTCCCGATCCTGGGAACCGGCGCCCTCCGCTGCCGATCGAGTTGCGGTCGCGATTTTTTGAGCAGCGGATGGAATAAGCTAGGTGCAGCAGCGCAGTGCTGGGCCTGGGACCTGGGCTGTACCACCGTGGATCAATACGAGGACAGCCGCGGACCAGTGTATGGAGTAACTGTGGAAGTGCAGGAAGCTCGAAGGGACGGACACAGCGAGGATTTTTTTTTTATCTGTGCGTCGCTACAAAACATATCATGAATTTAACAATTTATTAATTAAAGTAGGTATAATATATTTTAATTCATCAAAGAGCGCGGAGCAGAGCAGAAGAGCAAGGGCGGAGAGGAGGAAGTGAACCCTGACCAGATCTGGTCGATGGAAGCGGCTACAGGGGAGGGGGCAGAGGCGCGCGCGGAGCAGAGTAGAAGAGCAGGGGTGGAGGTGAGGACGCAAAGGAGGAGGAAGCGCAGGTGATGCTGGGAGACGAGGAGTAGGGAGCGCACGATGCGAGAAAATAGTTTGCTGATAACGTAGCCTACATGTCAGGAGAGAGAGACAGAGAATGAGGAGGACGGACGACCACTAACTCTAATTTTTAAGTAGTAGAGATTTCCATAGAGGATGGGTGGTCTCTTTGGAGTTAGGAGTACCTCAACTGTTGTTGTTCCATTTGGACTAGATGGTTTCTACTTTGAGAAAATCTAAAAAAGTGCTATAGCATTTTGATGGCATAGCCTCTGGCCGTTCGATTAGAGCTTTTTGGATTCATCAGATGCCACCTTGAGAAGCTTCCCGAGTCTCCCTCTCTCGACATGTGCACATCCCCATTTCTCCCTTCTCCATCGATCCAGATTCCAACAAGATCCTCCTATTCCCATCTCTCTCCACGCTGCATCGATGACCTATTCACCACCGGTGGTAGGCACCCGATGAGGCAACATGGCAACTACAGGCAAAGAAGCCAGCATGGCAACAAGTGGGCGCATCGATGGAGGTTATGTTCCTCCCATCTACGAGGCCTGCGGCTGTGTGGCCACGAGAGAGCATGACGAGCAGCCGCGACGGCCCAGCGAACGTGAAGCCTCACGCGAGCGTGGCAGGGAGTGCAAGGCTATAGGCGGGCGCAGAGGAGAGCGACCATCTGGTTGTAGGCGAGTGCGGCAGCGTGCAACTTGCCAATGTTTTCGCTGTTGGCAAGCTCCCTGGCGGCGCTCCAACGGTTCTATTTTTTGTGAATTTGATTGATTTTTTTTTTTTTGCCTTTTTGTGAAACTTGACTGAAACTCTTCAAATCCGCTTTAATTATTGAAACTTTTTGTATGGAACTCTCCGAAAATCAAAGTTTGCATTGAAACTCGGTCGAACTCTTCTGAAACATGAAGTTTCAACTTCTAAACTTGTGTTCTAGTTTTGAAACCCTCTTAAACGCGCTTTGAAACTCTTTGAAATTTTAAACTCGATCTTGAAATGTGGCTAAAACTTGGTTGAAACATTGAAATTCATTCGTGAAACTTGAAGCTTGAACTTGGAACTCGCTTTTGAGACCTCAAGTTTTAGTTCTGAAACTCTTCAGACCTGAAGTTTCAATGTGTCAGTTTCTAAAACTTTTTTGTGAAGCTTAATGTTTCAAACTTGAAACTTGCTGAAACATGACATTTTTTGAAACTTGAAGTTTATTGAAACTTGGGTCTTGAACTTGAAACTTACTGAAACCTTCTGAAATATGGAACTTGGAACTCACTGGAACTTGCCGAAACCTGTAGAACTTGAAATCTGAAACTTGTTGAAAATGTATGAAACATATATTATGCAATGGAACTTCATGAAATTTCTATACGTTGCTTTGTTTGACATTTTGTTTAACCTTGTTTCAAACTCTTTGGAATTCGCTGAAACTCTCTGAAATGGGCATGAAAGTGTGTGTGATTTTCATGAAACTCTTTGAAACATGTGTGAAACTAGGTGGAACTTTCATGAAACTTGAGGTTTAATTGAAGTTTCATTTTTCCTTCAGTTTTGAAACTTGAAGTTTCATCAAAGTTTTAGTTTGGCCAGTTCAGAAACTTGAGGTTTCATTGAAGTTTTATCGAAGTTTCAGTTTGGACTATTTTGAAACAAAAGTTTCATCGAAGTTTTAGTTTTGAATCTAAAATTTCATTGAAGTTTAAGTTTCTGAAACTTTAGGTTTCATTGGAAACTCCATGAAACTACTATATCGTTGGAAATGCATTCCAACGGTATAGTGTGGGCTAGCAGCTTCCTTCTATTTTATATAGCTACTAATAACTATCAGGAGTAACTTGAGACCATGAATGAAAATGTGGAATTTTTTCATATAAGAGTATCATTGTTTTCGCGTGTTACAAATGTTACGAACGTACCTTTAATCTAAGGGCTTGTCTATACAACGAGAGTGTTTTTCCTTCAAAATCAGTCAAATTCTAAGCCTTTGGATCAAATTATCTCAACCACCGGATTGTGCCACATGTCCAAGACGTTCCTAGCACTAATCCCTTCCTCTCCTACCCTCCCCACGCCGCCAGTTACTCTATCCCGATGCCACCACCCACCGACCCACCTCGCTTGTGCGGCTTCGGCACCACCCCTTCCTCCTCTGCCGCTCACCCGACCACCAGCCACCACCATCTCCCTCCTTCCCCGTCTGGATCCGCCACCGCACACCAGCTCGCTGGCCTCCTCCTCCTCTCATTGCCCACACTCCTGGTACTAGTAGTACAAAAGAAAACGAAATGCTATGGTGCTAGTGTGTGTAAAATGAAGTGTTTGGCGCAATGCAACCTCTTGGGTTAGCTTCTGTATTTATATATTAGACTTTACATTGGATCCGATTGAACTGGGATTACAACAGCTGGCAAAACATATGTAACAACGATAGCTAGATTTGCTACAGTTAACTGAATATCGAAACAAAATAGAGTTAACAACTCCTCTCAATCTCAACTATCGGAGATTAGATTGAGATTGCGTTTAAGATGCTCGAATGGCCGATGACCCAGCGCCTTACTAAACACATTTGCTACCTGATCTCCTATAGGAATGAACCAAACATCTAGCATCTTCGCAGCAACCCGTTCTCTCACAAAATGGAAATCCACTTTGATGTGCTTTGTTCGTGCATGAAAAACTAGGTTTGCATTGAGATATGTGGCACCCAAGTTATCGCACTAGAGCACTGGAGGTCGCGATTGATATACACCCAATTCCTTGAGCAAAGACTGAATCAAAGTCAATTTTGCAGTGGCATTGGCCAGTGACTTATATTCAGCTTATGTACTTGAACGTGCTACAATTTGTTGTTTCTTTGTGTTCCATGATACTAAGTTCAGTCCAATGAACACATCAAAGCCATTTGTTGATCTCTTATCATCTCCACACCCAGCCCAAATCAAAGTCTGAAAAGGCACTAAGTATGTTGATGGAGATCTCTGAATGTGTAGTCCAGTTGCAGAACATCCTTTTATATATCTCATAATCCTTTTCACAGCGGGCCAGTGACTATCAATTGGTGCTTACAAAATCGACAAACCTTATTGACGGCAAACGAAATGTCTGGTCTCGTAAGTGTTAAGTATTGCAAGGCACCCACGATACTTTGTGATGAACCAGAATGTCCTATTTTTGGTCCGATCTTTCGATGAGAAGATACGTTCAGCGGTAGTCGCTCAACTCTCACGATCCTGGCTACGAACATGCAAGGTCCGAAACCACGCAATCGCTGAACTGCTCAACAAGTCATTATCAATCGTGCACAAATACCCGGTTGACCTGATCACGAAGATCGATTCCTGTATACACCGAAGAAGCACGCAAGAACAAGATAAAGCAATCTGAAATTGCAAATAGAAATTAAACACTTGATAAATTGGGATTCTGAATAAGGATCTTGACTGGATGTTCTAGTCGACACACGCAGAAGATACAAGTTGCAACGAAGACGAACTAAACATAAACAAAATCCACCGAAACTAGAGGGGGTGCGTCCTCCTTAAATAGGGGACGAGGAGCCACAAATCTAAAAGAAAAAGCGGGGTGAGACTAAAATCATGGGTACTGTTAATGTGAACAGTAACCACGCCCTAGGTGGGCCATCGGCATATGGGCCAAGTTGAGTACGATTACAAAGCCCAGATTGGCCCAAACAAGTGATATGATGTCTTCTTTTGATGATTGTGATCAGTCTAGAAGGAATTTAGAGGTGAGGCCAGATCCGTTGGAAAGAGGACGAAATAAGCTTTTCATCAAATACTCGTGGACCTCCAACGGACTCCGTATGTGAAAGTTATGCATGTTTTAAGTTGGTGTTGTCAGGCTGATTCCAGAGGCCGAACTGGATTCCAAAACGGGTCCAGCTTGAACTCTTGCTTGTCTTGGACCAAAAGTGATGTGGTGCTGATAATTTAAGTGAAGTGTACGAGCTCTTGTACTTGGAACAACAAGCATAACAAATATGGTTGTATCGATAGAGGTCATGTCCTCATCACTTTGGTACTAAAACATATCTTCTTCTAAAAGAATCATGCAATTTTCTCTTGTGAGTTTCTCAGAACTTGACATGGGTGTAGGCAATGATTTACACTCGAGCACATTTCTTCTTAGTAAGTAGCATACCGGTTTTGGTTGGAGTAGCCTCTATTCCTAGAAAGTAATTCAGACTCCCGAGATCTTTGATTGCAAAGTCATCTGTCAATTTCTGCATCAGTCAATCAGTAGCTTTGACAGAGGAGCAAATGATGATTATGTCGTAGACATATATCAACATATGCATTGTAATCCTAGGACTTTTGAAAGTCAAAAGTGATTTATCTGCCTTTGAAGAGACAAAACCAAGCTCAACCAATGTTGAACTCAATCTGAAGAACCAAGCTCGAGGAGCCTGTTTTAAACCATACAAAGCCTTCTGGAGCTTGCACACATACGTTGGATGCTTGATATCCTCGTACCCAGGTGGTTGACTCATATAGACATCCTCCTCGAGAACACCATGCAAAAATGCATTGTGGACATTAATTTGCTGGAAATTCCACCCCTTCGAGACTGCAAGTGACAGAATCACACGCACTATAGTTGGTTTGACAACCGGGCTAAATTTGTCGGCATAATCAATACCATAACGTTGCTTAAAACCTTTTGCTACTAGCCGGCTTTATACATGTCTAGTGTGCCATATGCTTTCTATTTGATTTTGAATACCCACTCGCAATCAACAAGATTATGTCCATGTTGTCGCGGAATAAGCATCCAGGTATTGTTCTTCTGTAAAGCCTAAAATTCATAATCATTACCTCCTTCTAGCGTGGATCTTCTAGAGTGGTTTGGTGAGATGTTGGTTTTGCTACTCCAAGAAATGCCCTACACCTCACATCATATGGAACTATGTCGTCATTGTATTGCTTTGGTTGCCATATTCTGTTTTGGAGTTAGGTGCGAGGCCGCAGGTTTTCTTGACAAGTTGCTGAATTGTCTGGATTGGCAACAGTAGTTTTAGCCGATGACTCCTGATCTGATCCTGTGGACAGATAATTATCTGCAAAGTTGGTTAAGCTCAAATCTCCTAGTTGATTATTCTCAACTACTGGCTCAGCTTGAGAAGGCTGTGTGGAATCTGGAAAAAGCTGAGAAGATAGAATAGTAGGATCTCTTGGAACAGAATTAATGTGATGTGCTTTTTTAGATGTGATAGCAAAGGGAAAGATTGTTTCACCAAATACCACATCCCGGGAGATATAAATATGTCATGTGGATCGATTTAGGCATTTGTACCCTTTGTGCAATGAGTTGCAACCCAAAAGCACACTTTTGATATCTAAACTCTAGCTTTCACACATTGTATGGGCGTAGGTTAGGCCAACATGTGCAACAAAAAACACTCAGTTGGGTGTGGTCAGGTGGTGTTTTGAGAAGATGTTATAGAGGAGTGATGTTTTGAATGATAGGACTAGGAAAACGATTAATGATATAGCAAACCGTTAAGAACGCTTCATCCCAAAACGTAATGGGAGAGAAGCTTGAGCAAGTAATGCAAGGCCTGTTTCAACTACATGTTTGTACTTGTGTTCGGCAGTGCTGTTCTGCTAATGAGTATGGGGGCAAGAGACGCGATGTTGAATGCCAATTTTGCTAAAGAAATTGTGTAGCTTCTGGTACTCACCACCCCAGTTTGTTTGAATGGATTTGATTTTTAAATCAAGCAGGCACTCAACAAGGTTTTGAATCTGAAGGAAAATTCGATCAACATCGGATTTGCATTTCAGAAGATAAATCTATGTGAATCTACTGTAATCATCAATGGAACTCACATAGTATTTAAACCCACCAATTGAAATTCTAGCAGGACCTCATACATCGGAGTGTATAAGTTCCAAAGGGAAAGTTGTAATATGAGTAGAAGATTGATAAGGAAATTGATGGATCTTTGCTTGGACACAAGTGTCACAAACATGACCATCTTTATTTTCACTAGGCCAAAAATTATTGGAACTAAAAACTTACTGAATAGTGGCTAATGTAGGATGTCCAAGTTGTTAGTGCCACTGTTCATGGGAAGCCTTCACAGTGGATATAGATGATCTTGAACAGAATAAAAAGGTGATGTAGTTGAGCAACGAGCAGATGCAAGAAGTTCAGAAGGGAGAGGATACAATCCTCCCTTATATGGGCCTTGAAGAAGAATATTTCGCGTGGCCTGACCCTTCACAAAAAAGAAGCTTGGATGAAATTCAAGAAAAACTTTGTTGTCATTAGCTAACCTATGGACAAAAAGAAGGTTTTTGCTAATGTTTGGAACATGAAGCACATTCTTAAGGATCAAAGGACGACATGAGAGCCAACAATGTGAGAATTACCAACGTGAGATATAGACAAACCTGCCCCATTGGCAACATGGATCTGATCATTGCCCTTGTAGCATTCCTTCATGGTCAGCCTGTCCATATCACTTGTGAGATGATCTGTTGCGCCATAATCTGCATACCAATTGGTGTCTACTGATTAGGAGACTCTAGCAGCTACGCAAGGATCTTTAGATCGATATGAGTGGTCAAATATGTGGTAACAACGAATGGCATCATGTCCTTGCTTACCGCAGACTTGACAAGTTGGGCGACTTCTTCCTTGTTGTCCATTGCCCCAGCCTGGCTGCCAGCGTCCACGACCACGTCCTTGCTTGTTCGTGCGCGATCCACCGCCTCGAGCATTGTTGTTTTGGCGAACAACATTGTTGGCTGAGGCTTCAATGTGTATTGGTGAATTGTTGATCTCTTGTCTAAACTCAAAACTGAGGAGCTGGCCATAGAGATCATGTAGTCCGATTGGATCTAAACGTGCAATCATAGAGGTGACGAATGCATCATAGTCTGTGCCAACTCCTACGAGGAGATACGACACAACTTCCTCTTGGAGTGGATGGCCAATGGAGGCCATCGTATCAGCAAGACTCTTCACTTTGTGGAAGTAGTTAGATGTTGTCATATCCTTCTTCACACTTGCAAGCTGAATGCGAACTTGCATAGTCCTTGCTCTGGTGTGTGATGCAAATATGGTCTCCAACGTCGTCCAAACCTGCACGGCAGAAGTGTGGAACAACACATGGGAGGATCTCCTCTGTCAATGATGAGAGTAAAGCACTCATCACCAATTGATCTTATTGGAACCACACGAGATACTCAGGATTTGGGACCTGAGCAGTGCCATCTTCTGTGGTCTGTGTGATGACCAGCGCTAGAGGCTTGGTAGAACCATCCACGCAACCAAGGAGATTCTGATTCCGAAGGTATGGCATGAATTGTGTCTTCCACAGCAGGTAATTCTCATGGTTTAGCTTGCCTGTGACAAAGTGATTGAAGGACGACGTAGTGATGAGAGCAGAGGTAGAAGAAGAAGAATTATACCATGTAAAACGAAGTGTTTAGCGCAATGCTACCTCTTGAGTTAGCTTCTCTATTTATAGATTTGACTTTACATTAGATCCGATTGAATCAGATTACAACAGCCGACAAAACATATGTAGTGGCAATAGCTGAATATCGAAACAGAACAGAGTTAACTGGATAACAGATCGCTATTTTAACACAGTGAGCAGTAAGCAAGTAATCAAGCTAGCTCGTCGGGCAGCATCGCGACACCGCACCGAGCCACCAGCCCACCAAACAACTCGAGTGGAGGTCGGTCGGCTGGCCGGGCAATCGCCCATTGAATGCCCCCAACCACATTTTCCACCTCCCATTTACTCCGATCCTTTGACCTCTCCCTTTGCCTCGTATTATATCTCCAACAACTCATGATCCCTACGCCTCCCCATCTCGTCCTAAGACTTGCATTAATCGCGCCCATATCCACGCGGGCCACTGCCGCCCTTCCCGCCGGCGCCATGCAAGCATCCTTGATCAGCCTCGCCTTCACGACGGCAGTGGCAACTGCTGCGGTAGTTGTCATCGTCGCCGTGGCGAGGTACAGCAGAAAGTACAGGGGCCTGAGGCTCCCGCCGGGCCCGCCGGGGTGGCCCGTCGTTGGGAACCTCTTCCAGGTGGCCTTCTCCGGGAAGCTCTTCATCCACTACGTCCGCGACCTGCGCCGGGAGTACGGGCCCATCCTGACTCTGCGGATGGGGGTGCGCACGCTCGTCGTCATCAGCAGCGCCGAGCTCGCGCACGAGGCGCTCGTCGAGAAGGGCCGGGAGTTCGCGAGCCGCCCCGCCGAGAACACCACGCGCAACATCTTCTCGTCCAACAAGTTCACCGTCAACTCGGCCGTGTACGGGCCCGAGTGGCGGTCGCTGCGCCGGAACATGGTGTCCGGGATGCTGAGCACGTCGCGGCTCCGGGAGTTACGGCCCGCGAGGCTGCGAGCCATGGATCGGTTCGTGGCGCGGATGCGCGCCGAGGCCGCGGCGTCGCCCGACGGCGCGTCCGTGTGGGTGCTCCGCAACGCGCGCTTTGCAGTGTTCTGCATCCTTCTCGACATGACATTCGGGCTGCTCGACCTGGACGAGGAGCACATCGTTCACGTCGACGCCGTCATGAAGCGCGTGCTGCTCGCCGTCGGCGTGCGCATGGACGACTACCTCCCGTTCCTCCGCCCCTTCTTCTGGCGGCAGCAGCGCCGCGCGCTCGCCGTCCGCCGCGAGCAGGTCGACACGCTCGTCCCGCTCATCAACCGCCGCCGCGCAATCCTCCGCGACATGCAGCGCTCACCACCCGACCCCAACGTGGCCGCGCCGTTCTCGTACCTCGACTCCGTGCTCGAACTCCGTGTCGAGGGCCGCGACTCCGAGACCACCAACGAAGAGCTGGTCACCCTCTGCGCGGAGCTGATCAACGCCGGCACCGACACCACGGCCACCGCCGTTGAGTGGGCCATGGCGCGCGTCGTGGACAACCCGTCCATCCAGGCCCGGCTCCACGAGGAGATCATGCAGCAAGTCGGCGACGCCCGGCCAGTCGACGACAAGGACACCGACGTCATGCCGTACCTTCAGGCCTTAGTCAAGGAGCTCCTCCGTAAGCACCCGCCCACGTACTTCTCGCTCACCCACGCCGCCGTCCAGCCGGGGAGCAAGCTGGCCGGCTACGACGTGCCCACGGACGCGAACCTGGATATCTTCCTCCCTACCATCTCCGAGGACCCCAATCTGTGGGACCGGCCGACGGAGTTCGACCCGGACCGGTTCCTTGCCGGCGGTGAGACGGCGGACATGACTGGGTCGGCGGGCATCCGGATGATACCGTTCGGGGCGGGGCGGCGGATCTGCCCGGGCCTGGCCATGGGGACGACGCACATCGCTCTGATGGTGGCGCGGATGGTGCAGGCGTTCGAGTGGCGCGCGCACCCTTCGCAGCCGGCGCTCGACTTCAAGGACAAGGTGGAGTTCACGGTTGTGATGGACCAGCCGCTGCTCGCCATGGTGAAGCCCCGGAAGCTCTCGTTCTGATGCACGCAGACCCATGCATGCATGTGCATGTCGGCGTGGCAGCAGTCGTCCCAGTACGTGTGGACGCCAGCATGCATGCGCAGCACGGCCACGGCTAGCTACCGCCTCCTCTTGATTTCCATTAGATCAGCACATAAGCTATGCACGTTAGCTACTGCTACTTCCAGTCGTGAGTTACGAAAGTCTACGTACTTGTGCTTATGTAATCGTATATATGTAGCATACACGCTTATATACGCGTGCCACTGTGCCAGGTAGTAGTAGTTCATTCATGCATGGACATGTACGAGTTTGTCTGATTTAGATGGACTTATTATTAAATATTAATTATGTTTGAGTGTTAATTTGTTGGGATTTTATATGCATGGATTTTTTTTCCCCCGTTTCTGATTGTTTTTCTCTATGCTGCTGCGTTTTCTAGTCTGGATTCTACGTTCCTGCAGCTATTGCTTGCGTCGATTAGTTACACAAAGCCATACCCATACCTACAGACTACAGTGACCTTTGTATTTCGATTCCATATGTAGTTGCTATTGAAAAGCTTACAAGCATTTCGAGCTTTCCTTGTTGAAATCAAACAACACAGTGTTGCCCTGCATTGTACAGTGAATTGTTCTGTTTTAGGATAAGAAAAATGAAGCTCATATTCACTATGAGAGTGCACCAAAATTAGCAATTTCAGACAGCAACGTAGGAGCAGATGGATAAGCCCTTTCCTCTTCTTCTTAGGCATTATCTACCGCACCATCCATCTAGCCAGCTTTCCTTGCTGCAACTGAATTTGCAATCAGCGATGACCCTGCCTAATCAATCAATTGCTTAACAAGATATAGCTAGTCGTAGTACGTACTCTGGTACTCACGACGGGCCTTCTAATATAGCGTTGCTCTAAACGTTTAGGCATAAAACACGCCCGTTTATACATCACCAATTCATCATTATCAAAATATTAACAGAGTAATTACAAAGGTTGTAAGCTAGCTACGTAGGAGTACTATTCAATGCCCGCCTCTGCCAACCATATTTTCAAGCAACCAAAATTAGCCGACTTTTAGGCTTCAAGAAGACCCTTTTTGCATTGCCGCTTGTCTACAGTGGTAGAGATATTGTGGAAAGGGTAGCATCCACCCACCGAATGTACGAAATTCGTACGAGAATCCTGCTTTTCAAATTAAGCTCATTGAATGTAGACTAGCAACACTGAAAGTAAAGACCATGCATATTAAGGATCACAGTGAAAAGTGACACCACTACTCACTACTACCTTAATTTGTTTTATAAGTCGTTCTAGAATGCGTGCAGTCAAATTTTGACCAATCGTATACAAAATAACATTTAGATTTGAAAGATGAAAACAACATTAGCAGCTTTGTCGTTACAAGTACTCTCATACCATTTATTTTTGTAATTTTTACTAACATATAATTAAAAAAAGAGTAAGGGTCTAAAATGTGTATCGAAGATCACGTCGAAACCAAAACGACATTTATTTTTGGAAAGATGCATTGCCGAAGACAGATGCGTAAAATCTTGTGTTGATTTCTGCAACTTATTTACACTTTGCAGTACACACGGCAGCAAAGTACTGCCATTTTTGCAGATATAAAAACGGATCACGTTTGAGCCTTGTTGCTTCAGCAGCTAGCAGCGGTGCTAGCTTGAACATATAAATTTTCACATGCAAATGCAGTAGACATTACGGCTAGTATCTGACGAGACGGTCTCTGATGATTAGTAAATCTGTACCGCCCCAGCCTGCCAAGGAAGGATAGTAGCACGAGTCGGTAAACTGAACATGCAGATGCAGGACAAGCGCATGCATGGCTATGTACGTATTACTTTTCACATGCAAATGCAATAGACCTTTGGTCAGTTCTCATGTCCATGTATTACCAACATGGAAGAAAAGTTCCGAGTAGCAACAACGCCGGCCGGAGACCGGCCACAGTACACGATCTCAGGACGAAATCGAAAGAACTTTTACACGACGATCGAGATAGGAACAACCTGAACAAACAGCTGCAGTCAGGCTAGGCGCAGTGATTAAACAGATGCAGTCAGAGCACGTATGTGTTGCAGTTGCAGGCATTACGTAATTTCGCTGAACATTGTACGGATCGATCGCGTACTGGTACGATTGGCGCGTCAGTTTCGGCCATGACTCCGGCTTTAATTTGCCTGCTCGACGAAGCTAGTAGTAGTTGGAGTGGGGGCATGCATGTACGATGAAATGCATCCAAATTAAGTTTCCAACTAGATGCATGCATTCTGGTGCTCTGCTGTACAACAGATCATAGCTGTTTGGACAGCGATTTCAGACTATATAAATAACGGTTTTGCTAGTTTTAAGTTGACAGAAATTTTTTAAAATTTAAGTTACTTGTTGTGACTATTGAATTTGTGTAAAGATTGATGTGTCATATGATTGGATATTGATCCAAGGATGTCATATGATTGGATATTGATCCAATGGTCACAACAAGTAACTTAAACTTAAGAAAATTTCAGACAACTTATGAATAGACAGTCCCTATAAATAATACTTGATGGTAGCAATATTGCAGAAATAGTGAGATATTCACCGTAACGATTTTACTGTTTTTTCTTGATACCGTAGCGTTTGATCTAGTCCGTATGTTTCGGATCGGACGGTGAAGAGACTATTAGAGGATCCGCTTCCTGCATGCATGGCTTGATATTTTTCTCGCAGTAATCATCTTTTGTTTTGTTTTGCTTTGCTCCAGTACGACGCATCAAGGATATAACTGGCATAATTTATGTCCAGATCCACGTCTAGCTAGGTACCACACCACATCATTATGCCCATGTTTTTTCTTCCCTGCTTGTCGGTGTGTTTGTCCAATGACCAACACGGTTACTGTACTTTCCATTAAGAAAATACTAGTGGTACCAGACGCTGCTCTTTCGGGACAAACTTCTGTTTTTATTGTTTAACTAATTCAGCTTAATTGAATCAAGTGTCATCATGGCATTAACACGTACTACTCACCTAAGCGATGCATGTACTAATTGGACAGCTTAAGCACCATACCATGCGTACCGTTCTGGTACGATAATCGTGTGAGTGATGGCTAGATTTACCTGGCAATAGATAACAGAAGGACGTGTAGTAGTAGTAGTGTAGTACTAATCTGTCTATTGAACTATTCTCACGTCTTGAGCTCCAAATCGCCTTCAAGTACGTGCCTGGTCATTAATCCAGGATCCGGCAAGTATATGGACGAAAAAATGGCCTCATGGCTTGGACCTTTGTGTGCACTAAGGTCTGTTTGGTTCAATGACAACCAAATTTTGGTAATACCTTAAAATTTTGGTTTGCATTTGATTCGGTACTAAATTTTGGTAATGCTCTAGAAATTTTGGTAATACTAATTTTTTCTTCACATTTGCTAAGCTTCTTTTAGGTGGCCAAATTGCTAACCCCAATTTTGGTTTGGTATGGCTGCAATTTAAACACTTTTTTCCTTTGATTTTAGCACTATCCTAATTTTGGTGTTGCCAAAATTTTGATATAGCTTCCTGATGTCACGAACCAAACAGGCCCTAATTAACTGGGTTCATTTGGCCTGTTTCGTGATCGACCTATCCGCATCGGAGGCATGTCCTCTACGGGACGCGAAGTACACTGTAGAAAAATGCTGCAAAAACAGTGCCAATTTTACTGTGTGCATAATACTGTAGTGGTTTGCTACAACACTCTATAGCACACTTGAAACTGTATCAATTTTACTGTGCACAGAACTGTAGCAGTTTTACTGTTTAGTATTGTGGTATGATGGTATACCCTATTGATCTAAATCGTTCGCTCGCCAGCGATTTATACGATCCGGATAAAACCTAATGCACATCTACTGTACACCTCTGTCATAGCTTGTTAGCAGAGGATCCGCGATCCATCCGTATCGTAACCCATCTCTCTCAAGGAGCAGCCACCTCTACAAGCAAGTGATCATTTCTAGGAGCTTAATTAAATGCTGTATAGATCGAGCCATGGCACTTTTCAGCTATCAAGAATTCAAGATTGTAATTTACTTCCTTCTGAGAAGCAAGCAACCGACCGACCAACCAGCTAGCCAGCAGACATGTACTGATAGCTTAACCAGGATGTGAGGATGCTATCATGCTGATGATGCATTCCTGTCATGGTTCAGAGGCAAACTAAAGAACTGTTGAGGTTGCCGTGGGATAAACTCAAAAGAAGTACAGGAAGGCTGTGCAAGATCAGTACATGCTGAAGCGTTGATCCTTCAAATCAGATGCCCAGAGAAGCCGCTCTGTTGGGTGCACAATAGTCCCTTTCTGTGATAGAACTAGGTACTAATTAACTACAAACCAATGGATGGATTTCTTATCTAACTTTGACTAATAATATAAATAAAAACTATTTAGATTGATCATGAGTGAATAGTATTATTAGATCACTCCCTCTCAGGTTCTCTGCTCTGAAATGGCCAATAGGAGTCATCGCCCAAACGAAACAGAAACCTGAACTGTGACCTCAACAACAACAACGAAAAGTTGGTTGCATTGCTGAGAATACAAAGGAAGGGAGGAACAACACTGTACTATTCCTAATGTCGACAGGCCGTCCTGATCCCTTTTTTTTCAGTCTTGTACCTTGATCTCTTTTTGTTTAAATACGTCAGTTTTACTCGACAGTGACAGTGCAACAAGACTCAAACCAATTAATAATTAAAAGAAAAGAAACGGAAAAAAAAAAAGAGAATCACTCATGAGATCATCAGTTACAAGCAACACAAGTCACATGAACATTTCACAAATCCATGGCACAGAGATTACACAGAGGAAGCTCCTGGGGGATAACATTAACTGGTGTCTAGTAGAGTGAGTCGACCGTCTTGTTTAGCTCTTCAAGCTTCTTCATCCTCATCCTCTCGCTTTCGCTCACCAACTGCGTCGATCCCAGAGATGCAGAGTTATAGCAAGAACAAGTTTTTCTTTAAGTTGTGAAATGAAGAGTTAAGTTCAATGATCGATGGATCTTTAACGAATAGGTGATGCAATAAACTGATAATATATACTCACCTCGACTAGCCTATTGACAAGAAGCGCCTTCTCCTTGTTCTTCTCGTTGTACGCCTCCAGAATCTCTTTGTATTCCTTCTCCTTTTTTCCAATTCAAGCCAAACAAATCCGTATGTCAACTTATCAACAATACCTTGGTAAACATCATATCACGTTGCAGATTGTTCTGAGATATGTTAAATTGTTAATTAGGTACTTTCAAGAAGTAAAAATGATTAGACCCGTTCTATTGTGTATCTATCTGTGTCATGAATGATATATATGTGTGCCTTCACCTTCTTGACGCAGCTCTTGCCGAGAGGCTTGAGCTGACGGTTCACCGTGTCGATCCTCTTCCGTATCGCCTCCACCTCCTTCCTGGTAGGATCCGCCATCCCTTCCAGCTCCTACAAACAAAACAAATTTAGTCCGCTATATTCGACACCGTAGTTTTTTTTTCCTTTTCCTACAAAATTCTCGTGAAATTCCTACCAAGCCTTATTGAACTAACTGATTGTTGAAGTATATTGTCAATATTTCCTCATCAACTTAAGTTTTTGGTAAACTGATTAATACATGTAATTCAATATAGTATCGAGTTAGGTCCCGAGTTGAAGACAAGACCCGACTAACACAACCACTTTGAGTCCACGTCTTAGGTTTGGTGGAGACTAGATATGAGAGATAGTGTTAAAGTATATTCCTCATATTTTCTCATCGGTTTAAGTTTTTGTTAAACGTGAGAGAGAATATTGAAGTACATTGCTCATATTTTTTTATCAACTTAAGCTTTTAGGTAAATTAATCGGTGCATGCAACTCAACCGTGATTGTGCATGTTTTCACAAAATCCTCTATTGTACTGTCATCTGGGCTCTCTTAAATGTCGTCAACCGCGATACGGCTGCCAAATTACGTCATCTAATCTAATAAACTGTACTACTGAATACAAACAGCAGTACTACTTGTGTGCTGTGCCGTATCTGTAGTTCTGTACAAGTAACAGTTCAGTACGGACGGGGCAGGTGGTCAGGAAATAACTGACTTACCTGTCGGATGAAGGCGAGGCGCTTGGACTCCTCCTCCACGCGGCCGAGCTGCGCGAACACCTTCTCCCGGACCTCCATCTTCTTCCTCTCGATCTGCTCCTCCTTGGCCTTGAACACCGACAGCGCCGACCTCGACGACGCCTCGCCTTCCTCCTCGTCGCCGCCCAGCGACGACGGGTGCTTCATCCGCAGCACCATCTGCATCGGCTGCCCCACGCCGCCCTCCCCCTGCATCCTCTCCCTCTACTTGCACACGTACACACGCTGCTACTGCTAATTACCCCCTCCTTCAGCTCGAGTTCGACCCTGCCTACCCTTGCCTATTCTTTCTTCCTCCTCTTCCTCGCTTCCCGCTATTTATAGCACCAACCAGCAGCGAGTGTCTGTCGCTTTCTTCCTTTGCATGCTGAGTGTCTAAGCAACCAAGTAATGAGATGCAACATGCCTGTGAACTAATGTGATCCAGTGAAAGGAAGGTGAAATGGCTGTGTCGCACAAGAAAGACAGAAAAAAAGGCGGCATCATTTCATCTCGTCTGACGCGCATGTGGGCGTGTGCATGCGCAAGACCGGCGCACGCCGAACGAACGATCGCTTCTGTCAGGAAACCATATCTGCGCCGTACTGTATTGTCGATGTATTGTTAGGTGAGTCCCTGTCAGGGGGTCGAGTGCAAGTAACTCTTCCTCTCGCTCGAGAGCAGTGCAGGGGAAGTGATTCTGGCGAGCCGATACCTGTCGCGAGTTGGCGCGGCCGTGTCCTCTTGTGTTTAGATACCACTGGACTTTTGTGTAGCTAGGTATCGTTGCGTTGCGACTTCCCTGTCCCATTGTTTTGAGGGAGGTGAGGTGAGGGGGACAAGGCGCCTGCAACGCGAGGCTTGGAAGACACATATGCAGATATACATGTTGCCGCCGGTCGTCATTGAATGGGAAGAAGGAAATGAGACGTCGGTTTGAGAGCAATGGTGAAGGTGGCCAGCCGCTCTGATCTGATCAGTGGTCATTGGTCGGTTAGATATATGGGAGACGCCGAGAGGAGTAGCAGCCAAGCTAAAAAAACAGAGCAAGGCATCATCAACAGCGACTGGAACAAAATGGTGCGTGAAATTATCTCTTGTGGGCTGGCTGACAGCCTGACATGCCCACCAGTTCTCTTTGTTACCCTTTTAGCCTTCTAAAGCCCTGCAGCATTATACGATCGGCCAATGATGCCAGTTTCATTATTACTAATATTGAGTCTTATCATAACGACAGCTAAGAGATCATCTCAAAATGTGCCTTGTTGAATGCCTATATAATATGACGCGCTGCATGTCAGCGTCCGATGCAACAGAAAACAACAGACTGCCAAAGGTTATGCATGTTCCAGAAGTTTGCACACAATATCGCAAGCATAACAGTAAAGTTGAAAAAACCTTAAAACCAAGATCAGCAGAATAGCTCAATTTAGGCTAAGGTTCGTCTGTTTGTTGAAATAAGGTGTCCAACACAAATGTACCACTCAAGACAAAGCTTCTACAGAACATAGTCACTGTAAATACTGAGGCTCCAGCTGGTATATTTTTTTTATCATGCAAAGAGGAGCTCAGAATAAAATCAGTAACATGAGGAACTGAGAACTGATGGCTCTTTTCACTCTCCGGGTGCAGAAACTCCTTGCTTCAGCTTTTCCTTCTTCATCTTCTTCTTGGAGACTGGCTTCTTCTTCCGAGGAGGAAGCGTCTTCTGTGCATACATATAGAGTGCATAGTTCCCAACAAAGAAAAGCAGCAGGAAGGTCGCAACCACAAGCAGGACTATCATTCCAGGGTTAAGGCCCTTGTTGACCTCCTCAATGACTACATTGTTCTGAAGACAGGAAAGTACTTTATCAGAGAGAGAAAACTATAATTGGTACTAAAAACACAAGAATTTATGTGCATGGAGCTTGCAGGGTTTATATGTTACGAGATTAGAAAGAACAAATTAGACCCAGACACATACCATTCTATAAACAAGGTGACATAGGCAGACCAAAAGCTAAAGTGACAGATGGGCATGTCCAGAGCTCCATAAACTTGTTAACTTGAAAGCTTATCAATAATCGTTTACACTATAGAACAATAATTCACTTCTACAGAGCTGTTACCTACATTTGCGCAATTTGATCACAGCACAAAATGAAGCTTCATTGAATGCATTGGCAAGGCAGAAATTTCGTATATTTGCATGTTTTCTACACTAGCAATCTATAAGCTTAATAAATACTTCGAGTCCAGGATGGCTAAAGTGAAGTGAAACAGGATGGGTGGAAGCAAAGTGATCTACTTGTAGTCACCATTTACAGTAAGATATGCAAGTTAGCTGGCACCAGGATGCACAAAGAGCAACTAGACAGCAACGCAATATCCAGAACAGTAAGTGTTTGAAACTAAGAGCATATCCCTTTAAAACAGCAAAGCAATTCATGTCGACAGTCAACTTCAGTGGATTCACAGCGTAGAAAGTATTCAAAATAGTCAGCAACCAATGTAGACCAAAATAGTGGCAACGGATGTGGACTTAATAGTCAAACAACTATACTCACCAAACAAAAGACAAAAGATCACGCCATGCCATGAACTCATAATTAATTTAAGCAACAACTAAATGACCATTCTCATATCATATATAGAGTTGCAACTGGTTAGTACACAAAATTTTACAGATTTAATTTGATCAGCAGATAAGTGTAAAATTCTTTAATCATGTTGTAATTTGTAAAACACAGAATATAGACACTATAAACTAACCAGGTACTCATAACATCAGCTGGCTAGGTGTTAGGAATAGGACATTAATTAAAACCATGAAGAGGAAATGGATCAAACACAATCTAGTTATCTAGATAATACTAAAGCAGTCAAAAATTGCGATAGTTAGCAAGTTATAGGAGAATAGAGCAGTACATTAAACCAAAGCTTATCCGAACGATTCAACATTTTGCAATCATTTTTCTAGGATATCATGATATTTTTGCTACAATCACAACCACTGAGAAGACCTAAAACATATGGCTTTGGAAGAACTATTGCACTAATTCTACAGATCTAACTCTCTATCTGTCAAGAACACAGTGAGATGCGCCAAATCCATTACGATGCCGGCCAGTTAACGCTCACTAGGCCGTGGCCACGCGCTGCTACTCGCCGGAACAGTAACCGACCCTAGCCCTCTGCCACGGGACACAGCGTTCAGGCTGGCAAGCCACGGTTAGCACCGGCCGTAGCCCGCCGGAGCGGGGAAGGTAAACGGCAGATCTGCGTGTTTGGGGGAAAGGGAGATCTCAACTTCGTGTGTTTCTCCCGCTCTCAACTTCTCAAGTCCCAGCCACCATGCACAAGAGCAATCTTCCACAAACACCAAGATTTCACACCAATTAACAAGAAATAACTGGTGTGTGTGTGTGGGGATTCCTTACCGCCGAATCCGCGAACTGATCCGCCATGGCAGCCGCTAACCAAGCACCACCCTCCGCACCTCTGAATCGAAAGATTGGATGAATCAGCCAGAGAAGAGAAGAAGATAAGTGAGGGTTCTTGGAGGATGGATCGTAGGATCTGTGGGAATTCACCTTTGCGCTGCGGGGAACTTTTTTGCGGCTTTCTTCTGATCTTCCCCTTTCCTTTGCTTGTATTGACTTCTTCGCCGCGTGGTTTTTGTATGGTTGTTTGATTTGGAAGTTTCTACGTAATGTTCTGTGTTTTTTTTTTCTGTAAGCTTTTATGGGGCTGTGACGCCGAGTCTGGTTTACTAAGCGACATAATTCTACTCTTCCATATACGTGAGGTTTGTTGTAGCGTATCATTTTGTATGTGTTAGATTTGTTTTATGTGTGTCATGTTTGTTTCATGTATGTCCATTTTGTGTGCGTACATACGAGCCTCGGTATATGTAGGCCCTGTTTGGTAGAGCTCCAGATTCTTATTTTTCAGATTCTGCTCCTGATTCTCTGAGAATCCACTTTTCTGAGAATCTGGAGCTGTCTGTTAAAAGCGTTTGGCTGGTAGGTTAGCTCCAAAAACCATATGAGGGGGATTAGAGGCAAATAGATTATGTTACCTCTGGTTGTAATAATTCAATTGTATTTGTGTCTTTCTCCTATGTATTTATACATAAATTATAGATTTTTCCCCTTAAATTTGTTTAGACCATGTGAATGTATATACGTTGTATCTTTGCAATAGATGAAGCTAGAGATATCGCATTCATATCGTAAAAGTGTTCAAATGATTATTAAATGATATTACGTACAAGTAATAAAATGATAAATAAGTCATAACAAAAGACCACAAAAAATTGCAAGTAGTGTGTTCATCATCCTGAATGAACAATTGCACTTGCAAGGTCATCACGGAAACTATCCATGGATGTAGCACTAGTTTATGACGTTGACGCATCCGATGCATCCTGAGAAATGACATATTTGGCATATCTTGATGGTATTGTGGGCACATAATTAGGATCCCGATCGAACCTAACATACAAAAACACAACAACATAAATGGCAATTTAAAAATACATGAGCACGCATTGGGTCCAAATAACAGTTTATAACTAGTGAAAAATGTCTTATAATCCAAAAAAGGTCTTACAACTAATAGAGAAATAAAGAATAATAAAGGCGAATACAAGATAAACTACTTGTAGTAATGTCTCCAGAATCATCCTAACGTTACAATAAATTTTCTATTTGCCATACTTGGCATCGTACTTCCTTTTGAGCCATGCAAATCGTTCTTTACTATTGCACAAGGTCATAAACATTTCCCTTTGCTCCTTCTTTACGAAAATTTCAGATGCATGCGACTTCTCATTCAACTCAAGAATTCTTCTCAGTTGATCTTGCATGACCACAGAACCACTCTTCGGTTTCTTCCCCTTATCATTGCTAGGACCGCAGGCTCTCTTTCCTTTCCTACCAATTGGTGATTCATCTTCACAATCACTGTTATATTTGTTATCACACTCATCTTCACAATTTTTTTTTATGGACATGGATCCTACACCTGGCACATCAATCAGCGCAGAAAATGTATTTATCTCTGGCAAAACACACAATATGATGTCCTCAAAACATACCATGTGGTGTTGCAAGCTGCTGAAGTCCCAGATAGACCCTGAGCACTCGAGAATGACATCACCACCTCTTCCTCCATTGCCACCTGCATGTTTTTAAGCAAGGAACACCTGATCAGGATCCATTGCTTTAGATTGTGAATAATACAAATACCGAGGACTGTTAAATTAAACTAAGTAGCAGGAACTAACTTTGACCAACTTAAACAGGGGAAGCACTAAAAACATTTTGTAGTAGTGCAAACGGCACATTATAAACCTCTCATTTCGCACCACCTCAGCATGTGGAGCTCATCAGACAGAAATTGCATGAACCGACTAAATCAGAAGATCAATCAACATTACCAGATGTTATAGGCTTCTGCTAACAAACAGTTGGACGGTTGAATTGAACAGAACCAAAATACTTGTATCGAGAATGCATCAAGGGTTAGACTGAGGGAGCTTGGTTGATGGGCAAAGTAACTAAATTGGGAATCCAAAAATGATCCTAATGAAGGAAACAAGCCAATACAGCCTAAACTAGAACTATTACCACACGCTGGTTTCATGATATGTGACTGCACGGGCAGTGCAACAGGGGAGTTCTCACCATCTGGCTTGCCTCGGCGGTCGGACCTGAAGCGCCTGAGGCTGATGCAGCCGTTGCCCCCATCACCACCCTTGGCACGCAGACGGAACCTGTCCACCATGCCCCGAGCCTGCACCAACCAGTAGCAGACACAATACATAGCATACCTCAGTAAGTTTAATGTCGATCCTTTGTAGCAAAAGAATCTCAACCTTGACACAAATGTAAATGTAGAGCACTGAGCACACACAGTAACATTGCTTCTTCAAGCAAAACGTGCGCTGGTTGGGAACTAGACTTGGCATGGTATGAATGTAAATTCGAGGTACAGATGAAATTGCAAGCCAGGCCTTTGTTTCTATGCAGAAAAAGAAGCAAGCCAAAACCAAACCTACTGAGAAGAAAAGGGGACCTGACCTGCAAAGGCGCCGCCTTTCCCTTCCTCCCCTCCGCTGCAGAGCCGTATTCAAAGCAGCTCTCTCCTAGCGAAGGAAAGCATAACGTTTTTAAGTGTACGGAGAGAAAATTAACCATATTCAACTTAATAGCACTTGGAAAAGGGAAAAGGAGCAACAAACAAGGTAACAACATTGCAACACCTTAAAGTAATTTGGTCATATCGGCAGCTACATCTTCTGAGGATGCAAAGCCAAGGACATGGTTGAATGAAACATATGGAAAACAGCACATCACTATATCATATGATATCAAAAATAATATAAAAAGACTATTGACTGCCAAATTGTCAAGTGTAATGAGAGAAACTGCAAGAACAGATGTCCTTGACTCTATTGCCTGTATAGTCTTGTAGGTAAATAATCCTATCTTACTGGAGCATGGAGGTCTTAAATCACGCTTCAGAACAAAAGGGAGCATCATCAAGATTTATAGCTTGACTCAATAAGCAACAATACCAAAACCAACCAAGAGAAACAATTTTCCAGCAATCCAATGCACAACTCTCTAGTGAACTAAAAGCTCTCGATGCCAAGAACTACACACGCTGGCGCATGGGCTAACTAACTGCTCGATTCGACAATGCCAAGCACCAGGCACGCATGAATAGATGCAATCGTCCTCTACAGCCAATGATCTAAGGTAACATCTCGAGAATGATCCAATAGAAGACAACTACAGCTGCAATAGGAAGTATACAGCAAGGGGAAGGAAAGAAAGGAACAAGGGGGACGGAGGAATGAAGTTAGATTTTGACCTCCTGCTCATTCGGAGCTCGCATGGGCTTGACCCGGTAGTAGGCGAGGGTTTTGATGGCGGCCTAGGAGGCGAGGTTGCTCCGCCCGCGAGGCCGCCCAGCGTTGCCCACGACGACCGGCGAAGAGGAGGAGGCAAAGGGTGGCGTAGGGAGGGCTTGCGGCGGCGCAATCGGGGGCGACGCGAGATCGCCTGTCGCGGGAGCGAGAAGAATTCAGGAGGCGAGGGGAAACCAAAGGGTTATGCTCAGCGGCCGGGGCGCGCGGTGAGATGGAAGAGGGTAACTCAATGGCATTTGCGGGTAATTTTATCTAACTTCAAGTGGTATTTTTCCTTGTTAAGATTAGCTCCCCACGAGAATCTACGGAAAGGCTGCTTCTCGTTGCTAGTTCATTTTCGAGACAGCTCCTCGCGAGAAGTAGAATCAGGTTGTTTTGAGAATCTAAGTGTTTGGCACAGCTCCACAAGATCCGAACGAGAAGCTAGGAGTAGGAGCCGTACCAAACAGGCCCGTAGCATTGTTGCTTTTCAGCTTCAAAAGCGAGAATGAATTATGTAGTATTGTTGCTTTTCAGCTTCAAAAGCGAGAATGAATTGTATGGATTTGTCGGTCCTAAAAAGCTCTCACCTTTTTTAGAGACGAGCTCTCACTTTTTTCTAGGGGTCGTGAATTTGTTCTTTTTCTTTGTTTGTTTCAAGTTCTTTCCGGTATGGTTTTTATGGGTTTGTTAGATCTAGAAGTTTCTATGTACTTTGTTTTCCCTACTCTCTAGTCAGTCTTGATTTTATTTTGCTATATACTGATACCAAGGAAATTTGAGAATTTACCACTCTCTTTGTCGCGGTTTTAGGATTTGACACTATCATTAATTCATCATCCGTGGGTGGAAATAAAAAAATGTTTTGTTTAATTATGCCATTTTTTTGCCAAAATTTTGTACAGTACTATCACCAGAGTTTAAGAAGCTACCCCCAGTGCAAGTGTGCAATAGTCCAAGGGTTATGGCAACGGTGACGATCTAAGGGTGTGTTTGGATAGATGGATGAGGGTATGGGATGATCTTATCCATTTTTGGGGAATATACTATGTTTGGATGGGTGAATGAGATGAACTCATCCCGGATGAACTCATCTACCATAGAGGAATATTTCATTGAGATGCTGCATCGCGTGATACGGCGAAAAACATCGAACCAACTCGTTCACCCTCGTACGCAGGCGGCAAGGACGTGGCGCTAGCGCACAGGCGGCGGCCCAATGGTGACTCGGCGGCCCAGATGATAGCATCAGCGCGATTGGAGCGGCGGTCGGCTGGCGCGAGCCAACGACGGTCGAGCCCAACGGTGCAGAGGCGACAACTCGGCCGAATCTGGTCGGCCAGAGGAAGAGGGAAGAGAGGAGTTGGAGAGAGAAGAAGGAGGAGGGAGATTTCGTGAAAGAAAGAACGGGGAGAGGAGAGGAAAGAAATGAGGAAGAAGAAAGAAGAATGACTGCCACCCGGAGAAAAGGCTGGTGAAAAGAAAAGGGGGGAAAGGAGGAAAGGGAAGGAAGAAAAGCAAAAGAAAATAAATGTGGTCATCCAAATACAACTTCATTCATCAAACTAAATACCATTTTGAACCATCCAGATATTTCAGCAGGAAGAAAGAACGGGGAGAGGAGAGGAAAGAAATGAGGAAGAAGAAAGAAAGGCTATCGGGCAGAGAAAAGGATGGAGAAAAGAAAAGGAAGAAAAAGAAAATAGGGAAAAGAAAGGAAAGAGAGGAGAGAGAAAAAGAGAAAGGAAGAAAAGGAAAAGGATATTTGAATTGCGAGATGTACTGTTTAAGACCACAGCATAGAACTCCTAAAAGCAACATGGAAGAAACTTCGACTATGACTATTTCCTCACTCCAAGCATTCTTCTCTTTTTTAAAACCTTTTTAAAAGCAATATACATGGAGGTTGGATGTTGTCTTCCTCTCAATAGTAAATGGGCAGAGCACAACCATATCCTCTGCAGTTCAAGTGTACTAGTTTCCACTCCCCGGATAAAAAATCAAGACTAAGTTCCTGTTGTAAAAAGGGCAGTTTTAGCAAATATTTAGAATTAGTTCCAGCATAATTAACAATAATTAAAGCATAATTTCAGCAGCATATAATTGACAAAAATAACATATAAACATGTAATTTCTGCATGTCAATTAAACAGGATGATACACTCAAAAGATAGGACAAAGAAGCATACAAAATCAGTATATTGCTCAGATTTAGAATATTTTATATTTGCTCTCAGATGTAGAATTGCACAATATGTAATCTTGGTCTTCTCGCTACTTGTCAATATTCTTCACTAATTAAATGTGATAACAATAAATCGGATTTTTGAACTCAAATAATGCTTCACTTAAATGTCAAGAATTATCCCACTAACAACAATTTTATACTTTCAGTCAACAGAATATGATGAAACTAATAGTGCAAAGGAATCACTATATCAACAAATTAGCCATTTAGCAAACAGAGAATTGAATATCGAACATAATCACTAACTTCAGCAAAATAGCCAATCGGCTAATAGTAAATCACTAGAAGCACAGAACACAAGTTCTATTCAGATTCAACCGAAAACAGAAAGTATTAGAAACTAGCTATTTGATACAAATTGATAATAAGAAGCAATCCAAATAACTCAAGTTTGATATTGTTATCACTTTAATTTCATAATATGACAATTATCCTCATCAAACAATTAACCCGAGCCCATCACAGTACTAAACTAAGTCTCCGGTACTAATCAAGTATACATATAGTAATACAACTAGCACAACACACTTAGTAAAGTAATGCAATTTTAAAAAACAGAAATAACTCATGAAGTAGATGGCAATTGAAGCCACCGAGTAGAATCAGGTAAGACACGTCGAAGGACGCTGTCTCAGAAAACCAATCGTCTCGCTGTACCGCACAAAAAAATGAGATCGTCGGAGATACAATGTTGTTCTTCGCAATTCGGGACACACCGAAGAACGAAGCCAAGGTACAGATGTATGCCGCACAAGACCAACAAGAATGCTCTGGGCGAGTGCACCTCGCCACCGAGCACCAAGAGACCGAGGACTTCTTCCAAATCAGGATCAACCAGAACCAGCCGAGACAACCACAAGCGCAAGTCCGCTACTGCACACCCAAACAAGATGGAGGTGTAAGAAGGAACCAACCAAATGCACAAGGAGAAAGCTCCAACCTCACCACCGATAGCAACAATCCAACACGGCGGAGCAGCAGCTCCAGAAACCCAAAATCGAAGCCAAATTGTGAAGAAAAAGAACAAAGATTTGAGGAAAAACTCACTGAATTTTTTCGGGTACTCAAGAAAAGGAAGAAGTGGTCCATCTTGAAGAGTTGGCGAAAAAGCACCACACGGCGGCTGCCAACAGTCAGCATCGAAGCACCCGGGCCGCCAGCGTCGCTCCCTCCCGAAATCGCCGCCACGCTCCAGCGCATGCCAAAGCCAACCGAGCGAAGACCCGATAGGGCTAGGAGACTTTGTCTCTAGCCTTATCTCTTCTTAATCTCTCACCGACAAGCCCCACTCAAAGTCTCCAGCCTTATCTCTTCTTAATCTCTCACCGACAGGTGAGCCCCACTCTGTCTTTTTCTTTTTTTATTATCTTGTTTTCTCAAATCGAGAAATTACCAAAATATCCTAAAAAAACCAACCGTTCCTTCCGGTACACTTGGACTGTAGCAATCGATATCGTCGTGATTTTCACCTTTGCTTCCTAATCTCACGCCCTTGAGATGGTTCACAACACACACAATGAGATCAAGGTTTTGGTAGTAGTTGGGGCCAATGATGTCATCCTCGTCATGCTTCGTATCAGAGGACTGCGCAAATGACGAATTAGAGGAAGTTGTAGTCAGCTAAATTTGACAGCTAGACGGCTAGTACCTACACAAAGAAAGCAATGCAACAACTCAAGCTCAAGCAATTACTTGAATATGCAAATATGCAATGTCTCCAAGCAAGGACAGAACTCGAGCAAGCCCATCACCTTCGGGGACGCTGCCTCGGAAGGAGGTGCTGCTGGAGAGGCCAAAGTGCGTGACGGGGCCTGGGTGGGAGGCGAGCGCGCGGGTGACGGCGTCGGCGCGCGCTGTCCAGGGGGCGGTCGAGGGGCCCCCGCCGCGGGCGGGGGCCGGGAGCTGGAGGTCGTCGAGGCGGAGCAGGCTCGCGCGCCACGCGTCGCGGAAGCGCGTGGAGAGGACTGCGGTGCAGGCCGCCTCGGCGGTTTCGAGGCGGGAGAGGATCGCATCCGGTAGCCCGCTGATGCAGTCCTTTCTGCTGTCGTGCTACGGTGTCGGTGCCGGCGCCATCTCGCCGATGTTCGCCGCGGCGCGAGCTTGTCGCGGTGAAGGGGAGGGTTTTCAGGTGTCGCTGCTTTGGTCTTCGGAGAGAAGCGAAGGTGTTGATTTTGTTGGTAGTGGTGGTGGGCATAGACGGTGTTGATTTTGTTGCTTTGGAATGGACGGTGCTGATTGGTTTCAAGCTGGGAGGCTAGGTGCAGCACAGCTATGGACTGCAGTGTTGTACAGTAGGATGAGTGGTTCACGACGGCAGATTGCAGGTAAGACTGAGCACTTTCTCTCTTTTGAATGTTCCGATAGTTTGAAAGGCATTTTGTTTCAAAAATAGTTAATGGGCCCTGTTGAGCTTTATTGGAAAATCAGGCTAGATCAAGTTTGGGCTGACTACAAATCGACCAGATTATTCCCGAACCGATACACAAGTCGGTTTGGAGTATCTGTGCGTTGGGCGGGTAAATTTGGCCTTCCCTTAGGATGTATGTGTGAGACAAAGCAATTGAAATTGAGCCGTTTGTTAATTGGTTTTTGGCTTTTCGCCTCTAGCTCCGGTGTTGTTGTCTATGGGGCTGTGAGGTGCGTCTAGTTGTAGGTTCTCACGTCTGGAGTGTTCTCTATCGGTGAATCGTTGCATTCTATTTTATTTTATTTTCTCCTGCTTTATCAATATAAAGAGCGGTCTTTCTGCTCTTCGTTTAAAAAAATAGACACTAGTCATGTTAAAAAAAAAATCTCATTTGTTTTTTCTTCGACAAACAACACATTACCGTGGGGCACATCCATGCACATCCACGGGAGATGTTACAAGATGCAGTCTCTGGCAAGGATGATAAAATATAAAAAAAATCCCAATAAATTCGTTGACTTAATTACACATCCACAGAGATGGCTGGTTACAAGATGCATTGTCCCTGACAATAAAAATAAAAAGGGGCAACCTAATGATAGTAACGTATTGTTCAATTAGAATCTTTAATATTCAAGGACGGTAACATATTGTTTAATTCGAATCTCCAACATAAAAGTATTACTTTAACCTCATGTTAGTATTAATATAAACCAGAGTTATTAATTTTAACCCGTGGATGTTTCTAAAAAAAAATGAGATCAAGTTGGTTGACAACCACCATAAGCTTCTTACTTTCATGTTCTACAATAAAGAAAAGTAAATGGGTAGATCTAGGGGGGAAATCCCGGACGGTTACCGTCGGTAACGGATTTCCCGATGGCAACCGGGTGAACAATACTAGCCAAAAAAATTTTAATTTGAAATTAAATTTTTGAATGCGCAATGCACTTCTTATGTATTATATGAGCTAAATATACTAGATTATGTATTGTATGAGATAAATATGAGCTAAATATACTAGATTACGTATTATATGAGCTAAACATGCTTGATTACGTATTGTATGAGCTAAACATGCTTGATTACGTATTGTATGAGCTAAATATACTAGATTACATATTGTACGAGCTAAATATACTAGATTGCATATTGTATAAGCGATAACCAGACCGGTTACCAGTTTCCAAAAACCAAAGTTCAAAATTCAGTTTGCAAATTTTCTCTGGTTTTCCCCGGATTTCTGGTTACTGACCGGTAACTATTACCGGGCTCCGAACAGGATTTTGCCGAGAAGCGGTTCTTTGATCCTAAGGTAGATCCGAGGGGAAAACAGCAGCACTACAGGCGGGCTTTGTTGAATGCATGCATCACCTTCTCTCACAAAATGGGTAAGTTACTGGATTCTTATTGAGCACTAAGCAGTATGGAGTACAACGGAAATTAAACGTCCCCCTATTGAACAGATGATTCAGACGATACAATGCCAACAGAAATCGTTGTGTACAAAAGCCACAGGGAATGTGCAAGATAGGAAGGAGGGTTTGGTGTAGCTCGAGAAAAAGCCCGCTCATGTTGGTCCATTTTCTTCGAAATCACTCGAATACGAGAGCTCACCAACACAAGAAGCTATCTATCCGATCTTCCTGGCATTCAGTGAAGCAGAATAACCTCATGTAATCATAGCATCAGGCCAGCCTTGCGCAAGGTTGCACTAGGCAACGGCGGTGCGCCACAAGTTCTCCGGGGTTCTTCCCCCATTACGGCTGCCGATTTGCATTAAACGTCTTAACAGTATCAGTCCTCTGTAAGGGCGTACACGACAGCAGTCCTGCTAGGAGAGTACACCGAGAAAGAACGCGATCTGTTGTCATGCGGATATTCCTGCAAGGCATCAGTAAATGGGGTTAATTGTTTCAGAGTTGCAAGCGACAAAATAGGACGAGCATACTACTTGCAACAACACTTGGGTGGGCCCAGACTTACAGCAGTGAAGTACTCAGCGTCATGATCAAGCCGACCGAATCCACCAAAGAGGCCATCGTCTGTGTCTAATACCACCTGATAAGAAATAGCATAGACTGTCAGTAACCAACAAAACCCAGTTGCGTCTGTCAAGCTGCTCTAAGACTGGTAGGATGAATTGAGTAAATATTGGCCGCGGAGGGGGGAGGGGGGGGGGGGTCAGTATTAGAACGAGTTCATCTAAGGAAGAAGATTGGTGCAAGTCCATAGTCTAGTGGACAAGATTAAACAAACGGTAGGAGTGCTACTTTACTAGAACCCTTCTATCAACTACCACATCTAGAGCAACAGCTTCTATCCATGCAGAAAAGAATAATAATTGCAAAAAAAAACACTAGTGATGAAAGGTGGATAATGAAAAAGCGCTGCATACCTTGTACTTCCCAGGCTTTAAACAACCAACACGATAGTCAAAATAGCTATTGCTCCAGTGGAAGTTGAACACGAATACCAAATCTCCTCTCTCGAAGGTGATCACCTTATCCTCCTCATGTTTCCGTGATACGTACTGGTGCTCAGAAGTCATGAACTGCATTTACATTGTCAATTTTATGAGTAAACATATCCAGTCATGATCTCACAGCTGGGACAGGTAACAATATGCAAGCACTTAAACGAACTGTTTTAATTTGTGAAAAACAATTCCAGATCCTCCTTTCCAGCAGTTTTCCTCAATTTATTGAAAGTTATCTATAGTTTTCTATTGAAACATAAAAAGTACTGTTTGAAGAGATAGAAATTTAACTCTAACTTATTATGCAATAAAGATAAACCAGTGACGTACTCCATATTTTTCCTCAAGATGCTGCATCGCCTGATCAAACTCTTGCAAACCACGATATCTAAGATAATCCGCATCTCCCTGGCCAAAAAATGATGAAATTCTTATTGGTCAACAATGGTAACACATATTTATATCAACTTCTGCAAAAGCAACGTTGATCTTTCCCAAACAAGATTATACAAGAAATATATGGCCAATCCGGATCAAGCGAGAGGATATCATAGCACAGCTAAAACTTACAAGGTCAAATCTACGGCGGCATTTATCAAAACTATTGTTATTTCCTGGGATGACTGAGCCGTTTGGAAGACTTTGCGGACCTCTTGGAAAATCTATCCATTCTGCCAAGTGAAATAGAAGTAATCATAACTTCCTCCTCAGAAGCAATAGATTACATACAATGCAAAGATCATGATTAAAATCACTGTAAATCACAACCATGCATAATGCAATAAGATTGTAAAGACTGACCAGGATGCCCAAACTCATTTCCCATGAAATTAAGATAGCCTTCGCCTCCTAAACCCATGGTAACGAGCCTAATCATTTTATGTAATGCTATCCCACGATCAATGCGAGGTGTTGAAGGTCTGTCCAGAGCCATGAAATCATACATATCCTGCACAAAGAGAAGTTGAGATGTTCATGTCATTCTGTATTGAATCAATAATTTACAGCACAATACTGCACTTCTGCATGTACCAACTATCAACCATCCTGAAATAAAACCGCACAGGTATAAACTATAAAGATGACTATAATTAATAAAGAAATGCAATATGGAACACCTATGTTCACTTTGGAGTCTCAAAAACTCATAAAATTAGAAAGAGAAAATCTCGTCCACAATATGGTATTATGGTTGTGCCGACTATAATGGTTTAACTATTTCCTAGTGAATATTTTCTGACAGGAACAACTAGTTTTTTTTTAGAAGCGCAAAAGATTTGCACGTCATTCCATTAAGTAAAAGTAAAACGTAACAACAACAAAAGCAGTCGAAACAAAAGGAGAAACACTAAAGGGCTAGGCGACCTAGTACAGTGCGAGGCAAGAGCTAGGCGACCAAATACAAGGAGCGGGTAGATATAGACTCACGACCAAATCTCCTAGAGCGCTTTTTAAGCATATCTGCTAAAAATGTATTGAAGCCAAGGCACAGCCAGGAATCAACCAAAAAACACCCACTCCTTCGGACATCGGCCAAAAGCAGTTATTCTGAAATGTTTTCAAGTCCTAGACCAAGTTTCTAAAAACATATTTAATGACAAGAACAATTCCAAAATTAATCAAATCTTAGCGTCATTCACTGAAACAGTGTTAGTATTTCTACATTTTGCATGAAATGGTTGGTTTACCGGACCCCATCCTAGATGAGTTGGCTTTTCTGGGCCACTAGAACTCTTTCGGGCACTATGGTGATCATTTCAGAAAGTACCATGTGTTTATACATCGATGGATTTAGAAATTCGAACAAATGGCTCATCAGTCTGTTGAATTTTACTCTTATCAAAAATATTTGCTTCAGAAAATACGGATGGTAGATCATGCAGCTGCACTTGATTTCGGCTAGTTCACGAAAGGAACCAACAAATGAATGAAGAAATATATCATTATATTGATCAAAACCGAGATTTCAAACATTAGCCATCCAAGTTAGCAAATCACTAAGCACTATGTTTTCAGCAATCTTTGCTCAAGTAAAGGTTGGAGATATAGCTACTGATTAGTGAAGCAACAAATCATTTATCACAAGAAAAGATGAACAATCTGATGAAACAAAGCCAAGTATGGAATTCTTTTAGGTCCGAAAGTAACAGCTAGTACCTTATCCATCAACCAGAACGCAATAGTCTTATCACCAACTAGTGCTTGGTCATGACTTTCTGCATAAGTGACGCACTTCTCTGACCATCTTCTATTTGTTAGGGTGTGCACAATATCACCCATTTTACAGGCTTCATCGCTTTGCCTGTCAGAAATGTTAAAATTTGTTTGCAGCATATTTGGAAACTACTGAGGATGTACATTAAGTACCAACATTCGACAGCTTTAAAGGAGGTTCCTAAATAACTCATGAAAAAAGTATGATCCAAAGAGCAGAAAACAGCTTTTCTAAGGGCAGAGAGCAGCAGCAGCATGACATTATTAAAAGATTATCTAATTCTGTGATATCCAGCAAGTTGGTTGAATAATTTGACCAAAGTTAATTATTGACATCAAATTGAATTAGTGTTTTAAAATTTAAATAGCAGTGTAGCAGCTATTAGCAGAGCACAGTCATGGCAGAGCAGAGATACAGGGTTACAGCGAGCCACAAGAACCACTATAGTTGTAGGTTATTCTAAGGCATTTGAGCTTTACTTGACAGCCAGTTGCTGCATATCTGAATCATTGTAAAGTTTTCTATTGAACCTCTCACTTCCCTTTGAAACAATTAAAAATAAATCTTGTGACCTTTTATATTCCATTCATAAACTTACTAACAGCTTTCTCATCTAACTAAATTGATTACCTAGTACCTGTGCATAGGAAGCACCAAAAGGTCTAGACCTGATCACAGACCACAATCTACAGCCCTAGATACAAGGTAATTTGAAATTTCATACATTTTCATATAGATAAGTTACTATTTTGTTTCTGCAAATATAGCCAAGTGTGTTGGCCCGCTATATCACCTCTGTACAATATCCTGTATAAAAACACTAGCTGCTACACTTCAGCGATAGCAATGCTATCTGCTATTTAAATCAATGTATTTGATGATCCATCCATCGTTCCATGCATGTATAAGTTAATACGCATGTGATTACACAAATTAATATGTGAGTCGCTCTCATGTTCAACCTGATACCAGGAAGATTGTCTAGCCAGTCACATACATAATTTAAATCGTTATCGTTTAGCAAATGATATATAGATCACTTTGTGTATGTAATCATCAATATTCCAGCACTTACTTCAGGAGTTCGATCCATTTGTCCGCTACAGCCATATGTAGGCGATAGTCAAAACCAACACCACCATCTTGAACAGGGATGCAAAATGTAGGCATTCCGCTGACCTGAACAATTTCATAGTTGAGAGAAATTAAAATTGTTGAACAACTAATGTTGGTGGAACCTCCTATTTGCTTGTGACTGTCATGTTTACATGTGATTTGTTTTAGCACCTTGAACCAATACAAGCTCCAAATTATTGATCTATGAATGTGTAATAATACTCACTACAATGAAATCCCATAGCAAAAATGCAGGGATGTAAGTTGAACCATGTTGCTCTTGCAAATACATATATATAACACAGTTAGATATATTTTAGTATCCCTGGATAGCCTCCCATTTCCATACTGTGCATTTATGGCATGTACACCAGTCTTCTGAAGCTATTAATAAGGTTGCCCATTTCTACCGCAAGTAATAAATCAAATGAAGAACTAAACGAGCATACTATGAAGAAAATTACAACCATCAAAGAATATGGCTGTAAATTCGAATGCCCTTGCACTTCGTAAATTTGCAGACACAAGTGGTTTATTATCATTTATCAGGAAAATGACAGATAGAAACCTATTCCCCCCTAATAAAATGAGTAACAACCTAGTCTCCAAGGGAAAAAATATCCTAAATTAATTGCTCTGTGCTATAAGTATCAATATACAAAAAAAGAAGAAGCAAATACTGTAAGCACTTACATCTTCACCAATGGCTACAGCCTCAGGATAAAGCCCATGAATTAGATCGTTTACCAGCATTAAGTAAACTACCGCATCAACATCAGTGGCAAATCCAAAATACTCGCCATAGTTCCCAGTAAATGCGACCTATAATAAAACATAGCAATTTTAGAAGAAAAAAAATCAATAATCACTCTGATAATCTCATCAGGTAAAATTGTACATGCAATACTAGGAAGTTATCTGAGACTCGATAGCAGAAGTCACGATTCATGTAATAATGCATAGCAATTATTTCGGCAAAAGGACATCAAGATGTGCCCCCAACAGAAAAGGCAGAACTCTAAAATACAAGATAATAGAATCACTTGATAACTTACCTGTAATCCATGGTGAGTATACATCATGGAGGTCACCCCATCAAATCGGAATCCATCAAACTTATATTCTTCAAGCCACCATCTTGCATTTGACAGTAGAAATCTTAAAACCTGCATAAGAACAGTTTGTCCATCTGTAAGGACAGATTAACAGGAACAGTAAACCAATATATGGTGACAGAAAATCACTTGTTACATACTTCCCAACTCCCATAGTTGAATAGGCGAGAATCCCACATCCAATGATGGCCCCGTGGACCACCGTGGAAGTAATGTGTATCAGTGCCATCAAAACCATTCAAACCGTCCAGGGTATTATTTGATGCATGACTGCAGTATACACAAAATCATTAGTAAAGCTATGCAACGGAAAACGATCAACTAAAGCAAGTGGAACAAAAGGTAGAATTAAATTATCAGGCCTACAGACACATGACATGAATATGAAATTCAAGTGGCTAAAGCAAGTGGAACACTTAGATGAAGATATTGATGAAAATGTTTAATTGGAAAATAGCATCCAAGATTAGGCTGACAAGTGGGGCCTGGGGCCACTTGTCAGTGAGATACTAATGTTATTTTTCCTACTTGCAAATTCTTTGTAGTGTCACGAACACATGGCGAGTCAAGTAAATTTAATTGATTGTATCTGAACTACTCTGTCCACATCTACATCATCAAATTGTGCGGACGTTACAATGCAAAGCTTCCTGAAACTATCAGTTTACCCAGAGGTGCCAAATATATTTAACTTCCAACTGAGGTGATACATCTGAGAAAAAATCATGTAGCACAATTATATAGAATAACAAAAATACGGCCATCAATAGACCCCCGTCATTTAGAATACCATATCAAAGTAAGACAAACAAATTAAAATTGCACTAATTACCTGTGAACAATGTCCATAAGAACAAGCAAACCAAGCTCATGAGCTTTATCAATCAAAGATTTTAAGTCCTCTGGAGTTCCAAAACGGCTACTTGGCGCAAAAAAATTAGTAACATGGTAACTGCAAAAAAAGAGGTGATCATACCAAGTCAGGAACACTAGGCATTGTTGTACTATTTGTCCACAAAAAGAAAACTATCCAAATATTTCTCTGTGTATGAAGCATTAGGATGTAAGAGCTCCAAATGGATGAAAAAGGCACATAGGAAAAAGAGAGAGAGAGAGAGAAAAAAAAGAATCGTGTGAATACCCAAAGCTTGCATAATAAGAGTGTTCCTGGATTGCCATTATCTGTACCGCATTGTATCCAAGCCTTTTAATTCTTGGCAGCACCTCATCCCTAAAGTTAGCATATGTGTTTATCTTCGGTTCCTGTGCAACAAGTCGTACTAAGATATTCAGTTACATCCTCAAGTATTGATGATGATAGTATATAGTAGAGACACTAGCTAAGGAATGAACTAACAGCTGGGCAGTTGAAGTTTTACAAAAATGGAATAAAACTAAAAAAAATACAAAGGAATAAATTATCAGCACAAAAACAGGTCAAAATAACTTATTGACATACCGGGCTACTCATTCCAATATGTGATTCGTATATCCGCAGTGACTTTGGTTGTTTAGGTTGAGGATGTTGGAATACATACTTCTCCTGCATTTGCATGTAAAACAACCTTAGTAAATGGAGGCCACAAAAGGTCAAAATGGAATATCCTAATCAACAAAGAAAAAAATAATTGCACAGCTCCAAGAGGCTTAATTAACACAAGCAGACAAGCATACACACAGAAGTCAGAACCCTTGCCAGTTGCCACTTCAAAAAAGGGAGATTAATGTATAGGACACTCCCACATTTCAAAATGAAAATATGTCTTGACCCACATGTCAGTGAGACAATCAGTGGGTACAAAATTTTGAAACTTGGCATTAGCGTATACAAATAAAAATTTGCAACACCGAAAATTTTAATTAAAGAATGTAAGGTAGATACCTACCTCTTCAGGAGGATCATAATATATACCATTGTATGGTATTTCACCTGGGGCCTGAACAGCAAACTTAATCCAGGCAGGAATTGAATCCTTCACACCAGATGGTGTATCCATCCGTATCTAGAAAATAGGAAGGAAAAAGTCTACTTACTAGGCTCACTTCAAAAATGCTTACATCCTCAACTAAATAATTGGCCAACCAGAAAATCTACCTTTACACGTGAGCCATGAGGAATAGCTGGGGATCCATCAGCATTGTTAGGCAGGAAAATCTCCCAAACACCATACTCATTCTGAAAAAGATCATACTATATATCAGCATCAACAGGAGCAAAACTTTACTGATCACATGGAAATATGTTCATAGGCTATGAAGCAGACCTGTTCATGTCATATAATAAAATATTGTGGATGGAAGAGCATACAAAATGCAAAAGGTTCTACTAATCATTACGAACGTAGAATTACACGCATGCATTCATCCTTAACATGGACTTTCTCATTTCGGATTCAAAGAAGATGGTAGTCAATTGAAGTGTAAATTAGTACAGTACAGCAAATTCAGTAGACTATTTTCGCTGAATTTTAGACACAATGGAATAGCAGCATTTTAATATGACATACTTTAGGCTCAACTTGAAGGAATATATAAACAACTAAAATGAATCCAAATCAATGAACAGATATTAATAATTACAAAGCAAAGATTGAAGATTGCAAAGCTGTAGACATACTCTGGTCATAGTATCTGCATTTGGATTCCAATTGTTGAAGTCACCTACTATTGCTGCAGACTGCAACAGGATGAAAGAGTCAGTTCTTAAATCTCAAATGCAGCTGATCAGTAGCTTCAGTAAGCTATTCATTTGAATTTTGAAGAGAAAATAATCATTGTATAATCTGGACTGTCAACCTAAGTCCAATGCACTAGCTAGGGAATAGTGACCATTCACAAGTACTTGAAAGGTGACTATTAAGACTGGCTGGAACGTACATGTGCTCCAGGAGCCCATTCTCGGTAAGTAATACCTTCAGCACTGGAAAGAATGAAAAAACAAGAAATAAAAATTTGCTCATAAGATGTGCAGGTAGACTACACTCTGTAGTAATGAGGCTTTAAATTTACCTGCGGGTAAATCCAAGTTTTTCATAACCACGAGAAAATGCATCCAAGCCACCTTCATGTTGGTCAATAGCTGCACGCACTCTCTTGTATTCACTGTATCTGTTGAAACCACCAAAGCTTACCAAAAATTATATTGAAGTTGGCAGAGTTTGGTTTCCCAGCAGAAGCACCGAAGATAGGAACTTAAGTTGCCCAATTGGCAGAGGAATTAGCAAAGTAAAATCTACAACCTACTTATCACATTTCATCAGTTTATCCACTATGTACCTGTAACGATCAGCGCCAAAGATTTGTATTGCGTTTATGAGTTACAAAACCAAGTAAATGCCAGAAATGTATTGTTCGGTCATTAATTTTACATCTACTTTTTGTCAATAAACAAAACTACAACTACTTTCCAGTATGTCGTCAGAACCATGAGGATTAACTCTGTTTCTATGTAAGAGTGGTCCCTAATCTTTGATGTCCCCCAACTTTTGCAAGCTTAAAGCACCTTAATTCAAAACAAACAAAAGTAGCGAATAGGCATACCGGTGGTCAAGATGGTTGCGGAATCTTTCCAGCATTGGGTCAATCTGGTATATTCTCTGTCCATCTCCTGGTGGTGGGATAACCCGTGGTTTCTCCTCCACAATTTGTTCTTTAGCTTCTTTGGTTACACCATCAGTGATTGTTTTGTCAATGCGCTGAGTCGCATCTGAAGATTCAAGTTTGTCTTCAATCCCAACTGTCGTGCTTGCTTCAGCCGCTGCTGCGCTTGCCTCCTCCTCCACAACTGGTTTCATTTTATTATCTTCAGGTGTCTACAGCGAGACAGATATATTGTAGATGAGAACCACAAAAACAAAACGGTACATTCTTTTGTGGTATTGTTGTTAGGTGGCACATCCAGCTTAGTTTTCAGTAACCCAAAAACCAGCGGAGGGCCACAACTAACAAAATGCACAAAGCATTGCACAATGTTGATATAAGAAGCACGAAACATGACGCCCCCACTACTTGAATTCATCATACATTTGGTAAGTGCATCATGAACGTAAGAAGAACTCCGGCACAAGAGCGAGTACCTGTGATTCTTCAGGTTGCGTTCGAGTGTCCACGGCAGGTTCAGCAGAGGACAGCAAATCGTCGCTCCCGCCGCCGGGCACCAGCACCTTCCCAGGAGCACCCGCGCAGCTCAGAACTGTGCCTGCAAATGCAAATGCCGAAGCCGAAGTAAGACCATAGCACCATTACCACCACGTACAACAATAAGAAAACATCAGCCTAAATAAACAGAAAACGTCAGCAGAAAAAGGGGGAAACGATCGTAGCAACCGGCAACACCAACACATTCTGCCGCAGGCGATGGACGGTTTCACAAACCGCGATCGCTTCGCTCGGCTCAAAATGTGGACGAACGGATTGAGGGGAAAGAGTGCGTATGTACGCGAGCAGCAACCAATCAGGACGCTTTATCTCCTAATCGAAATCAATCGCGCAGGTAGAGGGAGAGGGAGACTGGCCAAAAATAGGGGACGGGATTTGAGGAGAAAGCGAGCGAGGGAGCCGTACGAGAGAAGGAGTCCTTCTTCCTGAAGAGCAGCGACGGCAGGTCCACCCCGCCGCCGGATCGCGCCGACGAGATGCCGCCACCGCCGGCGGCCCGCACGACCCCGAGCCTCGCGCCGGACACCGCGAACGATGCCATCTCACACCTCCACGCGCACCAGATCCCACCCCACTCCTAACCCACCGAAATGTTGCTGCCCCGTGCCGAGCGACGCGGGGAGGGGCGAACGAGTCCGCTGCCGAGGCGCCTCAGTGACGAGATATTAATTGAGAAGCGAGGAGAAAGGGGAGCAACGTGTGCGGCGGAGGTGGAAGCGGCCAGTGCGGTGCATGGGGATGGGGGATAGGAGATAGACGCCGAGGGGAGGAGGGCCCCACGGGAAGTTTGTGTGGCGTCGTCTTCCGTGTGCGTGTGCAGAGGTGGCAGCGGGCGGGGTTGAGTGACTTGAGTCGGAGACGCAGCGTGGGGAAAGGTAGAGATCGCGAACCAACGGTGGGGAGCGCATCCCCGGCCATGCGTTACGGATCCAGACTACGCCCTTCTCTTTTCCTATGCTATATAAAAATTAGCTGTTGTTCGTCTTCTTATCCTTATCCTTTAGGATCTCCTTCCGTCGTATCGAAAAGTAAAACATCGACAGTTCAGATCGTATCGTTGAATACGATTGATGATCCGACATAATATGATTATAGTTTTTTAACCCATTGTAAAACATAAGCATTGAACTAGTTATAAAAGAAACACTTGGCAGTGGTGAGTGTCATCTATCTTTTGTGGATAGATATACGTATATATGCATATGTTACTATAAAGATTTTCTGTAGATAATTAGATCATTTACGCATAAGATCTGTGATAAAACTCTTTGTGACTTGTTGATAAGATGTTAATTATGTATTTAATTTTTAGATGAAGAAATAATTACCTTATATACATATATTGATTTTGAAGTTTAGGACTCGTATACGTTTATCCGAGATCCGTTGCATCACGGACAGTCCGCTAGTTATCAAAAGAAGAAACTGTGGTACGGTTCTGCTTCCTAAAAAGGGCGTGTCCTTTAGCTAATCACATGAGTACACGCGGCTAACCAAACCTGGCTGCATCATGGTGTCCACGTGTCTCTCTCTGTGAGACTGTGACTCTCACGCCGTGTGTCACGCGCTCGCGTTCGCTTATCAAGCTCAAGCCCGTGCAAACCGTCCATTAGTTTCCATCGGCCGAATGGAAAGCAAGTTGATCAAAAGAATCCAAAAGAGAAATCTCGAGACAGCGAGCGAGGAAGCATATACTGATCCAGTGATCCCCATGGAAATGGTAACCGAATCCTCGGCAGTCGGCACTACCAAAGAAACGCACACGGTACTCCATACATATAATATACACTATAATAATGCGTTAACTTCCCGTAAGAGCTTCCGAATACTCGAGATCTCACTTAGGGTATCTATAATAGTTTATTTATTATCGTCTCTTAGTTATGTCACGTCAACAAAATCATACGTGGAGGAGAGAGAACAGGTCGTCAGGTCGTCTCTTCCTGAAAAGATAATCGTGCATGAGAAACAAGATATGATACATTAATTTATTCTAGTTGACATGTAGGCTCATTTTAAAGAAAAATTATAAAATATAAGTGTTTAAGAGTATACTAGAGACTGTCTATTGAAGATATTATCTCTAAAAATGATGTAACATATGTTAAAAATAAAATTATCTAGATACCTTACCATGACCATCTAGTCCAACGCATCCTCAATTATTCACTAGTCCAACACCTGAAACCGTGCGGCGCATGCTCATGTTTATTTTAACCCCCTCGATGATCCTAGATACCGGAGAGATTTTTGTATAGCTTGGTGAGTTGTGCCTAGTCCGGCCTAGGCCGTCTGAAACTTTTGCAGCCTCGTGGTCCCCCCTCGCCTCTGGACACATGTCCGGTCGCTCTCTCCAGTCCGGCCAGATCATCGCTCGGCGTCAGGAAGAAACAAGACGAAAAGGCCAGGCCGGGGTACGAACGAGACGACGGGACTACATCCAGGAGGCGCTGTCCCGACCGTCGATTCAGCAGTTTCCGTGTGATATTTCGCGGTTTTTGCTTGACCGCTCGAATTCACGGCACAAGAGAGGAAACGAGCCTGGACCGTGCACGCGCCCGCTCCAAACCTGTGTATCGACCTCAAGAAAGGGACTGCAAGGTTACAGAGAGAAATGGACTGCATGCTCAAGCCCTTGTTTTGACAGATGATTGCGCTTTTCGGAATGTACAGATGGCTTCTTACTGCCAAAATGTGGTCAAAAACATCCAATAGATACCAAGATGCTCCTACATGATAATCATTCAAGACATCGAGGAGGGGTCAAAGTCTTTTGTATCAATGAAAGTTCTGTATGAAAGTAGGGAATATAATATAGAGGCTCATTTGCTAGCTACTTTGAAGTTTGGGAGGCACTTCTGGCCTATTGTACCTCTAACTTGTTCTAAAAAAAATGTTACAAAGAGAGAAAAGCTGATGTGTAAAAGCAAGTCCATTGCAATTCGTATCAGCTTTAGATATTGGCAACCGGGAGCGGAACAAAGGCAGCCAGGTTGCAAGTAGGATGATGCTGTCACACAAGACCTTTCTTGCCGTAGTTGGAACATTACATGCTCAAGTGAAGAAATGAGACCGAAGCGGGATCACTTCATACATTATCGGTTTAGAACTTGAATTCGAGGTTATACATCCGAAAACGCCAGCTCTGTGTTTCCAATCTCATCTTTCCTTTTGAAATACCAGAAACCTCCGTGTACTTTAGATGGTATCTACATTAATTCTACGACGATGTGGTTCCCTCTGTGCTCCTGATCACTTTCTTTGAAGGAAAAACAATAGCAGCTATAGGTTTGTCTTCGTAACCGCCTCCTTCGTCGATGACGAATCGGAGACCGTCGATGTGGAGCTTCCCATGGTGGCCACTTACAACGATGGTCTGCTTGCCAGCCAGATCCTGAAAAAAGATGTCCATATATCATCACATCTGTTCCTGCGATAATTTTTTAAGCACGAGAATAGCTGAAGCAGATTAACGTTTAAAAAGATCCGAAGAAAACATGGCCTACGTAACAGTGCAGGTCCTACAGGCAACATATGTACTGACCATGAACTCAACACCATGTAGCAACGTTTATACTACTGCCATGAATTGGTTGTTAGCAATCTATCACACTCACTGCCTCTATGCACATGCACCGTGTGCTTGCTGTTTCAGTGGAATCACAAGAGGTCCAGAACAAGTAAACGAGACAAAGCTTGCAGCCAGAGGCAGACCCACCTACTGATTACCAGGTTCATCTAATCATCTTACAGCAATGAAATTTTCGACCAAATACACTGCATATAATTGTAGCAAGAAGTAAATCACTACCTTAGAAAATCTGGATATCACAAGGTTTCCCAAGTTGCATGGTAACTCAGGGGCTATGTTCAACGAACCCACTACTGGAAACTCTGGACATAAACCCTATTGGCCTATTTGCACCGAACTGACCGAAGTTTCCTGCGAAGTAACCACAACAATCGCAAAAAATGCTAAACCATCCAAACTTCCAAAGTATCAGAGAAACTAATGTGGTTTCTGTAACCAAAGCGCACCCAACTCACCTTGTATATGGGGATATTCATGGTATTTCAAAACGACATGACAAACTGTTATGGTGGGCCTCACTTACCAAAGGAGGAGCCGAACCAAAGGGGATTCGGCAAAGAGACTCCAGGAGGTCGCGGCAGCAACTGGAAGAGTCCGGGAAGGAGAGCAAATTACAGATTAGGCATCCTATCTTTTAAATAAAGCAATTAAGTATCCACTTCCTTTTCTTAGGAGATATCGTTTCCATGTTTAGAGATAAGGTTTCCTTCTTTAAGATTTCCTATTTAGAGATATTATTCTAAGATTAGAGATATGATTGTTAGGGGCTATCCTATTAAAGGAGTAGCCGGCCGGTTTGGTTGAATCAAGCAAATATAGAGAGCTTTCCTCTCATCTCTTCTTCTTGCGCCTCCTCCCTGCTTCGGCTGGCGCCCAAGCGCCGCCGAGGCCCAGGAATGTCCTCCCACGCAACACACTTACAATCTTCGCCACCAAATTTCAGAGCATAACACAAACACAGTAACAACCAGAGCAGCGCAGTTGAATAAGTGCCAAGGGAATACTCATGGGTTGCTATTTTAAAGCATATTTGAAACATGAGTACTGTGGCCAATTTTCCTGTATACCACACTATTTTCTTCTTTCTACAAATCACCAAGGTCATGCCAAAGAGAACTGGCTTAATAATTTGGTAAGGAGGAGAAATCAGCCAATGTTAGTACTTGCATCATGACTAGTAAAGATTATGTGCTCACACATCTGATGAGAAAACTCTTAACCTTTCATTTTGACATTTCACTGGCCTGTAGCCCTGTCTATATAAACTAGTCCAAACCAAGCATAAGATTGCCAAGGAAAAATGCGCACATTGACTTGCACAGTTCAGAGTGAGAGATCAAACCATTGTGGGGTTAAGACTGCTGGCTCCACTCAGACTAGTAGTTCTATGAATAATCATAAACTAAACTCCAACGTTAATGTTACGTTTTAGTGCCAAGAACTGCTAACATGATGTAATATCAAGCCAGTGACAAATACTGGAAACGATGTGAAATGCATGATTGCATGCACATCTCAAAGTATTTATAAATACATTCTAAATACTGGGATGGCTCTTCTCTAAAATGCAGGCTACAGACCAAAGCATTTACAAAAGCATTCTGCATACTATGTTGGTCTCTTCTCTAGAATAGACAAAGTTGGTACCCTGATGCCCTAAATGATATCTAGTTGCAAACATTGAGCAACTACACATGAGGGCATTGAGGTCGCTGCAACATCAAGTTAGTTAACATGAAAAACTAACAGAGGCGTGAAGTGTCTCTGGTAAGGTAAAGTACAATAGGATCACATATTTGCTCACCTGTGGTATGTTCCAAACGTCCTGCCTCCCGCTAAGCATTTGAACCTTTGGCACCCTTGTGTCTCTAGTTCTCAAAACTCTAAGCTGCTCATTCAAATCCATGGACCTCTCCAGGCCAGCATGAACCGCAATCAGTTTGCAAACAATCTGGCCTTCATCAGTATCAATAGGCACGTTTTCCTGCCATACAACCATAACATGAAACACCAAAGGAGCAACTCCTCTTGCATGTCTACCTATACTTTGCACAAGAAAAATAACACATACCTCCTCATGGATCCAAACCAAGTCATGGAGAAACCTCTTGTGCTCCTCAGGCACAGCCTTTGTGAGATCTACAATGAAATTAGAATCACTAGCAAATTAGAAGCTACTTGGTTAGATTCTGGTGGGAGCTTTCCTAGCTATGAATATATGCTTACAAACACTGCACGAGATAAATGAATTTGTTTGTTTGGTGTCGTTGGGTGGGCTAAATGGATTTAAAACGAGAACGCCATTGAAGCATTAGAAAACATGTTTGGCATTCATTATGTTCTTGCATAGAAAATTTACCTATCTATAAATAGTACTCATGATATTGTACTTTTTAGAACCCTACTAAAATACTAATTCCTAAGATTATTATTAAAAGATTGTGCATTCATTTAGCAAACATGCAAAGCATAGGGTTCCCTGCCTTTTGGGGTTTCACCTTTTTTAAGGTTTATGCAATCTTGTGAGAGATTTAAAAATAATAATAATAAGGGCAAGCTCTGTCATTCATTTCAAGGAGAAGAGAAGTACACCGGCCCCGAAGGGTTGACACCAGACACCAATAGCGACCCCAAGAGGGCCCACCAACCATAGTACAAAAAGTTGGACCGGTAATTCACCCAGTGAGTATCTCGGTTCACCCGTTCGCCGGTCGAACCGCCGGTTCGAAAAAATTTATAAAATAATACTTATTGCCAGTTTGGTAGAGAAGAATAGATTAACTAGACTTATTTTGTGTTCATAGATAGCAAACCAACTTTGGCCATTTGGTTACATGGGGCGTTGAGACTCCTCACAAGCATGCCTGAGGTCTGGAGTTCTCCCCTCAGCTGCAAAATATTTTTTGAATGCTGGGTACTGCGTTGGTCCAACCGGTCCCGGTTTTAGTGTTGGTTAAGAGCAAAACCGCCCGGTCCGACCGGATTTTCACCGGTTCAGAGCGGCTCGTATGCGGAAACGGTCTTTGCTCTAAGCTGGACCGGACCAGGCGCCGGTCCCGGTTTTTTCCAGTCGAACTGCCGGTCCAGTCTGACTTTTCATATTATAACACCAACACCAGGGAAAGAGTCCCAAACTAAAACCCCTACCAAAGCACCAACTACACCTACAAGGCAAGCACCTTGTGAAGTACGAACAAAACACGACCCGCCCCCTACAAACAACAAGGCCTATGGCCAGCTATCCACAGGCCAAAGCACAAAACTTAAGAACGATGACTCTTGCAGGGGCTTGAGATGCAGCCAACAAAACCAAGGTGCTCACTAGTCATCACAGCAGTAGCCACATCATATGAATATAATATGCTCGTGTTTTGGGTAAGGGATGTGAATCTTCATGTTAGCTGCTGTTTAATAGGTCAAAAGCAAAAATTTAAATTGGGGCGTCCATTTCACAGACGCCTGAAATTCACCAAATCACAGTCACTTTTTTCCACCGTTGGATCAAGATCTTGTGGTTCATATTCTATCTCTCTCTCACCTATATAATTCCCACCCCCTAAGCCTAACCCACTCTGTCACCGCCTCTCCAGCACCGGCACCGCCTCCAATACAGGCGAGGCCCACAGGCGTGCTCCTCTCCCGCCACTCACCTCCTCCTCCTTCACCCCTCCTCCAAATCCACGCCGCCGCTGCTTTCTTCCTCCTCTCCGGTGTGATTCCCCCGCGCCGCCCTCTTCCTCGTCTCCGGCTGTTACCGCCGCCAGATCTGCCACCTCCTCTTTTCGCCCCCGTTGACCTCCACCGCCCCGCGGCCGAGGCACCGCTGCCGCCGCCTCGCCGCCCACCACTGTGCTTCCACTACCCCGGCCTCCCTCTAAGCTCGGGGGGGCACCGGTGAACCCGCACCCTAATCCGCAGGCCGCCACCACCACCGTCTGCCGTCGCGGGAGAGGATGAACCGCACGAATCGCGACACAAGATCCAATGGTGAGGAAATCAACTGTGATTTTTGACATTTTCGGTGGCCTATGAATTAGGAAACCCGATTTAAATTTTAACGAGTTGTCTCAGGTGGTATATACTAAACATAAACAGTAAACAACTTGTTAGGCCCATTGCAATTTGCATCAGAAAGCAATTGAAGCATGAACACAAGTACTAACTGAGTAACCAAGATTCCAAACTGATGGGGAATTCTTGAACTGACCTGGGGATCCATGGGCGACGCCGTAGGACTCGAAGGTGGGCTGCGCGTCGTAGATAGAGCCCTTGTACGGGAGCCCCTTCTTGGGGTTCCACCTCTCCTTGATTACGCCGCCCCATCTCCTCCCTTGCACGTGCATGTACTCGTACCCTGGCCCGCGGAACCAACCCTCATGCTCCTCGTTCTGGATGTACTCGGCCCAGGTAGCGGAGAATGGGGACTCGTCGAGTGGCGGCGGCAGCGCTCCGACGAAGGCAGCGAAGGCGAGGTCGTGGTTTCCGCAGAGGAAGACGTGGCGCTGTGCGGGGTGGCGCCCCGGGAGCGCGAGGAGGAAGTCGAGGACGCGGCGGGTGTGCGGGCCGCGGTCGTTGTAGTCCCCGAGGAAGATGACGAGCGCGGTGGCGAAGGCGTCGGCGGGGAGCTCGAACTGGAGGTTCGCCCACAGACTCTCCAGCTTCGAGATGTAGGCGTGGACGTCGCCCACGCAGATCACCGTGCGGGGAGGGGGAGACGCCGGAGCCATCTCGGCGGCGTCGTTTCCCCGGTTGCTCACGTCGAACGGGAGAAGAAGCGGCTAGAGAGCGGAGTCTCAGGGCTCGTTTGGTTGGTAGCCAAACCTGCCCACACTCCGTATGGTCCGTACTTTTCAGCGAACTAGGTGCGGCGACTAAAAAGTGTGGTAGTATTTTTTTTCCTAGTAAAGTGTGACTTTAATTTTAATGAGTTTACCTTATGCAAGTTTAGTAAAAAAAATTATAGGCCTCTTTGTTTAGACTTAGGCTTTTTGGCTTATAGCTTAAAGCCAGCTTTTTGGCTTAATCAGCTTATAAGTCTCTAAGTTTTTAAGCCAAACTTTGTTGTTTGGTAGTCAGACTTTTTGGAGGATGTTGGCTTATTGAGTTGCGTGTGAAGTATGAAAGGTCTGAAATACCCTTAATGGTTTGAAGGACCTTGTTAATCATGTATGTAGACTGATTTTTTCATGGGATCTGAAAATATGATTATACATGCATTTGTACATATGAAACAAAATAGATATCGCTCGTAATGCATGCGTGTATTTATTTTGGACATTGCGCAATGGAAGAAATGCTTATAGAAAGGCCAATATCATCAACCAAATAAAATAACACGGTAACAAAATAATATTTAATCATATATGATGCAATTATCTTGTCATCGCATAACATGTATATATCATACTAATGTAATATATTTACCTCTTTGCGGCCATTAAAGAAGTAGCATCTTTCGTCACGAAAGACACCCATATCTCCATCATCGATTCTTGATCCATTGACATTGTGTCCTCCAAATGATATACTTTGTGTATCGTTTGGATCATAATCTTCGTCAAGATTACATCTCTCAAAAAGTTCATCACGTAAGCACTATCTCGATGAAGTTGTGTAGCGCCATACATGCAATTATAATTTGGTTGGCAAGAATACTTGGAGACCTTGAGGGCATGTTGGCAGGGATGGGCATCCCGCATGAGGAGTACTTTCGTCTCCCTATGCCTCTGTTGTTCGATGAGCACTTCTTTGTTATGGAATGGTGGCCTTCGTCTCTCTCACGACTATTATAGTGATCGCATCATCACGTGTGCGACACATTGATACACCTTTCATCGGGTAAAATACTGGTGTGCAAGTTCGACATGTGAAGTCATGGAGCCCTTGGTCATAATTGGTATTCTTTGAGCTTTAACAAATATGAAGAGAAGTGATCTAAGACGCCAAATTTTACATCGAATTTTGATCAAAGGAGAAACAGATAGAAAGATTGGTTTACGTCTCGATGTCTGTTTTAACTAACCTTCTAGAAAAATATCACCAATTCCTCACGGGTATCAAGTTTTGACATAGAATTTGATCATGTTCTAGATCACTTCACTTCACATTTATCGGGGCGTCTCATTAAGAATTATAAGGCAGGCTTGCATGAAACGCACATTGGCTTGACATATCGGTTCTCTTATTACCAAAGTGGCCCTACATTTGGTTAGTAGTTGTGCAGTGGATGCTTATCGTTATGGTGGATTGAATCACATCTCTAGCTAGCACATGTCTTGGATGCACCGAGTGTATTAATCTTGTTAGTTTATAATTACTGATCTATGTACATTGGTAATTGTTGAACCAACATGCCACATGGCAATGCTAGTAGATTGCTTTGTTTGTTGTATGATTACTAGTGGCGACTAACTTCATTAGCTCTATACTGCACCTCTGGTGATAAACAAAGGAAACTAGTCACTTTCCTCCTCCGACATAAGATAAGATGCTACAAAATGAGGATTAAACATACTCAAGGATGTGATGTGTGGAGCTTTAACATGGTACATCTGCAGTCACAAATTACAGGCGGCGGTGCCTAAACATTTCTTTTCTGAACTCCTCCTCACTTCCATTCTTTCTTTCCCAGCTCCAACTTGAAACACAAATGAACTCTATATACTCTTGTAAAATAAATGTGTTTTCCTCCTTGCACAAGGTGCACCAACTTGAACTCGAGTCCCAGTTTACCAATGCAAAGTTGCAAACTCTACAGTGCATAAATCTTGGCAATCTTAGTACAAAACCAAACAGCCTCTTGTAGCAGTATTCTTCTGCCTATTTACAATTATGTCCATGTGAAACCATATAATTTGCACAAACATCGGTCAGTTTGTAAGTGGATGTTGTAGCATTTACAAACCGTGGTTTTTAAAACCACAGTTTTCAATGTCTCATCTATAAGTACTACAGTTTATGAATATCTTAGTTTTTTTTTGTTTTGAGAAAAATCAAAGTGTGTTTGGATATTGCAGTATTTAATGCAATATTTATTTGGAGGGATGACGAGGGTTATTAAATTTAATGTTAAATTTAGATTGAACTTTCAAAAATACAAGGGGATTTCAATAACTTGATTGCTTCAAATGAAAATTTGATTATTTTTTTATTTCAACAAATTACAAAAAAACAAGCTGACAACAAATTACAAAAAAAAACAAGCTGATATATCTAAATTCTAATCTAAAATTAATAATTTGGAATTTAAAATTTGGAATCAAGTTAACGAGATCAAACAAAACTGGTGGAACTATAATGTTTGTTGTATCCAAACTAGGGTTTTCAAAACCGGTATATAATTTTAGGGGGGGGTTAGAACCGGTTTGGTCGAAAATCGGAAAATTTCGGCTGAAATTTCCAAAACAAAATTGATTTTTTTGGATTTTAAATTAAAAAAATTAAATTCAAGCAAATTCAAATTTTTCGGGCCTATTTTGGCCATTTCGAAGACTTACCGGGGGGCAGTAGAACCGGTGTTGCCGAAAATCCAATTTTCGACAAGTAAAATAAACCCTGATCAGTGTTCTAAATAATGGTCGTTAGGACTTGTAAACAATAGTTAAAACGGTAAAGGTCCCCTGCCAATTACATTTATAGACATTTGAAGGTTTATCCGTTTTATCGGGCCATTAATTCGGTTTAACGACCATTAACATTTAACATACCTGATTATTTGGTAAAGTTGCAAGATTACCATTTGACATGGAACATAATAACATACATGATGAATGCTAGCTTTGCTTTTCATTGCCACTTGAGTTGTTCATTCATTCAATTATGATTCTTTAATTACATTCACACCATGTCATCTTTTTTCTTCGTGTCACTGCTGTGGACAATTGTTGATAGTCTAGTAGTTTCATTGTATATGCATGAGAAAAGATGAATGAGATGCTTGTTTTGTTAATACAAACATATGTATATATTTCTTTGAATTTTAAATAGTAAAACAGTTTACAAGACCGCTTACCGTATAAACACTAAAAGGTGGGGTTACCGTTCGTTAACCGTTTACCGTTATTTAGAACATTGACACTGATCCAAACGCCTCAAAGTTTTATATACCATGGTATTTTTAAGAAATTGTGGTATTGTCTACAAACTCCAAAAATACTTTGTTGTATCCAAACAGGCCACTCTTACGGAAGGGTACGGTGGAAATGTGCAATTATACAAGATCTTGTGGAAATTGACACATCACACATGGTAATCAGACTGCGAAGTGGAATCACAGGAGCGCAGCATCAGTTTACAACCTAAATTTGATACTAGATATAATAGCCCTGTTTGGTATGACTCCGTCTACTCTAACTAAAAAGCTGAGAGCAGGAGTCATGCCAAACAGGGCCAATAAATTCAGAAACGCCAGCTCTGCATTTCAAATCTCATCTTGCCTCTTCGCTTATTAATCGTCCGATAGCTGATGTTAGTAATACCTCCACCTCCGTGTTATATTACGGCCTTACAGGTCGCTGCTTCTGATCACTTCCTTGGAGGGGAAAACAATAGCAGCTATAGGTTTGTCTTCACGACCACCAAATTCATCGATGATGAATCGGAGGCCGTCGATGTGGAGCTTCCCATGGTGCCCACTTACAACGATGGTCTGCTTACCAACCAGATCCTGCAAAAAGAATCCATGTATCAGCATTCCTGTTCTTGTTATAATTTGATAAGCACAAGAATGGCAGTAAAAAGATCTAGAGATAACATGACCCTCCTAACAGTGAAGGTCCAACGGGCCATGAACTCTACACCATGTTGCAACGTTTATAGTAAGACTGCGACGAATTGGCCGTTGGTAATCTATCACATCCACTGTCCCCTTGCAAATGCATACCATGTGCTCGCTTGTTTCAGTGAAATCACAAGAGGTTCAGAACAAGTAAAAAAAGCCAGAGGCAGTTAGGCAGACCACATACTATCTCATGATCTCATCTGATGGCAATGAAAATTTTCAACCAAATACACTACGAGAGAAACTGATGTGGTTTCTGAAACCAAAGTGCACCTGATTCACCTTGTATATGCATGGCGATATACAGGGTATTTGAGATTGACATGACAAACACAACGACAAATAAAGCAACACACTCAAATAATTGTTGAGAGAATACTTGATGGCCTGCAATTTAAATGGAAGCACATTTGAAACATTAGACAACCGCCACCTTTTTGCCTGCATACCACGCCATTTTCTTCTTTCTACCAATTACCAAGTAGTGCGAAAAAGCATTGGCTTAATAATTTGATAATGAAAGAGAAGAAATCCAGGCCAGTGTCTATACTTGCACCAATAATGAGTAAAAGTTATGTGCTCAGTGAGAAAGCTCTACCCTTTCATTTTGACATCTCACACCCTGTAGTCCTATCCAGGTCCAGGGTTACAAATTCCAGATTTGTAAAAAAAAAAAGGACCCATGGTGGTACCGTAACATTTAAATTTGATTGGTTCCCACTGGAATTTCTATTCATCAATTCAAATTCTAAATTTAGATTCAAAGTTTTCCAGGCCGGATTTTTTTGCCCAGTTGTCACGAGGATTTCAGTTCCTGGCACACCGCCAGAATTTTTTTATCTTTGGTTGGTTGGTCCTATATATCAATATAAACTAGCTCGAACCAAGGATAGAATTGCTGAGGTAAAAACTGCACATTAATTTTCTCAGTTCAGCAAATATTGGGTGCCACATATGATGTGAAAATGCACGTAGAGCTAGAAGCATTTATAGCTGCATTGTGCAGGATACGTAGGTCTCTTCTCTAGAATGGAGTAAGATGGTACTCTAAGGCCATGTACAATGGCCCATAATAGTCCATCATGAACAGTCTATAAGAGATGTCACTTAGTTTTTTTTAAGGAATAAGTCCATATTACATCCCTGAACTTTGGCGAGAGTCTAAAAAAACCATAAACTACAAAACCGTTCAGTTTACACCCTCGAACTGCCAATACCAGATCAAGTTACACCCTATGTTGGTTTCATTGGTGGTTTTGGACATGTTGACAGCCATGTCACTAGTTTTGGCTTACGTGGCATCCGAATCAGCAACAGATAAAAGGAATCAGCTACGGTACATGAACCACAGTTCCCTCGATCGGTCGCTGTTCCGGCCGACCGACCCTCTGCTCGAGTGGAAGGAGCGGATGGACATCGCCATTGGCGCGGCAAGGGGCCTACCCGCGGCTGGAGGGGCGGGTGGTCACCAAGGAGGTGGAGAGGGTGGTGAAGGTGGCGCTTTGCTGCTTCCACAAGGACCCGCAGCTACGACCGAGCATGGCGGTGGTGACCGGCATGCTGGAGGGCACCATGGAGCCGCGCTCGCAGTCGCTCGGGTTCCTCCGGTTGTACGGCCAGGGGTTTGCTAGGCCGTCCGATGGCGACATCAAGCAGGTGATGGCGACATCCGAGCGTGCGACGGGGAGTTCAGCCAGAGCAAGAAATCCAAGAGGAATGAAGAAAGAACTCGCACTTGACCTGCGTCCCCACGCCTTCAATCTTCTTGACAGCCACCAGCGAGCCACCTGGGATGAGGATGTCATCGTCGTCATCGTCATTGTCGGGCTCGTGCGGCGGTGGCAGATCCGGGGCGGCGGCTCGGTGAGGTGGCAGCATCCCGAGAGCAGCGCATAGCAGGGGAGCTTAGTCTAGTAGCCCAGGGCGGTGCTCGCAGCTCAGGGCGACGCTTGGAGCTCAGGGCGAACAATGGTGGCGAGCCGCGCACGGAGTAAAGAGGAGCCCGGAGGAGGCACAGATCGATCGCTCGGCGACGGATCCGTAGCAAGCGCGGCGATCGGTGGCGAATCCGGAGCAAGGCGACGGTCAGCGGTGGATCTAGGAGCAGGTCATCGGGATCTGGCGACGGGCTGCTTGGGGCAGCGCTCGGTGGCGGATCCGGGATCTGGAGCTCGTCGGCGGATCCGGGAGCTTGAGGGAGGAGGTGTGGGTGTAGCCGGGAGGAGGCATAGCCACGCGGGCGCCTAGAGGAGGCGTGGCCGTGCGGGCAGTGGGAGGAGGCATGGCCGCGAGGATGGTGTGGGCGCGTGGACGCTGGGAGGAAGGGCGTGTTGAGGCCAAGGCGGTGCAGGCGGCGGCCGACTGGCGGCAGGGAGCCAGCGACGGCGGTGGCGGCGGGGCGGCGCCATGAGGGGAGGCCGGTCGGAGGGAGGAGGAGGCCAAGGGAGCAAGCAACGGGGAGAGAAGAAGAACAATGAGGAAGATACTCTCTCTCTCTCATTTGTGTCTGACCAATTAATCAGTGATGCCACGTAGGCGATAAACCGGGTGGTTTCGGCTCGAGGGTGTAACTTGATCTGGTATTGGCAATTCGAGGGGCCAAAGTTCAGGGGTGTAATATGGACTTATTCCTTTTTTTATGAGGTGGAAGAGAGAGCTTTTATGAGGTGGAAGAGATAGCATGATGAGACGGAAAGAAATCGTCTATCATGCAGTAGTCGAATGTAACACGAGAAATAAGACATATATATAGAGAAGTTGTATATAGAGATATGTAAAAAGACAATTTATTGTAAGAACTGTCTATAAATGACATAGCGAGATACTATAGACAATAGTTGTCTATAATATTGTATATGTCCTAATGCAATGGATGAGATATCTATTCATACACTTCGATTAACTACACAAGATGGCGTTGAGGTGCTGCTAAATGCCAATATCAAGTTGGTTAACGCGAAAAACTAACAGAAGCGTAAAGCATTTGCCTCATGTAACATAGAGTGAGATAATCATATATTAACTTGCCTTTGGTATATTCCAAACGTCCTGCCTCCCGCAAAGCATTGGATTATTTGCCACCCTTGTGTCTCTTGTTCTCAAAACTCTAAGCTGCTCATTTAAATCCATGGACCTCTCCAGGCCAGCATGAACCGCGATCAGTTTGCACACAATCTGGCCTTCATCAGTATCTATAGGGACATTCTCCTGCCACACAACGACACAACCACAAAATCAAACACCAAAGCAAGCAACTCCTCTTGCAACCCTACCTATTTGCTGTGCAAGAAAATGAATGCATACCTCCTCATGGATCCAGACCAAGTCGCGCAGGAACTTCTTATGCTCCTCTGGTACAGCCTTCACGAGATCTGTAGTGAAATTAAAATCACTAGAAAATTAGAAGCTACTTGGTTAACTCATGTTGACAGCTTTATTAAGACTATGCTTACACTCTGGACAAGAGACACGAATTCGTTGTTTGGTGTCATCAGGTGGGCTAAATGTATATAATCGAGATAATTATGTTGAGCAGTTGCGTTTTCCAGTTAAAATAAAGTAGCATTTTAACTAAAACGATGTCGAAGCATCAGAAAATGCATTTGGGGTCTACATTTTTGTTGTACAGAAAACTCACTTATTCATAAATCTTACTCATAATTTTGTACTTCATAGGTCTTATCTCATTCATAAGATTGTTTTAGGCGATTGTGCATTTGCTTGCTATTTAGCAAACATGAAACCACAGCTTCCATGCCTTTTTTGGGTATCAACATTTCTTAAGGTTTGAAGCCTTATGATTAATTCATACATCAATTAACTTAGGGCATCTCTAATAGTGTATTTATTATCGTCTCTAAGCTATACCATGTCAACAAAATCCTACGTTGAGGAGAAAGGAGGAGGAGAAAAGGCACAAGTTGTATCTTCTTGAAGAGACTATCGTGCACATGAAATAAAATATGATACATTAATCTACTCTAGTTGATATGTAGACCTGTTTCAAAAAAAAAAAAAAAATATAAATGTTAGAGAGTGTACTAGAGACTATCTATTGAAGATGTTATCTCTAAAGATGATATAGCATATGTTAGAGACAAGATTATTTCTAACTAGTAGAGATGCCTTTATGATGCTAGTTAATAATTACATGGGCCTCTTATAATGATGCAAGCTACTCCCTCCGTCCCACGATATAAGTCTAAAGTCCACCAATCGTGCAGATCAAGAGACAGTAAATCTAATAAAATTAATGATATTGGATCATGCATACCCCTATTAAATGACATATTACAACTATTCATCTACTTTGTCAGCGTTAAAGGAGGGGTACATGATGGAAATATTGAATAATTACACCTTTGATATCCATAATGAACTTATATTCCCCGACAACGCTTCCAAAAAATAGGGACTTGTATTGCGGTACGGAGGGAGTATTTGACATTTCATATTACATTTTGGATAACAGACGTGAATCTTGAATTCTTGATGTTTGCTGCCACTCAATAGGCCAAAAGCAACGATTTAAGAGTTACCAAATGTGGTATATACTAAACAGCTTGCACCACTAGTTCATAAGATAAGGCGATCGAAGTATGAACACAAGTAATAAGCTAGTTAAGCAAGGGAGCAAGTAGACAATCTAATGCTAAATCCTACACTGACCGGGGGATCCATGTGCGACGCCGTAGGACTCGAAGGTGGGCTGCGCATCGTAGAATGAGCCCAAGAACGGCATCCCCTTGGAATCATACTTCTCCTTCATGGTCCCGCCCCACCTCCTCCCGTGCACGTGCATGTCCTCGTGCCCTGGCCCCCGGAACCACCCCTCCCGCTCCTCGTTGTCGATGTACTCGTCCCAGGTTGCGGCGAAGGGGGAACCGTCGGAGGCCGGCGGCAGCGCCCCGACGAAGGCGGCGAAGCCGAGCTCGTGGTTGCCGCAGAGGAAGACGTGGCGCTGGGCCGGGTGGCGGGCCGGGAGCGCGACGAGGAAGTCGAGGACGCGGCGCGTGTGCGGGCCGCGGTCGGAGTAGTCGCCGAGGAAGACGACGAGCGCGGTGGCGAAGGCGTCGGCGGGGAGCGCGGACTGGAGGTTGGACCAGAGGCTCTCCAGCTTCGAGATGTAGCCGTGCACGTCGCCCACGCAGATCACCGTGCGGCGGGGAGGGGCGGAGAAAGAAGCCATCTCGCTGGCGTCGTTTGGTAGTGGGCAGCGACTAGACTCAATACGAGCTTTAGCAAAATTCCACTGAAGTAATGGACACTAGTGGCCTGTGCGCTCCATACGGAGCGCCGAAAAAGAAGACCCGCAGCCGACGGGGCAGGGTTGGGCTGGGCCCCACGGCACGGGACGGCCGTCCGCTCAACGGCAAATCGCAAGCGCGCGTCTCCCTCGGCTCAATCGCGCAGAATCGAACGGACGCCGAAGCAGCCGAGTGCTGGCGCGTGAAGGGAAGCATACGACACGCAAATCCAAAATAAAATTAGATGACCGGGGAAGCAAAACGCGTTGGATCTAACGGAAAAGGAAGATCGTGGTGACATGGCCTCGTCGGTCGCATCCGTTAATAGTGACCATTATGCTCTCCTTTTTGACCCCGGAGAAGACTTATCGATTACATCTTTGCTGGGGTCTTGGAATACCCTGCTTTTTGTAATGCAATTCTATTGCATGAAAATATAGCATTTTTAAAACTTTTTAATACATTTTGATGATATTCGAATTTCCTTCAATTTTATTTTAGATCTTCTCGAGCTTTGAATTTCAAGAACAAGATACAAACCTAATTTAAGTTGATAGAATTTGAAAAAAATTAAATCTTAATTTAATTTTCAAACCGAAATTTGAATATGAAAGGAAAATGAAATAAAGCAAAACCTCAAAATCCGATTTGGGCCAAAACCTAAGCAAGCCCAACCTATTTTCTTTTTCCTTTTCCTCCTAGGCGGCCCGTCTCTCTTTTCCTCTTTTTCCTGGTCCACCAGCCACCGGCCCCCATCCTTTCTCCCCAGCCCACCCCGCCTACTTGCCTTCCCTTCCCCTCGGATAGCCGTGTGGCCCGCTCGGCCTACCTCCTTATCCCGGTCGTTGCTCCCGCCAGCACTGCAGCCCGTTGTCCTTTCCTCCTCCCTCTTGGTTGAGCGATTGCCTCGCTCATGCGCCGCTTGTAGCCGCGCCGCGTGTGTGCGCACGCCAGCGTCATGCCCTTGTCTCATCCTCACTACCAGGCACCAGCACAGTTCCACTGGTTAGGCCTAACCGCTTCGTTGACTCAATATGCTTGCGACTCCATCGGCACCCGCTCGTCACCATTGTGTTGACTCCGACACGACACTACTCGCGTTAGCCACAGCGTAGTGACGTTGCCTACCTCGCCTACGTCAGCCACAACCTCGCTGTTGCATCCCATCCACGCATACGCCCATGCCACGCGCTGCAACAAGCGTCAATACGCCAGCCGTCGTGCCATGCTCCCGAGCGCTCACCTCCATCTATTTAAGCCCCAACCATGTGTGCCCTGGCTTCCTCTTGCTCTCTCTTACCATCCTCCTCAACTCCTTATTCCATCTTCTTCATCTCAGAACTTGAATCGAGCTTAGACACTCGTTGTTGCGCGTTGACTGTGAGCACCTCCCATGTGCAACCGCCACTCTAGTGAGCCCCTTGCCAATTTGTTCGCTTCAAAATGTGTTCTAGGATCTCCTCTTTGATACCCCTCCATCAATCTAATGTTCCATTGACAGGAGCTCGCCGATGTCATTATCTTCCCCGTTGTCAGCCGAACGCCGGCGCAACCATCTCCATTCTTCACACAGGGCATCTCGGCCCAATTTCTCTCTCCGAGAGCATCCCCTCACCTCCCCCAATCTCTCCCCATCACTGATTTGATCCCTCTTCCCCCGGACCGCCACCGCCATGCCAAGCCCGCCACGCCGCCCTCTCTCGCTGCCAGGCCGCCTCGTAGCTCCTCTGCCTCCACTGTCCGGTCTAGTGAGTTCCCCTCATTCTCCTCATGCTCGTGTTCTCCCCAATTTCGCTCACCGCCGCCCCTTTCCATCCCCACCCACAGTCGTCGTGCACCACCGCCCGCCCGCCTCTCTGTCGCCACCACCCCCTAAATCCTCACAGTCCCAGCCACCCATTTTGGCCATCGGTGCCACCTCCTAGGTTGTCGATCTCCGTCGCCACCGCCTCTCTGCTTTGTTCTCCTCTGCTCTCTCTCTCTCTCTATATATATATATATATGTATATATATATATGTATATGTATATATATATATATATGTTCCCCTCTCTCTTCTGTGTAAGTGACAAGTGGGCCCATCCAATTAAATGAATAATTAGAATTAAGTTAGTAGGTTAGTTTGTTAATGGATATTTTAATTAGCAATGGCATTTTAATTATGTTAATTAGTGACTAAATTAAGGTGGTTAAATCAAGTAATTAGAGGTTAATTAAAAATAACTAGTTTGTCATTAGCATTTAATTTAAGGAGCAACTTTAATTAGGAGTTATATTTTATATTAAAAATAAAGTTATCCCAATGTCATGTAGGCCATAGGCCATTGCTAAAATAATAATAGTTTAATTGATTAAATTAATTAGTATGCCATCATTATTTAAATAGAGATTCTATCAACACAAAACTTTGTGTCTATTAATACATAATTATGCGCATAAAATGTTGAAATGATCAGTGAATCATATCAAATAGTGTTTAGTTAAAATAATTCGTTTAGCTAAATTCTTCATTTGTAATTTCAATTAAAACAGTTAATCTTGCTAAATAATGATTGGACCCACTTAATTTGATATTAATTAAATTGAATAGTGTTAGATGTTGGTTAAAAATTACTATTAGGTCATTAAAATTTATTTTTAATTGTACAAATTTAATTATAGGCACTATTAAAATAAAGTCTTATATTTAAAATGTCTAAATGACAATAAGGCGCTACTTAATTAGATGAGTGATCAAAATTTATTAGTGTATAATTGCCCATAGTAAGTATATAGTATAATAATAACAATAAAAAAGGTAATTAATTTAGTTAACCTATCCTTCACCAGTGGGCCTAGGCCATTAGTAATCAATGTGAACGACGACTTGACGACATCAATTTCCTTGAAGAACGATGAAATCAAGCTTTGCTACGATCAGCAATCTACCAGCAAGCCATGCGTCGGTACCACAGTCGTAAGGTGCAACCTCGCAGCCTAGCAGTAGGTGATTTGGTTCTTTGAAAAATTCAGAACCAAGCGGGTCGCAACAAACTTTCACCTAAGTGAGAAAGTCCATATACTGTGGTCGAAGTTACCCGACCATAATCGGTACGATTAGCTATGACAGATGGGCAAGTTTTGTCTAACTCTTGGAATATTGATCAATTGCGTAAGTTCTATGTTTAATTTTATTTCCATTCATTTTTAGTAAAGATGCATTTCCTTTTTAAAAAAACGATAAGTATGGTTGTTTATACTTATTATTCGTTGCATCTGGTTATATGTCATTCTTGTTGTTGGTTGGTCGGAGAAGACACTCATTCTCTCCGATATTCCTTTTAAAAGGGATCTCAACTACTCATGGTTGCTGACTTAAATGTCACCGACCACACTGGTTTTAGTCGTGATCATTGCTTCAATGATGCGCACGCACGACCAAATATTCTTTTCTTAAAGAAACATGCGAGTATAAGGAGTTCCAATCCAGACAATTTACTTGGTTTTCGTTCTTTCTTGAATTTGAAGACTGTTATTTTATTTCAACATCCTGTTCTACTCAAGTTTGGCTACTGGTCGGGACACAAAAGCCTCCTGGTCGAAGTCTCTCCTCTTTGCATGTGGTCCTGCCCACTAGAAAGAGCTTCCTAGTGACGTTTCTTTTTCCTACGATCCTCGCTGCCAGTCGGATTTGAGCATGAGCACGTTTCGCGAGATATTTTACAAATCTTTAATTCTTGAAATTCGATACAACCAGATCCGAATATTTTCTAAACAAAGGTACTTATCTATTCATTTCATTTTTTGCATACATCCTTCATGCATATCTTCTTATCAACAAATCCGGTCATTGTTATATCTTCCGACTACAAGTGGTATTTCATAGTACTTTGATAATGGACAAGATCTAGACTAGTCGAAATCGTCAGTTGGTTCCGACCACATGATTTCCTAGTATTCACTGGATCGTTGTCATACACATTATCAGCACTCCTACCATGGTCATTGTTATTACTCAATTTCTTGGTCTACTGCTTTCTTTTAGTAAGGTTCATCTACTAATATAAGTAGTCGGGGGCTAGGAGATATATGAGTATTTAACAACATTGATAAGACAAAGCAGCATCTTCATTGATAAAAGGTAAGTTTCATTTTACATATTCTAAATATTACATCCATTTACATATTGGAACCACCAGACTAGTCATTGATAAAAGGTGATGGAGAACCGACTTCCATTTCTTCAGCAACTTTCTCTCCAAGAAATCTTACTTCTTCGGGAAGTTTTGTTGCTTCACTTTCAGAGCAGTCGAAGTCCTCTTCCACAGCTTTAAGACTAATAGAGGGGTCGGAAGCCTTTAGTTTTGCTAAAACAACACTAACTCCATTGACAATAGCTTCCTTCTTTGTCTGGGTATGGTTTTCCCTCATAGTTTTGAGTAGACCTTTGAGATCTTCCAGAAGTTGACCAAAATAGTTCATCTTTTCCGCTGGATCTCCTAAAGAAGGCAAGCTTGATCATGATCTCATATCAAAGATCATTTTGTTAAGAGCTAAGATTTTCTCATCAAGGCCGAATACAAGGACTTCCTTTTGGCCACGCTCAAACTCGAGGATCTTCTCCGCTCGTTCAAGTGCTTGGGTTTTGTCTGCACGAGTAGATAAAAAAGAAATTAATATACTCTTTACAATTGAATTATGGAATACTGGTTAAGTCTACGACCAGTTACCTTTGATTTTCTTCTCACAAGAGTCAAAAACCTCCTTTTGTCTGGTCATCGCATGCTCGATCGACCGGTCTTTACCCTGATTTTCTTCCCTCAGTTTTATTATTATGACCTCTTTGGCCGCGGTCTCTTTTTAATTTTCTCTAAATCTATCAAATATGATAGGAAGAGAAGATTAAGTTATAAAAGATAAACAGGATGATAAAATTTAGGAAGTCAAACTAAAAGAGAAATGTTCTTACTTCTCAGATCGAATGTTTCTGCTCCAAAGATTTTATTCGCTGGGTTAGTCCTCCGACCACAGCATATTTCTCGACCATGTGCTACAAAAACAAAAATCTCTTTCTTTGATAAGCTTTCAAAGAAACTTCAAAAGAAAGAGTTGTAAGGATGGTCGTAGAACACTTACCCGAATTGCCATATCATTATATTCGGAAAAGATTGTATCTGGACCAATCTCAGCTTGATGGTCCGATATCTTTCCCCAAGCTTCATCAAGTTCCTTATCCTCGATAAATCGGGGAGAAAAAGTGAATTTGTTAACCTGAGAAGCATTTCCAGAAGGAGGTGGAACCTGTTGAGGATCTCTGGAGATGACTACCTCCGGAGAAGGAGTAAGGATTACTAGAGGATCCTGAGCAGATGCTGAAACCTGTTCGAGGGCTTCTTTTACTACTTCATTCTCGGCAGTTTTAGCTTTAGGAGTATCCTGATCAGGAACCTCCACGACCACCTCTTCCTCAGGAACCTTTTCCTGAGGGGTTCTCTGGTCGGATACGACCAGAACACCAGAAAATTTGTTCAAAATTAACTTTCTACAGTTAAGAGGATGCTTTTTCCCTTTTACCATTTTTCTCATAATCTTTAAGCCACTCATTCAGATCGGATAATGAGAAGTATAATTTATCTGGATTCTTTTTCTATCTGGATGCATGCCCACTAGAAAAAATATCCAAGATTCGACTAAACCTCATTACGAAGATATGAGCAGAATGAAGCTTTATTTCATTAAAGATCCAAATATTACAAAAACCCTAGTTACATTTCTTCTATAAACCTTCTAAACAGAAAATCCTTCGACTAGTTCTTCAAAGAGTAGCTTCAGGTTGATCGAAGATTGATTTTTGTAGAAGGAGACTGGAGATGTATAACCAAATAAGCATCAGTTTCGCACCTTTCTCTTGACATGAACTTCGATCTTGATTGAAGACTATACATAATGAAGTATTTACTTAATCTTCGAAGGCCATATTCACCTTGAAAACAGAACTCATAGACCAAATGAGTAGTGATCCTAAGGTGATCTAGAAGTCAATTTGTCCCATGAATTTTGTCTTATCAAAAGACATAAAGGTGTTATGAACTCTGGATTTCTAAAATCCATCATTGAGAAGAGAATTTTCTATCACAGAAGCGAAACTAAGAAGGCTAGGGATTTTTTCTTTCTCTTCAGAGATTTATCCTCTGAAGGTTATTTATAACCTTTAGATTGCGATAGAATTAAAGAAGAAGATAAGAGTAAAAGTCCAACGGACGCCAAAAACTTTTCAATTCCCAAGGCAAAGTTCTAAACTTTAAAGTGAATACAAACCGCTTCAAATGCCCTTGCATTTAATGAGCGTCATTCCGATACGACTTCATCGGAAGAAAAGTGTTCACACGACCTATTCATTTAAAGTTCAGGGGCTAGCTGACGAGGATTAAAACCTCTATATATTATTTTTAATATATAAAAGACCATACGTCTTCGTGGTCGTAACCCCTGAGGTGTACGACCTCACTGGTCGTAGAGATTCCAGAGGTTACATAATGGGTACCCTGGTCGGACTAAGGCTTAAGTCAAGCTCCCGACCAGGAGAACTGCTCGTAAAAGGTATGAATTGATACTTGAAACAGATTCCAGGTATATTCTCTACATATGATGAATGGAGCACGTGTATATTCCATGCCATACGACGTATCTTATCTAGACACACCAGCAAACAACCTCCATGCGGTTATATGTCTTATAGACATACAACCGCCGAACGGTTGATTCCGTATCAACCGTCACTTGACTCCGACCAGATGCAACGCTTCGCATCAGACGTCTTCTCCGGAAGTAACTGCCACCTCTTCGAGGGCTATTTAAAGATGAAACCTGGACGGATCAAAGGGAGAGAAGGAAGAAAAGAGACAGAGCCATCAGACTAAAGCATAAGTCATAGATTCGTGTGATAGATCTGAGATTGGAAGGGAACAAGCAGTGTTCTTATAGCATACCTTGTAAAACCCAGTTCATATTAATAAAGAGCAGTCCCATTATTTCCTTAGATTTTCCACGTCACTTTCTCTTTTTATTTTCATAAGATCGACGTCTTGATCGTCGACAGCTACCAAAATTTGGTTTGACAACTTTGGCTCCCCTAGGTGCCAAATAAAACAAACCCTTGGATTCGAGGAGGTCTACGTGACCGAGCCAACACAAAATGACACTTATCTCATGATGTTGAAAAATGTTGCGTTTGGTTTGAGGTTAATATAAAGGTAAATTACATGTTACATTTACACAACCAAAATTGATATAAGTTGCATAAAAATACAAGAATTTTTTTATTAATTAATTCTTTTTCAAATTTATTTTTAAAGTTAACTCCGACACACTTTATTTCCAATTCTGACCCCTTTGGTCACGCCACCGTGATAAAATAATACTGTCACGTCAACCCATTTTTGGACAATCTCTTGTCACGCCACAGGTGGTGGCTTGACAGTGTTGTTTGGTCATGTCACCACCAGTGGCGTGACCAAAAGTGTATTTTTGCGGATTTATCATATGGTGTGATAATATTGTTTTATCACGCCATGGATGGTGGCGTGATCAAAGGGTCAAAATTGGAAATAAAATACACCGGATTAACTTTAAAATAAAATTTGAAATAATTTTTTTTTCTTCAAAATACGAGGTGTAACCTATTGATGAGGATAGAGACAGGCACTTGATTTGCCAAGACCTGTTGCTGGTCACAACCACCTAAGACCACTTAGGTATCTGTGTAATTTCACCAGTCTTGGGGACAAGATCTTCAACAACTATCTTTTCACATAAGGTACAATGTAATCTTGTGTTACTTTGTACTATAGTTTTATTCCGTTTGATCTGTTGTATAATGTTCATGTTAGCCAAAGAATTGTTCCAACGTCAATTTGTGTTGGTGCCAATCAGGTTGGAGATGACTCAAAGATGGAAGGAGTGGCTTCAAGACATGTAACAACGTCACTTTCCTTAAGGCTTATTTGTCCTCATCAGAAGGTGTGCACTGAGTTGCCAACAATCGTCTCTTAGGATACAATGAAGCCCGTTGCCGGTAAGTGCACTCTTGTCAATGACATTGGACACTCTTTACGATAATACAAAACTATCAAATACTACTAAAATGTAGCACCTTGCAGCAGTACTACACCCTAGCGATCTAGTAGAGAAAGAGCACCGTAGTATATGACGTTGTAGCCATGCTTCTGCCTTACCGAATGAACCAGCGAACACATGTATTTATAGCATTAAAATGCTGTATCAGTAGACATCTTCACCGAACGGATGGAAGTCTACACCGAACCAGCGTCAGTTTAGTGAACAAAAATTAAAGAGAAATATCATTATATGCCATCGAATAACTCCTTCATAATATGTCATAGGGTTCTAAATTTTCTTCCCAATATGTCATCACCGCTACTTCTTCGTCCAAACCCATCTGTAAGTCCTGAGAAAAGACCATTTTGCACTCAGTTGTCACATTTTGTCACATTTCACTCCATAAATGTTATAATTTTTTTTTGGCATGAAGTGAAATGTGACAAAATGTGATAATTGTGGGGAAAATGTTATTTTTTGAGGGCTTAATGGAGAAGTGACGACAATGACATATTTTAAAGAAAATTTGAAACCCGATGACATATTGTGAAGGAGTTATTCGATGACATATTATGAAGAAGGGAGTTATACGATGACACGTAATGAATTTTCACAAATCTACATTTAAATGGAGATAATTTTAAGTCGGTGGATTATGTAATTTTTGTTTAGTTTTTTTAATCCTTGTAGCAAAGATGGTAATCCAATAATCCATCAAGGCAAGACAAGAACGACCGTCCGATCCTGGCGTCAACACGATCCTGACTGTCCATCCCGATCTAGAATCTTCCCAAAACCGTCCCCTCCTGCACCGCTCCGTTCGCTCGCGGCATCTCCCCTTCCTTCTCCCGCACGACCACCCCACCTTCCTCCGCCGCCGCCGTGGCGCCCGGTCTAATCCAGACCCCATTCCTCTACACGACCCCGCTTTCCTCGGCTCTCCCGCCCACCCCTTCCGCTGCCGCCGCCGCTCGTGGCGACAGGCGGCCGCTCGAGAGCGAGGTGATGCTGGAGAAAGAAAGGATATCGTACTTCTACGACGGTACGTTGTGTACGCTCTCCTTCTCTCTGCTCCCCCAATCACCGTACAGCCTAGCTCTCCCCTTATTCCAGCTCGCAACTCTTACTGCTCTTGGGTGTCTCGTCGCGCAATTTCGATACTAATACCTAAGGGGCATACTATTGGGACCTAGTAGTATTTTGTTTTATTCCGCCGATTTATAATGACAAGATGTGATCATGGTTGTGGAAGCGGGTGCTGTGATTATACGGTAAAGGAAAAACTGCGGGTGGTATGAACTTTCAGGAGTTCAACTAAAATTGGGTCTATCTTGCCCATTGGCCTTCTATTTTCTTTGAGTTGTTCAACCCTAGCCGTAGGTGCGTTATAAGTTTGCGTTTCGTTGTATGCTTCATTCCAGGTCAGATAAACGTAGGGTGCGGAAATTCAATCAAGATTTGAATGGTATATCATTGCTCCCATTATCTGTTTAAGGGCATCTCCAATTCAAGAGACGCTTAGATAGATGTTTAAAGAGAGAGAACAATTCCACGTCATGAAGCATCTATACAAGAGCCACAACCTCCAATGGAAACAACTACTTTACACATGCTTAGATAATTTGAGAGGCTCAAAAGCCTGTTTAAGCATCTACTTACTCCAATGCAAACTATGTGTACATGTACTCTGACATAATGACAGCAGCAACTCTCAGCACCGTTATTTTACCTACCACTCTTATTCAATTCCATTCAGTCACCTTGTTCCGCTGTTCCTCTCCACACATTTCTTTTCTTCCTTCACATTCTTCCCAATCTGAGCTGGGGTGGCATAGAGGAGGTAGCCGGCGGGGTGGAACACGAGGAGCCCGTGTGGTTGAGGATGAGATCCTCGGCGTGGGTGAGACATCGTCATGTTTCTCCTTGTGGTGGAGCTTCAATGCCGCTCCGGCTGCCTCACACAGGAGGTTGGCGTCGGCGTCGGCCATCGCGGGGACGTGTGGGGGAGGTGAGGCGGAACACGAGTGCGGAGCCCGTGTGCTCGAGGACAAGTTCCTTGGCATGGGCGAGCACCTCCTCGTGGTGGAGCTTCAGCGCTGCTCCGGCAGCCTTGCGCAGGAGCTTGGCGTCAACGTCGGCCATTGTGGGGACGTACGGGGAAGGTGCTCATGGAAATGCCACCGGTGAGGCGGCAGTGTAGACTCAAAGGTGGAGGCAGAGGTGGGCTCATGTGAGGTGTTTGCGAAAATGTCGTAAAGCAAGAGAAGGTGGAGAAGAAGGCTTGCGGCAAGTACTTCCATGGCCGGTGGCGAGCGGCGCACGCGGTAGCTCGTGGTGATAGCCACGGATGGGGGTGGAGCGCAGAATAGTTATCTATCTATCTATCTATAAGAAGTGCAAACCAGCCGGATGTTGTCCTCTTGGGTCCCAGACAAGCGTTGGCCTCTGGTTTCCTCATCGTCATTGTTGTCATCATCTCCTTGCCCATCGCCTCCGGTGCGTGGAGTTTAGGATGTAGAACCTGTAGCACATGTACGTTTCATTTTTTTTTGGAATGGACATGGGATTTGATGGATTCTCATAAGGTGAAGTGAAACGAACACAATAGAAATTGTGTGATAATTGATGGGCTTGGGACATATGTGGCCGAGATAAGTTCATTGGATACTATGAATGTGGAAAATTTTCTGAATTTTCGTATGGGGAATTTGGGGAAGTAAACCAATTTACGAAGTCATTTGGTAGAGGATCCATTTGGAATGGTGTCGCGAAAGGCTGTGACTATTCGCGCACTAATTCGTGGTATATATATAACACAAGTGAACTAGCTTCCGAACGGCACTACATGCTCAACTAATCACCAACGAATTAGTTAGTTACATGCATGCATAACCGCTTGCCGAAGCGCTGCTTCTCCTGGAAGATTTTTTCGCACGTACGACCTGCTCCAAGTGTCAGCCTCCTCGTCAAGCTGCGGCTCTGGCGCAAGCGCATTCATCGTGACAAAGTTAGGCAGTCCCCCACTCCCCCCACCCTAAGCGCCCAATTAAGCCCCGCATTGGACATGGCTTAAGAGGGCACGGTCAAGATAATTTTGGTTAAGAATGCATACCTATAGTTGTTGTAGCGCCAGATAGTTCTTTTCATGTGGTTCTCTGGCAAGAATTCCCTAAAAATTGCATTCTTTCACACATGAAGATTCTTTCACACTCCATTGTCTTTACATTCTCTCTCCACATTTTATGCAACCAACAAAATGACTAATGCTCATCCAAGGTCCTTAATTATGCCATTTGTAGGAAAAAAACACTCATTATGTCGAACATGTAGACTAGTTTTCATCGTTCATAATCCATATATTCAACTTCTATGCTTGCTTGCTTAATTACTTTTGTGTCAACGGGCATTTTAGGAGATGTGGGCAATGTCTACTTTGGGCCAAATCACCCGATGAAACCTCATCGCCTTTGTATGACACATCACCTTGTACTTTCATATGAGCTTCACAAGAAGATGGAGATATATGTCAGTACTGAATTTTGTCTATTACCTTTCCTTGCACTTATGAAGTGTCTTAAGTTCTCATTTTGTGCCCATTGACTTCTGCAGAGACCCCACAAAGCATATCCAACAGAGCTTGCCCAGTTCCATTCTGCTGATTATGTGGAATTCTTGCACCGGATAACTCCTGACAGCCAGCACCTATATGCTAGTGAATTAACTAGATGTATGAAATGATGATATTTTCTCTTCTACACACTACTCTTCCAGACTTTGCTAATTTCACAATAAAATGCAAGTCACATATCTTGCTACTTATGTTTAAATTCTTATAGCTTTATTTAGTTTACTTACTGGGATCTAAGGTAGTGTTATATGTAGCTTAGATCCTCGTGTGTACAGTAATATTAAAATAGAAAGGAACACATTAAAATGGTACAATATGTCATACCATTGTCATATACAAATGGAAGGTTAGCTATTTCCACTTAAATGAAAACTGTCTGGTTTATACATTCCATAATATGCCTATTTGATGATTCAAGGAAAATGAGTTTTTTTTACTGATTGAAGTTGCTATTTAACACATTCGTCATGCCTGCGGAGTTTTCTTACTTCACTTATCTGATTCCTTCATAATTTGTTCTCAGATTTTTTTTAATCTATGTTCCCAGACAATCTTGGAGAAGACTGCCCGGTCTTTGATAATTTGTTTGAGTTCTGCCAAATCTATGCTGGAGGAACTCTAGGTAATATGAAAATTTCCCAGGCTTCTTTCTTTTTTACAAACTCTGTAAGCTGTTCTTTATTTTTTTAGATGCGGCTCGAAGACTAAATCATAAAACATGTGATATTGCCATTAATTGGGCTGGTGGATTGCATCATGCAAAAAAGTGTGAGGCATCAGGCTTCTGCTACATTAATGATCTGGTTTTGGGAATTCTGGAGCTTCTCAAGTACCATGCCAGGGTTCTCTATATTGACATTGATGTTCATCACGGAGATGGAGTTGAAGAAGCCTTTTATTTTACTGACAGGTTCATATTTTTGCCAATAAAAATCATGGATATGTATTGTTGATAGTTATTCTTTTGTTGCTGCCATTATTTTCCAATCTAGTTGCCATGTATTTGACTCTTAATGTGGTGGTGCCATGATATTATACTAATGCCTCAGTGTCTTGAACGGGCTTTAGATTTCTTAACCTTTTTTTTTATTTGCAGGGTAATGACTGTAAGCTTCCACAAGTATGGTGACATGTTCTTTCCTGGCACAGGTGATATTAAGGTAATGTTCCACTAACAAGCTTTGTGAATATTTTTTTTTTTAATGATTTGCCTTGATTAATTTCTCAGATTAGTTCATTGTTATTTTTCGATCTATGATGTGGACAATGATTAGGCACTTTTCTGTATTTTGGTCTATGTTCACTTTTCTACATGTAGTGTATGGTGTTTCTTGCCTCCTATGTGCTATATGTCAATTGAAGTTGTCATGTCTACTCTCGGTCACAGAAGAGACAGATTCTCCAAAACTGGGTCACGAAGACCATTGGTTATATACTACTTCCCAAAGTTGATAATACCGGAAGCAATCAATAGATTTGGGAACAATTGCATGCTTTCAACATTCCCGTTTCTTGTTTTTCGCAGTCTCTTATCCTCCTAGACATTGTAAATATGTAACATTATCTGTTGAACTGATGTCCTTTTTCTGGACATTCTTGGCATGATATTATATCCAAATTTTCCATTATCATAATTGGGAATACTGGAGGTTTATTGTATATCTTTGAAAAATGTTCATATTAAAAATGAAATTGTTGATTCTCTTATGCATGTGGTTAATTGAGATTGTTTGTCATCTGAGTAGAGAGAGAAAAAAAAAGCCGTGAAGTAACTGACAAAACCCTTGCTGGCCATGCTTGAACTATTACTTGAAGCTTCATATTGTTTTTTGCGCCTTGGGTCATGATTTCTTCTATTTTGGCCATTGATGCTGTTCTTGCACGTGTTTTGCGGGTGCTTCTAAATAAATGAAGGTTTTCTTTATGCAATTATATTTGATTGAGCTGGGAATTCTTAAATCAAATTTTTCCCACTAATTAGAAACATACTAGTATACAACTCCCAAAATAGAGGAAAAAGCAAAGTTCATTGTGACCAGAAAATATGTGCCTTTCTTTTTATATACATGTTGGAAACAGTTGACACTTGACAGAGCTTGCATCTTCGTTGGCCTTTAAATAGTTGCATGTCACATGCTGTTAAGTGATGATGAGACTTTTGGGTTTATTATATAACTTCTGTTTAAATGGATATGCTCTTCGTACTGATTTACCTGACTATCATTTGAATACCTGACTATCATTTGAAGGATATAGGAGAAAGGGAAGGAAAATATTATGCCATCAACATTCCACTTAAAGATGGGATAGATGACACCAGCTTTACTCGCCTTTTTAAAACAGTAAGCTGACACGCTTTGCTTTCTCGTTGTCCAAGTTGTTATTTGGTCTGACTAAATTATGTGATGTTTATCATGTAGATTATTGCCAAGGTTGTTGAGACATATCTGCCAGGTGCTATTGTTCTTCAATGCGGGGCTGATTCATTGGCACGGGACCGTCTAGGGTGCTTCAATCTCTCCATTGAAGGTTCCATAGTTCTTAAACCTGACATGTACTCATAGATTCGGCAAAACTGTCGTCTAGATGTATAATTAGTGAACCATGTTTAATATTGTTGGATGAGCTGCTAGGGACTGGGGTCTAGGGGTTGGTTACCTTTTGAGGTAATGGGAAACCTCGTCTCCTTAATTCTGTAATTGTTGTTGTTTGGGGTTTTTCTTGCATTAATGGTGTTTTGGGGCTCCTTTGGTCTTTGAACCTAATTTATTGAGCTAAATTTTACTTGAATGATCTATTAATACTTACTAGCTTGATATGTTTCACAAACAGGCCATGCTGAATGTGTAAAGTTTGTCAAGAAATTCAATATTCCCCTTCTGGTAAGGGAGAATCAGAAAACTATTACCGTATGATTTCCTTTATTTTTTTCTAGGATATCCACATATTTTCCGTCATGCAGGTAACCGGAGGCGGTGGATACACCAAAGAGAATGTAGCGCGCTGTTGGGCTGTTGAAACTGGGGTCCTTCTAGACACAGAGCTCCCAAACGGTATCTCATTTCTTTGTTCTTTTGCAATTTTGTAATTTTCTGTCCTCTTTGGCCTTTTGCTTTTTAGTCACAGTAGCTAGTAATCCCTCAATGCATGCAACATTTTTCTTGTATTGTTTTCCTTCCTTTCTTGGCAATCTAAGGTGAAAACAAATCTATCAAGTGCGGGGTTGAGAGTTTCATAAGAAATCCTTATATAGTTCCATGATGCGGAGTTTACTTTTACATGACATTTTCTGCAGAGATTCCAGACAATGAATACATTAAGTACTTCGCTCCAGATTATACATTGAAAGTACAAAATTTGAACATGGTATGGAACCTTTCCTTATTGGCTCTTTTTTATTCTATGCCTGCCTGGTGTAAGACAAAATATTTAGTTGCTATTATGTGCATCTAGGCAATATGCCGGTGCATCTAGCCTTTTAAATATTAAGTACAGTCCAACTATATGGAGATCTATGGCCCATTCAATATTTTGGCAAGTTCTTTGATTGCTAGAAGCCTAGAACTTCATTTCTTTCTTGAGGATGTGTAAACGCTATATGGCTTCTTATTGTTTAATGGGAACAGGACAACTTAAATAGTAAGACCTATCTCAGTTCAATCAAAGTGCAAGTCATGGAGAGTTTGCGGGCCATACAGCATGCACCTGGCGTTCAGATGCAAGAGGTAAGTTTGCATTTACACTCGCATGATGGAATCTCCCAGTTGAAACTGGTTATGTGAAAATAAAATTTTGGATACTGGCAGGACAATAAAGTACTCCTTTCCATCTTTTGCTGCCTAATTTTCCTGCTTCCATCAGGGTAGCCTAGGTTTTTCTGAACAGGGATCATATTGTGAATCATTTTGCAGGTTCCACCTGATTTTTTCATCCCAGATATTGATGAAGATGAGTTGGATCCTGATGAACGTGTTGATCGTAAGTGAAATACTTCTGGCACGCCTTACCGTGTTCATATAGATGAGTAATGATTTGTCCGGGAACCTTCTGTTCTACTCTAGAAGCATGTGCACAGCACATCCTCAAGTCAATTTGTATTTTTTTTAAAAAAAAATAAAATAAATGTGACGCATTTGTTCTTAATTGACATGTTTATATTGTATAAATTCCCAGTTTTCATGTTTTCGAAACTTTCCTGCCCAAGCACAACTTGTTTTTAATTTATGGTGTCTTGTTTCTCATTCTGGAAGCCATTCTTTAGCTGTCCTGTTTGAACTTTGTCATGGTATTTATTACAGAAACTGTGTAATATGTTGTGCAGAGCATACCCAAGACAAGCAGATCCACCGCGACGACGAGTACTATGAAGGCGACAACGACAACGACCATGACGATGGCGCACATTGAAATCGCCCATTGGAGTTTGTAGTTGGGAAGTGAAACTCTTTGCTGCTGCTGTTCTGCAGTTCAACAACCCGAGGTGGAGGATAGTTTGCTAGTTGACATGGTAGGATCTTACTCTAGGAGGGAAAAGCATTATAGGAGATTCCAACATTTCCTGACTTGTGCTGTAAAGTGCAATTTTTCACAATTTTGCATGCTGGAGTGCAAATTCTTAGGGGGGTGTAAGTGTTTTGGCATGATACTCGTATCGTATTCGTCATGCGCGTCTACTGTATATCCATGAAAAATCGATGTGGCAATATACGCCCAGCGACGGTGTGTATTACAATGCTGATGTAGCAGTAGCAAGTTTCTGCTGCCATCCACTGCAGCGCTCCGCTGCTGCTTCTTCCAACCGGAACGTGCGGAGCAGAAGCACTTGGTTTTTTCAGGGAAGATGGTACGCCCGTCCGTGCCGTGATGTTCTTGACCGAGCAAGGTCTAGGTGATTTAGGCCCAAGTTGGGGTAGGCTAAGACGAACCTGCCGAAACAGCTAGTTTGTTCTCTCTGTGTGCCATGTCATGCTATGGATTCGTCCAAGTTCGCGAGGACAAAACCAACGAAAGCGAAAATAGGAGGCGAGGCGTGGCGTGGGGACGGAGAGAGGCGTTGGACGGTCGGGTGGTGGACATGTGTAGCCTCCCCGTTCGGCCGCTCCATCTCCGATCCTCCCCTACCCCACCGTCGTCCTGTGCGCGCGCCACTGCCCCCCTGACAGCGCAACACAGAGCTTCCTCCACTGCACCCATCGGCTGGCTGAATTCTCCTCCTGCTGATCAGCCAGCGGCGCATGGGAATCATCGCGCAGGCGGCTGCGCTGCTGCCGCCGCGTCTCGGGTGCCCCGCGCGGCTCCCCGACGCGGCACCCCCGGCGTTCGCGTCCCTCAGAGGCAGAGCCGGAGCCGATCCAAGGAAGGGCGGGAGGGGGAGGGAAAAGGGGAACCCCGCGTGCCCCCACTCGCTACCCAGCAACAAACCGAGAGCGCAGCAGCACCACGATCCGGGCCTCAAGGTTCCCGCCGGCGGCGGCGCGAGCGGCCAGGCGGTCGGCGATGTCAACGGGAAGAGCGTTAACGGCGGTGTTGCGGGCACCGCCAAGCCGGTGTTGCAAGCGGCGCCGCAGAGGAGGCGCGCGCCGTATGACGTGGAGGACGAGGCGTGGGGCCTCATCCGGGAGGCGGTGGTACGCTACTGCGGCAGCCCCGTGGGCACGATCGCCGCCTGCGACCCCAACGACGCCAGCCCGCTCAACTACGATCAGGTGTTCATCAGGGACTTCGTGCCCTCGGGCATCGCGTTCCTGCTCAAGGGGGAGTACGACATCGTCCGCAACTTCATCCTGCACACGCTCCAGCTCCAGGTGACGGCCGTCCATTGACGTCTTTCTGTAGCCCCTTCATATTTTGGTGTTCATGTGTATGCAATTGATGTTGACGCTCCTAAATTCTAGTAAGATATTGGACATCTAAGCTAGCTCTGGAAAGCACAACTTATGAGAAATCTGTTGAAATCAAGACATGTTTTCATTTACTGAAGTCAACATCCACTTAACAGTTCTGTCAGGAACTACCTTTTGTAGATACCTTTCTGCTAAACAAATTATTATATACTGCCCATGATGTATCAAGTTTCTAATTTGTGAAACCGATTGTTGACGATCTATAGAGCTGGGAGAAAACGATGGACTGCCATAGTCCAGGCCAAGGGTTGATGCCAGCTAGTTTCAAGGTACGTGCTATTCCACTTGATGGTGATGACGATGCAATTGAGGAAATCTTGGATCCTGATTTTGGGGAGGCTGCTATAGGCCGTGTGGCACCAGTTGATTCAGGTAAAGTTTTTTTAAACCTTTTGCTTCAGGTTAAGTTGGAGCTGATGATTTTCCTTTGTCTGTCACTTTGCATATATCATTAAAAGGGAGTACCTTAATGGTGGTTTTCAGGTTTATGGTGGATCATATTGCTGAGAGCATATGGAAAATGTTCAGGGGATCTGTCAGTTCAGGAGAGAATTGATGTCCAGACTGGAATAAAGATGATCTTGAAGCTATGTTTAGCTGATGGGTTTGACATGTTCCCCACATTGCTGGTCACTGATGGCTCGTGCATGATAGATCGTCGAATGGGAATCCATGGACATCCATTGGAAATTCAGGTAGCACCAATGTGTGAAAGTAACAACATAGTGAAACATCAGAAACATGCCCTTTAAAAAAAAACATCAGAAACATGTACACGTAGCAAAGCAAACATATGTGATGAGGATGCAGCTGCAGGCACTAAATAGTAAATACATTTTAAATTCTGATATTTTCACATATGGAACAAGTAATTGAGTTCTTGGGATGTCTTAAATTTCATTTCAATGTTGCGTATTCCATTACACCAAGCACAGTTCTGTTCTGGAACTACACATCTTGTCAATTAAAGCTTTAGTCTTCACAGACATGGTTATTCAGACATTCTGATATTACAGCTAGTGTCATCTCACATGATCTGCCCCCAGCCCCCCACTACCCCTGTGGATAAATGAGGATTATTTTATGATCTTTATGCCTGATTTTTCATATATCATTTCTGGTGTAGGCACTGTTCTATTCAGCTCTCTTGTGTGCACGTGAGATGCTTACCCCGGAGGATGGATCAGCTGACTTGATCCGTGCCCTAAATAGCAGGCTTATTGCGCTCTCTTTTCATATTAGGGAGTATTATTGGCTTGACAAGAGAAAGCTAAATGAGATATATCGATACAAGACAGAGGAATATTCTTATGACGCTGTCAACAAGTTTAACATATATCCTGATCAGATTCCTCCCTGGCTAGTTGAATGGATCCCTCCTAAAGGGGGCTACTTCATTGGAAACCTGCAGCCAGCTCACATGGATTTTCGGTTCTTTTCTCTGGGGAACTTGTGGTCAATAGTAAGCAGTTTGGCAACAACCCATCAATCTCATGCTATTTTGGATCTAATTGAAGCCAAATGGTCTGATTTAGTGGCGGAGATGCCAATGAAGATATGTTATCCTGCTCTTGAGGATCAAGAGTGGAAATTCATTACTGGGAGCGACCTAAAAACACGTCAGCTCTAGATTATCATCTACTTGCAAGAGTCTTGCAGATTGTTTGCGTTTCTTAATATGTTTTTTTTTTCTTTTGCTGCAGGCCTTGGTCTTACCATAATGGAGGTTCCTGGCCAACATTGCTGTGGCAGGTTTGCAACTTATGCATTCTGTGCTTGCTAAGTAATGTTCATCGGTCCAGTTTAGCAACTTGAAAGTCGAAATCTTGTCTAGTGTTCAGTTGGATTATTTGGCATCAGTTGTTGCTCTTGCCTATAGTTGTCAATCAATTTCTTGTTATCTGCAGCTCACAGTAGCATGTAGCAAGATGAACCGGCCGGAGATTGCAGCAAGAGCTGTGGAGGTGGCTGAAAGGCGTATTGCCACGGATAAATGGCCCGAATACTATGATACCAAGCGCGCACGATTTATCGGGAAGCAATCTCGGCTTTTCAGACTTGGTCCATCGCTGGTTTCCTCGTGGCCAAGCTGCTGCTAGAAAACCCTGATAAATCTAGAATACTCTGGAACAACGAGGATGAGGAAATTCTTAACGCCCTGAATCTCATGGCTGATGCATCCAATCCGAAGAGGAAGCGTGGCAGGATAGCACTGAAGAAGACCTACATTGTGTAAGTCGAGCTGCCATTTCAACCTTTAGTGCTCATGGATGTGGCGTCTAGTTATAGGATTGAGGTTATCTTGTACATATTGCCAAGTGGATTTTTGTAGAGAAAATGCCAACTTTGAGATGTTGTCATGCTGTTATAGTGAGGTATTATTATCAAGCTTTTCTACCTGGCTTCCTAATAATCACATCACCATAAGAGCATCCTAGGTGTGCTCGAATCTTGGCCTCTAAGATAAGAGCGCGTCTTTGAGGCTGCCTCCAAACATTGCACAGAAAATGGTAGCAGCCTCTAAGCTAAGCTAGAGGCTATCTCCAACCCACTTGCTAGAGAGAGGGGTTAGCTTGTTTGGCCCACTTGCTAGAGAGAGGGGTTAGGGAATAGAGATGAGAGAGAAATTATTTTTGCTTTTAATTTATTCATTTATGGGTCCCGTTTAGTGACAAGTGAATGTGCTAAACATTGCGAGAAATTGTGCTAAACTTAGAAGCTACCAGTGGACTCCAGCTTACAAGTTGTGTAGCCTCCAAATGCTATGGATGCCCTGAGAGATCTAGGGCAGCAATGAAACCGTCACAACGCAACACAATTATACCGGGCAGTGACATAGAGACGCTACTATACACACGAAGAGCCTTGACAACACTCGCACAAAAACCACGTGGCTCCTTCCCTCCCATTGTTTACAGCTCTCGAGTTCCCTCTTCTCTCTCTCGCCGGAGACAAGATCGGCGAACGGAGGAAGAGGGCGGCGCCACGCTCGCCATAAAGGTGGAAGGGGGTGGCATCGTTCTCTCCTAGCGGTGCCTTTCTCACCTCGTAAGTTCACTAGAAAGACACCGGTGTCGAGCCACGCTACCACCCCGTTCTCTGCTCGCGACGATTCATCGTCTTCGTCATCTCCTCCCTGAGAAAACCACGTCATGAGGTGCGCCTTGTCATGCTGGAGCTAACCCTCGCCTCCTTCGACCTCCCCGTACACCATGGACCGCCACCAAGCCGCCATGGTCGTTGCCGTCGGCAGCTCTCTCGGCGCCACCCCTGTTTCTCTCGACCACCAAAATGGAATCTCCACCCTCGGGAACACGCGACCTTGTCGCTGTGTCATTGTAGCCGCTCTAGGAGCTAGCTGCTAAGTTGCGGCTGGACACCGCCGGAGTGGTGGCGGGCAAGTACTTGTCCCCGATGAGCGAGCGAAAGAGAGAGAGAGGGGGAGGAGGAGAAGGAGGACCTCGAGAGCAGGATAGCGATGGGAGGGAGGAGTCGAGCTGTTTTTGAGTGCAGTGTAGCTTTCCTAAAAACAGTTTTGGTGTGTTGCATGGTTTGAATGACTGAGTTGAAGAGATTTGATATTTGATGCGACTTTTGGTAGGCTAAGCGCAACTTCTGATATGAGAAATGTTTGAAATGCCCTAGAGGTAAGTAATAGCTTGTTTTATACCGTTTAATGGCAATTAACACAATTGACAACAACTAACAACAATTGATGATACTTAACAATAACTAATGCAATTGACAACAATTAACGTAATTGATGAAAACTAACACAATTAACAAGAATTACCACAATTAACGACATCTACAGCAATTGACTGCAATTAACGATGGCTACCGCAACTAACGATGACTAACGCAATTGACTGGAATTAACCATGACTATCGCAATTGATCGCATTTAATGACAATTAATATAATATACCTCAATTAACGATAATTAAAGCAATTAATGATAATTATTACATAACTAAATACAATAAATAGTTATTACAAAAAACAATTAATTTACAACAGGAAAAAAAGAAAAAGTTTTTTTTATTTAAAAAAGACGGCTAAGGTTCGGGCCGACGACAGCATGGGAGGAGCACAGCGGTGAGGGAGGAGGAGGGCTGTAAGATTGAGGAGGCCGACTAGAGATAGGTGAATAGACGGTTTTAAAAATCTTTTGGCTAAAACCAAGTTTTATGCGGAATTGTAAATCAATTCGGTTTTGCCCAATTAGAACCTAAATAAACTAGTCTTGACTAAATGCACCAACAATATAAGACTATAGGTAATGATAGCAATCATATAAAGACATATAAGCAATTTAATTCTAGGAATGTAAATTGCACAAAGTAAAACACAAGAGAACAAACCACAATAACACAATGATGTTTTATCGTGGTGTTCGGAGACTTACTGGTCCCCCTAATCCACGTTGAGGTAAGCCCAACCATATTGGACTGGCTCCACGACTTGAACCAACACCTCCGAGGTAAGTCCAACCGCTTGGACCGGTTCACCACTCGAACCAACACCTCGATCCACTCAGGGTTGCTCTCCCTCCACTCTGGAGATGGTGAGCACCAAACCACTCACAACCGCCAGGCCTTCTTACAAGTTTCTTGAGAAGATGACCGGATCACGACGTCTCGGCGTCATTTAGGTGTTAGCGAACACCAAGAGTAATAAGTCGAAGCCTCTCGTTTGACTCTCACTAAGTGCAACACATGCACAAATGGATTCACAATCCAATTCTAGTTGCAAGACATACAACTAGAGCTTCTCCTTTTACTTACAAGGTGCAACACATACATAATTGAGAGGAGAAGGCTTGCACTAGCTCAAGAGAATAGAATGAGACATTAGCAACTCTCCCACAACCAGTCAAGGTGGGTATTTATAACATACACACAAAAACTAGTCGTTTGGAGGAGAAACTGCAGAAAAACAGGGACCTCCGGTCTGACCACCAACCAATGGCCGGTCAGATCTTCCTAGCTCCAACAGCTATAAAACTAGCCGTTGGACACACATCGATCGACCGCCACCAATGGCGGTCGGATCGCTAGAGGGCGATCGATCGCTCCACAAAGGAGCAAGCCAAAATCCAGAGACACCTTCTCTGGAAAAACCTGGCAAGGTCACATGACCCGGAGGTCCGGATAGTCCAGCCAACACATACCAATCAGACTGTTCCAACCAAAACCAGAAAAACACATTCTTTGAAAAAAGCTGACCGAGTCACATGACTCGGAGGTCCGGTCAGACCGGCCAACTCATGGCGGTCTGACCGGTCAACCACGGCGGTCAGACCACCAAAACAAGGAACTAGCACACAGCCCGGTCAACCTCTCAAGGGACGGTCAGACCGCCCAAAGGCCTGTGGTCAGATCGCCAGAGATGAAAAACATAAATTTTTGCATTTCAACTCAAATTGCAAAACACATTTGACAATTTAATGCGCGATGCGAACAAGGAATGAAAGCATGATTTTCAACAAGTTGCAAAATACATTTGCCAACTTTTAGAATCAAGCCACAAGAAATAAGGTACATGAACTTAAATCATTTGCAAAACATATTTACAAAACTAAAGTCACATGCTACAAGAAACATGTATGAGCCTCAACTATTTGCAAAATACATTCGCAAACAATAGCATCATGCCACAAGGAAAAGGTGCCTTGACTTCAACCATTTGCAAATTATAGTCTCATGCTACAAAGATTATATATGAGTTTCAACTATTTGCAAAACACATTCGCAAATAATAACATCATGCCTAGATGAGCTAGAGCAAACGGGATTGAGCTATCAACACATGATGAGACTCAAGCTACTAGACAAGATCCTTCTTAATAGTACGGCAACCTGTACTAGCAATCCAGACTTCCAACCAAACACCAAGACCGGTAAAAGACTAGGAACACATCCTTAGCCCTAACTAGTTATACCTTTGCCTTGAGCATTTTGAAGCTTGATGACGCACATATTCACTTCAAATCCTGGTCATTGTCCTGATATGCATCAACCCATGATGCATCCATTACATAACCTCCATCAACACATGATGTGTCTTCTCTTGACTTGACGATCAACTCATGATCATCTCCTCTTTTTGAACATCATCAACATATAATGATTTCCTTTTCTTCGGAATCTTGTCTTGATGCTCATTAACATATGATGACATTCTTCATCCCAAATTTTGACTCGATGACCATCAACACATGATGTCACCCAAAGTCTTCATCATCATAAAACATAACCTATTTACTCAACTCATGGAAAATGTTAGTCCATATGACGATTGTCATTAATTACCAAAAATACTCCATTAACTCATAATAGCAGGTCTAGATTCTCCAATCTTCCCCTGTTTGGTGATTGATGACAATCCAATTGCAAATAATTAAAATTGAATTATCATAAGTATATATCAACTACACAAGCTTTATATACTAAAGGATACATTTCAAAGTAGAGATCATTAATATAATTGGATGGAAGAAAGGGATCAATACTAGTAAAATGACAAAACATAGAGTGAACTCCCCCTAAATATGTGCATTCAAATATATGGAATGAAACAAAATACACATATTTATGTTTGACTCTTGGTGGAGTTTATTCTATATTTTGGATCCAAATAATACAACAATTGAAGGATATGACAATTTAGCTCATGCTTATGAGAAAAACATGCATTCATAAAGATCAATAAACTAATTTGGGCAAAATGCAAATTAGTTTTCCCATATAATGGTTTACCTATTTTAATCAAAGCCCAAACCCTTTTTAGGAAAACTCTCCCTTACACAAAAATTGTACTCATTTTACACACAAAGACTTTCTCCATCCAATCAATATCTCCCTCTTTGTTATCTCTTTGAAATATATCCAAAACTCATGATGACTTTCAAACTCTCTCATTCGACCATTATTTGCACCATTATTTGTAACCCAATTCTCCTTTGACATTAAGCACCATTATTTGTAACCCAATTCTCCTTTGACATTAAGCACCAAAAATATATATATGTGGGTTACACTTGAAAGATAATCATTAAACATCATTAGTAGATACCACATGTCGACAAGACTTGAATTTGCAAAATACTTGAACTTCTCTTCACAAAGATCCTCAAAGAAAGTATCCAAAGAGAAGAAGGAAGGAGAGAATCTACTCGTACGTGGAGAGTACATGAGCTTGATCAAGAGAAGTATGATCGGCAAGGAATGAAATTAGATATCACTTTAAAGGAATAAGATGATATTACTTGTAAAGATGGATCTCATGCCAAGGTCAAGATGATCAAAATAAGTTACCACTTGAAAGAATATCACTTAAAGAATAAAAATGCATTTGTAATCAAGGAAAATAATAGTGGGTAGCTTGCAAGATATCAATAAACAACTTGACCAAAGAAAGCAACCAAGGTGGCCAGAGAGGTAGAAATCAACAAATAAGTCATTTCTGTTGTTGACAACAACTACCGATCGAGCCAAGCGTTCAAGGCGGTTAGGCGAGTGGGCAAACTAGTCGGACCATCGGGCTACTACCGGTCGATCCACTGAGATCGAATCATCGTGATTTGATTCGATTTAGAAGAAAAAGATGAAATTGTTGTATTTTGCTTTAAATTTTCACACAATCGACCAAATAAACATATTTGGAACATTTCCAACTTATATAGCCCTGAAAATCCAATTCTCAAATAATTTTTATGAATTAAGCTTTTGTTTTTGGAAATAAAACTTTATTTTCATGAAATTTCTCCAAACTTGCCAAATTGAGCATATGATGAAATTTAAAACATCCAATTACATGTATGAGTCATTAATATCATTATGGATCTATTCATGTGAATAAATTTGGCTCAAATAGCAAAACTCACTTAAGTGCTAGAAAGTGACCACTTAGGTCATGTGAATAAATTTAGCTCAAACGACAATGAACAATAAATAATTATTACGACAAACAATTATTACAGAAATAATTAAAATAAGAAAAAAAAAAACAAACAGAGTCGGGCAAATTACAGTGATAATCAATCTTGACACAAAAATAGGCAAGTCAGTATTCACAAGTGCAAAGACATCCATTCATAATTACCATTTATCTCTCACAATCACAAGAACTGAAATTGATCTCATCATTCGAACTACAATTTTTATGTAAAACAAGCGATTACCATGTAGGTGCAAACCAAACCAATTTACACAATGATAGTTGAACATGTCAAGAAGGCAATAAACCAAAGAGTAATTACAGGAACACTTGATACAATCATAGCTCATCACAAGGTTCTTAACGATTTTACAACAATTAAGAGCTCATATCAAAAGTTGCTATCTGACCGACTATTATGCGGATACATGAATTAAATTGAGCGCAAAGGGTGACCATTCAACCATCTAGTCACAATTACCCATCGACTTTGAACAACCTCGCATCTACTTTCTTATTGGTTCCCAAGTTTCAACCTAGTATTTTGGGAAATAAGAGAACATTTTTAGTGGAGGGCAAACATAAAACTACGGGGACAACACAGTATAGATGAATGATCGGAGCCTACGAGTGATAGATAAAATTAACCGAAGATGCTACCAATATATATTCATAAATCGAACATTAACATGGAGAAATTTTACGGTACTCACGAATCGATGAGGTCACTCATCCAAGAAATAAATGCGTATATATGTGGATATCATGAGGATATGTGCACGATATTAAGATGATGTTACAATTGGCAATGGCACTTTTGGTTTGCTATTTCGTGTTTTCGCAAATGTTCAAAGGTCATCGAGTTCAAGCGGTCCGCCGTGAGCGGAAGTGATCGACCAGCCATTGAATGGCGATCGACCGGTTTGTCTTGTTCATTGATTTAAATGGGAAAGTGATTTTGGGATTGGTCATATCCATGTTTATCTTTGCATATGTGTTGCATATTGCATGTTTTAAGCTGCGTGGGTCAAGTTGTGAAGAACTTATTTGAGACGATTTCTGTCTATTCTTTGTGCAAGTGTCTTGAAGGTCAATGACGGTCAGCGGCGAAAGGATCGGACTAAGCTTGGAGAGCTGAGGTCCGAACAATCATAGATGCGGGTGAGTCAAGTGACTCAAGCGTGGCGCGAATGGGCGAGGATGACCGAACGGGCAGTTCGGTGCGACGGGTTGATCAAGCGGCGCGGAGGTCAGTGCAAGTGCCTTGGTGGTTCCGGTGGGATCCGGATGGGAGAGACTTGCCGACATGATGAGAGCCGTTGATCAACCTACACGTGGCGGAGCAGACGATTGCTTCGACTGGATTGGACTCGGTCTTCGGAGAAGGATCGAGAAGGGGTATTTTGGTAATTTCACCAAATACCGGCTTTGTGACGTTTGGCTAAACCACGGCGCGGGACGGCGCAAGATGAAGTGGTTTAAGTCAAGAGATGATGGTTTCAGCGCTTTAAAATGCGTGCGTAAGTATCCCGTTCATGTTGGACCTTAACGGGAGCCCATTAGAGAAACTCTTCTAGAAGCTAGGTCTCTCTATAAATAGGGAGTGTGCTGGACAAGCCACCCCAAGCACTTCATTTGTAAACCCTAGTTTGGTTTTAGGGACTTGGAGAGAAAGAGAGAGGCTTAGGGTTCTAGGGAGATGAGTTGATTGTGTGCTCATGGATTGAGCTCTTGTCCTCCTTGAGGAGTGGTCAGTAACAAACAACATCATGAATCAATCTATGGATGATTTCCTAAGATGTGTCTCTTTGTGTTCTTCCTTCTCTCTATTTGATGATTTTGAGTCTTTCTTTGATCAGTGAGTTTTGGTTGATCTCTTGCCCTCTTCTACCTTCTTTGTGATGTGTGGGAATACATCTAGGATCTTCAAGATCATCAATCTCCCACGAGCAAGTTTTAGATCGTGTTTTTCGCTTTTGCTCGGTTTTGAACCCACCTTCTGTAAAGCGAAAAGATCAAAACTTTGATGTAGATCTTCTCAATCGTTTCTTAGAATAGTTTCCTAATATCCTTAGGAAGGTATGTTTCAAGTTTCATAAAGTTTGGAGTTGTAGATCAAAAGTTGGATCAATTTTCGATTTGAAATCGTCTTTGAAATCTTTTGTTTCGTGTCGATTTTCTTTCTTCATTCCTCGACCGCTCTCTCTGTGCTTCATGTCCGACCGCTCTGTTCATCAGCACTGTTCATCAAGCTGAAAAATTGTGTTTCTGATTGTTTCTTCTAGGGGGTTTGAAGGAAATTCAACATAAGTCTTTCACTGTGTTTTTCTATTGATCTTCATAGCTCTCATAGCTATAGGAGTGAAATTTGTGTTGAATCTAATACTTAAAAGAAAATTTTGGTTAAACTCCTATTCACCTCCCTCTAGTCGTCTTTCCGGTCCTACAATATACTTTGGACAAATGCTTCCTATCATTCTTGCATTAGTTCTAACTGAAATACTGAATTAACCATTAGTTCTGCATGTTGCATTCTATGGAACAACACATTGGAGGAATTAAAATGCCATTGATTCACAACTCAGGACTAATTAACAATTACCAAATCACAACTCAGATGTGAAAATGAGTGGAAGGAGATGGCTAAATCATTTCTAATCCCCCAACTCCATTTCTAATCCTACAAAGGATGGCCAAATCCAAGCACAACTATTCCAGATCTGAAGGAATGAGGGACGAAGATGGAGGATTACCTCGGCGCGGAACAGGGGGACGATGACCACAGCGAAGGGAGGAGGTGGCACCTAGGACCAGCGCTTGGGCGGCGAGGACGACCAAGGAAGGCTACGCTTGGGCGCGGCAGCGGACATCAGGGTGGACACGAGGCGGAGGCGATGGGAGAGGCAGAGGTGGAACCCGAGGGTTAGGGCGGTGGGAGGCACCGCTTCGTGCTAGGAGGATGGCGGCGGCGTGAGTTGGCGAAGGAGGTGCGTCGGAGAGGAGGGAGGTGGAGGAGGGCGCCGGGGGAGATCCATCTGGATCTGGGAGGAGGGAGCTAGAGAGGAGGTGCGTCAGGGAGGAAGGAGTCAGGGCAAACGGCGTCGAAGGAGGAGGAGCGGGCGGCGGAGCCAACGAGGGAGGAGGATGGGCGCGAGAGGGAGGAGCGTGCAAGACGGGGGGAGGGGGGCTGACGGGGTGTTTTATGGAGTAGCATTTGACAGGTAAATAACTTCGAACTTGAGGGGTAAATATGGAACGGGGTTGCGGGACGCCTCTCGCGACCGGCTTCCGACTTTCAGCTTCCATACGTTCTGATGGCTTTTAGCTTCGGAGAAAAGCTGTGTAAGAAAGCTGGCCGTTTTGAACGATTTCTAGCTTTTTTGGACGAAAGCTCGAAGCGGAAACGTTCAAACACCCACTCAGTCACGTGAAATGGAATCTTCCTACAGGCTTCGTGCAACCGGCTTCATGGTGCCACGGAGGCAATAACTGATGCACAATTGCACACCAATGGTATACGTTACATCAGCAACACAGGTCCATAATTGCATAGTCAGTAACAGAAAATGCACATAACTGCTGAATCCGTGCTCCTCTAACTTTATGTTATTAACAGGGAATAAAGTTACAAAACTTATTACTAGACCTTACTCGAGTTTTTACCGAAGTTGCTAGAATCATGATCCTAGATGAGATTGAGTTTGGTCTGATAAGATTGGATCGTAGAATCAAAATTCTATCAAAATTTTAAAAGTATATATGTTTTATATAAAAATTGAATTATGTTTTCAGACATGCAAGGCTTCAGTATATTTTTTTTTTATTTTTTGAATTTAGTTTTGTAAATTTGGATACACTTATTAATTTTACATGCAATTAAGTTTTTTTAAAAGACTTTATTAATTATTTTTAGTAAACTGATTATTTAAAATCCAATATATTGATGGTAATACTTTTTTTTATACCTAGAACAACATGTAAACAACAAAAACAAAACAAATTAAACTATTGTAACCTAAATTAGCAATAAATAAAATAAAATTTTATATACTGATATAGTTTGGCAGGATCATAACCGATCCTGAGCACAATTCTACGAGATCATACCTTCAGGATCACAATTATATGAAATTCCGATCTATATACCAATCCGTGTCATTTTAGCTCCATGGTACAATCCCACGATCCTTACAACTTTGGTTACTACTGCTTCCCAGCAATAACAAGTAACAGCTCATTCCATATGCCACCCAGGAGTACACTACTGTTGCATACAATACAACAGCATGTACTATCAGTTCCACTTGCACAGGCCCATGATTTCCCACCCGTGCTCATCTGATATTTGACGGTATTAACAAGGAATAAAGTTAGAGGCATAACAGCCAACCTTACTCGGCTTCCCAACAATGGCAGGTGACAACTGATAACTCATTTTCAACAGAAAACTGCAGGGAAGTGGGGAGTGTGGGACTACTACTTCTAGCTACCACGCTATGGATATTCTTCGGAATGCAGAGTACTGCTACTACCACTAAAAGAGCTCAAACTCGATGTCGTCTCCATTCAGCCGGAACTCCAGACACTTGCCTTCCTTTTTCTTGCGTGCCGTCGGAAGGGTTGAAGCGTCTAAGCCTTTTGGGGCCTCCGGCGGCGCAGTCCATCGGATCAAAGCCCAGTTCAGGCCTTCGAAAAAGGGATGCTTCTTGATCTCAGCAGCTCCTCTCGTCGAGCCTAGCCGGTACTCTGGCTCCTTCACGAGCAACCCTCTGATCAAATCGCGTGCATGGAAGCTTACAGCTGGGTTATCAGGGAACTTCAGTCCCTGTGAGACCACATTTGTAAGTGTCTCCTCATTGCCGGGTCCCCTGAAAGGTGTCCTTCCATAGAGTAATTCATAGAGAAAGATGCCAAAAGTCCACCAGTCGACCGAGCTACCATGGCCATCTCCTCGGATGATCTCTGGGGCAAGGTATTCATGGGTCCCAACGAATGAATTTGATCTCGCATCAGTGGGCTCGACAACAAGCTGTGGAAGCGATGGTCTCTTCAGTGGCTCAACTCTGGGCCTTCGTGTCCTGACTGGGGTAGAAGAAACCAGCCGAGATGTGAAGCAAGAGGAATTTGCCCAGGACGGTTGGATACACAGTGGGTCAATGCAGCTTTCTGCACAAGGCCCAGAAGGCCTGCTAGGCTCATCTCTACCTACTGATGATGACCTCACAAGCATTGGACTTACGGAGCACCTCAGGGACAGATCAAAATCAGAGAGCATGATGTGCCCATCTTCACGAACAAGAATGTTCTCTGGCTTCAGATCACGATATATGACCCCCAACATATGGAGATACTCCAACGCTAGGAGAACTTCAGAGACATAAAACCTGTTAAAAGGTAAATTCTTGAGTTAAAATAGCTCAATACACAACCTATAACCAAAAATCATCAATCAGGTAGCAAATGCAGTGAGATTATGTCAGAATCAATTAGATGTGACTTTAGTTCAGTTAGTGTAAAGTAGATTCATCATGGCAAATTCAACTGCAATAGCACAGCAAGAGAGCACACAAATAACATGACTGAAGCTCCATACCTAGCAGCGGCTTCAGAAAAGCATCTGGTAGGTTGCTTCTGCCTTAGGACATGCAGGTCACCGCCTGGGCAATACTCCATGACTAGGCAAGACAGATTGTCTGTCGTGAAAAAGAATACAGGGTTGGAAGAAGCGGGTGGTCGAGCATTTGCAGTATCTCCTCTCAGTTTGTGCTCTGAGCATCTTCTTCCTGCTTATGAGGTACTCGATGTCCATAACTTTCAATGCAAACATGCAATCTGAACCCACCAACTCAGCTAGATAAACAGTGCCAATATCTCCACAACCAAGTTGTTTGAGAAGCTTGAAGTTCTTCAATCCCAAGCTCCCTTGTTGGATCGCTATGCGCCTTATGGCTCCCCATCTCAGATCTTTCGACATGTGAGGCCTGCTGCCATTAGCACTGAAACTGCCATAACTATCATCGCTGATGCTCGTGCTGGTACTATAATCACCCATGCTGCTCTTCGAGCTTTGGGAGCATTCACCCTTTTCCTTTGATCTTGACAATTCACCAGGCTTTGAACCATGGATCCCACCAACACCACATCCTTTGGTGCTGAAATCAGCTCCTTCAGTGCCAATAGAGCATGCAACAGCCTTTTTATTGGTTGGAGCTGGAGTTCTGGGTTCATCCTGAAGGGCTTCCAGCTGCTTACTAGTGTGAGAATTCAAACCTTTTGCCTCACAATGCTTGTGGGATGCCACTGCTGTAGCTGGTTCAGGTTTAACCTTCTTCTTCGTGGAGGTTTTATTGCGAAATACTGGCCTCACCAGGCGTGAACCGCCTACTGGAACAGCCCGGGGGCTAGTAGATGTTTTTGCAGATTTGCCCTTTCTCTGTTTTACCGCTGCTATTCCCACAGATGGATCTTCACTTGCCTCTGATGACTTATTACTGATCACATCTTGGATTCTGGTTTTCTGGACCTTAGCTGTGGTTGGAGATGCTGATCGCAAATGCTTGTTAGCTGAGCTCTTATTGTGCACCTTATTATTGGCTTCAATTGACTTAACCGATGAACCTACTGCAGCCTTTTCAGGCAAAACAGATATTTTCCCGGCCTTATTCTTCTCATCCTTCTCCTCGTTGGTTTGAACCACAACAGACGTATAAAGCTTTTTAATCGCCCCAGCTTCCAAAGCATTTGACACACTTGCCGGCTTTGACATCCTCTTCATGGCAGCCATCTCCGATGCCTGGGAGATGCACATCTTCCTCAGGGCCTGCTTCAGGCTCACGGACTCCACAATCTCGAGCTCGACACGGCGACTTCCGAGCGCAATAAGCCTCCTGTCCGTGCTCGTCTGCCCAGAAGCTCGGGCCGACGTGCGCACATTGATCGATCTGATGAGCCGGTCGAGGTCGTCCTCATCTGAGTACGAGCGCGCCCCATGCTCCTGCCCCACCGGCTTCACCCTCACCCTCAGGTGGGTGACCCCGCCCGGACGGGCATCTTTAGTCTCATCCACCAATTCGACTATCTCCGAGCACCCTGAAGAACCCATCCTCTTTGAGCACTGCTGCCTCCGGAGCTGCAACTACAGCATTAACTTGCGGGGCTTTGCAACCAACAACCACGTCTGGGTGGAAGCCGCACAACGGCTGATGCGTTTCAGGTTAGGACCAGCGGGTGCCTGCAGTTTGGTGACCAAAGATGCAGCTTTCCCGGATCAAGAACCGGCATCACGGGCCCCTGCAAGAGAGCAAGCATGAACTGGATCAGGTGGTGCAAAAAAAAAAGGTTCTCTTTTCCTTCCAAAAAAACGAAGAAACTAGTAGCACTACACAACAAGGCGGGGTTGAACACTAACGTCAAGAAAAAGCTTAAAAATTTCAAGAAAAACCAGAGCTTGAGCCGACGTTGGTGCTCCCTGCTCGTTATTATCCTCCCCGGTCAGCTCCCCCACTCCGTAGTTAATTTTTTTTAAAAAAAAAGCAAAAGGAACATAGATGCGGTTGGTGAGGTGGAGTTTTGCTCTTATCCTAGCAAAATGATGCAAGATCCGTTAACCTCTGGGCTTGGAGGAGAAGAGGACACAAGCAGCTGAGCAACACCCCAAAAAAAAAAAAAAACAGGGGATAAGCTTGAGCTCAGAGCTAGCCAAAGAAACCAACCCAAGCAAAGGGGAAAAAATATTTGCAAGAGAACCGGGGTTTGGGTGGGAGAACCTTACCGGCAGGAGGGCGGCGGCGGTGGGATTTAGGGTTTTGAAGGAGCGGTGACGAGTAGTACAAGGTGGAGGCGGAGGAAAGGGAGAGAGGCGAGGAAAGGAGGTGGGAGAAGAGCTGAAGTTGAAAAAGCGGCAGCAGTGCAGCACTCGCCACTCAGTAGTCTCAGCTTGAGCAGCGGCAGCAATGCGCGCAAATCACGAGGAGCAAAGAGGAAGATGAAATGAGAGCTGCCTCTCCCCTGCCCCCTCACAAGTCACACCTATGCCCTACTCTCTCTCTCTCACACATAGGGATGGCAATGGGGCCCCATTCCCATTCCGACGGGAATTCACCATTGGGGACGGGGATGAAATTTCAATCCCACAGATATTAATATGAAAAAACATTCCCATCGGGTTTAGGCGAGGACGGGCTATTCCACTACTCCCATCCCACATTTGCGATGGGGCCCGATAACACAATGACATAGCCCAGTGGCCAGAGTGCATAGCCCGGCCCAACAAGTCACTACCTCATTATATGATTTGATGGATGAATACCTAGTAGCTAACGAAGAAGATAATACAGAATTATTAGTCCCACTATCTGCAATGGGGGTATGTGATGTCTATTTGCTCATATGAAGTTATCAACTGAGTGTGTATTAGACTATCAGACTATTAGCGTATATCTCATTGTCTTTATTTGGGAGGCTTGAGAAATTTATGTGTATGAGTGTATCCATGAATGATGAATTCATGATTTAGTTGTATGTGTATGGCGATGCATGTGAGTGTATCCATGAATTCATAGCAGAAATTTCTCTTTGTTGTAGCAGAAATCTAGAAATGGTAGTCTGGAGTAGCGGGGATGGGGACGGGGATGGGGCCCCGATAACCCAGACCAGGGACGGGAGCGAGGAAGAATAGTACCGGCAGCGGGGGATGGGGATGGGGATTTTTTCTTGTCACGGGGATAGGGATGGTCCACCACTCCCCGACGGGGAATAGCCCCGTTGCCATCCCTACTCACACACACTGTCCTTTCTACTATCACAGCCACCGTATTCGGACCGACGCGCCCCCACCGCAAACCGATTAAAAAAAAAAACCCCCGCACCCCACCCCACCCCACCAGGCCACCACCCAAGGATTTACTCGCTTCTTTATTTATGTCGCCATTTATTAATACCTGTAGCGATGTGTAGCGTGCTCCTTTCACGTCTCTCTCCTCGGCCTTTCCATGTCCCCCCCTCTCTCTCTATCTCAAATGTCTAGACTCTTTTTCTTTTTCTTTTTCTCTTTCTCTTTTCTTTTTCCTTTGTTTTTACCAAAGTCCAACGGTGATGAGCGAAGGGCACAAGAGGCGCGGCACGAATCGACCGGATCACGAAACGGAAATAATAATTGAGCGAATCCACCAAGCCTAGAGACTAGCGAGTAGCGGTAGTAGTTTCTTGGATGGTGACGAGCGAATAAGTACTACGATGTATGTGAAAGAGAAATGGGCATCAATTCCAATTACGATCCTGCTAACTGCGTGGCGCGTCGCGTCGGTGGCGTTTACGATATCCACTGCTGCATTGCGACACATGGTTACCACTTAAATCACGAGGCGGGCGGCTCCTAATCTGCGGAGCTTCTTGTGTAATTAATCAGCGCTGCGCGCCGGTGGCGCGTGGCGAAGTGAGCTCGTGGCCGTGGCGAAGTCTTTATCTTTGAGGCGCACACAGCCTGCCGGCCGCGGCCCGCCTCACGAGCTCGCGAGCGCCTCGTGCGCGCATTGTTGCCGTCCCCCGACCTCCTCGTCCGCATTCATTTGTTCCTCGCGCGGCTCGCCGCGCCGCTCCGCCGATCGCTACCGCCAAACCGGTGTCCTCGCCCGCGCCACGCAGGCTGCGGTCGCCGATTGCCACGCCGCCGGGTGGGGTAACTGCCGGCTAGCCGGGCCCCTCGGCCTCGCCACATTGGCAATGGCCGCGGCCGATGCTCCCAGTCAGTGCATCGCCATTTGGTGCGTGTGTGGTGATACATTGTCTGTGAAATGACATCTCGAAATAAGAAACGCTGTTTCGTTTCTTTGGTGAAATGGAGTGCGACACCGCTGCTCGAGAAACGATGATGGTGGTGGTGGTGGTGGTGGCATGCGGCTACCATAGGTTGCATTTGCATGTCTGACGCGTAGTGTTAGAAATATGTGCAATTTTGTGACTAATTTAATTTATAAAACAGTGATCAAATAAAGTGCAAAATGGACACTATATATATTGAACAACAAAGATCACTAAATCATATATACATATCTCATATACATTCGTAAACATGGAAAAGCTTAGATCAATAATACTACTAGCAGTTGTAGTCAACATCATCGCATGAATAATTGCTAGCGGATAAGACTTAGTCATATGAAGGAAGGATCTTCGTAACTCACAAAAGACCGCTCCAGCGATGGTCGCGGTAGAGTTTGGTTCGACGAAAAAAAATGCAAAGCAACCCAAGAAGGAAGTAGAGAGCAGTCACGTGAACGTTTTCTAAAAAACTGTTTCGCCCCTTCCTGTGGTGCAGGATCAAAAGGAGAGATGGTTTCAGAGACACTATTCTCCCCACGACGGTGCAATGTCGTATGGATGGAGTGACGGACGGCACAACACTTGGAGGGAGGAGGAAATGGCGTTTCTCTTCCATGTCATGGGCAGAGAAGGCATCTCCTTCTCATGTAGACATCCAAAGGTTTGGAAGGAAACTTCGTTAACATGTGATAAAAAATTGAAAACCGCATTAAACACAATTAATGTGTGGATTAGCGCGATTCAAACATTTGGTTTGAACTGTTCTCGGCGGGCCGTGACGAGGCAAGCGAGTCAGCGCATGTGTATTCTTCTTTTGCTTCAACTAGGTATGGACATACTCCGCTTATAAATGGGCATCCTTCCACCTAGCGGCGATATGGTACTTAACTTCCCATCTTTTACTGTACATGAGTGGATATTTAGGATTTAGTGGAATTGCTAGATGATTTTATATGGGCAAGCCCAATAACCCAAATTCTCCGACAAGTAGCACTTGCTGCACACGGATCCATTGATATAGCACTCTCGAGTAGAATTGTTGTTCTCGTTCTTATTACATTACCTCCGTTTCTTCTGAATAAATTTCATGCAGTCGAACTGTAGAGTCTAGACCCCATTAGGGTTTATTGTTTGAAGTTTGAACGCTCAAACCCCTCCCAGTTTCATGTGGTTTCTGATGACATGGTTTTCCAGCATAGCAAGGAGGCAAATTGTTTCACTCCTCGTTGTACTCAATGAACCCAAAGCTAAGGGTGTCGACGAATCGAATAGTGGTCTTCCGTATTCGTATTTTCTAAATGAATATAAATATGAGTTCAAATATCGTTAAATATGAATCAAATACTTATTCAATTCGGTCGGATTTGGATATTCTCATAACTTACATAATTGCAAGATATTTATGATACATTATTCTTGTACATATCACACTTAATCATTATAATTTATCTATTTCACCTAAACACATGAATTCACATTAAACTAAAAATACGTATCCAACTAATTAGCCATACTGCAATAAAATATGTGTATTATTTTATCGAATTCAAATACGAATAGTGCGGATAAAATAACATTTCAGATGGCAAAAGTCTGTATCATATTTGTATCCATATTTTTTATGCGAATACGAATATGAATAAGAATACAAATAGGATAGAAGTTGTTAATCAAATGAGAAAATATAAACCATATTTGTATCCTATCGAATATGGTAGTCAAATAGAACGGATAATTCATATCCAATTGACACCCCTACCCAAGGCGGCCACGGTCGACCTACCATGAGCTGCTACTCCCCAGGTCGCCTTCTAGTCGCTTCCTTTCTTCTTCATGTTGATCCAACTGGACTAGAGAATAAGACAAAACTGATTCAGTCAGGTCAAACCAATTTGCCGCATTAAAGAGTTTAGTAACAACCACTTCGGTACACTCTCGCTACGTATTAGTTGAGGAAAGTACCATAAAATAGTTATAGGGAAAATCAAACACGGGCGTAATTCTAAGTGGGCTTTTTTGTGCAAATTTACCCCTTTTTTCCTTTTACTTTGCTTTATATATGCTATACTTTTAAACTTCCCCTCTTCAAACCCATAAGTTTTTGAGCTTTTCTTTTACATAACATCCCAAATCAAAAAAAAAAAAAAAACCAACCGATGTTATAAATTCCATTACCCACTGAGATTCCAGTAATTAGTACTATTTACCAACAGGGTCCAAAGATTAAAAATGTTGTTTGGTTTTCTTCCTATGGTTGTCAATGCTTGCCTTACGAAACATTGGTAGCGTTAACCAAACTTTGGCAATATTCTTTCACCCCTAGCTCTCTAGTTCATTTTCCCCCCCTCATTCTTTGGCCAAAATATCGGTAGCCAATTTTGTGACCATATTTTAATAAGACTTTGTGAGACAAATTTGTCATAAAACCAACCAAACCAAACAGCCTCTAAAACACTACTTCTTAACCCATGGAAACAACAAACTAGGCCAGGCCGGTACTAGGGTCAGCGCAACAATGCCAAGTACCCGGTCCAGCTTCAAACCATCGCAAACCACAGGCAAGACAAAATTATCCATGGTAGCGCTCGTACGTAGAACGTGCTAATACTGCTACAAGTACACCGGTACACCATATACCTCTGGTTCCTCTGCCTGGCTTGCCGAACTCATGAGAATCGCACGCTAATATGCATCGGAACGCGGGGGGAAAGCCTTCCAAAGGAGGCAGCTAGCGCTCACACACACACACACAGCCGCACTCGCTGGCTGTTTACCGGTGGAACTGGCCGGCACTCTACTCCTTGGATCTTTCCCTCCAGAAATTTTGAAAACCAACGCCACTTAGCAGTGGAAGCGGATCCTCTCCATTCAGAACACAATGATATGCATTGGATTATTCTCTTTACCGTCCGATGCAAAACGAATGGTCTATGTATTGGATTATTCTTTTCACCGTCTGATACAAAACGAACGGTCTAGATCAAGCGATACAGTAGCCAAGAATACATTAAAATTGTCACAGTATATTTCACTGTTTCTACAGTGCTTACACAGCCTACTACTAAGTACTGTTCATGCAGACATGCCCGGAACCCTCAGCAGCCCGATGCTTCTCCCATGACCCATGCTACATGCCCACTTCACGTAAAAACACATTCAAAGCTCCGCGCAGAATACGAACGCGCGTTTAATTAAAAACGGACGGACATTGTGGGGTTTGTCACTTAACCGTGTCGTACTTCGCCGTATGGCCATGCCTAGAGATGCCACTAAATATGGTGCCACCCGCATTCTTTTAGGAGGATGACAGAGGATAGAGATTTGCGAGGGTACATGGGAGATCTCTGTTTTTCCCCGGAATCTCGTTGTGTACGTACTACATGTGGAGTAGTAGTGATTACTTTACCACATACGGTTACTCTCCGCGTCGCTCGCCTTGGCGACCAGGGACGACACCCAATCTCCGATCCTTGGTGCCGCACCATTGCCCTCGCCCCTCCCCGCGCCTCGCGAGATGCTCGCCAAGGCGATCACCTCCTTCACATCGCCGGCGCGGGCTCGGGCGCCGATCTTAGGAATCCGTCGTGCAGAGAGCTGTCGTCTTCGCACACGCCGGGAGGATGCCGTCGCGTCGTTGTCTTCACACGTGCCGGGTGGTTCTCGGTGCTCCACCCGACCAATGCTACGTCGGCGTGCGCGGCGTGGCGTGCGCGACGTGAGCTCGGTGGGCGTTGGCATAGTGGGAAACCGTTGCGAGTGGAGCTGCAATTCGTCTTGGTGTGCGTCGGGTGGATGTCCTTCCATCGAGCGGAGACCACGTCTGCGTCACGTTGTCCTATGCTCGCCACTACCCAACTACTAGTGCACGCCTGTGCGAGTTCTCAGCACCTATGTCGGCAAGTTCATCCAGAGATCATCCTGCCATAGCCAAGAGAAGTCTCTTTACCCAGACCCGATTACTGCGTGAGGCATAGAGGAGAGGATCGGCTAACCATGCTGCTATGTCGAGGGCGCCCAGTGTAGGCTGTTGTCCTGAGGAGTAGCAGACCGGCCGTTGGAAGAGCCCGAGTAGAGGGTTGTTGTTGTTGGAAGAGCCCGCGTGGGGGGGGGGGGGGCTGTTGCCGTTGAAATGTCGTCTCAAGGGGCAAGACGAGTGTACTGGAGGCCCCTTTCATAGTAGTTGGTCCAGTCCACCTTGAATGAGCCGTGCGGGCGGAGGGGGAGAGGAGTCGGAGTTGTCATCCTTCGGTTCTGTATCGTCCACTGTTGTTGCCGAGCGGAAGAACCGCTTGCTCACCTAATTCATATGAAGCTTCTCGCTGGTGGCCCTATCAGCATGTGGATAACCTTGCACCTGCTTCTATTCTTCTCTCTCAAGCCGGTGTTAGGACGATCCTCTACACTGCCCGATTTCAACTAGATTGAAGCTCCAGTGCGTTGGATGGGAGGTGTTCCCCTTCCCTTAGCAATGATGTGTGTTCGACAGAGCTGATCGATGTTAGGACGTGGTTAGAGTTTACTAGTTGGTGCCTCTAGCTCTGGTATTGTTGTTAGGGTGTTGCAAGACGTGCTCAGTTACGAGTTCGCTCCTGCCGAAGGTGTTTCCCCGTTGGGGTGTATCATTTTGTTTTATCTTGTTTACTCTTGCTTTATAAATGCAAAGTGCAGCTCTCCTGTCTCTTCATTTAGAAAAAACAAGTAGTGATTACTTCGCGCGTTGTAAATGCTTGATCTAATCGCTTCGCGGACATGGTTGATCTAAACTTCATTCGTAAGCGTAAAAGATTCGGTTTCCTTGGAGTGGAATACTAGCATCGGCAGTTTTTGATTCGCTTGTCCGTTATTCAATGCCTTGTCTTAGATGTGTCTCGGAGCTAGGAAAATTACAGTGTACTCGTAACACAGGTGTTTTTACACGATCAGTTGCAAAAGTACACCGAAAAAAGCTTTCACTTCACTCTTAGATTACGGACAATTATCGCAGTAATCATCGTCGTTCCCTTCATTTGCTCATATGTCAGTGCGAGCGAGGTGGTTTCCTCCTCTAGTTTTATGCCTGCGTTGCAGTGCGACTTATCAGGTGCAAGCAGAGCATGACAGCATGGTTCATGGCTTGTAGTAATTGTTTGATACGATTTGCACGTTGGTCTAGCATTATTTTACAGCAGTAGATTAGTAGTCGAGTTTTCCCCAGAATGTGTTTGTAAATCTACTACTGGAGTAGTTTTATATTGGTTGAAGCGTGCACGACCTCGGTCATCACAATCCTCTGGATTTTCTTCAGTCTGGTGTAACCACCCCAAGTTGGCATCTAATTGAAATGGTGGTTCCGTAGTAGGAAAACTAGCTAGGAGTTGAGATCGTGCTTGAAAACTGAAAGAGGAGTATCTTTCACGTCATCTTTAAGAATGAAATTTGCAAATTAGAACTTGCAAATGCGATCTCGAGCGTCTGTTCCACGACAGACGACAGTGCAGTGGATTCACTGTATATTGACTTTAGCCGAGGTGTGACGAACGGGAACTAGATCTAATATTTGTGGTGCTTCACTGTTGGAAAACATCGACATTTTCTGACAAATCAAAGAAAACAAAATGGGAAAGCAAATGTACCCCGCTTGAACAGGGGCATGTCATGGCAGGCTACAGTTGTTGCAACAACCAAGCTGATCGTTACGTTTGTGGCAAACTTTGGCTAAAAACCGAGTCCATAATAGATAGGGTAAAAGGGCTAAGAAAGTGTCCGGCACCATAACCGCGGTGGCAAACCAAACGCTGATCGAAGTACCAATTGTAAACGGATCTGTATAACACCCCCCCCCCCCCTCCCTTTTTTTCCGAAACCGTGGCAAGAGCGTTGCCATTCAATTAAGAAGGAGGAAAAGTTTGACAAGAATAACCGGCCACTAAGGACATGTATGGTAGGGTGATATCAGTCTTCTATAATCGTTGTCACGTAATTTTTTTTTATGATATGGATGAGAAAGAAGGATAGATGTAGAAGCCGTGTAACATTCAATAGATAGTCTATAAGCCTTTTATAGATATTATTTTTGCTGTTGTATTCATGCCTTTTGTAACTCACATGTTTTGTGACCTCATTTTTATGAGGGTCATATATAGACAACTCATATTTTTATGAGGGAAAGTGAGCATAGCTCACTTGGCAAGTGGGGGAGCTGGGGCTTCGCCACTGCGTTCGAGCCCACTGCGCGCGCCCGCCCGTGCCCGATTCGGGAAATCCGGATTAAAAAAATCTTCTAAAATGAGAAAAAAAATACCTAGTTCCTCCTAGGTATTCTGGAAAAAATATATAGACAACTTATTATATGAATTTTGTTTAGTTTTACCTATAAATGATATAAAAGATATTATAGACAACCACTATCTATACCACTGTACATGTCAAAGGAGCTGGATCGGTTCACACCCCCACGGTCTTATTTCATCTCATTACACAACTGCAAATGGGCCCGTCGTACACACAAACACACACACCGGCCGGGCGGGCTCCACCCTGAAATCCCTCTCCCACGGAAAGTGCACGAGCACGAAAACGAGGCAAAAAGCGACGACCAATCACTCTCTCTGGTCTGCGCTGCCGCTACAATCTCATCTCTGTAGGGGACCCCTGCTTGCGTCCGTTTCAACGCCGTAACAAGTGGTGAAACGGGGCGCAACACAAGGTAGGGAAGAGCGAACGAGCAGAGCAGAGCAGCGCAGCGCATGCATGGATGGATGGATGCGGACAAGATGCACCAACCATCTCTCCGCTCTGTCCCCGTCGGCATCACCCGCCACATCACCACATGCCGATACGGAGGTATCCAAAGCTCTCGCCATTAGGGACGATTAGGCCGGGAGGCAAGCGTCTCAGCAAGAGATAATTACGAGATAAGAATCGTGCATTTGGACGAGTGCGTATGTGGAGCCGGCCGGTGGTCACTCGTGGGTGGGTCGCCGCTGCCGCTGCCGCTGCTCGCCTGCGCCCGTCACGGCGATTGATCGATCCCTTTCTTTGTCGGCCATGTATGTGTGTGGTTGGATGCTTCTGCTCCGATCCACTGCTCCGGGGGGGAACAGCCCACGAACGTAAACAGCAACGTACCCTTCGTCTTCGCTAAGGAAAAAGACGTGTTCTACAGCGCCGTGCCTTTTTTTCTTTCTCCGACGATCACGACCATCGGACGCGGGGGGCAGCGGCCAGGATTCTTTCCAAGTACAGCAGGGGACTGTAACTCTACTACTGTAACTAGTTCAAACACTATATCACATCACTGTAGCCTCCTCTCGATCGGCAGCATTGTGATTTTGATCGGAGTGACGGTTCAGATAGAGCTGTGCCGCGCTTATGCTCCTTTGTTTTTTCGCGGGAGAGGGGCCGTTTCTGGGATTTTTTTTAAAAAAATAACCTAGTTTTTATTTCTATTTTTTATTTTACAAAATAATTATTTGACGCTCAACCGTTGAACGATTAGTCTAAGTCGCTCAACGGTTGAGCGACAGATAATTATTCCTATAAAATTTAAAAACATAGTATTATTTCTATATTTTGAAATAAAAACTAGATTACTTCAAAAAAATTCGCCGTTTCTGCCTACAAGGACACAGTCACACAGGAATCAGGCACAGGCGGCCGCAGCCTCCTATGCATCTCTAGACCCTAGTTTCCTTCGGCTATTACCCATTAGTAGTAGTTAGAACTCACTCTTGTCAAGTCACGCAGGTCAACACAAAACACATCACCTACCTACCTTACCTAGATTGAAAAAGTTGATGTTTTCTCTGATGCATAGCCATATGTAGGTACGGCATCACGTCATTAATCCGATTGAGCTGCTAATGACCGCACTGTTTTTTTGTCAAACTCTGCTGTTACGTGGTCCTTTCACGGTGTTTACACAAGGGCTACGTGCTTGACCGCTTGCGTGCATGCATACCGATTGGATTGATCACCAAACCGCTGGCCGTATATGGCGCTGGAAACCGGCGACGACCGTGCAAGATTGGTCACCAAACCGACGGATATGATGCTGGAAATTGAAGGCGCAATTGTGCAAGAGAGAGAAATGTACAGATTAATGGTGTTTATGAGCCGACAAGAACGGCGTTTACAATGCAGGCACCTACTTACTGGAGTGACTTGTCTGTAGCCGTGACTATAAGTCTATAACTGCAGTGAGGGACTGTACGTGTTTTGGAACGGCAATTCGCGAAGCCGACGGTTCAGATTAGGAGAAGGCAGTGTGTTATGAGGTAATTAAGAAGAAGCAAACAGCTACTATGTAGTGCTGATGTACAGCTGCTTGGTGGTATTCTAGACGGTATGGAAGTATGGAACTGTGGACGTGGGGGCAGAATGGGATCTTCGTATCCTAGAATCCAAGAACGGCATGGAATAATGGTAATACACTTGGCCTATCTGTCTACTCTCATGATGCAGTAGTTGTCCCCCATAGACAGATACCTGCGATTTGCATTTCAAAAATCCAGACAGCTTAAACAGACACAGTATCTGCAGGTGAGAGATTTTTTGGATGGATTGCAAAGGCATATATACTTACAATAAGCATGTCAAACAGGTGATTCCTGATGAGCAGGAGACCATTTTGTAGAGGCTTTTGTCCAGATCTTACCACAGAAGAAGTGAAGAACCAAAGCCCAAGAGCTCTGAACTATGTAGGAAGCCCCAGGAGGCGCAGCCATGTTCTGGGACAGGGAAACTGTTCTAGTTGACAACCTCCTCATCCTCCAGTTTTTCCTCTCGGTGTGGGTAAAACTGAGGGAAACAGACCAAAAATTCCTGCTGACCACGGTGTACGGCCCATTGGAAGATCGAGATAAACCGTCATTTCTACAATAAATTCTAGCCATTGCACCGCCTAATTCAGTGCCATGGCTCATCCTCGGTGACTTCAACCTATTATATGAAGCAAGAGACAAAAATAACTGCAATTTAAACAGACGCCTCATGGGCCTACTTAGAGAAGCACTGAATCGATGCGAACTCAAAGAAATTAGATTACAAAGTAGAAATTTCACCTGGAGCATGAGAGGGGGACACCGACCTTAGTCAAAACTTGACCGGGTCTTCTGCAATGTAGAATGGGATCTCATGTTCTCCCACCACGTACTTCGCGCTTTGTCGTCCTCATTCTCCGACTATTGCCTCTCATCTTGGCAAATTCAGACTCTCCCAAAGAAAATCCTCTTTTAAATTCAAAAACTTCTGGGCGCATTGTCCTGGATTTCAGCAGGTCGTCAAAGAGGCCTGGGCAAAGCCGGTGCATGCAAGCCACACCGGTACAGGTGCTAAGTCAGAAGCTTGGAAACACGGCAAAGGAACTGCGGGCCTGGAGTAAACGGTTCTTTAGTGATGTGCGCTTACAATTTCACATTGCACAGGAATTTATTTTCAACCAGGAACATTACCCAACTTTTATAGAAAGCTAATATCCAAAGTACAAGATCCAAAACAAACGCACTGGGGATACCAGTTTACAAAAGACAAACAGCTAAAGGAAAAACGAGATAAACCAGCACAGAGGGTCTAAAAGAAGTTCACAATACATGCCAACCAAAATAAAGCAAAGCACTAGCAATTAAACTGCATCTCCTTTGCAAAACACTTTCAACCAGTCTTCAAGAGTCATCATTAGGCCTTCCAATCTCTGACGTTCCTCCTTTTTTTATTATAACCCACCAGGCCTGCAAACATAACATAATTGGAACACAACTTCAGATGCCTGGGCAAAGCCGGTGCATGCACGCCACCCCGGTACAGGTGCTAAGTCAGAAGCTTGGAAACACGGCAAAGGAACTGCGGGCCTAGAGTAAACGGTTTTTTAGTGATGTGCGCTTACGATTTCACATTGCACAGGAATTAATTTTGAGGTTCGATGTAGCGCAAGAACAGAGAGTGCTTGCCCCAGACGAATTGAAACTCAGGAAAGGCCTCAAAACCTGAGTGCTCGGCCTAGCAACAGTAGAGAAAGGTTGTACACATAGATTCATGGGTTAGGTGCTACGCCGGCTACTCATGTTACCGAAAAGATTAATTCCATCTGTACTCAACCGAAAAGATTCATTCGGACATACATGTATTCATTCTACTTCTATTTCCAACGGACAAAGAACCTTTTTGTCTTGGTAGGTGATTCTAGGCAACACGTTTCCGGAAGGATGTCCGCTAGGAGACCTAACAATGCCGTAAAACTCTTGTCGGACCAATCGTTGCTTGCCTTTAATTTCAACAGTTCAAGCATGAATGACAATCTTATGTATTCCGGCTTACAGCTCGGGAACAAAGGTTTCCCCGAGTCCTTCATTAAGCCCTCGAATTTACCAAACTATCTCTCACTATAGTTCTCTTCTGCATTGCGTAGCATCTGATCCAGATTATCATCGTGCGACCTATCCTCATCAAAAGCACAGTCCACATTCGGCATATCGTTGTCTCCCTCAACAATGTTACTACCTTCCAGTATAATCTGCTCTTCACCGTGACTGGTCCAATATGTATACTCCTCTTTAAAACCCCTTCGAATCAAGTGCGTTTCGATCTGCGTTGGGTTGGTAAATATCTTCAGATTATCACAACCAATGCATGAATAGTATATAAATTTTATCCCCTTTTTCAACATATCCTACTCGACATTTCTTCTAAAAGCAAACACGCTATCAATGTACTCTTCACTCACACGGTTCTCAACGTACATCCAACTTCGTGTGTGTGTGTGTGTGTGTGTGTGTGTGTGTGTGTGGAGCGTATCTAGTGTTAATGGGTAATTCAGTGCTAAGGTGCTAATGTCAATCTTAACTGTTGAATCTGCATCTTAACCGTTGGATGTGAAAGCATGCATAGTATTTAATGAAGGTGCATTAATGAAGGCGCATTGGATGTGGGAGCATGCAAGGTGATTAAATGGTTTGGAGGTGAGAGATGCATTAATCTTGGTTGTTCAATCCAAATCCAACGGCCAAGATTGCCATTAGCACCTTAGCACTGAATTATAGATATGTCCCCATATATATATATATATATATATATATATATATATATATATATATATATATATATATATATATATATATATATATATATATATATATATATATATATATATCATGCTTGCATATCCATCATTTAAGTCTCTAACAATTATTCCAATAATTACATATCCGATTTGCCCTATGGACAAATATGCAAGCATACCTTAGATCACCAAGAACAAATAGTTTTACAAGCACACTTGCAAATCTACGATATTTCTTTCACCAAACGCCCCACAACCGACCGCCTCCTTCAAAGCACTCGCGTCCTTTGAAGCAACCGCATATCAGAGACAAACCTCACTACACTCAGATCTATCGGGATGACCAGATATTTAATGACGCATATCACAGACGGTTCTTATTAATAACCTTATGCGTATATCAGAGATAGATCTCACTACACTCCATTGTGTCAGGTTCGATGAAGTACACTGTGACTGCTGTCTCATCCTCCTCATGCTACGTGGATGACCCCCCCCCCCCAAAAAAAGAAAATAATGCTTCGTGGTGGGCTTGGTTGCTTTCTTAGGCGTACTTGTCGTCTTCTTCGGTGTGCCATATCACAGACGGTTCTTATTAAAAAAAAATCTATGATATTCGGTCTACAAGCATAATTTTAGAACAGTCTGTCATTATTATAAACGGTTTTAAATACAAATGATCTCTGATTATCCTATTATCACAGACGAGTATATTCTATAACAGTCTATGATACATATCACAGACGGTTTTATTGTAGAACCGTCTGTGATAGATATCACAGATGGTTTTATTATAGAACCATCTGTGAGTATCACAAACGGTTTGTTCCACTAAACTGCCTGTGATAGTTCCATCTATAGCTAAAAAATATTCAGTAAACATGTTCAACATAAACATTAACTTCAATTCCAAACAGTGTGCTCAGTCGCTTCTTACAAAACATTTTCTTAAAACAGTCTGGGTTAAGTATCACTAAAATCGCTAATTTTACGACAAGTAGTTCAACACCTATGCAAAGAATTTGCATACTCATACCTAATCCTACAGTCGTCATTGCAGAAGACGACGGAGTCGCCCCACCCTTCCATCACGCCGCAGCTGGTGCTCGTGCACCAGTGGTCATCCTCTGGCAGCGCCAACACCCGACCCTGTGGCCTGGCCATCTTCTTCCTCGTCGCCTCCTGGACTGCATTCGCAGCGAGCCTCTAGCACCGCCTGCACTCCCAGTTGGTCCTCTTGGCCGTCTCGCACCTACCACAGGCCGGCTCGTCCTCGACCTGGCTGATGTAGTGCTTTCCAACGTTCGCGCGCCTCGCTGGCTGTGTAGAGGAGGAGGTCGAGCACGTAGGGCGCGACCTTGTGGCCGACGACGGCCTCCCGGTCGAGGCACACAAGGCCGCACTGCATGTCCCGTGCGCAAAGATGAGCGTGAGGCGACGATGAAGCGGCTCCTGCAGGTTCTTTGGCGTCGGCTAGGTGGTTGACAAAGGCGGTGGCGCTCGTTGTCCACCAATTCATCGCCTTCTCGCTCCAGCGCCACGCGCCTCCCCACGACTTGCTCCTTGGACGCCTTGTATATGGCCATATAACTCCAATATACGTACACAATTTAAGATGTTAGAATTACCCGATAAGAGAAAATTAAAAGGCCAAATTAAAGATGTTGCTAGTTAGATTAGTGACATGTTTATCTAAAAATAATATAAAAAACAGTAACATGTATGTATGCATGCATGAATTGGTTGACACCACAAACAGTAGTATGTATTTTTGTAGGTATACAAATACGTACGTGACTCGTAGGCTGCAGAGGTCAGCCATGGGCTGAGGAGAGCTCGCGGCCATGAGGCCGATGATGTTGACGACGACATCATGAGGAAGAGCGACGGCGATCGCCGACCTCCTCACCTTGGTCATCGCCGTCATGCTTCGTGAGCTGACCATGACGCGTGACGGTCTGTGAGTTTTCAATACCGTAGTGAGTTTTTTTAAACTCTACTGGTTGTTGATGGAGGGTGCGGAAAAGACGATCATTCTTTTAAAACGTAACACAAACTAATACGAAGAGACGTATCGTAACGTCAGTGCGCGAGACGAAGAGACGCATCGCGCGGGAGCCGAAACAGCTTGAACATATCACAGACGATTGCAACCACAAACCGTGTGTGATACATATCACAGACGGTTATATTTAAAAACCATCTGTGAAGTCTGCATTATCACAGACGGTTTTTACCAAAAACCATCTGTGATTATTGCAGAGATAGACGGTTCTAGCCATCGCTAGTAACATAGACGGTCACGTTTGTAAAACCGTCTATGATAATTATATCATAGACTGTTGTATTTTATAACCGTCTTTCATACATATCACAGACGGTTTCTTCTACTAAACCGCCTGTGATAGTTCTTTCTATAACTAAAAAATTATCTGTTTTCGGCTAGCCTATGATAGTTTCACATAAAAGACAGTAAGATAAACACGTTATTCAGTAAATATGTTCAACATAGACAGTAACTTCAACTCTAAACTGGATTTTTTAATCATTTTTTTATTTACATATGGTCAAACAGTGTGGTTAACCGCTTCTTACAAAAGATTTTCTTAAAAAAGTAGAAATAAAAAAGATCAACTTATTTCCTACGGCCCAGTAAGACTGCTATCTCCATCTTCAATTCTTCGTAGGCGACATAGTCGGCATCGAAGGGTTCGGGTTAGCGTGGGTTCCCCGAAACACGTCCACCCATTGAGGCGCTCGTTGGAGAGTTGCCCAAAGATGCTCCGACTCAAAGACCAAGTGAAAATGCACCTAGAGGCTCTTTTCCCTCGCTCCAGGTGTCTCGGCATGGTCTACCCGATCAGCTGTCGTCTCGATGTCGCATTCCAATAGACGGTATTGCTCCTGAAGACGTGCAACGCCTTCCTCGAGGACTACGTTGATGGCGAGGTTAGCTTGTTAGAAGAGGGATACCACCCGGAAGACGTGGCGGAGAAGGATGTAAAGACGGCGGAAGGTGGCCATCATATGCTCCGGCATAACCAACGCCGAAGGAAGGAGGACACTGTTCGCACGGTGTCCTTCCGCAACATCCGCCAGCGTACGGCAAGTAAGGTGCTCATACAAAATAGCTAAGTAGGCCGTCAACGCCGACGTCAGGGGAGAAGAGTAGGGAGCCATTGTTTTTTTAACTCTACTAGTTGATGGAGGGTGCGAAAGACAGTAGGGCGTTGTGGGGATTAATCTTCGGTGGCGGATGATCATTCTTATAAAACCGTCGGTACGCGAGATGAAGAGACACATCATAATGTCGACGCGCGAGACGAAGGGATGCATCGCGCGGGAGCCGCGAAGCGGCATTGATGCGTTTAAGAGATACATATCACATACACTTCCAACCACAAACCGTCTGTGATACGTAATTATCACTAACGATTCTTGTAACAAGAACCATCTGAGAATTATCACATACAGTTTTTTTAAGAACCGTGTGGGATGTCTCCAAATATCACAAACTATTCTATGTAAAAACAGTCTATGATAATTACGTATCATAGACGATTTTAGCTGTCGCTATTAACATAGACGGCCGTGCTTTTAAAACTGTCTGTGATAATTACAACACTGACGGTTATGGGGAACCGTCTGCGATGAGCCGTCTACTATAGCCCTTTTTGTAGTAGTTTGATATCAAGAATCTCACCGGAATGACAGAAATACGAAATTGGGGTGGCGGCTAGCGCTTAGGAATACAACAAAATTGGCGGCGATGGTGCTCGGCTGACAGAGGGAGTTCGAGGGGAGAGTGAAGAGGTGAGAGAGGTGATGATGCTTCCATATAAGGGCTCGGGCAAGAATTCAAACGACGGAAACGCGAGCGTGATCGATGGCGTCGTAAATGGCTCGATTTCAAAATTGCTTGAAACGACACAATTGAATGGCGCAGCAACTGTGAAATCATGGCGCAATGAAAGCGGTGGTGTGATGACACGGACGACGCGACCGAAACGTACGCAAAAGGCACGGGAGCGTGGGAGTGCACGGCGTCGGTGGTGCGGCTCGGCATGTCACGGTGCGAGAGCAGTGTAGGCGCACGACTCGAGTGCGGGCATAGCCGGGTGCAGCCAAGCGCGGGCGTGGCCAAGGCGCAGCCGGCCACGACGCGGTTGGGCGGTCGAGGTGCAGTGTGGCTTAGCGCTAGCGGCCAGAGAAGTTGCTGACCAGCCGAAGGAGAGCAAGGCAAAGGAAAAATATGAGAAGAAAAGAGAAAGAGGAAAAATGAAAAACATTCGGCCCAAAAAAATGCAATGAGATGAAGTAGTGAGATTTGGATTTCAAAGAAAATTCAAATAGAAATTTGAATTTGAATTTCGACTGAGGTTTGAAATTGAGGAGAGGTGAATTCAAATTGTTAATTTGAATCCAAAATTAGAAGATAATTGATTTATTTTTTGGAATTTGATTTGAGATTTGAATTGATATAATCAAGAACTCTAAATAAAATCCAAATCTTTGACATAATTAATTTGAATTATTTTTTCAACAAAGGAAAGAAATTTTGGAAAAACTGAAAAGAAATAATTTAAACAGAACTCAAAAGAAATAACAAAAAGATCTTAGAAAAAGAAATCCAAGAAAACCAGAAAAACAAATCAAACATTTTTGAATTAATTGAAGTTTGATTTACTCACATTAAATTGTATTTATTTCCTTTGAAATTTCAAATTAAGCTTTTAACAAAACAAGAAAATCCAAATAACTAATTTTATTTTGAAAATATCAAAAAGACAAAAAAAACTGAGATGCTTAAAACTAGCATATTGACGTGTGGATCACAGGCTCATTGCTACGCTGCAAGCCTGCAATTACTTCGGATAACATTCTCTAAATCCATGGCAACTGCAACTGGCAATGCCAATGAACCGCTCACTTGAAAGCTGTCCGAGCAAGAAGTTTAGTCTATCGGAACTGAAACTCAGATAGCCGGACAATGTTGAGCTCACTGCAGAGATGTGCAGGTCTACTGTGCCTTATTTAGAGTGCGTTTGGTTGGTGGGATGAAGTTAAATGGGATAGAATGATATAGGTAGGATGAGATCGTTCTGGATGAGATAATTCAAGTATGGTGTTTGATTGGTGGGATAGGATGATATATGATTTTGTTTGATTGAAGAGATAGGATGATATATGATTTTATTTGGTTGGTGGGATAAGATAATTCTGAATGATTCAAGATGGTGTTTGGTTGATGATATAAGATAATACATGAATAATTTTTTACAGTAAAATATGCCAAGAGTGATCTTGTTTTTGTTGATTAAATGACAAAGAAAACAACGGTTCAATCAGATCGCAAATCGGATATTCGGTTTAGAAAATATTGTCATTTGAAGCTCGTAAATTATGCCTTTTTTTCCATACGCGTCTTAAAATTCGAGTGAACGGTGTGATTCGAGTTTTTTTCTCAAACAAAATGATACAACATAAACATGAAATATTCTCATTTCTTAAATCATCTCATTCCGAATAATTTGATTTTATTCAATCAACCAAACAACTGAACGAACTCATTTCCCGTACCAAACAATTCAAGACCAAACACACCCCTAGTGAACTAAACGCAGAACACAACCTTGCCTAGAGTGCTTCGCAGATGATGACAGTCAAATCACAACGATTCTGCTCTTATGAATTCTGATGCCTACTCTCTTGAGTACTAACCAGCAAATCGGTGAACATTTAGCCAATAATTATAATCGGGAATAATTCATGGAATATGGAGGCAACAGATCGAATTAGTCCACCACTTCACAAATAGCACAAAGAAAGTGAGTTAACAAAAAGGATTCCAACGGGAGCCACAGAAATGAACTTCGCAGAAAAAAGCCGTTCTTAATAAAGCACCAAAATTGGATAGCAAGGTATGGTTCACCAGTAAATCAACCAGCAACCTACGGCTGGATTACTACATATAAAAACATAGTAGGAAACATAGTCTTTCCAGTGTTTTACGACTCAGCTACAACGGCAAAAAACGCAAACATCATTGACCCTAGTTTCCTGCCCAAAGACTGATACTGATGATAGAAGAGAAGACCCCCACCACTTAGTCGAACAGACTGAAGCCCATGTCCTGCGAGCAGATTTGCAAATAAATCGTTAAGACTTTAATCCAGACTGATCAAAGTAGTAACCAATAACATGCTAGCACATCAAACAAGAACAAATGAAATGGCATGGCATATAAATCACCATAGCAATGGCAGTTGGTAATAGTTGACAAAACATGGGATTCCAAATGTTGCAAAACTGAGAATTAGGCATAAATGCCCAGAAAAAAATGCTGCTCAAACATGAAGAAGCTTATCATGCAAGTTACAATGTCAGATCTTCTGAAAATAAGGATTAGAGAGGCATGATGTAGCAATTTCATGAAAGTCGCACAGCAAATGTAACAGCAGAGTAATCATCAAAGAGCATGAAAACTGCTAACAAGGACATAGGTGAGAACAGTGATCTTACATCATCACTCTCTTCCTTCTCCTCAACCTTATCTTCTTTCTTCGATTCAGCTGCAGGAGCAGCGCCAGCACCACCGCTGGTAGGAGCAGTTGCTGCAACAGCTACACCACCACCACCACCACATGGAACTGAAGCAAACTTCTCCCTACCGGCAGCAATGAGCTCATTAATGTCCTTACCACTCACTTGGGACAACAGCAGTTCCACCCTTGCATTGTCAATCTCAACACCAACTGCAACATAAATAAGAAGAAATGCTAGTATTAGATGCTACCAATATAAAAATGAATTGTGTGTAGAAAGCACAGATAACACTACATCCAGTGTAATGCAGGATTGATATTAATATAAATATAGAATCAGATGGAAACCAATTAGAATAATAGCTACTGTGCTTGTTGTGTTGACTACCAATAAAATGCTAACCACTTGCCCAAAATAAGCAGACAAGCCCTATCTATTGGTAACTATGCCTTTCTTGCTAACAAACAAGCACAAACAGTAGCAACTGATGTTATTCTTGACATCAGAATAAAAGAGGACCAATAATTTTGTTTGGTTTCTCAACATTACAGTGGAAAAGATTTACCTGACTCTAGAATAGCCGTCAAATCCTCTGCAGAGGGGCTGGGGTTGCCAGCCAGGACAGCAAGCAGATAGGCAGCAACAAACTTCATCCTGAACAAATCATAAAGAAGCATGGTCAGCCAATGTGAGGTCAACTTGATAGATGGATACTAATTAATGTCAATTCTTCAATCATCTGACGAACTAAGGTAGCACAGACAAAACATTAAACATGCTATCTCCAAGAATGAACAGACATTAAAATGTATCTCAACCTAACTCGACCACTAACTATACAAATTAACAAAGAATCTAATTCCTAAATCACACAGATATCAGTAACTAGACATAAAGGTGGACAATGCCATAGCCAAGAATGGAGCTTCATGCTTCAAAGCACAAAGTAAATGCAGCACCAAACATTAACAGTGTGCCTCTGCAAAATCTATGCAAAAGTGCGCAGATACCACCTCCCGGACACCTAAGTAAAACATCGTATTTGTCCCAAAACCAAACTACAAGGGAATCGTCTACTAGAGAAAACTGCAAGATAACTTCATGTACGTACTTAGTCTATGCAGTTATGCCGGTCAAATCTAACCAATAATTTCCTCCTTCACAGGTCTAAGACACTAGATATATCACAGTTTATACTCAATAACAGACTTGCAGAAATAATACAAAAATGATCCAATTGAACCCTAGTCCTCGACTCCTCGTTCCCATGTACATGCCAAAACCTATCGCCAAAATGATTATTCCATCAAAACACAAGCCGTGACAACAGAAAACATCGCTAAACTAGCATCCCACTTCACCAAAAGGAAATCCACTACAGCATAGCAATAGCATTAACAAAGCACATATTTTGCACCACAGCAGCAAGAACCGCACTACCAACAGAGAGATCGCTCTAAGGAGATGGAATACCAACGGAAAGAGAGATCTAAGAGGGGATTAGTGAGCCATTACTTGGATGGGAGAGGGAGAGAGCTGGAGGAGCGGCGGCGGCGGAGAGCTCGAATTATCTCTAGGGTTTCTGCGAGGAAGGGTGCTCCAGGTCGCGGTGGGGCTGAACATTTATACAGCTCGCGGCCGGGGCGTGATGCGATCTGCGCCGTCCTTGTGTCATCGGAAGGCGGAGTTCCTGCCCTAGAACCGGCTCCCGCCGTCCTAGCCGTTGATCAGCTGATCGACGCCTTCTGATGGCGAGGAGGCAACCCTGGGCCTCCGGCCTGCAACTAAGTCTACTACATGCATGGCCCAATGCTAACTTTTCATGGGCTTTCTCCCAGTCCGTGAACCAAGTCCATGGACTACATTTGAAAAGGAAAGCCCACAAGTTGCAAGGGAGTTAAGCCCTCGTCATCCTCTTCGCCTTCACCGAGGGTCCGAGGCCGTCTCCGTCTCCGATCCATTTCACGGCGGCCGTCGGCGCAATCGCCCGAGCTGGTAGGCTTCTCTCTTTTGTGGAGAGGCACGCACAACCATGCGGTTTATGCTTCCTCTTCTCCTCGTCCCATGGCCGTGAGTCCATGATCCTGCCGCCGCTGCCTCCTCCTCCACCGCCGTCGCCTTATCCGATGCCTGCCCACCTCCGCAACCTCCTTCGGCCCCCGCAATGCCCCGTCACCACCCCCTCATCCGCATCCTCCACTCCTCCAGCACCAATGCCCGCCCGCCTCCCGACCTTCCGCCTCGCCCTCTCCGCTCGCCGCCGCCACGGCGCAACGCCTCGCACCGTGCGCAGTTCCGCCTCTTCGCTGCCCTGCACTCCTCAGTCCTCTCTGTTCTTAATCCCTCCGTCCGCGCACTCGTACCATCACGTCATCGCGTTGCTGTGCCAGCCCCGACGCGGACGCCCTCCAACTGTTCGACTAAATTCTGTTCTGTTTCGCGTCGCCAAGACGAAATCAAGCCTAACGTTCTTTATTTTCCTTTTGGTTGGCTGCAGGAGTTGGTCCGCATTAGCCGCAGGCTCGCAGCCAAAGTCCACAGGTTGTTCCGCGCGGACGGCGTGCAAACTTGCTAGGCCACCATGGATGGTACGCGCGTGCTTGCTCTCTTACCGTTCCGTTTTTCAGTACTACTCACTGTGCGTGATTCGTGTCGGGGTAAATTGTGGTTTAGATAGCATGGGCAGTTGGTAATTAGAGTAGGCTTGGGAGTAATTGTAGCATTGATTGATAGGCTGATTTAGGGTATCCATGCTTGATGGACGCCGCGCCTTTGTGGTAACTCGGGAGTGAGAGTGTGAGACTAGTTGATCTTGGAGGCAGGAACTACAACTCGAAGGAATTAGCTTGTAATTCGAGGTTATAGCTGCATAGTAGTAAAGTTTCATTGCAAAATGAGAAAAGAAGACGGAACGACGCACACATTGTGTTGCAGCGCTTTTGAACAAAAAAATATTTTCTAAAAATAATATGACCTCAAAAAAACAGAGGAAAGGTCGTAAAGTTCTGGATAATAAAAGGGTACTCTTTTTGCTGATTTTTGTGAGAACCAGATCTATGATATCAATGCTAATAAAAGTAGGGAAGCAAACATCCAAAATCTCAAGTTTCTAGTCAGTATCACAAAGGCATTACTTACATACTAGGAAAGCCGATCTTAGTTTTGAACTGTGCGCATTTCAAGTATAGCTGCTGCCTGTGCTAATGGCGTCAATGCGTCATGCCTATTTTTGAACAGTTGATAAACAAGAAACGATGGAAGATACCATTCTTGTTGGTGATGATCTTATGCGTGGGCTGCCATCCCCTGTCATACCAAAAGAAATTGCATCGCATGTCCTTGAAGGTGTTGAGCTTTGCGATGGTATCCTCAAGAATCTTTTCCTATGTGAGTAACTGTTTTCTCTGACAACTAAATCATGTTTCTCTTTTTCAATATGTAAGGAAGTATTCTAAGAAGAAGAAAAAAATGTAATTTCTATGATCCAGGTTTGCAAATCAATGATATTGAGCCATTTTGCCAAGACGAAATTGTGCTATACCGACAATGCGCCGAGAAAAGGGTCAGTTATATGAAAAGTTTTAAACCATCTGAAGCTGCAGTTTGAGTCATTTTCCTGTTCAGTAAATTGTGCTGCTTTCTATCTTATTTTTCAGGACAAGGAACTAAGAGAGGGACTGCAGGATAGTGAATATAAACTGGGTTTTCGATGCCACTCAAAGAAGCGAAGGAAAGAGCTACCCAACTCCAATCAGAAGTCACACTGCTTGAAAGGTAACCTAACAGTTGACACTTTTTGTCCTACATATACTATCACAGCATCATCGTGTGATTAGAAGCGGGTTAATGGACTTGCATTCATAGTTCCTAGATGAACCTGTTATGGAGAAAAGCGCGAGGCGTCATAGCAGGCGTGTGAACAGTGCCCATTGGTACTGTAGCTCGTTATTTTCCATACTTGTTGATTGGTTTACTAGAATAAAAAATAGTTGGTTATGTAGATTATTTTGGGATTCTTTATCTATCTAGCTATTGTTAGGAATATAATCTTATTTATTAGGAAGGATATTTTTAATAGTTGGAAAGATTAGATTGGATTGATAGGTTTTCTTATAAATTATTTCTTAGGCGTCAAGTCGGACTGTCCCTATAAAAGGGATAGCATATATCCATTATCAATCAAGCAATGAGAAATCAAGAGTTCAACTAAGCCTCAAATCCTCGCTACCTCGACAGGGAAGAGCCCTGCCGGCGGTTAGATGAGGGCGAGTGCCCTACTCTCGGTTCTCGGACCCGTACTCCAACAGTTATCACAACATTTAGTATCAGAGTCACCCACCATGGGTTTCGGTGCCGAACTATCTCCCTTCGCCATGTTAAAGGCTAGCAACAAAAAGATGATAGCCTCAATTGACAACATGATAGCCATCCTCCAAGAAACGTGAGCATTGATGGTCAAGTTGAAGGAGCATGAGGAGGCATCGCGTGCCATTGCAATGGTGGCACTACCATCACCATCCTCAACAGCGCCACCCGAGTGTCAATCGCTGCCCTTGGTTGCACTCCCGGTGCGGCACCTCTGGAAGAAGGATGCCGCCGTCGGTGCAGCGATCTTTTCCACATGATCGGCCGATGTTGTGCTATAGGCAATGTAGAGCGCAACAAGCGAGGGCCAGCGCCGTCGCGTCCTTCCCGCCATCGTCGCGCTCCGGGCAATAAGGCGTGGCGCCGCCCCATGTCGGTTGCCCATGTCGGACGTCTTCCTCAACGCCACAACATGCTAAAGCGTTTCTTTCTTGGGCGCTATACGCCGAGTGTCGTTGATCGCTCTCACGCGAACCAACGTCGTTACGGATACTCTTGTCAACATGGGGCCACCAAAACTTCAACCGTGGTCACCACCAAGGATCAAAACCCGCTTCGGGTAAATCGATCGTCGCCGGGAGAAAAAACCGGCGGTTACGGATTTCGAAAAAAACCGGATGAAAACCGCTTGAATTTGATTAAAAATCATTCAAAATTCAAAAATTAGAATTTGAACTTGCAAAACCCGGAAAAACCGGCCGGGATCTGAAATCCCGGACCCCCGCCGGTAAGCGGTTACCGGCCGGGTTTTTTTTCCCTGGTCACCACCGTACCTCGAGGATGAGTTGCCTCGCCGCAAGGGGTGTAATGTTATGGAGAAAAGCGCAAGGCGTCATAGCAGGCGCGCGAAAAGTACCATGGGTACTGTAGCGACACGTGAACAGTGCCTGTTGCTACTGTAGCATGTTATTTTCCATGCGTGCAGCGTGCTAACTGGTTTTCTAGAATAAAGAATAGTTGGTTATGTAGATTATTTTGGGATTCTTTATCTGTCTAGTTATTAATAGGAATAGTATCTTATTTATTAGGAAAGTTATTTTTAATAGTTGGAAATATTAGATTGGATTGATAAGTTTTCTTATAGATTATTTTTTAGGTATCAAGTCGGATTGTCTCTTATAAAAGGGATAACATGTATCCATTATCAATTAATTAATAAGAAATCAAAAGTTCAACTAAACCTCAGAGCCTCACTACCTCGATAGGGAAGAGCTCTGCCGGCGAGATGAGGGCGAGTGCCCTACCCTCGGTTCTCGGACCCGTACCCAACCAAGAATCACAATAGAACCTTCAAGGTTCATTTATGTGTTTTAATCAGAATTTTATGAACCATAGTAAAATGATGCACGGCCTGGACATATATCAAATTCTCTTTCCCTCAGGGGTATTTTCCAATCTGCAGTAGCAACTAGATAAACAGTGTGAAGAAAACGTAGGAACATGTAAATGGGATATTTCTTTTATTCCTTGCATATCTTAATAATCCAACTTTTTAGCTATCTCTACTATTCCAAGTGGATAGTGATTTCAAAAGCTTCGCCAATATCTAGTCTTCACATGTACATCTTGTTCTCTCATCTTATTATCACAAAGAAATAGGTTGTACACCTTGTTCTCATGATAGTGTTTGTAGGTACTTAATGCAACCTCCTATCTTGATTGGGCTGTCTAACCTCCATGTTGTAAGAAATAATCGTCCGATGGATGTGGACCACGTGGTTCCTCAGCAGCTAATGATAGTGTACTTCGAAATTTCATCCCTTAAGCCATTTGGTGCGTACACACTGAATAATATTTGCTTTGTTCATGCTTGGACAATACCTATTAGACCCAGTTAGCAAGTTTTAATATAGGAAGAGAGCCAAGATGAGCTAAAACGTCTGTAGAACCAGCCACCAGAGGGGGTGAATTGGGTACTGTGGTGGTAAAGTTGCTGCGAAAGGAGACATCAACTTTTGCTAATTAAATTCTTCGAGGTAGTATGGGACAAGTGTGGTCAACCCACCCCAAGCCTTAAGGATCGTAATAAGAGATAATAGCTGCTCTTAGTGTATGTTCTCTGTATATTCTGCCAAACACAATTTTTCTCATTTTATATTTTAGGCCAAGGTGTTCTACTTGACCTCATAGATCTTGGTGCGAACAGAAGGGTTAAAAAATGAGAAGGTCATGTAAAAATCTATATACAGTATGCTTCTGTAATTTCAGATTGATAGCCTTTGGTGTTTACCCAATGCTCCCAGGGGAACACTTATAGCCTCCTGCAGCTGCTAGAGGAGTTTTGTTAGATTTGAGATAGCTGCATGGTTCTTGTTTGACAGACTACCAGCTGGAGCTTGCTAGGCCTTATGCACACCGACAGTCTGTTCCGATGAGTAGCACTTGTTCTGGTGTTCCACTTATGAGTAGCACTAGTCCTCCAAAAGGCAGGAACTTGTAAAATACCTCGTACCATACTTCAGCGCAGTACTAAATGGTTTACAGCCTTTTGCTTGTAAGAACACTTCTTTATTGCCAAGATACCTTTTTTTTTGTTTTATTAGTTAGATTACGCTGGACAAAGGGAATCATCAGGCATTGTAAATTTTCTGATAATTTATTCACAAAATTTCTTGAGTTTGGTGTGCATCAGTGCATGTGATCTTATACTTTTTTTGTAGGCGCATGATTCTTGCTAGTGGACTTGAGGGTATGGAAGGATTTCGCCAAAGATGGAGCTTGCATGGACAGCTCGAAGATACAAGGTAGTTGTTTAACTTTGTATGATTCATGTTCTAGATTGAAAGAACTGATTTGTACATATGAATTATGAACAAAACCTAGTGGGTCATGGTACTTACACCTGTTCTGATTAATGGCACGGCATAATTCATATACGTTTGATGACCTCTTAATTCAAATCCAGATGATGGATGTAAGTTGCAAAATGCAAACATCTGAAAAAGGTCTTGTGAATTTTTCTAGTTTGCTTCCTCAAAAACAAAAACTACTTTACATGTGAATTTTTCTAGTTTGCTTCCTCTTAAACGAAAAAACTACTTTACATTTTAGTAGATCTAATTTTCATCTGGAAACTAACCATTATGTTTTCTTGCTGCTGTCAATATGGGAGGTCTGCTTCAATGTTTTCTCCTAAAAAATAACTTGATATAATTCTAGTCGTACGTATGTAGGTCTGCATGTCTCTGTGCATACAGCGCTCTGCTCAGTTTTGTGAAGGGAAATGATTTTCAAGCATCAGTATTCAAAATACTTATATACATCATATCTCAAGGGACTCAATATATCTTTGTAATGCAATGCTATGTCCATCCTTCGTCATTTTGTGTTTCTGCATTACCTTCTTAATCATTATTTTCTTATTTAGTTTCTGTTGTGATGCTTGCTATTTGGATATCTGCTTGGCATTATCTTTTGTAACGTGGCATACCATAGACCTTTTATGGCTATTTGAGGAGCTGCAAGGTATTTAACAGATTATATATATTGTTAGGGAAGTATTTCAATGCTCGCTCCAAATGAAATTGCCCATTATTTGATGGCAAGAATGAACTTAGTTATTCCTTTTTTATATGTTCAACTAGTATTTTTTAGTTATTCTATTTTGCAACCTTTTCTCTGCAGGAAAAGGTTGGAAGCACTGAACCGTGGGGTGGCAAAAAGAGAGAGCCGAAATTCTCCAGGGGAAAGCACAACACCTGCAGTTAAGAAGCGGTGGTTCTTTTGGTAGGTTAGTACCCTTTTTTTCTGACTTGCGAAACGTTGTAGCTTATGGTATGTTAATGTCCATGCCATGCACTGATTGCTTTCTATAGTGCTATGCCTCCAAACCAACCATTGTATTTGCTAACCAGTGGATTTTCTTTTATATATATATATAGCTGCAACTTTGAATGTTAAAAAAAATATGGAGATCCATGAGCTGTAAACCTTGAAGATGGGACACTTCGATACCTTGTGAACTTACTATAATCAACGAAATGGTCTGCTAGTTTTCCCCCTCTTGTGCAAGAGTTAACGATAGTCTGGATTGTTTTCTTTACCAATGGAGTAAGTTGACTGATTCACTCAATCCGGAGCATATTGCAGTAGCTGTAGAAGCTGCTATAGCGTATGGGTAGGGTATGCAAGCTGCAAAGGAAGTTTTGTCCAGCTGTACGAGTACGACTATATTGATCCAGATGTTGCGAATAACTTATTAGCTGTACGACTATATCGAATCCTAGCTACCATTTTTTCCACAAGTTTTCGAATAAAGATTGAACAATGAAGTTTGTCATTTGCTATTTACACGCGTAAGAAATTCCAATTAAAATCTGGACATGGATCGTGATTCCTCGCCTTGCCTTGAAACAAACGCCACGTACCTGCACCCCTGTTTCGCGCCCTTTACGCCTCTGCCTTTTAATCGCCTTTGTGCTGCGTCCTCTGCTCTGCGCACCACTTTGCATCATCGCCAATCACCATTAGCTCCTCATAACCATATTCCTTGCGTCGCTTTGCTCCAAGAACACAACGTAGCAGAGCTACAGAGATGGAGTAATATATAACGCTGCTCTGGAGAAATCTTTGGAAGTTGCCATGGAGGAGGACGAACGATGGCGGGAGGGCCACCGTCCGAGCGCCAACAGCCGCGGCTTCTTCAGCAGCGCCCAGCTGGTCAGCATGAACCTCTGCAACAGCACCAACTGCTCTCGCCACCGCGGGAAACAAGAAGGAGGCGAGGCCGCGGCCGCGGCCGCCTTCTCCGCAACCTCGTCCTGCTGCTTGGCCTCCTCGCCTTCCTCCTCTACTTGCGGAGGCGCCGGCGGCGTCGAGGGAGTCGCGGAGGCGGGCGTGTCCTCCTCCTCGTCGGGGAGTAGGCCCAGGTGCAGCCGTGCAGGTGGAGTGCGCCCGCGCGCCCTCGTTCTGCGGGGCGGCGCCTCAAGGACGACAATCTGCCGCACAAGACCTGACCTGACCTGACTTCCTCCATGTCATTCTGTTGTGTCCGTGTAGCGTCGCCGCATGATGATTGACTCGTCGGCCATGGGAATTAATTGGTTCGAATAAATTTGGCTCACTAACTCTTCTCTGCCAGCATTGTGCATTTTCTTCTCATATTTACACTTTACAGGAGATCGCGCGGTGGTGGCACCGCGGCAGACGGCAACGGGTGGTGGCGCCCCCGCACGACAGGGAGCACCCGTGCCTACTGTGTTGTTCGAACCGTACTTACGTCCGAGCAGCATTAGCGCATATATTAGCATTCGTAAAATTTACTTTCTCATCGAGAATTCAGAGATCGAGATCTGCTTGTGTGTAACCACTTCGAGCTAGTCTGTGCAACATTTTCAGTTTGATCACTTTTACGCCGAAACACGGACGAAGGCGCGAGCGGGTTAAATGATTAGCGCGTTTATGACATCATATTATATATAGTAGGAGCAACTACGGCTCAGACATATGGTGGGAGGTTTCCACCGCATGCGATCTCAATGCAAAACAGAGGAATGCACAGTGCAATATTTTTTCTCACGTGGTGCAACATATCAAACAATCACATGCAACATCATCTCAAAATCTTTGAATTCTTATAAAAATAAAAAATCTCAGAACCATATGCAACAATCATATGTAACATTATCAACCATCCGGAGGACGCCAACATATCAAAAAAAAAAAAGATGCAACATATCAGAATTTGTATGCAACATTTTTTTCCCTGTGTGCAACATTTTTTTTGTAGTGTCGCAATATTTTTTTTTTTGCACGTATGCAACATTTGCTCCTCGATGTTGGAGTAGGGCCCTACCTTGCCGGCGAGCAAGTCGAAGCCCGTCTGGCCGATGAACTCCTTGAGGTTGTCGAGCGGCTTGTGCACCACAGTCGGCGATGACCTGCGGACCGGTGGTGCCTTGTGCGTGGCGGGTCGTCGTCGTGGCCTCGATGGACTCGAACGCCCGGCCACGTGGTGGGCGTGGTGAAGTTGCTTTGGCAACTTGCCCACCTTGAGCTTCAAGCGGTGGGAGAAAAGGGGACGAAGGAGAGCAAAGGAACGAGTGGCGGTGGGGAGAAGGGAATGGGGGAGAGGATAAGAAACGAGTGACAGTGGGGAGAAAGGAAGTTAGGTGGGAGGATAAATGCAGATGGTGGAATGAGTGGATAAGAACCGTCCGGTCCTCCAGACGTCAGAGTAGTATTGTTTCCCTATATAGTATGAACATTTTAGTGCGAGCATGAAGTAAAGTACGCAAAGCGTGCAACGTACTCCACACAGAAATGGTTACGGCCATCTATCTATTATATATTATATTATTAAAACAATATAAGCCATCGCATTCACTCTCAAGGTCTAGAAATTTCTACGTTAATTGGTGGAAAAAGAAAAAGATTTACACCATCAATTATGATAGGTCCAGATTATAATAGTCTAGATTTTTTTTTTTTTTTTAAAAAAGTCTATGTCAAATACAATCCAAAAATATTTGAAATTTGATTAAAAATATATTATATTATTAAAGCAACAAAAAGTCATCATATTTGCTCTTAAGGCCTAGAAATTCTCACATTAATCGGTGAAAAAATAAAAAGATTTACACCGTCGATTGTGGTAGGTCCAAATTATAATGGCCTAGATTTTTTTTTAAAAAGAGTCAATATCAAGTACAATCTAAAAATAAATGAAATTGACTAAAAATAAAATAAATTTAACAATTTTATTTCGATATGGATTCGAAAGTAAAATCCCTAAATAATTGCAATTCAAAATAAAAAAGCGAAAATTGGTTTTGTAAACAAATTCCAACAAAATAACTAAATTTTAGATTAAAAATTAAAAGACAATCTGCTATTTGGTTTCTATACGAATTTCACTGCAAAATCCCGAATTAAATAAATTTTGGAATAAATAAATTAAATTAAATTAGCTATTGAATTTGTATATGACCTACAATAAAAATAACTAAAATTGGTAATAAATAAAGTAATTTAATTTCATACAAATTCCTTAGTAAAATCAGTAATAAGTATAATTCAGAATAAAAACTAAACAAAAATTAGCAATTGTATTTGTACAAATTCCAAAAAATAATATAAATTAGGAATAAAAATAAAATACAAATAGCAATTTTATTTTGATATGACATAAAATCCCAAAATAACTGTAATTCGGAATAAAAATTCAAGAAAAATAGACGCACGAGCGTACATAAAGCGGATGAGCAAAGTGCTCAGAGTAGAGATAGTGAAGCCATATGGAATAGCTCAGAGAGAAGTAGGAAATAACTATGTGGTAGAGTATTGCATTGGAAGGGGTGGCAGCTGAGAGATATCGAACAAGAATTAGGGTTGTTGTAGGAGGTTGAAGCAAAAAAAAAAGTTATGACGGCGAAAAGAGATAGAAAACACACCATTCCGTATGGTAGTCAGCGTGTGAGGGGAGATAAGTTCAAGATAGGTCGTTCATGGTGCATCATGTATCTGTGAGCAAGACACACTAATATCATATAAACTAATAAGATAGTTTATCGCACACACAATCAATGTACATAATGGAGAGTTATTACGTTTCTAAGAACTCCAATAACTTATTATCCTCAATGATTTTCTTCCATCAAAGCTCGTACTTTAATTACGTTCTTCAAGTTGTATTTTTTCCTTCAAACTTGTGTTGTCGTTTCCAATGTTTGTAATGCCTTAAAAATCTAAATAGTCTATAAAATATGTAAATATATTCTTAAACATCTAAGTTATATTATTTAATAATACAATCTTTATAACAAATTCGGTCGCACAAATGTGCGGACCATCTGCTAGTTACTGTAAGAAAATCCTAAGCAGAAACTTTCGGACAAGATTGTTTCGGTGCGGAAACTTTTAGACAAAGATTATTTTCAGTATGTGCTTGATTCAACCCTTCTGATCACTGATCTATACGAATATCCACCATAGGGTACCCTATTCTAGAGTGTTCTCTTCTCTCTTCCTTCTTCATTCAGTATTCTCTTGATGATGAGAGAGTAACGCTATTACGTGTATACGTGTACATACACCCTCACTTGGTACTCTCATGTACTGTGTGTAGCATGCTCTGAATGTACTGCTGCCTTGTACCGAACGCATCAAACCTCACTATTTATAGGGAATTGCTATATAACTTCTGACAGTTTTTCGAAGTTAAAACTGTCACTTTTTCTGTTTGTTAGATGTGCTATAAGATTCGTGTTGTTGATGATTCTAACTAGTTCATATAGTTGAAAGAGGAGATTTTTATCAACGTAATGGCTATTTGGCCCCATATGCACGTGAGGGATTTATCTCGTGATGCTTTGAGAAACATCACTCATGACAAACTAATATCTTTTGCGGCTCATCAAGAGACGTTGAGGAGATTTTTATTTTTTTTGTTTTTGTTATTTCTCAACCTTTTCAAAGTACATGTGAAGAACATAACAGTTTTACCACATTGTCGTATTTTGCTGGTATATAATTTTATTTTTTGTCTTTGTTTTTGCTTAACCTCTCAAAGTACATGTGAAGAATATAACGGGTTCACTACATTGATGTATTTTGTTGGTATATAATTTTATTTTTTGTCTTTGTTTTTGCTTAATATCTCAAAGTACATGTGAGATTTTGAATCATGCGATGGAAATATGAGTTATTAAGACTTTCAAGAATAATTACAGTGACCAAGAACAAAAATTACATAAATAATTTACTGTAATTTATGTATAATGGAGTTGTAAATGAATTTTCAGAATGTTTTTAGTTTTTATTTTTACTCAACCTCTCAAAGTACATGTGAGATTTTGAATCATGTGATCGAAATATGAGTTATTAAGATTTTCAAAAATAATTACAGTGACAAAGAACAAAAAATACATAAATAATTTACTGTAATTTATATATAATGAAGTTGTAAATGAACTTTCAGAATGTGACACTTTTTACAAAGAAAACTATAACATTTTGTGTAGACAGACCCTATTTATATGCACAAAACAGTGCAACCAAAGGATGGATTCAGATCATTGCATCCTCTCCGAAAGGGCATATGCCACTTACATCTAACTGCACCATTAACTGCCTTTATTAATTGGCACATGAGCATTAGGGCATGTACAATGGTAGCATCTATTCAGGGGTGTTTAAGGAGAGAGATGATTCCCAACACTTGTATAAAAATATCTCTCTTCCAATGCAAGCAAAATGAGGAAGGTGCTTAAATAGTTTAACTACCTTGTTAGCACTCGTGCAAGCAGCTGTAGTCTTCAATGCAAACCCTTTGTGAACTTGCTAAATGAGCTATCTGCTCACTCCTCAGTGCTCATCTTCTCTCCTCGGACTACTCCCCTCCGTCGCCTTCCCCTCCGCCTCCCCCGCCCCCTGCCCAGCAAACCCCAGCCATGGCGCCCCCTCCCTCTCCCCCGCCTCCCACCTCCTCATCACCGCCTCCCTCCCCAAGCCCTCCCTCTCCTTCCCCTTCACCCTCTCCGGGGCCCGGGGAGGCGCTCGGCGGCGAATCCGGGGCAGGGTGCGGTGGCCACGCGCGGTGTTGGAGGCAGCGCTTGGGGAGAGGTCGACGATCGGCAGTCCAACAACTCCCTCCGCACTACGCCCCAGCCCTCCGCCGACCTCCCCGACTACTTCCTCTGCCCCTTCTGCTGCGAAGTGTTCGGGATCTGCTTCCCCGACGCGGCGTCGTGCTCGCCGCGCTGTCTCTTCCTCGAGCTGCTCCACCTCGCTTGATTGATGCCCTGTACTGCTTGATTGATTGATGCATCGATCTCATGCGCCGAAGGAGATCCCTCCAGATTACCATTTCAAGGACAAGTTCCTCGTTCAAAGCATCGTAGTGCAGGTCTCTCACTGCATGCAGCTGCCCGACTTCTTTTTCTCACGGAAGCTTCACTCCTCTCTCCCGTGCTACCACCGATGTAAGCATCTGTTCGGAAGAAAAAGCGGTTATGCTCGCAAGCACCACCAGGCATCGCTGCAAAATAGGCATCGCGTCCTCTCTCCAAGCACCGTAATAACGTTGACTAAAAAACCGGTTTTTTCTTTAAACATCTTCCTAAGCACCTCTATTGCACATGCCCTTAAGCTTACGTGAACAGCAAGGAGGAACAAACACAAGCCACTTACAAGTTACATCTAACTGCACCATTAACTGCCTTTATTAATGGGCACATGCAAATGAGCATTAGGCTTACATGAACAGCAAGGAGGAACAAACACAAGTTGCAGACGTGCAACTTTCTTCCATGCTTTACACTAAAGAACTGTCCAGTGCGCGCACACACATATGACCATTTAATATGTTAAAAGGAGAGAAGAGGAAGAGAAAACACACTAGCAATAGGTACCCTACGATGGATATATTCGTATGGATCAAGAGAGGACCAAAGTTATGTACTATCTTAAAGAGATCAAAAGGTTGAATCAATTACGTACAGAAACGATTTTTCTAAAAGTTTTCGCTTACAATTTTCTTACAATTGCACCCACGAAAATGTCTTGTCAAACAGTATGATAACTGGATTGTGCATGCAGTGATGCAAGTGTTGTATGGCCTTCAATTATTAACATGCTGATGGTGTACAGTAGCGCATTATAGTAACTGTTCGATTGTCAAAAATTGAGTTCGAAGATTGGGCAAATGTTTGTGGTGGAGTGCTGCCAGCCTAGGCACTGGCCACTAATCACCTACGGCATGTATTGTTTAGCAGTAAAGTAAGCATTCCAGATTTACCGGCAGCTGACAATCAAAACACGTCTTCCAAGTTTAAAGTATTACTTGTCAATTGATATAGTTACGATTAAAACACTATTTTTTATTCAATTTTTAGTACTGCTAAAATTTTAGTACAACTACTTGAGGTACTAAACCAAACAGACCCAATGTCCCGAAGAAGTAAAATCTCTACTTCCTTGGCAGTTTTTTTTACCGCGAAAACGCCGCTCGATGGCAAATTGGCACGTACGCATGTACGTACGTGCGGCAGAGCTCCTACGCACCACAAATTTACAGCTTTAGGGCACAAAAGTTGGAGAACCGTAACTCTACGAGTCTACAACTCATCGTTCCTGAAATCAACGGCGGGGTCGCCCTGCCGGCACGCGCCGTTGGCGGCCAGGCTCTCCAGCCAGAGCTCGTCGCGGACGGTGGAGTCGGCGTCGTTGTTGCGGTGCCACGTCCAGCGCGCCGTGGTCGCGTTCACCACACTCAGCCGGCCGTGCCCGAAGCTCGCCTCCCTCATCACCGAAAGCGGCGCCAACTTGTGGTTCTTCTGAAAGCTACCAACACCAACAAAATGATTTAAAGCAATGAAAAATTGATGTTGCTTATAGAAATGTATCATTGCACTGAAACAAAGTTAAAATCAAGGCATCTTCACTTACTCAAATGCGAGGCCTTCCCTGTTGCCGCCGTCGCCAATGGTGATGTACACTGGTCCACATGGGTTTGCCTCGTTGTTATATACCCTTGTCTGCAACAACAAATCGAGACAAGTCACTCATTAGACGTTCGACAAAATCACACTGACCTGATTTATCATTCCAGCAATCAAGCGGATCAAAATATCAAATCGGAGGCAAATTAAACTACTACTCACGAAGCGTTCGTAGGCGTGGACATGGCCGGCGAACACCACGTCGACGCGGGCCTCGTAGAGCAGGCGCTCCATGGCCATCCTCATGGCCTCGCCCTCGCCCTCGTGTGCCGCGTTCGTGTTGTACCAGGGGGCGTGCAGCAGCACGACGAGCCACGGGGTCGCGCGGCGGTCGACCCCGGCGAGGTCGCGAGCCAGCCACCGGTACTGGTCCGAGCTCGAGCTGAAGTTGGCGTACGAGCCCAGCATGAAGACGTGGACGGCGCCGCCGGCGGCGTCGAAGGAGTAGTAGAGGTTGGACGCCGAGCCGCTCTCCTCGTACGGCATCCGCCACCGCGTGCTGTACGCGGAGAACGGGCGCGGCGAGCCCGGGAGCGGCATCGCAGCCTCCACCTCGTGGTTGCCCTCGGTGACCATCCACGGCCGCCGGCTCGCGTACTTCTGCACGAACCGCCCGAACGAGTCCCACAGCGGCTGCTGGGCGTCGGCGTAGGAGAGGTCGCCGGGCACCAGCAGCATGTCGTAGTCCGACTTGCTGACGTGGGCCAGCGTCGACGCCGTCCATTCGGTCTGTCCAAGGTCCCCTGCAGATTAAATTTCGTACATTTGATTTAGACCATTGATTTTTATGATTGGACGGCCTACACAGCGTGCAACCTACCTATGAGGGCGAGCTCGATTGGGAGAGCGGCCGGAGGGGTCTTGAGGGTGAACTCGTCGCCTACCCTGCCGCACCGGTAGTAGTACACCGTGCCGGGATCCAGCGGGCCGATCTTGACGTGGTGGATCTTGCCGGAGGAGTAGAGGAAGTAGCGGTACGAGGTGTGGTCGCCGGTGGCCGACATGGTGTAGTTCCCGGAGGCCTTGCCGTACTCCACCACACTCTGCACGTGCTTGTCGTCCGTGATCCACGACACCCTCATATGGTTCGCCCCGACAACCGATACATGGACCTAAATGCAGAGCACGCATCATTTCCCATTAGGCGCTGCTGCAAAAGATTGCATTGTGCATGAACTCTCGTGTACAACAATGGCGGCCGTGCAAGGCGTTGCATTTTAGTACCTGTTGAGGATGGGATGCGGCCTTGGTGTGCTCCGTGAGGATGACCCGCCCCGGTGGAGGCCGGACATACTCGGCGGCGGCGGAGACGACCAGCGTTCCGACAACCAGGAGGATGCAACTCGTCGTCATCTTCTTTGGCTGCAGCGCGTCTTGCACAGGCGGCAGTAACCTGGGATCGACATCGATCGTTGTACATGGACCATATAGTGTGGGGTGGCAACGGCGCGTTGTCAATGGCGTCAAGGAATGGGAATGACGTGATGTGATGGACGGTCTTGTGCAGGCTTTCACTTGAAGCGTTGTAGCGCAGAGCGGCCGGTGTGGTGCTGAATCCTCCACCGCTCCACGGCAACCTTTGCTTGGCGGGGACTTCTCCACGCGACCCACTTCACGTCCCTCGCTTGAAGCATTTGCATTGCGATCGCGGTGCAGCCGTGCAGGCCAGAGCAGAGCAGCACTACCGGGATGGAGATTCCGTGTAAACGCAAGACAGCAAGAGTGGTCTTCTAAATTGTTTAGTTGGGGCGGGACTGAAACGTGTGAGAACATGCATCCCGGATAGGGATGACATTCTTGTTCGATTACTCGCGCACCCGCAGGAAAAAACCTTAGGGAGTGTCTATACAACATGCGACTGATTTTTTCTTGGAAATCAGTCACTTTTTTGAGCCACCAGATAGAGATCTAATGCCTCAGATATCACCCCTATCCCTATATCCCTAACTCAATCTCACTTTTCACACTCTCTCCTTTTCTCCCACCAATCACATAGCGCATTATTCGCAAGATGTATAGCAGTTCTCAAAACCTTAATAGAGGTAGGTATATTTCTTTTTTATTGCCTGCGGACATGTTCATAGGGTGACCCTGCTCGACTAGCAAACAGGCACGAGCATAAGGGAGCTCCACCCCGTACACGTTCTGCCCGATTACCCGTCAACTTCTACTGACAGGTGGGCCCCACAGTGGGCACCCGCAGGCGATAGATATGGGCAAACAAAGTCTACCTGTCGCGGATGACAGGCGTCGTTGCTGATAGAATTCCTGATGGGCATAGGTATAGGGAAGCTTCATCCATAACTGACGCGCCCGATTGAAATCCCTAATCTTGGACCGCGTGATATGTGCGAGCAAGAACCATGTCGATTGCGAGCTTGGAGCTTGACCTCCATCTCGCTATTTAAAAATTAGAGTTGGTTGTCGTCCGTCTTTCTTATCCTCCCACCTGTCACTCTGGCGACATGTGGATCACGTTATCGCGAAACTATCTCTCGTATAGTGCACTCCTCCTCCGCCTCTCCTAGCATTACACGCAACGCCGCCGCGCTTCCTCCTCCTTTGTGCTCTCGCCTCACTCCTCTCTTCTGCTATGCTCGCGTGCGCCCGCCTCCCCCCATCGCGCTTCCATCTACGGATCAGGACGAGCCTCATTTCCTCCTCTCGCCTTGCTTTGCGCTCCACGTATCTTGACGAATTGAGATATATTATATCTACTTTAATTGATAAACTATTACATTCATAAGATGTTTTGTAGCAACGCGCAGGCACTTAACCAGTAATTAGAAAGATCATAACGCTTTTGGACACCGCTCTGATCGGACACCTCATATTGTAATCAAGGCCCAATGCAAGTAGTGATTATTCCTGCGCCAATTGGGCTAAAAAAGGCCGCCAGGACTATATCTGCAGCTTTGTTTCGGGCTTCTTTTAGACTGCTGAGCTGTGGCGCTTTAACGATGGGTGGGCTTGCTAGTCCGGCCCGGTCAGTCAGTTCCCTGTAAGCTGTAATGTGAACATGTGATCAATCCTGAAGAATAGCATGCAGAAAAAGTGTTTGTAAAGAACAGCTCTGCATACACAAGCCGTTAACCATTTCGTAAGTCATTTCTCGTACTCTTTTTTTTTTATTAGATCTTATTTTTTGTTGATGTGCCTGCAATCCAAACAACAAAAAGGGATTTTTTTTTTTTTTAAAAAAATATTGCAAGCAACGCCAAGGTCTATATTATGACTACATTTTACCGAGAGCACACATCCGTCATACTTCTTGGGATCTACCGGGCAAAATGGGCTCTCAAGAGGTTATATGGCATATTCTATAACTTGCAGAATTGGTGTTCATGTTGATTCAGTTGACTACATGGAAGTTGATACTGAGCAACATGCCATTTTTGTTTTCATATTTTCCTAATGCGCGTGAGCAACATGCCATTTTTGTTTTCATATCGAAAAGGAGTGTTTTTTTTTACCGGCCTAGCTTTCTCGGTGTCTACAGTACCGGACAACCAAACGAGCGCCTGTTCGGACCTTCCTCGGTTCTGTCGGGTTGGACTGGACTAGATCAGATTGGTGCCCTGCCATGCATAACTCGCAATCGCCTTTTTCCCTGGCCATCTTAATTCCGTGTTTTTGGTCGTCTCTCCATCATCATTCCATCTGTTCTGCAACCTTTATTTTTCCTCTTTTTTGCAATGCATTCGGCAAACCGAAAGCTGCTACTGCAAACGAAGCAAGTAGGCAAAGTAGCTAGCTAGCTAGCTACCTCCTCCTGCACGGTAGGGGTCCTCTCCGGACCGTCCGATGGAGATTGCGCGGCCACGTTCCACGCCCCCTCCCCCCACTTTGTTCCCCTGCGTTCGTCGTCGTCGTCCTGGCGTCGATCGATCGCGAGGAGGAGGAGGAGGAGAATCCTAATTAAGTGTAGCAGGCAGCAGATCGGTCTCGGTCTCACCGGCTGCTGCACGCACGTTGCGCCGTTGCCCCCCCTGTGCGAGTGTTATTCAACCGCGCCATCATCCGCGGCTCAGCCGGCTTCTTCCCTCCCTCCCCGCTGCGAGCGAGTCAGTCGCACAATTAATTCCCCACCCAAAGTATATCCAATCATTTTGGCTTCTTTTCCTCAGATGCATCATGCCCAATGGCAGGGCTTCTCAGGACCAGTCGAGCTAAGCTCGAAATCGAGCTCTAGATCGACCGTGCGTGTTTGGCGCTGGCTGAAATCATCCATGCGATAAAAAAATTGGACTCTAGCATTGCAAATTTCGTGCCTTTTGCCGGTCCGATCGACCTGGCCCGACGTCCACATCAGGGAGAACATGCTCAAGGAAGATTCGGCGCTCTTCTTTCGCACCCGTGCTGATGTGCGTGGCCGGCCGCTAGTCAAGCTTATGTCACGCACACGCGGGTACGCGACACATGATTCCCTCGCCCTAGCTGGTAGCTAGCTTAGGCAACTGTTGCGATGCCGACACGATCGAAGCCGTGTCAGGCCGAGGAGAGCGTGGGAGGCGACCGGCCCCCTGCAGAGCATGAGTTCAACACGCAGCAGGATGAAGTGAGCAACATGATGCATGCATGAACAGTGCAGTGCAATCCATCTGCCTCCCTCCCGTGCGAATTAAACAAGTGCATGAACAAATGCAGCGCAGGTCCTGTCACGGCAAGACCATCGATGGCGATGTCCGGAGCGTACCTGTGAAAGGGCATTTACTGACTCGTCCAAAGTTCAGCAACGTCTAAGCGGCTCCACCGAATTGCCGGCCTCAGTCCAAATCCGATGCAATTCGTGAGCGGACCTGTTGGTACGCACAGCATCGGTCCTTTTCGACCCCGGCCCTTCCGCACTGCTCATCTCGACGCGGCCGGGGGGGAGCTTGATTAGCTAGCCCCGGAAGCGCCAATCTGTCGCTCTTGCCATTTTCGAGCGGCAGCTCAGCTGCAATTGCGCCCCGGAAGCGGAAGATCCAAGCGGACAGCTAGCTTTCAGCTCGGCTAACGCAGGCCAGTTCACCGATCACTCCACCAGACCAGACCTAGCCACGCGCGCCGCGCGCACATGTTGCTGCGCTGTTGCGCGCTGCACATGTTGCCACACGCGCGTCGGCACATCAGCATGCACATGTTTTTGTTGCATGCACTCGGCTGGCTGTCTCGGCGAATGCTGCGCGTCGGCATGGCGATGATACGGGGAGCGCGCGCACGTACGTACAAAGATGCCCCTCTCGGCCTCTCCTCAGCTCGGCTGCCATGATGGGGAGGGGGCGCAGGGCACCCGGCCTTGTTTGACTCGAACAACGGAACAAGTGGCCTGGGGGCAAACACTTCAATGGAATGCACCGGATTGCATCCTACTTAGGAATGGCAACGGGGTTATTCCCCGTCGGGGAGTGGTTGAACATCCTCATCCCCGAGAGACGAAAAATTCTCCGTTCTCATCCCCATCCCCATCCTCGGATGCTATTCTGCCCCCTCCCTATCGGGTTATCGGGCCCACAGGGACCATACCCGCAAGTTGGATCCCGAAAGAAAAGAAAATAAGATTCATAATGTTATAAAATGAGTATAAACATTCACATGCAATACCAAAGTGACAATATTTTTTGATTAATTAGCATCTGGAAAGTAAAGGATGCAAATAAGATTATCTGGCTATCGCCTTATCGGGTTGTGCGGTACTGGGCTAGTGGTCTACATATCTTATCGGAGGCCATGCGAGTAACGGGGATGGAGAGTAGGGGAATATCCCTATCCCCACTTCACCCGATGGGGGAATTGTATTTGCATATTAGCATCCTCGTGGGGGAAAGAAATAGCCCCATCCTCATCCCCTAATGGATGAATTCTCCGTCAAGGAATGGGAAATAGGGCTCCATTGTCATCCCTAATCCTACTATAGCTCATACACGGCACTCGTACCTCACATTGGTGCAACAAGGAACGGCCCGCTGCTGTCGTTCAGCAACTGCCTAGCTAGGTTTTCCCCCCGCTTTGGTCTTTGATCTGGAGCGTCCGTGTGTGGTTCTTTGATTGAACCGTCTGCCTGGTTTGCAAATTCGCCAATTCGTGAACCTCCGTAGAGCAGTGGGTCCTTTCCTGCGTTCGACCCTAGCTTTGGTGTGAGTGAGTGCTCTGCTCAAGCTAGATTCTTGAAGCTAGCTAGCTGCAGGGGGATGTACCGATCTACGTAGCCATGCATGTGCCGTGCAAAGATCCAACACCTCTATCGATTGCTGCGGTAGAGTAGTCACCATGCTACACTACAGAAATACTAACGCCTCTAGACAAGTAGACATCAGGCACGCGTACACCCGTAGACCCTCAGCTATAGCTTGCGGCTGCGTACCTCGGCCCCTCCTTGCTTGCTTTCACCATGTGAGCAGCACGGCATGGGATCAGGCCAGCTGCATATGCAGGAAAATTTGCTGCTTACGGACGGGGGCTCAGCTCAAGTCTGCTCCATGACAATTTTTTCGCCTGACCTGACACGGCTAACATGTTCGCGTTTCCTTGCGCTAGCTGGTATGCATGGGGGGGAAAAAGTTTTCCAAGGAGCGAATTGATACGCCACATTGACCGACCCCTGCTGCTTTTTTGCGAAAGCCCATTCATTATGCTCATGCATATCTAACTTTCTGTCCTCTGCTTCCCTCTGCCCATGTACTTCATTGCATCTGCCTTCCATCATGTCTTTCTAGAAACCATGCAGCTCATTATTTGCCCTGATCTGGTGATCAGGGCAACAGCTTCTTCCTGGCGCAGCTTTTTATTCGAGAAAGGTCGATTTATATTATATGTAGCGGAAATAGAACAAGAGGAAGCTTCACCCCGTTATGATTTTGAAATACTCCCTCCGTTCCACGTCTTTTTAAGGATTTTGCACTTCAACTAAGGCACACGTAGAAATGATCAAATCGCTCTCGTTCATTAGCTCACTTATTGCTTTTGGATAATGTGTGTCACTCTAATTCATAGTGGCAAATAGCATTGGGATTTTCCCCGAGGAAAACGGCCAAAAACCATTATTGCATTAAAGATGGCAGAAGGTTACAAACAAAAGAAAAATAAACCGAAACAAGAGAAAACAGAAGAAAAAGAAAGGAGTTCATCCCGGAGGATACTTAATCAAATAGTATCCACAGGGCTCGCTTGCTTAAGCTGGTCCTCTGACGATAGTATCCTCCCCGCCTGGTAGGTAGATCTTGAGCTTGGTGGCCCCACTCTACGTACATGCTCAGGCTTCTTTCTTGATCACGGAAAGTAAACCTAATGGTGTCTGTCTAAGATGTTGAAAAATCCGTCTACTTTTTTTATTTCCAAATGTACCACAGGATAAGGACTATCAACGAGGCTTGGCCTTTTCTACAAATTCCATGCCCAGAATGGAAGAGGTATGTCCACTAGTCAACCATTTGTGATCGTGGTGTCCATTGTGAGGGGTTTAGGTTAGGTCGCTTCACCCATGCTGCCCCAGAGACCAAAACTGTCTGACGAAAGGACACTCAACGAACAAATGCATAACCGTTTCCGGATTGCTTGTACATAGAGGACACCAAAGTTGTCTCAAAATTGTAAAATAACATGTATTTGAGAACAAAATTTAAAAGCTGGAATGACGTGTATTTAGGAACGGATGGAGTAATAAATTATACAATTGATGTGCATTGGGTGGTCTTCCAGTATAATGGAGGGAGACATGAATCTAATGGTTGACACCATCACGAGCTTGTACACAAAGCACAAGCAGTTTGGCAACGGCAGCAACTACCATCTATTGGCTACATTACATATGCATCCTACACATTAACTTTTCCAAACTTGCTTTGCAATGCATAGTGTTTGTTCTTAAAGATCAGATGGAAGAGGAAAAAAACAAAAGCCAATCTTAGCCAAATCGAGTAAGATTGCTTTTCATTTCCTTGATCATGATCAAGTGTGTTATAATATGTGTAGTAGCTGCCTCCGAGTGGGCAGCTGCATCGATAAAGCTTTCGAGTGGTGCAACAGATTGAGAAGGGAAAAAAAAGGCGAGGATGGGATGAGCACGAGAAGGGGAAATCCAAATGATGGCTTTGCTTTTAATTGGTGATCATGGTTGTACACTTGTACTTCCCTGGGATCTTAATTGCCTGTCTCCACGGGCAGCACCAGCTGCACGCAAGCAGCAGGGCAAGACGAGCCCATGCATCTATTGAAATGGTGTTATGGTGGAGGTTGCTAGTTGCTACTACTACCATGTCACAGGAATCATTGCACACCACCAGTATCTAGGATTAGCATTGCTGCAGTGGAGTTCGATCGATCAGCACGACCTTAAAGCCCTTCCAATAACAGATTGGAGTAAATTGCCTATAATTTCTCTCTTCAATCCCTTCAATTTTTCATGCTCATCAATTGTAAAAGAATGTTTGTAAGCTCGATCTGGGCTGTCAGTTGTAAGCCGGGATGGTCTAAAGGTATGTTTGGGACAAAATGATTTTAAAAGGAAACGTACATTTCCCGCAGGATTTATATAGATTTCATGTCCCAGACGGGGCTAAAGCTCGTGCAGTGTCCTTCTCAGTCGCTGAAGGGACTACATCAAATTGCCTCTCCTAGAGAGCTGACACACTAACGGGTTACAATGGGGGCAGAAGCGTAATTTGGCTGATCCGGCTACGTCGATGTCCCCACAACGATCCATCTGCAAGGGCCAAACATGAGTTTAGGGAGTGCATTAGCTCCAGAAATGGCTCTCATATATACAGCCCAGAGAGTCCAGGCTGTCCAACATCATTACCTCCTCTTTTTTTCTCCCTCTCCTTTCTTCTGCCCCTAGACCATTTCTGCAGTCATATAGATTTTCCTTCAGAGATTATGTTTCTTGTAACAATCACATTCAGCGAGAGGCTTGCAAAAAGCAGGAGGTGAAATGGGCCAGGAAGAAAAGGGGTAAAGAAGGAAGAAGAAAAAGGAGAAGCATGCAGTAAATATTGGGGGTGAGAGGAGGGTGAAAAAAGCCAAAGTTGTAAGGGCATTTCCAATAGTTTGATACTATAGCTTATTACTAGAGGAGAGAGAATGATTGTACGAGGTTTTTGATACAACCACTCCAATAGTTTGTATCTTTAGTTTGTTACTAAAGTTTGCATCTAGACGAGATAGAATGAGATACCCTGCTATTTTCTTGGTTTTCGAAAAAGAGATGATACTTGCATGAATATCAAGCTCATTATCTCTATTCCCTCTCTCTCTTCCACTAAAAAACCAGGAATGTCGTAGCTACAGCATCGAACAAACTTGCTTGTTGGGAGTGCCCTAGGCATTCAATTTGGGGGGAGAGGGGATCATGATCACCAGAGCGTGGTATTAAAGGAAGGGGGTGCAGTAAGTAATAATAATCCTAGCAAAAGAGGAGACGAAAAAAAAATAAAAGTCGGAGGAGGAGGAGAGGAAGAGGGGTGGTGTGTGATGATGAGCGAGGACCCGGAGATGAGCCATCATTACGAATCTTGGGCCGGCCGAGGCCCATCATCATCATCATTTGAAGCCCCCTCTCCTCGTCGTACCCTCTCTCGCTCGCACCATCTTGACACGCACTGTTTCACTCGCTCGCCATTTGGTTTGGCCACCTAAACCACTAAAGCTCTCACCAGCACAAATCACTGCGCCTGTCCCCTGCAAAAGTACAGAAAGCATGCGACGGAACGCAGCGCGCTGGTGACCGGTGAGAGGCCATGCACGTTGGGTTTCTGGAGATGTCGCGGCGGTTCACTTGCTGGCAAATGAGAGCTGGGTTGGTTACGATGGTCCTTCAAGTGTGCTTTAGGACTCATACAATGATTTTTCAGGTAAGTATGTCCTGTTTTGTGGAGTGCTCGGTGGTTGAGAAGCAGGGACCTCTCCGGCAGCTGCAACACTAGCCTGTCTGCTTGGAACGCGGGAAATCCACCTGAATTTTTATAAGAAACACCGCAATTCCTTCGTGTTTTCCACGAAAACTCGTTCCAAACAGGCGCAGGCACTTTCAAACACAATCCGTAGTAAATCATATAGGAGGGTGTAGATCAACGAGAGGGGGGTGTGCTAGTATTATCAGCAAAGCGGATTATTATTTATATATATATATATATATATACAAGTTTGCTAGTATCGTGGACGTGGAGTACTCGCCGTCGCGGCGCGGCGCGGCGCGACGACGGTAAGACACGGGCCGTGCGAGCGTGACGGCATGGTGGCGCGTACAAGGAAAACGCACCCACCATCACGTGAGGCCAACCTCCACACCCCAACCTCATCATTAGCCACCATTTAAGCCTGCCGCCTCCTTCGTCTCCTCCTCCCCTGCCTTTTGCCGTCCCCTGCGACCATGCATGATACCCTTCTGTCCTCCCCTCTCCTCACGTTCAAAGGACTCATGAGAGCGCCCTCGTACGTGCAGCGCCAACACGTGGACCCCGGCGCGTCGCCGGCGGCCCGCGTGTCAGCGAGAGAACCCGAGCGTTTGTTTGAAGCTCGGAAGAAAAAGGGAGGGAGGGGGCACAGCTATGAACTACGAAATGAGGCTTCGTGTGGCTATAAATAAGCCCCACCACCCACCGCAACGAGCAAGCACACGCACAGGCAGAAACACACCGCATCACACACACAACAAGACTTCTCCTCCCCTTTTGCCTCTCCCTGCCCCCACAGCAATCTCATAGCCTCATCACACTGCCTCTGCTACTTGAGCTCTGCTTTAGTCTCCATCTCCCCAGCAGCAGCAGCAGCAGGCACTCAAGCGGCGTCCGGCTTCCAACAAGGTGATGCTCTCACTCTCACCACTCTCTTTTCGGCGGTGGTGATGTGCTCTTGCATGCATGCACAATCATGTGTGCCAATGGGGCCTCCCCTTTCTTGGTGTAACACTAGGTGGTGCTTGCATCCCTTTTTGTTTGTTTCTACTTTATATCTTGCATAGTTGCATGCAATCTGCCGCCTCCAATGCCTTTGGTTTGTTTATGTCTTGACATCTTTGCAAGTTGCTACTATATTCTATTTGTAGCTGCAATAGCATGTTAACATGGGTGTAACTGTAAGGATATGTTTAGCATGGGTAACCCTCCCCTTTCTTTATTATATAGAAGCTTCAGTGGTTGACATATGCTGCAGCCCACTGCTAGTATTCTGTTTGTCTTACAGTGTGCATAAGCATAACATAGCTTCTTACCTCTGAGGATGTTGCCACAGCAGGGACACCCTCCTGGCTGGGTATCCTGGATAATTTATTGGATCTCGAGCACGATACACTTCACTGTTTCAGCTTCCATGTCTTCTTTCCTGCAGTCATAGCAGCATACATATAACATGAGTTACATGACTCAAGCATGCAACCAAAAAAACGAATATTGTAACTGAAAGTCTGAAACAGGGCCCACATAATGGTGCCATGGCTGCTAATTTCGTTATCCTGTTGGTAGCAGGCAAGATGGACAGGCTGAACGCGAAGCTGTACCTGCAGAACTGCTACATCTTGAAGGAGAACGAGAGGCTGCGCAAGAAGGCGCAGCTGCTGAACCAGGAGAACCAGGCCCTGCTCTCCGAGCTCAAGCAGCGGCTCGCCAAGACGGCGGCGAACAAGGCCAACGGCAATGGCAATGCAGCGGCCGGCGTCCATGCACCCCTCCCTGACCTCAATGCTGCTCCACCGGCGAACGCCGGCCATGACAAGGCGGCGCCCATGTCCAAGAAGGCGGTGGCAAACTAATGCATCTTGTTACTGTCATGGGCTTGAGTTTGTAGCCATTAAGGGCTTAGCTCTGAATGTTAGGGATGTTTTTTTAGTTTTAGCTATGGAACTGAACGCCTACTGATATGTAGCAGGGCCTGATGGACGGATAGCTAGATCAGCTAGGAGTATATACATAGTTGGGTCATTGTGTGCTACCTGGCAGTGGTGTTTGAGCAGCTCTTGCTTTTCTGTCCTGGCTTCTTTAGCACGACTTGAGCTAGAATGTGCCAATCTAATACATGATGCTACCTTTGGATTCTGCCTTCTCTTTATCTTCAAAAGTTCATTATGCTAAGTTGTTTTAAGTGAAGTTGAACAATTTCAAATCAAGCAACGGCAAGTTGTGAAATAGGACAGATCATTAATAGGCATGAAAAAAAAAACAAAAGGGTATAAATCGCATGGTCTTTATTTGAGATAGCCTACCAAACTGTACAAGTAACGAATTGCCAGTGTCACAGTACAAAACGAACTGGGGCTGATGCCCTTTGTCTAAAAAAATATACAAGTAATATCAAGGTCCATGGTGCAGTATGTAACAATGCAAATGCAGTAGTTCACACAGAAAATATACTAACTTCCAGCATAACAGTTTACTCTGCTTTCATTTGGAGCAATCAAAATCAAGGTCGAAGCGAACAGTCGCCAGCACTTCTGTCATCATCTACATTAATCTGCCAGCGAGCAAAGAGAGGTAATCTCCAATATCCTGCCAATGAGCAAAAGGGCATCTCAGCATGTGAGAAACACAATGATTTCAAGTGTATCTTAATTACATTAGCCGTCAACATATAATAGGCTGACCATTTGAACTCCATTATTAAGCAATTTGACTACACTAAAAAAATTACATCTTGTTCTTTCAGAAAGGGACCAAGTTATACCTTGGTGATAGATGTATCATTTGGTAATACCGTAATATCAGTAGAATATTGGGTGATGCAAAAAGTAAAACCTTTTCCTTCTCTACATTACAATCAGTGAATTTTACACAATAGAGCATTGCACTGTCCAATTTGCTCCCTAGCCACCAAGTTCTATTAGAACCAAAATAACAAAAAAACATACTGTAAATTGCCCACAGTCGCTAGCTCAACATTCCTGTGCCGCACATGCAAGAACCATCATGCATTTGCTTATCATGGCCTTGTTTTGTCCCACATATCCAAGAATCCAGGAGCTATTTGACAGAACATACATATCCACCCTTCCTCGATCACATCAACATAGCATCCTGCTCAGCTGTTCCCTTGTACAGTTGTAGCACCAAACATACACCTAACTACCTGAGCCCTCCACCCAACCGTCACCGTGATACTAGCACAGGAAAGACACGGGACTTACAAGAACTTGTTATGATCCATAGACCAGTACAGACTATCTGCAAGTGAGTCATGCCAGTGTGCAGAAAGAAGAAGGATCTATATGACATAATGACGTTTACACAAGTTGGATGTTGATATCAGTCTCAGCCTGGTTGCACTTTCGCCCCTTGGTTGAGAAGACATTAAAATAATTCTGGATTATAGAAGAGCTATCCAAATGGAGTGAAAACTATTCTTTGCTTCCACAAAAGATGACATGCATGAGTGCATGACTAGTAAGCAGGACCTCTTGCTTTCATGGGCCATGATTTTAGCCTACATTCCCAAAAAAAAATACCGCATGAGCATATTTAAGAGTTCAGTTAGGGACCATCTGGTCTGGGCAGCCTATACAAGAAGCCAAACAAAAATCTGTATGCAACCTGGCACCTGCCAATTCTGTAAAATACTTGCTCTTCACTATGAAAATGATTGTTTTGGATGTCAACAGATGCACATTATGAACAAGGACAAGTAGAAATGAGTACAATTGCACAAGATCATTGTGAAACAGCGTCAGTTACGAATCATGTATCCCTTACATCAAATGCATCCCAACAGATAACATGTAGGTGGTAAATTAGCTCTCCTGTAGCTATGTTACAGTAAAAAATAGTCTTGCATCACTATCCACAAAATACAAGTTAGCAACAATTGAGAGTAACATATTGCATGTCATTGTCTTGTCTGTAACATGACCATACTAAAATTTCTTCTGGCAGATTATATCTGAACCATGATCTTATCGTGCATACTAATATTTTATGTTTACACATGGCAGTCATGTAAATTTATTGTCGTGTAATAACCACTTACCCACGAGGAGATGTAGGCCAACCTGAGGAACTACATATTCAGACTTGTCACATCCATGATTTAGGATACAAATACAAGTGTGGTCATTGTTGTTTACTATAATACTATCACCTGATCAGCCAGATTTACAGCAGGAGTGATAGAACAACTGCTTTGCATAATCAGTTGTCATCAAACTATCTTCAGTCAGTTGGTTTTCACTGTTCAAGAATTAAAATGTGACACCACTCTTAACATGAGAAATGCTAGTTTCTTGCAAGGGGAATGCACTAGTACACCTAAACCAGCATCTCGTTAAAACTATCAGTGTCACGCAAAACCCTCACACTAAAAAGAGGAAAGACGAGTCGTAACTTAGCAGGTCAAAAGTAACATTTATCCAGCTGTTTTCATTGGCTTTGCCCAAAGGACGTTAACCAAAAGAGAATCAAATCATCAATGTTCTACCAGAACGAGAACTTCGGCCCAGATAGGCAAAGCAAATGTTGTTAGATTTAATGACCAGATAACATGAAATCTCTAGTACAGCAGGCCCTAGCATCCACCATGTGGCCACAATCCAAACTCGACGCAAGCCGACCGAGCGCCAAGTCAGCACATGTAAGGCTCAACTCGCCCCGGGACCAGCCACAAGCGGCCAGGTAGACAGAGAAATCTGTATTGATGGCAACACCACGATAACACCTGATTAACTGTTTGAACGACCCAGTTTACTGCCTCCCCACACCACAAACATAATGATCACTTGATACAGGCAGGACGCACAACTTGAGCAATGCAACAAGCGGCGGAATGAGCATAGTTTCCTATAATTTCTCCACAGAATCATTCGGCACGGCCGCATCCAAGAACCCTCACGGGCGTTTTCTACTCCTAGTACTGATCGCTTCTGGTAATTGACTAAAAGGAGTCCGCGCCGCGTAAGCAAGAGTCACATTAGCAAGGGGATTCGTCGCGGGAGCTTACCAGGTCGGTCGGTGTGGCTCGCCGCCGGATACCGGCGGCCGGCGGCCGGCGAAGAGGGGTCGTCGATTCGTTGTTTCCGAGACCAGGCTCCAGCGTCTCCGGTTTGTTCGTTCTCGTGCGCCCAAATCGCCAGCCCGAGCGGAGCGGACATCTAGATGGGCTGTGGAGTTGGTGGGCTTTCAGTAATGGGTAACGCAATTTATGGGCTTTTTCGGGCCGGCGTGGCCATACAGCCGGGCTAAAACTTACGCCCACCGGTTTTTCTATCCTTTTTAGCCCGCCGACCGCGAGGCCCGCCCGCTTTATCCCGCGGAGGCGATGGCCGTCGCGGCGCGCCAGACCCCTCGCTCTCCATCCGCCGCCGCCGCCGCCGCCGCCACCACCACCACCACTACCTCCGCCCGCTGGCAGCCACGAGTTGGTTGCCTCCCACAAACTCGAAACCCGCGGCGTTTCGAATTCTCTGCTCCACCCACCCGCGACGTCCCAAACTTTCCAACCTTGCCCACGATCGGTTGCTCCACCGCCGCAGGTTGGTGGAGGCGGCATGCGCCCTCATCATGATTTACTGCACCTGCCGCGGGAGCGACTATGTGCCACTTGGTGATCGACCGGTTCCCTACTACTTCTCTAATTTCTGTTCGATTAAGGTGGTAAGGGTTCGGTAGCAATCGGAGTGAGTAGATTGGATATGCAATTTATGAGAAGGAAACCACCATTACTCTCTTTTGTGGGAAAAAAGTTGCAGTTGCAATAGGCTTTAGAAATCGTTTCAATAATATATGTTCGATCTGAACTACATGTAGTCGGGCGTGCGTTAGACAATTTGACCAGTTATTTGCTTGAAGTATTGTAACAAACTCTTCTAAGTATTCCCAAAATGGAGGGGATGATACGTTCCTGATTAGGAAGTATAAGAGACAGATATTTACTGTAGTTGCGACGCACAGAAACAATTAGATTCTTTCTGTGACATTTGTATTCGTCGAAAGCGAAAACACAAATAATTGGTTGTGGTTTTCCGAGAAACGTGAAGATTTCTGTTGTATCTGATCGTCCTAACGTATGCATCATACATAATCGGTACGCGGGTTTGTTGAACGCAATAACTCAGCTATAAGAAGAGGGAAAACGGGCCACTTTCGTGAGTGGATCTGTAGAGCAGGTAATGCATGAGGCACTTGTTGTAAACTTTTACAAGCAGTTTCACAACAATGACTTGGTGAACTTTTTCAAACGGCAATGCAATCAGAATCAGCAGAGAAAGCTTGATGCACTTTGAAAAACTCAGGATGAACGAACGATGATGCATAGAAGGGAGGCAGCGAAAAAACCCGTTACAAACGCTGACAATCTTCTCAAGGCATTGCCGAGTTACCCACAGATCGTCTTAGTGTGACGATAAAGACAGGAGGTGAAATACTTCTTGGACTGGATTGAGTATGGGGCTAAGGTGAAGTGGTTGTTGTTATATGATAAGGATGGTGCTCGGTATGATGTCATGACAACGACTTTAGCTGAGGTGAATAATTGGGTCATGCGCAACGTGAGATGCCTCCCTTTAGTTAGTATTGTGGAGGTAATTCTGCGCAATACTACAAAATACTTTGTTGACTGAAGCAACAACGTGTCGCTCTCCACGGTAAATTACAAAGCATTGTACTCCGTCATGATCACCAAGTACATGAAGGAGAAGAACAAGAAGGGTGAGATACACAAGGCATTCAAGTTGGGCACAAGGAGATATGCTTGAGGTACTTTGCGGGGAGAAAGGGCGCCGCGAACGAACCGCAAGAAGATCATCCACGAGTGCACGCTACGTTGTGCTAATTGCATATGCACTTGTAATAAGCCACCTCTTCAGCATATGCTATGCTCACATGCGATGGTCGTATGTTAGACGGTGACGCAGCATCCCGCCTAATACGTTTATGAACATTTCACCAAAGAAGAGGTGATGCAAACCTGGAATGTAGAGCTGTATGGTTACGACGTGGTTGATCATTTCACCGACCATCCTACCTAGGAGCAACTGATCTGAGCCATGGACATTGCTAGGCTGAAGGGAAAGGTTGGCCGATGGCAGAGACGACATATCAAGAACGACATGGACGAAATAGAAGTCGGACATTGTAACATCCAAATTTCAGTTGGCAAGAAAATTTCAGAAGTTATATTTGTTCAAAAACTTTCAATCTCCAAAAACTCCCAAAATCTCTCCCTAGGCTTAGCCTACCGCTATCTCTGCTTGCTCTGAGCACCCCCACCGCATTCCCGGCTCCGGCTCCCTCGCCCCCACGTCCGCCTACTGCACCAACTCGCCACCATGTCAGCAGGTGTCCCATCTCGGCTCTCCCGTGTCAACGCCCGTCAAGGTTTTGCCCCGGCGATCGTGCCCTTTCCCCTGTCCTTTCCCTTCTTTCCCGCTGCTTCCCTCCCCAAATCCTCCATCTCCCGTCCCCTCCTTGTTCCTCCGTTTTCGCTAACACCGTCAGCTCCGCGCCATCATGTCACCCCGGTTTTTCGCCGACTGCTCGCACCGTCTCATCCCGGTTCCTTCGCGCCCGCTGTAACACCCTTTTTCCCCTTCCTTGGATCCTTCCCCGCCGGACCCCCCCTCGCGCGTGCACGACAGCGCCCGCCCGTTGCTCCCGCTGGCGCCCTGCTCTACACCGCTGCTCGCGCTCACGTCGCACGCTCGTCTTTTCCCCCCGCTCCGGTTTCCCCGCCTCTGCGCCTGGGTCTTGCCGCCGCACGTGCCCGCCGCCCCTGCCGACCCCCCCCGCCCCCTTGCCGTGTCGCACGCCTCCTTGCCGCGCTGCTCGCCCGGACCCACCTCTCCCCCAGGCCTCCCCGGCTATAAAAGCCCCCCGGCACCTCCCTTCCCCTCCTCGCTATTTCTCCTTCTTCCCCCTCCCCCCCCCCAAGCAAGAAGAAAGGAAGAAGAAGAAGAGGCCGAGGGACTTACCTCCGTCGCCACCGCCGCTCAGTGAGCCTCATCACCGCCACTCCCGCTCCTCGCCGGCGCCACCACCCCCTCGCACCGTCGTCGTCGCCACCTTCGTGCCACCGAGCCCTCCCCTCCTACGGCCGCCGCCGCTCCCCCCAGCCTCCCGCTCCTCCTCTCCCGCTCGCCGCCACCCCTTTCTCGCTTGGCCCGAGGCCTCCCCTTTGTGGCCGCCCGCTTTGTGGGCGCCGTCTTGCGCCGACGGCCATTTCACTGTGGGCGTTGGGTCGGCCGAATCTCGCCCTGTGAGCCGCACCGGTTTTCCTTTTTTTTTGATTGATTTTCTTTCCTTTTTCTATTTTAATTCAAAAGAAAGGCTTTAAAAATTCTTATCTTCCTCATTTCAACTCCAAAAATTGTGATTTAAATTTTTAAAATTTTGTTAATTCAAGATCTTGCTAATAGCATAGGTCTTGTTTAATTTGAAGTTCATTTGCTATTTAATTTGTATTTATTTGCTCTTTTTATTTGTCTATGCCTTTTTCCGGTACGTTCATCCAACTAGGATTTGAAGACACCGGAGATCCCCAAGTTGATCAAACCCAAGATTATCAAGATCCTCTTGCCTATATCCCAGACGAGTCAATACTTTGATCATATTGAGTCTACATTTTATGCAAATTATATTCTTTTAAAATAACAAAGTGCATGCTTTAATTCTTTAATCAAATGTATCTTAAAGCTTAAGGTAGTTAAATACCCATTTGATGATTAATTAGTTAATATGTCATCCTTAACATTTGAATCTAAAAATCCTTGTCACCCTAGTAACTATATGGTAATACTAGTTATAGGTTGTACTTAAGCGACATACTTGTCTTGCTTAAGTATCAGGACATTAAAATGTCCCAATCATCATCTCTTTCAATCATGAAATTATTTTGGGCGATCATTGGTGGTCCATGGTGAGACAAAGGTGGTAATTTGGTTTTCCTCCTCAAAACCCTAATAACTCGCTATTACCATTTGGTAGTTGGTATGATGGATGACAACGGTGGGTGCTAATGTAGCCCAAGGACTGTTGTGTTGTGGATTGGAATGTGGAATGAACCGTCCAGATAACCCTAAGGACTTAATCTTATCCTGATCTCCCGTGTAAAACAAGTGCAACTACAAGTCTGTAAAGTACAACCTGGCTAAATAATTTGTATCCATCAGTACGAGTTGCATCAGATAGATGATCCGCGACGACGTAATCCCTTGTGGTGAAAGGTGTCGGGGTGCACGATGTAAGTCATTTGACGGTGTAAGAGGGGGTCTGAGTAAGGGTTAACGGATCTAAAAACAAAGAGCGTAACCCTTCGCAAACTAAACCTTAGCGAAGGTGTAACTAATACTGAGGGATGCATTGTAAAGACCTTGTGATGATCTCCCCTTGATTCACATGTCTACAAAAATGTGTGTACATATCAGGACGATTATCTCATGTGAGTAAAATGTACAACCTCTGCAGAGTGTAATAAACTGTTTAAATAGCCGCGCCTACAGTCAAAGGCGGAAATGAGAACTTAACTTGAGTTAGTTCTATTTCAAAAAATCTTTGTGGGTGGTATGAAAATATGGTGGGCTCACCTAGCCCTGGGTTGGATTTTCCCTAGGTTTTCAGACTCAGTGATGTTAATAAAGGGGATAAGCCCCAGTCAAATAAGCATGGGTAGAGTTTCCGACGGAGGGAACCTCTGCTATTATTAAATATTGCACAATTACTCTCTTTATTAAAATGCAATTTGTTAAAATGCTAAGTGATAGGAATTTGTAATTATGATAATTGAATACATTACTTTAGCAAATAAAAGAACCAGAGTCATCCTTGTTAAGCCTTACATGTATATTATTGCATTGTGTGTTGGCTCGCGAGCACAGAAGTTGTGCTCAATCTCGCTCTTTCCCCAAAACTCCCAGAAGCAAGAAATCCTGAAGATTACGACTACTACGAGGATCCAGAAGTTGGAGGCCCAGGAGATGATGAAGCGTAGTGTAGTCTTTAGCTGTTCTAGTCTCGCCCCAGTCCGGCTGACTCCGTTGGTTCTTGCGTGCATCCTACATTATCTGAGTCTTTAGGTAATGTCGGACGCACACGAGTTTCCCAGTCGCTTGCTTGCGGAGAGATGAGCTCTCACCCCTTTTGCTTCCGTTGTTGTTTCCGCTTTTGTAACGTAATTCTTTGGCCTGTTTGGCCCTATTGTAAAACTCGACCCGACGCGGTCTATGTAAACTCTGTTGTGTTAATTAATGAATGGTATGATTTTACGCCATGTATGATTTGATTCAGTGATGTATCTGTGAGTGCTATCTACTGGTCCAGATAATAGCACAGTGTTTTCACAGAGGATTCTGGATTACGAAATTTGAGTCCGACACCCGCCGACCGTGTCATCACCCCAGCAACCGTGCCCTCCCCTCGTCCCATCCAATCCCCTCTTTCCCGCCTCCTCTCCTCCGCTGCCCAGCACGCAACCCCGTCGCGCCGCCCGCCTGCCAGTGCCGCCTCGGCCCTTGCGCCGCCCCCAGCGTCAACAGCTCCCCCTCCTCCCTGGCTATAAAGGAGCCTACGACCGCCCTGCACCCCCCCTCTTCCCCTCCTCCACCTTGCTCTCTTCCTCCCCGAGCAAAGAAGAACCGAGCGAAGAGACTGAAGAGGAATCATCTCTAGCCGGTCGCGTCGTCGCCACTTCCTCCAGAAGTCGTCGTCGCCGCTTTGGTGCTCTCCTCGTCGGCCGGTGAGCCCCATTGCCGCCGCCCTAGGGCAGCCCCGTCGCCACCAGCGCCGCCACCTCCCTTTTGCCCTACCCCTCCCCCTCTCTTTTGGCACTCGGGCCGAGTACGCCCCCTTCCCTCTTTTTGTTGTGGACGCTGAGCCCTACGGGCCGCGCGCATGGCCGGGCCGAAGCATTAAGCCGTGGGCCGCCACCAACCTATTCTATTTTTCTTTCTTTTTCTTTTTGTTTAATTCAAAAGAGAGACTTTAAAAATTCATTTCTCCCTCATTTTAACTCCAAAAATATAAGAAGTTTGTTTCTAAAATTTTCTAAAATCAAATTCTTGCGGTTGGTACTGGTTTTGCTCAGTTTGGAGTCTACTTATTATTTCTTGTCGCTTATTTGTTTTGTTTGCTCGCTTGTTTCTTTTTCCGGTACGATCGTTTGCGTAGAATTCGAATAAGCGGGAGATCTCCATTTTGACCAAGCTCAAGAGTATCAAGATCATCTAGCCTTAGACCCAGGCGAGTCAACACTTTGATAATATTGAACCTACATTTTATGCAAATTATATTCTTTTAAAATATCAAATTGCATGCTTTAATTTCCTTATGCAAATGCATGTTAAAAACTTTAAGGTAGTTAAATGCCAATTTGATGTTTAATTATTATTACACCATCTCTTCATAATTGAATTTCCTTAAATCCTTCTCACTGTAATTATGTGGTAACTATACTAGTTATATGCTATACTTAAGCACCATGCTGGCCTTGCTTAAGTATTGGGGTATTATCTATCTCATTCATCATCTTTTAAAAATGAACATGGTTTTTGGGCAGTCATTGGGTGTGAATGACTGAGATGGTTGTGTTAATGTATTTTATACCTCCCAAAAACCCAAAAAAAATTGCTTATCACATATGGGCGCATGGTATGATGGATGGTATGTAGGTGGGTGCTAATACAACCCAAGGAATGTTGGTTTATGGATGGTATGTGGTATAAACCGCCCAGATGGCCTCTAAGGACTTAATCCTGTGATAACCTTCTAATGTAAAACTGTACGACCACATGTCATAATGGTGTCGACCTGGCTAAATAATTTGTGTCTGTTAGTACGAGTTGCACCAAGCAAATGACCCACGACACCGTAAGCCTTCGTGGTTATGGGTTGGGGTGTACGACTTACGAGTCTATGTGAGCGTAAGCCGTATGGCGCAAGAGGGGGTCTGGCTAAGGGTTGACGGGTCTATGTGAGCGTAACCCTTCTCAGGTGAAACCTTAGCGGGTGTAACAAATACTGAGGGATGCATTGTAAAGGCCTTGTGGTGATCTCCCCTTGACTCACATGTCTACGGAAACATGTGTACATGTCAAGATGATTGTTTCTTGTGGGTAAAATATACAACCTCTGCAGAGTGTAATAAACTGTTCGAATAGCCGTGCCTACGGTCAAGGGCGGACTTGAGAACTTGCATGAGTTTGTTTTACTTATAAAACTTTGTGGGTGGGATGAAATATGATGGGTCGTTGTGACCCTGGATATGGATTTTTCCTGGGTAATCGTACCCAGTTTTGTTAATAGGTGGATGTAACCACCATAAAAATAAAAATAAGGTGGAGGTAGCCTCTGTTGTTATAAATATTGCATAATTAATCTTTTTAACAAAATACAATTTGGTTAAAATGCTAAGTGATAGGACTTTCTAATAATGGTAATTAAAAATATTGCTTTGCGCAAATAAAAGAACCCGAGCCATCCTTGTTAAGCTTTGCATGTATATTATTGCATCTTATGTGTTGGCTCGCGAGCACGGAAGTTGTGCTCATCCTCGCTCTTTCTCCCAACCCTCAGAACACGCGGATCGTGGAGATTACACCTACTACGAGGATCTGGATGTCGAGGAGCAAGGAAATGAAGAAGAGTAGTATAGTTCCTTAGTCTGGGTCTCGCTTCAGTCTAGTTAGTTATGTCGATACTTGTGTACATCCTATATTATCCAAGTCCTTGGCTAATATCGGTCGTACACAGGATACCCTAGTCACTTGCTTGTGGAGAGACTTGCTCTACCCTTTTGCTTCCGCTATCGTATTCGATGTTTTGTAATAAACTCATTTGGCCTGGTCGGCCCTAATGTAAACTCGACCCGACGTGGTCTATTTAAACTCTGATGCTTGTATTAATGTAACATCCTAATTCTGGGTTTGTGTTTCAAATGTAAGAAAATGTGTAGAAATTAAAACTTTTCGTGCATCTTGTTGTTTTTGAACTTTTCTGTAATTCTTGTAAAGGAATTATGGGAAATCAAAAACTTAAAGCTCGCAATTGACTAAAGTCAAAAACTTCTTGTTGAAAATCTTGTGTTCAACACCCTAGAAATATTTTTTCCTTGGTTGGGTGACCCCTCTGAAAAATTTCATATTTTTTAGAAATTGTTTGAATATTTTAGGAGGCAATCAAACCATTTTGACTCTTGGTCAAACCCTAGAATAAACCTTGCAGAAATTCTAGAGAAAAAGTCTTTGCACAAAAACCTCTGAAAATTTTACATAAGGTCAATCTTAAAGGTAGCAAGCTCCTGTAAAATTTTTGGAATTTTGAGTTAGTTTGCTCCATTTAAAAATTCCTCAAATTTTTCAGCCCAGTTTCAAACCCTAAGTCAAACTCTTGGTTTGGGTTCGAGTCAGACTCGAGTTCTTGGTCGAACTCAACCTCTTAGCGCACTCGGGCTCAGTCCTTTAGGCGCGGTCAATGTCAGCTGTTGGATCTCCTATCCACTGCTGAGATCTTCGGGAGCGCTATGACCTGTAGGGAAACGGGTAGGCTACACTAGCGCAAATTAAAAATTCTACCCGTAAACCAAGATCACTGCAGTTATAGATCACGGTCTTACCACCGGGCGCGCAGTCGCGGAAGTTGATGCAAACGCGTCGGGCGAGTAGTCGTACTACTTCCTCGTCCTCGTCGTGGCGTCCCACGCACTGACTCCTCTCTTGCGGTTCGTCCCAACGCTACGATGCGGCGCCTTCAAAGGTATCCACACGTGCGGGAGGAAGTGACGACGCCGAACTACTAGATCCGCGCGAGCGACTAGGGCGTGGGAGGGTGGCGGCTAGGGTTTGAGGATGTCACGAAAAACTCATCTCTCAATCACGTGCGCCGCCTCCTTTTATAGATGTCCTTACAATGGGCTTCTACGAATAGAGGCCCATTAGGACTCAATGCCCGATCTAATTCGGATCCAATCCGAATTAGGCTTCACTTATTAAGTGTGTGACCCTATGGGTTCACGTATGTTTAGACATGACGCGAGTACACATACTTGGTCAATAGTTGGTAGCGACCTCTAGCAAGGCGTGCCAACTCCTAAACGCACACAAAGATCATATCGGACGAACCATCACAACGTTATGTACATGCCAATCCCTTTGCCTCACGATATTCTGGTCGAGCTCCAAGTGACCACTCTTTCTCGATCCTGTGATCCGAATCCCTTACTAGGTTAACTCTTAACCTTAAGTAGCATGGCCATGCATTTCTTGATCCGATCACTCGAGGGCCCAGAGATATCTCTCTCGGTAGAGAGGCAAATCCCATCTCGTGACCATGCCTCGCAAAGATGCTTCATGACAAACCCGAAAGCTACCTTTATAACTACCCGATTCACGAGTAGCGTTTGATAGCCCCTAAGTAGGTCGATTCACATCTCAAGTACATGCGACAATCTTAGGTCTAAGGACAAGGCGTATACATTGTGTAGAGAGAACCATAAGTATAATTGCTATGTCTCATGTTGGGTCGGTCCAACCCCATGTTCTAAACATGTGTCCACATTATTGGTTTGACATCTCCATGTCTATGACACGTGAAACATGGTCATCAACCGATACATGTGCTAATCCATCATTCACGTGTGTCCTCACATGAACTCCGACTAGGGACAACTTTAGAATAACCATATAAGTAAAGAGTTTTACAGACAAGTCACATACTTGTTAATCAACACAAAGGCAATATTCAAGGAACATTTATTAAATCATGGATACAACGAAATATCATCATCTCTATGATTGCCTCTAGGGTATATCTCCAACATGACCTCACCCTCGTCTGGACCACCCTCTATGTCTTTGCAAAGACCACCCTGGGTTGTTTGCAAAGACCACCCCAAAGACCTCCTCAAAGACCTCCCCTGAGACCTCCCTCAGACCACCTTTTGTGTTTTTTGCAAAGACCACCCCAATGGTATTTTGCAAAGACAACCCTCCAGACCACCCTTGGGCGTGCGTGTGTAGTGCCTAGGTGATCGTGGACCATCCATGTCTTGATTTGTGACTCAGATCTCCTTGAACGTTCGGGACCTCCGAACCTTACTTTAAATCGTGGCCCTCCGTTTCTAATCCTACCGTCAAGATCTCCCCAACTCAATCCCTTGACGTAACCTAACTGCTTTGTTTTTTTGACCAGTCCACCTTGGGTTCTTTCACTGGCAGGTGGGACCCTTCGAGCCTGGTCATCATCACCGTCCTCGCGCACGAGCGCCATGGCAGAGGAGGAGCAGAGCCTTGTCACTTCGTTGTCCTTATCAACATCTCTTTACTGCCAACATTAAATGCGTGCTAGTGACTTTGCCCCCAAAGTCCCCTTTCTACCTACTCCTATCACTCAAGCTTGTCCTTGGCAATGCCCTAAGCCGAGCTCACCCTTGAGCTTTGCTTTTTCTAACCCTAGCTCCTCCGGCTATAAATAGCCCTAGAGCTTCACCCCTGTCTCACTTTCAACACCCCACAGCTTTCACTTTGCTCCATCTCTGTTGCTTGATCTCAAACACCCAAGAGCCCCTTTTCGCCATTACTGGACCTTGGAGCTCCTTGTCGATGACGGTGCTCCAGTGGTTATCCATTCCTTCTTTTCGCATCGCCTGGTCCCTCTCATCATCTTGAGCAAAGCTCCTAACTCAATTTAAGTTTTCCCTTACAGGTGTAGCTTGAATCGGATTTTGATTTTCTTCGGCCGCGTTTCTGCGCTTTTGTCCTCAACTCTGGTAAGGACCTCCCCATTTCAATCGGTTGTTCGTGGACCACCTCTGGACCTTTGCGAAGCTATCCTCACCATCCCATGCTTTTCCGTTTTGCTCAGGACCTCTTCTCCGCGTGTCTTCCTCGGCGCCGGCGGTGGTGGTCGTCGTCAGAGCTTACCCGATCACCTCTGGACCTTCTCTGTGCCTAGGTAACCTCCTGGTAGTCCCTTAGTGCTTGGGCACTTGATATCTCTCTTTTGTCGTTTTCGTATTTGGCCGTGTTTGCGCCGCCGTTACTATTCGGCTCGCCGACGTTTTGGGTCGGTTCAGACGTTGAGAGTATGTCCCCTGGGTGTGCAATGTTATTGCGATCATTTTGTTGTCATTGGGTTGCACTGCCGTGGCCAGAGTCACCGACGGTGAGCCGACGAGCAAAACCGCACCGTACTGAACTCCTGTTGTCGTACACTAGACCACCTTTGACAACTTCAGGACCACATCTTGTTCATCTTGGCCGTCCAGGGTCTCCCCATGCAGATCTGGACCGTCAAGACCACCCCCTAGGCTTTTGTAGAGATATTGTTTAGGACCTCCCCGTGGAGATCTTGGCCGTTCAAGACCTCCCCATGGAGATTTGAGCCGTCCAGGACCTCCCCTCTTTTAGACCTTACCATTTAGGACCTCCCCGTGGAGATCTTGACTGTTCAGGACCTCCCCATGGAGATCTAAGCTGTTCAGGACCTCCCCTCTATTAGATATTATCGTGCAGGACCTCCCTCAATTTAGATCTTGACCGTTTAGGACCTCCTCTGTGAGATCTTAGCCGTCAGGACCTCCCTCAGTTCGATCTTGACCCTTAGGACCTCTCCGCCTTAAGGGTTTAGTTTTTTTTCTTGCACTGGAAATTGTCCAAACTTATAAAATGCAAAAGTTTTTCTCTGTAACTTCAAATTGAGCAAACTCAAATTTGTTAGGTTCCTCAGTTAATATGCTTTAGTGTAGAATAGGGTTTAATATTGTCTTTGCCTCTTAAGGCCCTGTTTGGTACAGCTTCTACTCCCAGCTTCTCAATCGATTCTCGTGAAGCCGTACCAAACACCTTGATTCTCAAAACCACTCGATTCTGATTCTCGCGTGAAGCTGTCTCAAAAATACACTAGCGAGGAGAAGCAGCCTTTCCTTGGATTCTCACGAGAATCCAACTTGATAGAACGAAAATACCCATTGAAGTTAAAGTTATTTACCCGCCGATTGCCATCCGCTTAACCCCCCCCCCCCGAGTTCCCTGCGCGAGGCCGACGCTTCAGCTTTCCTCTTTCTTCGTTCTTTCTCTTCCTCTCTCGCGACCGAGGCAACCGAGGCGACTCCTGCGTCGGGCCCGAGCGCGCCGCCTCTGCCCCCCGTGTGCACCTCGCCGGTCCTCCATTGCGCCGCCGCCAGACCCGGAGCCCACCGCCTGGAGAAGAGGACGATCGCCGACCGAGGAAACCCTAGAGGCCGCCACCGCTCCCCATCTTCTTCGCCGTCGCCGCTCCCCACCTTCTTCGCCGCCGCCGTTCCCGAGCACCACCGGCCGACTCCTGTGAAGGTAGAGCTCTAGATCCGGCCATCCCCCTTGCCCTCCCTACTCCTCCCTTCGTCTCCTTCTTGTTCGTCGACCGACATCAGTTTTCTCTGTCTATTGGAATGTAATTTCATCAATTCGTGATTGTTGATTTATGTTTTGCATCTGTGATCTGTGAAGCTACAACACACTCTGTGAACTGAAGCATCTGTGAAGTAATGCATGTATGAACTGAATCATATGTGAACTAATGGTTCTGTCAACCAATTTTCTCTGTCAATGTAGTTTCATCATATCGTGGTTGATGATTGTTGTCTTGCATCTGTGAACGTTCTGTGATTCATTATTTTTGTCATGCATCTTTTAATGTAGTTGCACATGTCAAGAAAACTTGACATCAGTTGGAGATGAATGGTTGGATGGCTTGTGTGTGTCGTGGATGATTCGTGTTCATTTCAATTGGAGCTGTGAGCTACTTGCCCTTTCTGTCCACTCCGTGTGAGTGTGGGTGCTCAATTTTGTGCTCCGTTTAGGTGATGTAAATCCTGGATTTCATGCGTCGGGTCCTAGAATGGGTTTGGCTATGATTCTGTGATTATCAGTTCTTCATGTAGAAATCATTATTTTTGTGTAATGTCAGTATTGAAATTAGATTAAAGAAGTCTCCTCTGCTTGCTTCATGTAGAAATCCATTTCAGTATGATTCTGTGATTATGTAGAAATCCTCTCCTCTCCTATGATTCTATGATTATCAGTTCTTCATGTAGAAATCCATTTCAGTATGCTAGCTCTAGAAGAAATCCATTTTGTGTGAACTGGATATTCATCCTTGCAGTAAAATTTTGTTATTTGGCACACTGGCCAGCAATACCTACTGCTCAATTTTGTAGCTATAAGATGCAATGCTAATGTGATCATACACTCTGTAGCTATAAATTTTCAACACACAATGTGATGCTACACTCTGTAGTTAATGTTGGAGTGTTTGGGGCAAATATATTGTGAATGAATGCACCAGATGTGCAGATACTTGTATTGCGATGGCTTATGCAGATCATCGATTGTTCATGTTGAAATCAGTAGTGTTTTGTAATGTTGGGATTGAAATTCAGATTGTGTTCCCTGATATTACCAATTACCAATCAGTCTGTATGGTACCCTGATTATATAATTGTTTTAAGTCTTCTGTTGGACTACTAGTCATTCTGTTCTTCCAGAGTTATATAACTGTTTAGTATCTTCTGGATTATTTGATCTCTTGCTTACAGCCTGATTATTCTATTAGTCCCTTTGGGTCTATTTCTAATCCTGTGAATATTGCTCAATATTGCAGAGAGTAATCTCTAACTGTTAGTCATCTTGAGATCATTCAGTTATCCTTTGATAGGCTGTTATATTCTGGAAGCCTTTGTTGGGGTTTTTAACAGTTAGGTCGTATTAACAGATTAGTAATGATTGCCTAGAGAGCTCAAGATTAGAAACTTTTGTTATAATCATTTAATGAAGAGTATAGATGAGTATTGAAAAGCGAGATTTAGGTCTTCAGCAAACTCTATTCTGAGAGCAATCGCAACTTCACTCTATTGTGAGGATTTGTGTTGTTTCTATCTATTGTCTAAGCATATTATCATGTATTATATTCAAACGTTAAATTTTCTGCTCACGTTTTTTTTGCCATTCGGATTAGCTTCTCGATGACACCTCTGCCTACTTGTATGCCATATCTTCTTGTTGATGTCAATTTGATAAACAAAATTAATGGGCCAAACATGCAGATGGCTGATAACGCTGAGTGGAACGACGAGAACACTAGGATAGTGTGTGAATTATTCGTTGAACAAGTAGAGGTAGGCAATCGCCCGAGTACCCATTTGAACAATCCAGGGTATACTCTTATGATACAAAAATTTGCAGAGAAGACTGGGCTGCAATACAAAAAGTTGCAATTAAAGAACAAATGGGATAAATTAAAGAACGATTACAACATTTGGAGGAAATTGAGGACAAAGGAGACAGGCTTAGGTTGGGACCATGAAAAGAATACAATAAAGGCCACGGCCGAACGGTGGAAGAAATTAAAAAAAGTATGTTATTACTCATTAACTATTTTTTAATACACTAATGTACACACCTAGCTCTATTATTAGTGAAGGTTTAACGTGTAACACTTGGCATTGACAGAATATAAAGGATGTTCCAAGTTTGAGAAAATTTGGACTTCAAAATGAGGAGTTGTTGTCCAAGATGTTTGACGACATTCGCAACACCGGTGAAGACCATTGGTCTCCTGCAATGGGAACATTGCCTCAAAGCCCTGTGTGTGCACCGATAGCTATTGATATTGAAGAGCTTGAAGATGAGTGTGATGACAAATATAACAGTGATCGTGAAGATGAATCACCAATTGGTAGGAAAGGAAAGAGAGCTTGCGGCCCTAGCAATGATAAGGGCAAGAAACCAAAGAGTGGTTCTGTGGTCATGCAAGATCAACTGAGAAGAATTCTTGAGTTGAATGAGAAGTCGCATGCATCTTTTGAAGCATTTGCAAAAAAAAAGAGAGGAAAACTCGGTGTCTAGCATCAAGGATGTAATGGAATCGGCTAAAGAGTGTGGTGCTATTAATGGGAGTAATGAGCACTTCATTGCATCTGAAATTTTCGTCAAGAAGGAGCAAAGAGAAATGTTTATGACCTTGTGCAGTAGTGAAGAACGATTTGCATGGCTCAAAAGGAAGTACGATGCCAAGTATGGCAAATAGAAAATTAATTGTAACGTTAGGATGTTTCTGTAGACATTACTGCAAGTAGTTTATCTTGTATTCGCCTTTATTATTCTCTATTAGTTGTAAGACCTTTTTTGGATAATAAGACATTTTTCACTAGTTATAAACTGTTATTTCGACCCAATGCGTGCTCATGTATTTTTAAATTGCCATTTATGTTGTTGTGTTTTTATATGTGCATGTACAGATGTCGTCTTCTGAAAGCGATAGTGAAGGGAGTAATTTATCAGATGAGGAACATGAGTGTGACGTACAGATGATACGTCTGTGGCAAGACATGTCAAGTCACCTAGCTGCTACTGCAATTATCATGGATAATTACCACTCAACTTACTTGGACAAGAATGAACCTAGGACTTCTCGGCTTAGTGGAATGGGTTGGGTGAAAGAAACTTTGACCACTCCGGGGGAAAGCTACCACATGTTTCGTATGAATGCTACGATCTTTCACAGTCTACATGACCTTTTGGTGAGTACATATGATTTGAAATCATCTACACATACAAGTTCAATTGAAGCACTAGCTCTTTTCCTATACATATGTGGTGGCTGTGAATCTAACCGAAGAGCGCAGAATCGGTTCAAGCATTCTGGTGAGACAATTAGCAGGAAGTTTGATGAGGTTTTGCAATATGTGGTCAGAATGTCTAAAGATTCTGTAAGGCCAAAGGATCCAAACTTCTCTACGGTTCACATTAGAATTAGAAATGATCGAAAAATGTGGCCACATTTCAAAGACTGTATTGGAGCTATCGATGGTACACACATTCTTGCAACTGTTGCCCCAGAAGATCTAATTAGATATATTGGTAGATCAGGAAGTGCAACACAGAATGTCATGGCGGTATGTGATTTTGACATGCGATTCACATACGCATCTATTGGACAACCAGGAGCTATGCACGATACTAGTGTGCTTTATCATGCATTGGATGTAGACCGGGAAGTTTTTCCACATCCTCCACAGGGTAATTTTCTTTGCTTCGTATCATTTACAAAAATATTTACTTGTAATGTTCATGCATTGGATGTTGATATACATGAATTTTTCGTATTATGTTGCAGGTAAATATTATCTTGTCGATGCCGGTTATCCGAACAGGCCTGGGTACTTAGCGCCATACAAGGGCCAAAGGTATCATGTTCCAGAATTTCGGAGAGGTGTTGCTCCTAGTGGTGAGAAAGAGAAATTCAACCATTTGCACTCGAGTGTTATAACGTAATTGAGAGGTCATTTGGTGTATGGAAGATGAAATGGAGAATTCTTCTTAAGATGCCGAGCTTTCCTATGTCCAAGCAAAAGATGATTGTTGCAGCAACCATGGGAATCCACAACTTCATACGTGAACATGCGTCGCCGGACATGCATTTTCGTAGGTTCGATCGGGATCCTAATTATGTGCCCACAATACCATCAAGATATGTCAAATATGTCATTTCTCAGTATGCATCGGATGCGTCAACATCGCAAACTAGTGCTACATCCATGGATAGTTTCCGTGATGACCTTGCAAGTGCAATTGCTCATTCAGAATGATGGACACACTACTCGCGAATTTTGTTGGTCTTTTGTTATGACTCATTTATCATTTTAATACTTGTACGTAATATCATTTAATAATCATTTGAACACTTTTACGATATGAATGCGATATCTCTAGCTTCATCTATCACAGCGACAACAGTACAAAATTTGCTTATACACAGTTGTAATCCATTAAGTGTAAATGCAATATAACATGTCATTGTGTAAAGATACAACGTATATACATTCACATGACCTAAACAAATTTAAGGAAAAAAATTCTGTAACTCAAGTACAAATACATAGGAGAAAGACGCAAATACAATTCAATTATTACAACTAGGGGTAACATAGTCTATTTGCCTCTAATCCCCCTCATATGGTTTTGGGAACCAACCTACCAGCCAAACGCTTTTAACAGGAGCTCCAGATTCTCAGAGAAGTGGATTCTCAGAGAATCAGGAGCAGAATCTGAAAAATGAGAATCCGGAGCTCTACCAAACAGGGCCTAAATTAATCATGCACTATTGCCATAACTTAGAAAAATCATAGTAAAATCATTTTAAACTCCAAATGAAGTAAACCCAATTTCTTGACCTTAGGATGTCATTATCGCCTACCATAAAAACTTCATGTTAAAAAACTTTCTGAAAAATTGTGCGATGAACAGTAACAGAAAGCAATTTCTTTTGATTTTTCCAGGAGACTGAAATTGTTTAGGCTATAACTTTTACATGCTTAATCCAAATTGAATGATTCTTGTTGATAAATTTATTTAAAATCATGCTCGACCTGCTATGTAAACTTCATGGATTTTGGATGACTTTGGTTTTTGAGTCTTCTTCGGTGTTCGTCGTTTTTATTGGATTTTCTCGCTCTTTCGATAGGTTCCGACGATTGTGTTGACTACGAGAGTGATCCTCTGCAGCAAGCAAGTGATCTTCAGTAAGGCAAGCAGATGTAGCATCATTTGATCATATTGATCCCATTACTTTTAAAGTCTAATATCTTGTTTGCAAAGAATAATTATGCGTGCTTCTTTGTGTCAAAGTTAATTTTTTCGTTTAGAGGTAGCTAATCCTATTACATTGTTTCCCAGAAATTATTCACCCCTGCCACAACCCTAAGTTAATATTCTCACTGGTGAATTAGAGCCTGGTGAATGATTTATGCTCTTTTATTGTCTTTACGATATGATGCTTAGCAATGCTTAGTTACCAGTAGAATTAGGCGGTTATCGACTTAGTCGATGACCTTGAGAGGGATGAGAGGGATAGGTTCCGGTTAGGTTCTCCATACCCAGGAGCACCCGCAGTTGCTACGGCTGGGCCGGTATCTCTGACTCAACGTGTGGGCCCTTGTGATCTTCGTCGCCGGCGGATCACTAAGGGTTAACCCCCATACGTGCGACTCTTAATTAATACAATCCATTGGAAATATCTCGTAAGACTTAGTCGTGCCGGTATACCAAAGGAAGTGTGCTTAATAGTTTGGCAAAAAGACGACCTGAAGTGTGGGTACACCCCTGCAGGGTTTGATCTATTCGAATAGCCTCGTCCATGCCGTGCCACCGGCACCATGACGCCCCATCAGCTTCTTTTCGGCACTCCTCCCACATACGATCACTTGTGCGTCTTTGGCAGCCTATGTTTCCCTAACCAAGCAGCAACTGCGGGGAACAAGCTTTGTCCGCGTTCCGTTCCTTGTGTTTTCTTGGGTTATCCTGCAGATCACAGGGGGTACAGGTGCTATGACATGGCGTCCAGACGCGTCATCACATCCAGGCACGTCGTCTTCGACGAGTCCCAGTTCCCATTTCGCCAAACCTGTCGCCCCTCCGCGCCATCCACGGTGATCATCCACAACGTCACTGACGACACGATCGCGGCCCCGTTGCACACCGTCCATCGCAGACCCGCAGCACGTCCACCACGCCGTGCCACTTCCACGACAACGTCGAGCGCACCCCCGTCGTCTGCACCTTCGTCATCCGCACCCTCGGCGCCTCGCTTCGACGACACGCCGACGTCGTCCTCGACATCCCACTCAGCGGACCGCACAGCGACCACGTCGTCTGCGCCCACGCCACCGTCTTCCTCGACGTCGTCTTCGGCGGCCAGCGCAGCCTCCTCCTCGACACCGTCGGCCGTGCCAACTCCAGTTGACGCGCAGCCACCTCACGAGCCGCAACGTCACCCCATGGTGACCCGTGCCCGGGACGGCATCCATAAGCCGAACCCAAGGTACGCCTTGACGGCTGCTGCACCGGCCATCTCTCCAATTCCCACATCCACGCGCGCCACTCTACGCGACCCCAACTGGAAAGCGGCAATGCAGCGGGAGTTCGACGCCTTGCAAGCCAATCACACTTGGCGGCTCGTTCCACGACCTGCGCGGGCGAACGTCGTCACCGGCAAGTGGGTGTTCAAGCATAAGTACAACCCCGATGGCAGCCTCGACCGCCACAAGACCCGCTGGGTCGTGCGTGGCTTCACGCAACGCGCCGGCATCGACTTCAGCGAGACGTTCACTCCGTGGTGGCCGCGACGATCCGCGCGGTACTCACACTCATTGCGGGAAGCGATGGCGGTCCGGCGACTTGACGTCTCCAACGCATTTCTTCACGGCCACCTCGGCGAGCGCGCCTTCGCCGTGCCGATCGGCCGTCGATCCGCGCGGCCGGCGCCGTGTGCCTTCTCTCCGATCCTTATGCGGTCTACGGCGGCACCACGGGCTTGGTTCACGGGATTGCCGGTTTCTGCGCTCCATCGGTTTCGTCGCGACTCGATCGGATTCATCACTGTTCGTGCTACGACGCGGTTCATCGACGGCGTACCTGCTGCTGTACGTCGACGACATGGTGCTGAGCGCCTCCTCCGATGCGCTTCTCCAGGGCATCATCACCAAGCTCCAAGCCGAGTTCGCCGTCAAGGACATGGGGCCATTGCACTTCTTCCTCGGCGTCGACGTGCGCCGTCACGGCTGCGATTTCTTCCTGTCACAGACGAAGTATGCTGAGGAGCTCCTCGACCGTGCGGGCATGGTGCACTGCAAGCCCGCCGCGGCGCCGATCGACACGAAGGCCAAACTCTCGTCCACCTCTGGTGCTGCTGTCCGTGATCCGAGCGAGTACCGCAGTATCGCCGGAGCACTCCAGTATCTCACCATCACACGGCCCGACATCGCCTACGCCGTCCAACAGGCATGCTTGCACATGCATGATCCGCGGGAGTGCCATCTCGCCATCGTCAAGCGCATTCTGCGCTACGTCCGCGGGACTACATCCTACGGCCTTCACCTCCGTGGCACGTCGTCGACGCCGACGATCATCGCTTATTCGGACGCCGACTGGGCCGGATGCCCAGATACGCGGCGTTCCACGTCCGAGTACTGCATCTACCTCGGGCACGCGCTGGTTTCCTGGTCGTCTGAAAGATCTAGACCCGCTATTATGTGGTAATGGAGTTTTGGTGATTAATGATAAATCTAATTAGGAGACTAACATTTTTATTGATATACATATTGTGTAGTCTTATTTGGATATAAAGGTGAAAATCATGAAGGCATGCAAGTGATTAAGTGATTAATGACAAATGCACTTGTGAGACTAACACTCCTATTGTTATATCAAGTTTAGTCTCAGCTTGGATATAAAAGCAAAAATCCAAACAGGTATGTATTCATTAATGACAAATCTATTTGTGAGACTAACAATTCTATTGATTATCTATTGCTTAGTCTCTTTTGGATATAAAGATGAAAATACAAGAGGTATGCATTCTACTTCTTCTTATTATATCTTGTTGCATTCCTCGGATCCAAAATATAGGTTAAACTCCACCAAAAAGGTTAACTTGGATATGTGCATATGTTTCCATTACACATTTGTGTATGCACACATCTAGGGGGAGTTCATTCTATATTTTGTGGTTTCATTAGTATTGATCCATATTCTCTTTCCACGTATATTAAGGATCTTTACTTTGAAACATATCTTTGAATATATTTAACTTGTGTAGTTAATATATTCATATGAGTATATGAGAACATATGAAACTTGTGTAGTTCATGGATGTTCATATATCCTTGAATATATTTAACTTGCGTAGTTAATATATTCATATGAGTATATACAACTTGTGTAGTTTGTATACACTCATATTTGGTATATATAACTTGCATAGTTCATATATACTCATGACCTTGTTGTTTCATTAGTATTGATCTTTGTGATCTACTTTGAAACATAACTCTTGAGTATATATATAACTTATGTAGTTTATATATACTCATACCAATTACATTCAATTATCTGTAATTGTGTTGGTTGTCATCAATTACCGAAGAGAGAAAGATTGTGGTATCTTGTCCCAACCATTATGAGTTAATGGTATGATGTGGTAATTAATGATAATCATATTGTGGGACTAACGTTTCTCCTTGAGATGGATGAATAGGTTATGTTCCGTGTGATTGAAGACTTTGGATGACGTCGTGAGTTGATCATCATCAAGTCAAGTTCTTCTTGAAGAAGAAGTCATCATGTGTTGATGATGTTTAAGAAAAGGATGATCATCATGCGTTGATGATATTAAAGTAAAGAGCTTGAAGTAAAGGATGCATCATGAGTTGATGCGTGTCAAGTTCAAGAAGATGAGATGGTCATTGGTTGATCATCGAGTCAAGTGAAGAGTGCATCATGAGTTGATGTATGTCAAGACTTGAAGCAAGGATATGCGTCATCAAGCTTCAAGTGGTTGCGCAAGGAAAAGGTATGACTAGCTAGGACTAAGGATTTGTTCCTAGTCTTTTACCGGTCTTGGTGTTTGGTTGGAGACCGGATTGCTAATATAGGTTGCCGTACTATTAAGAGGGGTCTTAATTAGTAACTTGAGTTAGTCATGTGTTGATAGCTCATTGTGTTTGCTCTAGCTCAACTTAACATGTTGCCTATATTTGCGAATGCATTTTGCAAATAGTTGTGGCTCATGGTTAATCCTTGTAGCATGTGACTTGAGTTTGCAAATGTGTTTTGCAAATGGTTTAAGTCCATGTACCTTATTCCTTGTGGCGTTGATTCTAATAGTTAGCAAATGTGTTTTGCAACTTGTTGAGAATCTCGCTTTTATCGTTGTTTGCATCGCTTGTCAATTGTGCAAATGTGTTTTGCAAATTGAGTTGAAGCGAAGTGCAATTTGTGGTGTGATTCTAAAAGTTGGCAAATGTGTTTTGCAACTTGTTGAGAATCTCATTTTGAACCCTTGCTTGCATCACATATCAATTGTCAAATGTGTTTTGCAATTGGATTTGTTTTGGATGCAAAGCTGCGCTCTCTCTCAGGAAAAACGGTAGTACCGGCATGTACTACGCGGTATGACCGCAGTGCGGTATGACCGGTGGTTCCTTGGCGGAACTACTGCACCTGTTGAGCATGCGTTGCTCTGTGGTGGTGCGGTAGTACCGAAGTGTACCACGCGGTATGACCGTGGTACGGTAGTACCAGCGTTGGTTGACGGTACGTTTTTTTCCAGAACCATTGCATTTCGTGTGCTTTGGATTCTCTGGAGGTGCGGTAGTACCGGTGTTATGTACGCGGTACTACCGGCCTGCGGTCGTACCGGATTTTGTATGGCGGTACGTATTTTCCAGAGAGCGTGCTTTTCGGGTTGAGTTGAAAACCCTGCGAGCGGTTGTACCGCGCTCCTTGAGCGGTATGACCGGGAGATGCGGTAGTACCGCATGTTGGTTGGCGATCGTCGCACAGTGCCCAATGCTAGTTTTCTGACCGTTGGAGGAGGTGCGGTCGTAACCGCAACTTAGTTGGCGGTAGTACCACATGTGCTGATTTTTCAGCAGACTTTGCCTCAACGGCTAGTTTTTGTGTGTGGGCTATATATACCCACCTTGGCCGTGTGAGGGCAAGGTTGCTGGTGCCATATACTTTCTATTGAGCTAAGAGCAAGCCTCTCATACTCTAGTGTGCATGTGTTGCACTTAGTGAGTGATTGAGAGCAAACCCTAAGTGCATATGTTGCATTAGGTTGTGGATTGTGTATCCATAGAGCTTTGACACTTGATTGGTTCAAGTGAAAGTTGAGTCTTGTTACTCTTGGTGTTTGCCGACACCTAGACGGCGTGGAGACGTTGTGCGTCGGTGATCTTCTCAAGTGAAGCTTGTGAGAAGACCCGGGTGATTTGTGAGTGGCTTGGTGCTCGCCATCTCCGGAGCGGAGTAAGAGCAACCCTAGTGGATTGGGGTGATAAGTTCAAGTTGGAGTCAGTTCAAGCGGTTGATCTCACTTAGAGGTGTTGGTTCGGTTGGAACCGGTCCAAATGGTTTGGACTTACCTCGGAGGTGTTGCCTCGCGTTTTGGAGCCGATCCAAAAGATTGAACTTACCTCAACGTGGATTATGGGAGACCGGCAAGTCTCCGACCACCACGGTAAAATATCATTGTGTCCCGTGTGCTTCTTGTGATTAGCTTTCATATACTTTACTTTGTGCAATTTACATTTATTGTATAATTGCTTATTCATTTGTATGATTGCTATCTTGTATGTGCTTGATTGATCATATCATTAGTTGAATTGCTTACAAGTCCATGCTTGATTGATTATTATTATTGACTTATATTGTTGGTGCACCTAGTTGTTTTAGGCGTTAATTGTGCTAAACCGAATTGTCATTTAGCTTCCGCATTAGAAATCGGTTTTAGCGCATAGAAGTTTTAAAACGCCTATTCACCCCCCCCTCTAGTCGGCCTCCTCGATCTTACATCGTCCAAGCGACAGGCCACAGTTTCCCGGTCGAGCGCGGAAGCCGAATACCGGGCCGTGGCGAATGCGGTGGCCGAGTGTATCTGGCTACGGCAACTGCTCGGCGAGCTCCACATCGACGTCCCCAGCGCCACGATCGCGTACTGCGACAATGTCTCCGCGGTCTACATGAGCAAGAACCCTATGCATCATCGGAGAACCAAGCACATCGAGCTGGACATTCACTTCGTGCGGGAACGCGTTGCACTTGGTGACCTGCGCGTCATCCACGTTCCAACCGATCAACAGTTTGCCGATGTGATGACGAAAGGACTTCCCGCAACGACGTTCTCGGCGTTCCGATCCAGTCTCACCGTCGGGCCACCCGACGCTGCCACTGCGGGGGGTGATAACGGAAGCATGCACACCGGGGATTCAGCATCATGGGGCGGCCACGACGCAGTCCTGCATGCGCGCAGAACGCGCACGCCCACAAGCTGCACACGACCTGAGCGCATGCTCTCTGTATAAATATTCATACCAGTGAATCAATACAAGTGTGGCTTGAGTCTATTCTTCTTTATGAACTTCCAATATACTATCTCATAGAGTTTCCTGAACTTTTTAAAAAAGAAAATACCCTGAACTGAATTTCCAATGTCAAGTCACCAAAGTGGGCACAGTCAGTTTTGCTGCTGAATTAGTGAGAACTGAGAAGACCTTGACGTGTACCCACGCGCAGATTCGCGGCTTGTCTAAAGTTGGAGCGGCGTGGCAATGGCCAATAGTCTTCCTTTGGTGAAAGCTGGAGCGGGAGCTTGGCCAAAAGAAGACGGTCCTGTCAATATTTGACGAGGTACACAGGTCACAAAGTTTTGCTTGTCAATCAGCGTACGAGTGTGTCAATATAAGAGTTGCGAGTAATGATGTATATGCTAGGTTCAATGGACTGGGATCTGTAGGGCATGTGCCAGAGAAATGACAGCTTTTGCACTATGCTCCTAGCTGTTTGAAGGGAAAAATATACATACGAAAGATGCTCACTGCTCATGGTTACACTGAAGAGCACTTTTCATACAGTGACTCACACTGGCTACCTGATCATTTTAGACGTCTTCAGCGCGTACAATTCTCTGCATTGCTAAATGTACAGTTCTGCAGGGCTGGCTGTAAGGTAGATTCAAGAAGGATACTCTTGGAAATAGATTCTCTTTACCGTTTGATCAAAACAGTATTGATATAATACCACTACCAAGTGCTGTCTATATATCTGTTCACATAGTGATATCACAGCAGAGATCCGGATCCGATAAATTCTTGCAAGCAATCATGTCGGGAAGTGGGATGGAATAGGAGAAAGGGGAGGAATAGGAGAAAGGATTCTTTTGATACATTCCAACGGGCTGCGGGGGAGTGGGGTTAAAGCCTCAAAGGTCAAGGTGGCCGCTGGGATTCGGCACGTGGGCGAGGCTAGCTAGGAGTTCTGGCGTGGCTCGAAAACTGAGGAATATCCTGTTTGTTGCGAAGACTTATCAGTACTGTGAGTGCCTAATCTCCCATCTTTTCCCTGTCAAATCTGTCTATTGTCTTGCATGTTTGTTAATGTTAGTTTATTGGAGTACCACCAGTGCTGTTTGCACTTCCAAATTCCGTGACGTCTGCACTTCCGAGAACTTGGATGGGAGACGATAATGGTTGCTACTTGCTAAGCTGAGAGGAAAGTCTGAGAACAACTTGGCTGAACTACAACAGTGCGCTGTAAGTGCCAAAGCTTCGCTTAGCTAATTTTATTACTAGCTCTGTAATTGTCATGTTCGTATTGAATTTCACTTCGGATAAACTGAAGTATGGTCACAGCATGTCATATGCACGGATTTTACTTGAAATCAGTAGCAAAGGCGTAAGCACTGCCTGCACAGATTTGGTAGTAAAAGGGTTGACAAAGCCCAAGTGTTGGTTTAGTGTATGTTAGCTAAGGTTTGCAGGATACCACAGGTGGTAGCAGATTAGTGTGCTCTTTGTATGAGTGTAGTGCGTGGACTGTGGACAGAGTGAGTGAACACAATACATATGGACTAATGGACATGTAAATTTGGTCTTTTTGTGGGAAGCGGTTTAGTAGCAGATAGTAATAGTCTAGTGTGGGTGAGGTTATAAATATTGGTGCGATGTGTGTGGATCTGAAGGCTTGAAGAGATTGCGCTCTAGATTTGATGCAACTTTTCACATACTGCTTAGGAAACTCGATTAAATTTGCTTACATGTCCCATTTGTTTTCCCTTTCTAGGCTAGATAAAATCATGGCCACACTTCCAATATATACAGAATATTTGCTTGTATGCGGACCAATCAGCAGTCAAACTAGTTTCATATCGGGTTTGTCTCAGTAGGTGCATAAAAAGTTGTCAGCTGTGCATGGATCGTGTGGCTACTGGCTAATCTGTTTTTACCTGTTAATATTGTTATTTGATTCCATTTCCGCCCCCACTAAATACATCTTTCAAGTATGTGCTCTGACCAACCTTTTCTATTTTTTAAAAAAAAGAAAGTAGGATCTAAATATCTGGCATAAATCTGCATGATATAAGAGGATCACTTAGTCCTTGCTTGGAGAGTTTTGGAATTATTTCTGCAATGAACCAGTTGTCGATGGCTATATAATACTAGCTGATTTGACAATGAGAAGTTGGGACGTTGGGTAAAAATCCTAATGAAGCAGGTGAATGTATTATAAGTGAAAACATACTAGCAATAAGAGATGAGATTATGGGAGGACAAGTGGACGACGATCGATGATAATTCATCGCCTGCTATTAACTTATTATTATAGGGCACAGTCTGAGGTCAACTAGTTCTGTATTGTTCATCTGGATATATATGTGAGCTGACCAGGACGTTCCTGTTGCTCGAAATAGCTGCAAGATGCAATCACTTTCGGTCAAGCCGTCAAAATTTTATATGGTACTCTTCAACTGGCTATGACATGATTATGTTAAGCAAGTATGGCCAGCAACTCACGATTCGTACAATGATCATCATACGCTTAGACTGCATTCCCACTTGATCATCTACAATCACTACTACAGAAAACCTCATCACAGACGGTTCGGAATTGTCATCACAGACAGTTTCCAACCGTCTGTGTAAAAGTACGTCTGTGATAACAGGCGGTTATCACAGACGGTTTTTGAGCCGTCTGTGATAGTTTTTTTTATTGAAAAAAAAAAATATTGACATTTCATGGATACACTCATACACATACACTGTCATTTCCAAAGCCTCCCAAACATGGATTCATTGATACACATACATGGATTCCCAACTCCTAAGCCTCCCAATAAATTTCTCAAGCCATGGATTCATGGATACACGCATACACTCGGTCATATACAAGTACCAACAGAAGTAGAATCTGGAGGAGAATCTAACAGAAATTTGAATATAAATCTAACACAAATACCACAAGCTCATACATACAAATCTGGATCTGAATCTAATAGAACCTCATATACAAAAGTACCAACAGAACCTCATATACTAGAGATATCGGCGTCAGAGGAGGACTGGAGGAGGTCAGCGTTGGTGTCGGCGTCGACTCTCAGCTGTTGGGGAGGAAGACCACGTCGAAGGTTGGGGACTGCGGGAGCAAGGGAGGACCGGAGCCTGGAGGTGTAGCGGGGGGCCAGGGAGTGTCGGGGGGACCGGAGGAGCAGCTACCAGCCGGAGCTCGGAGGAGGACTGCCGGAGCAAGGGAGGACTGAGCCCAGAGGAGGATCGGGACTGCGGGAGTGCGAGACTGAGCGCCCAGAGTAGGTCGGCCATAATATATAAGGACATATTTTGCCTCCCGCGCACGCGTTCAAAATTTTCAAATTCCCGCGCTGCGAATCACAGACGGCTTCATACAAAAACCATCTGTGATGACAAATCACAGACGGTTCGTATCACGAACCGTCTGTGATAAGTAACTCATCACAGACGGTTCTTAATATGAACCGTCTGTGATAAGTACCACATCACAGACGGTTGGTATTAAGAGCCGTCTGTGATTTGGATTTTACTATGGCTTAGAATTGAAGCCATGGTAAAATCAGAGAGTAAGAAAATTTTAAAGCCATGGTAAAATCAAAATCACAAACGGTTGTTAATCTCAACCGTCTGTGATGAGGATACACACACTGACGGTTGGTATCATGAACCGTCTGTGAAGTATCATAGACGGTTCGTTATACTAACCGCTGCAGTGATGAGTGTCCTCATCACGCACGGCTCCTTCTTCCAATCGTATGCGTGATACTTCACAGACGGTTGGAAGAAGGAGCCGTCTGTGATAAGGCACTATCACAGACGGTTCTTATTATGAATCGTCTGTGAAGTATCACAAATGGTTGGTAATAAGAACCGTATGTGATGAGGCACTACCACAGACGGTTCCAAAGGGAACCGCCTGTATAAGTTCAACACAGATGGCTCTTTTAGAACCGTCTGTGATGAGGTGTCTAGTATGACCTGTTTTGTAGTAGTGAATGTAGAATTTGCAGAATTTGATGTCAAGATTTAATATTCGTTCAACAGTGATGATGTGTTTTTTTTTCTGAAGAGGATTAACTTCAAGTGACGATGATTGAAAGGCCGTGAACGGCGAAAGGTACGCATGACTCTCTTTTTTTGGCCATTTCCTCATTCTTTTCATGGGAAATTCTTGATTATTCATATTATGAATGAGGATAATGGCGTGAAGTACGAGGATGCTTTCTTCTAGCCAACACTACCGGACACAGCCCCTTTGTCGAGTGCAAAATCTTTGCCGAGTGCCAAATAGCGGGCACTCAAGAAAGAGCTATTTTGCCGAGTGCGACACTCGACAAAGAACTACACTCGGCAAAGCCTCTTTGCGAAAGTGCCATGCACTCGCAAAGATTAACACTCGGTACATTCAACCTTTGCCGAGTGCGGACACTCGGCAAGGGGGCACTCGGCAAAGGCGCCTAAGGTAACGGTTCCGCCGACGTCAAATTTTGCCGAGCCGTTTGGCACTCGGAAGACCCCTTTGCCGAGTGCCATGGCACTACATTCGGCAAAGATATTTTTTTGGCCTCCAAATTTTTTTGCAGCCCTACTACGATGATCGGTACTCTATGTTAGGATTTGGTACATTTTGTGGCTTTTTGTTATACTTAGTTAATTTATTTCATTTACTAGAATTATTTGGAAAATGCAAATTTGAACCGCATGCATCGAATAATGGAATTTAATGATTCAAAAATGATAGTCATGTTATTGATCAGAGTGTGAGGCCGTATTCAGAACGGACCGAAATTTCGGACATCTTGTTGATGAAACATGATCGTGAACTTCTTGGCGAAGTGTTTTAAATTCTATAAAAGCAAACAACGTCCAAAATTATGAAACTCGTGGAGATGTCATGATATCATATGTGGAGGCTGTGATAAAAATTTGAGAAGGTTTCGTGCATGTTGTCACGTCGATGCTTTCAAACCGGACATGTCCACATGTGATACTTATATCCCACCGGGATGTCTGGTTTGAAAGCATCGTGCGTGACAACGCACTAAACCTTCTCAAATTTTTATCACAGCCTCCACATATGATATCATGACATCTCCACGGTTTCATAATTTTCGGACGTTGTTTGCTTTTATAGAATTTAAAACACTTCGCCCGCAAGTTCACGATCATGTTCACGCACTCGAGGTTATTCTGCTTTACTCGTCGTACATTGATCTTTACACACCTTTATTAGCTTTGCATTCATCAAACATTGGAGTAAAATATTGCAGGCCCTACCGAACAAGAAATGAGGCAACGCCGAGAGCCGGAGGCCGAGCGGCAGAGGATGTCGGCCACCGAGGCCGACCGGCCGAAGCGGCGAGAGGATGTCGGCCACCGAGGCCGAGCGGCCGAGCGGCGATCCCAGACGCAGAGCTTGGCGGACATGATGGAGTTCCTACAAGGTCTTGGGCAACATACGGGCTTATTGTGCGGTACTGGCTGTTCGCTCAACCTCCGCCTACGCGTCCTGCACTGCAGCACTACTCCCGTGAGTATGAAAGTTATTTGCTTTCGCTTGTACTTTGCTTGTATGACCTCTACCTTCCTAGATTATGTATCTAATGTAATCTTGTCTCACATGCAATCTCTTCTCCTTTGTGCACCTCAATCGGCGGGTTCGAATAATCCACCTCATGCGCCTCAGAATGATGGAGCTTTTCCTTCACCACGATCGCAGTGGCCACCTTCGAGATGAATGGTAGTTGTATTTTCATTTGTTGTTCACTTGGTGATGGACTTGTGATATACTTATGATGCACTTGTCGACTGTGATGAACTTGTGGATTTGTTTGGATGGACTTGAGCACTTATTGTTATATATGTGATGGATGAGATATATATGTGATGGATGTGATATATATGTGATGGATGTGATATATATGTGATGGATCTGATATATGTTTGGATGGATTTGTTTGTCGTGATGGAATGTAAAAAACAAATAAAAAACGCAGTTTTGGGTCACTTTGCCGAGTGCAACACACGGCAAATAGGTCCTTTGCCGAGTGCTATGGTCATGGCACTCGGCAAAGAATTTTTTTTTTAAAAAAAAATAAAACTTTGCCGAGTGCCAGGCCCTGCGGCGCTCGGCAAAGAATTTTCAAATTTTTTTTTAAACCTTTGCCGAGTGCCGTCGTTCCGACACTCGGCAAAGACATTTTCAAAAAAAAAAATCTTTGCCGAGTGCCAGGCCCTGCGGCGCTCGGCAAAGAATTTTCAAAAAAAATTAAACCTTTGCCGAGTGCCATCATTCCGACACTCGGCAAAGACATTTTCAAAAAAAAAGTAAAAAATCTTTGCCGAGTGCCGCCGGGTTGGCACTCGGCAAAGGCATTTTCAAAAAAACAGTAAAAAATCTTTGCCGAGTGCCGCCGGGTTGGCACTCGGCAAAGCGGCCACAACGAGCCGCGCCAGAATCGGGTCTTTTCTTTGCCGAGTGCTGACTCGGCACTCGGTAAAGCCTTTGCCGAGTGCCTGAAAAAAGACACTCGGCCAAGACTGCTTTGCCGATTAATTTTTTTCCGAGTGCCCTTTGCCGAGTGTCGCACTCGGCAAAGCCTTTGCCGAGTGCAAATGAGCCTTTGCCTAGTGCCTGAGGCACTCGGCAAAGTGCCTGAGTCCTGTAGTGACAGGGAGGATGGTGTTGCTTGATTTTATATAAAAGTCCATAATAGAATAGAACAGTGATAATTAATTAATTTTGCTATTTTTTGTCCTATAATTTCATGCCTATATATATGCCTTCTTTTTAATTAGGGGTTTGAATTGATTTTAGTCATTGCAAATAAAACAAGTTACTCCTTAAACTAGTTGACCTCATAAGTTTGATCTAGATAGGGACGTGGATCATCTACCATAGCAATTGGCCAGAGCAGAGGCGTACAGTAGAGGAGCATTAGGCCACATCTTGATCCGAACCGTCCAATCGCTAGAGAATAACTGAGATCAGTAGTATACAGTACTGGTGCTACTTAGAGAAGGACGTCCTCTAGGTAGCAGATTGCAAGATGCATGTAAGCCTAGTTTATATTTCCCATCATTCTTAGCGCAACTTTTAATTATCTAGGCAGTGGCGCACCAGCTAGCTAGGTAGCTGGTTGCATCTGACTCTACCCTAGTCAGTAACCATTTTGCCTGTGAATATATCTAAACATTTGGAAATCATATATTTTAAACATATAAACCATTTCAATCATCATTGTATAATTAATTCATCCGTTCGAACTAGTAGTACATTCATTATGACAATTTTATTCCCTTTTTGTTGATTGTGCTATATATAAACCGGACAGTTAAATGCGCTTCTTGTACTAGTTCAAAAAATGCGCTTCTTGTACATATTAGATATCTTAGCTTATATAATCAATATCATGTTCATGCATAATTAGGTACTACTATCCTTAAATCCTGAGAGAAAGGGCTGCTTCCGGCGCCCTCTGTCACCCGAAAAACGGCAGCCGTTGGATCGCTCGGCGGACGCCTTAGATCGCCTGGAGTGGAGGTGTGAGGGGGAAAATGTTGGAAATAGTCCCACATCGCTTGTGAGATTAGACTGGTTTTTTAGGAAAAAAGGTCCAATACACTTATAAAGTTGTTGTTACAGAGCTTGCATACGATAGTCTGTAGGTTTAATTACATTCAATCCGTTTGGACTTATAACCCGAGGAGTAAACCCTGTTGAATCTGCCCCGGGTCGGATCTGACCATCGGCGGCCACATTAATAATATACAAACACACAGCAGTAGAGAGAGACAATCATACATGAACATATATACCCGATCGATCCAGTTATATAAATAGCAATGCATGTCTTGTCACAGGAAAGCTAGCTAGGAGCAGATTTGCAGAAGATAGTGAATACAACTTGCAACCAAATAGAGCAAGCGAAAAGGACCAGATAGAAGTACACTGCAAACTAGCTAGCTCCAGAGCGGCCACGCACACACATAGCAGGATAGTAATTAGTAGGTAACTGGCCGGGGAGTCCTAGAGCCATGTATGGCCACTGCCTTTTCCTCCCTAGATCACCGCCCGACATGTCGACGGCCTTCAGCTCGATATCTCGAACTTTTCCCAGTCAAACATGCATGCGTGTATGCATCGACATCCCAGCACACCAGCTGTTTTGCCTACAGACTGCATCTTTCATCTGCATCCTTGAGCTGAATTTAAACTCACACTAGTGCCAGACGTACGTACGAGTACATCGCACGTACGCTCACAGATCGACTACTAATAAATCAACTGAAGAACTTAACAGTAAAGAGGCTGGCTAGACAAGCAGCTCGCTGGGCGAGTTCTTATTTGATGGAGATAGGCTAGATAATAGTAGCTAGGTTGATTGATAAAGCTTTTGCATGCGCCATGCATGCAAGAGTAGTAGGGCTTGAGTGATTGTTGGTCAGCGGCGGCGCGCGGCGGTCTCCCGCTGCGCGTTGAAGTAGACGGCGGCGACGGGGAGGCCGAAGTCATTCTCGGCGGCGAAGCGGCGGGTCCTGAAGTGGTCCCTGGAGGAGGGCGGGCTCACCGCCTGCCGGCTTTTCTGCTTGAACAGCACGAAGACGAACCTGTGGATGCCGATGTTAGGCCTCGGGCTCTCGTAGCTCACCACCTCATTTCCTGCATGCATTCATATTATTCATATATGCGTTAATTAATTTGTTCAAAGAAAGAAGCCAATAATCAGCATGCCATGCGTGATACATGAACCTCTGAAACCTGCGAAAGCTAAACCAAGGTGTACACGAAAAGGACTTACCAAAAGAAGCGTCAGTGGTGCCAGGAATATCAGTGACGATCCTGCGAGAGGGTTAATATTAATTATATTAAAAGTTAATATACTCTATCAGCGATATTTTATGCATAGCTGAACATACTAAAGATGACCATTTGTGTGGGCTAAAAAAGAAAAAAAACTTACAATTTGTGTGCACCAGAGTCTAGTTATTTCTTATCTTAACTAATAAAAGATAGAGTTTACCCTCTACAGCGGGAGGATTATCCCACCTCTACGTACGTAAAAAAAAACTAACGAACCCCTCGCGCGCACCGAGACCACCTTGTCAAGCATGACGCGTCTCTAACATGGCCGCTTCCCGCATTTGCACTATCATCGTCATGTTCTTCTTCCTCCAGTTATGCGCCCCGTCCCGCCTTGCACCCACATTGGCGCTGCCATCTTAGATTCACGCGCCTTCGACCTTGCCGTCACCAGAACCACCATCGCCATCGGCCGTTTACATGCGTCCCCTGTCTCTTGGCACTTGCAGAGTCCCACACGTCGTATTCCCTTTCTCTCTCACACTCTTGCCCTAGGCTCTGTTACCGCCGCTCCACCCACTCCCCTACCCCTATCGCAGAGCCCCACACGTCGTATTCCCTTTCTCCCTCCCACTCTTACCTTAGGCTCTGTCGCCGCCGCTCCACCAACTCCCCTGTCCTCATCTCTTCCCTCACCCTCTTGTCTTGTGCAAAGTTTGTATTTCTATTGCAACGGGTATGCACTCTGCTAGTAGAAACTAATTGATCACTAATCGTAGCTTTTCCCTTAGATGATACTCTAGCTGGGATTATATATTCTGTAATGGTCTTTTCTTACTCTTTAACTTCAGATCGAGCTAGCTAGCTGTAACTTGTAATTGGGATATAGTTACCAGTGGAGATGCTCTCTCAGGTATGGATCACTAGGCCCTGGCACGTCTGGATCCGTCATGACCTGAAGAACACCACCACCAACACTCTCGATCATTAGCTGGATGTCACACTATATATCTTCAGATCATATGCACAAAGCTTAATTATAAGCTATGAAATTAAACCAAATCAATTTGTGTGAGATGTCCAGATCAGTTGGCACAGACCAGTGTGAAGAAAGACCTCATGTCGCCGCCCTGGACCTCGACGCGCGGTTTGGACACGACCGCCGATGGGAAGAATTCGTGGCCGTTGTACACCTGCTTGTTGGAGCTGTAGGTCGCGGTCATCTTCACCGTGGGGATGAAGTTATCGATGACTTCTCCGATCACATTCCCGACGATGAGAGGCTCCAGCACCCTAGACATGGCTAGCTTGCACTGAAATAGCTAGTAGTGTAGGTAAACACGAGATTAACCTGTCTTGAGGATTACCTGATGGTTGTTGTGCTGAGTGGGAGACGCAGGGATCTATTTATAGCTGCCTCGAGCTAGTGCTAGCTAGCTGAGCTGAGAGAAGTAGTGTGAGCAGTGTAAAGTGTTCTGTAGCTAGATTAGCATTATAAGATGTTTGTTCCATGGTTGCTTTCGTTAAATTGGACTAAACAAGTAAAGCTGATGAGGCACAGCTCAAAAAGGGTTTGAACCATGATTCCAAAAAGTGACATGAGGACATGTACATATATTCGTATAGTATATATGACATTTGGGAGGAGAAGGTTATTCAAATAATGCATAGAATCCAATTTGTCGAGAGAAGAAAAGTCTCCTGCCATGTGTGCGCCTACAACGTGCCAACCGGAGGTAGATCAACGTACCGTACACAAGTACTTGAAACAGTTCATCCGTAGCGCGAGGACATTATAAGTCTCACATTCTTTGAGAGTGCCATTGAAACTTGCTTAAATGCCTTTTGGAAATTTGGTTTCTTTGCGATGATGATGAGTACGGCACCACTAATTCTAAAGTGTACTATGTGCTAGCCAAAATACAGTTTTTTACTTGAAATTGCATGCACATGTCATATATGCATATAATTGGTTACTCCGACTGGTCATAAAAGTGCATTGTCTATTTATCTCGACCAGCTATGTGAAAATGATAGATTAGATTTGTCTTGAAAATACTTTCATAATACTGTATATTTTTATCGGGTATTACAACTATAGTAGTACAATAGAAATTTGGTGATGAAGTTTCATCTTGGAGATTGTATATGCCATCAAAAGCGACACTTTTTTTCTTTTATAGAAGGGAGTAACGCTTGCTCAATACATATATGTACGTGTGCATGTAATTGTCTACCTACGGTGTACACAAACCTAGGCCAAACAGTGACCCAATGTTGAGGCCTGAGGGTCTACTAAACCAAATACGAGACAGGATTTTCTCCTGAGGGGATAGCTAATTAGCTACACCCACACACGTTTCAACTTTCAAGTAAGAATTTAGACAAGTTTCGTGTAAGAGGTTTCAGATTTCAAGGCTGAAGTTTCAAACAAGTTTCATGAATTTCATTTTGGTTCCATATTCACGAACGTTTCAGATTTTTATGGTTGAAGTTTCAAGTAGGTTTTAGACAAGTTTCGTGAAGGTTCCAGTATGCTTTGAGTGTTTCATGGAAGTTTCCTGTGAGTTTCAACAACTTTCAAGTGGTTCAAGAAGTTTCAAAATGTAATGTTTAATTCATCCTTTTTTAGCAAGTTTCGGCAGAGCTAGTCTAACCTTTAATGCAAATAGCTGTGTCTTGATCTAATATATGCAACGGAAATCGAACGGCGAAGAGGACTAATGTAGCTAGTTAATTACCCTTGGGCAGCAAACTGTTTTCATAAATTGCCTAAATTTTTTTTAAGTTTAAGTCACTTGTTTTGACCATTAAATCAATATCTAATCATATGACATCCATTAGATCAATATCCAATCATATGACACACTAATCTCTATACAAATCCAATGATCACAACAAGTGATTTAAACTTAAAAAAATTTCAGACAACTTAAAACTAGCAAAACCGATATATATAGATGTTTCATTTTGAGGGAGCTCAACACACTGGTGATGATGGGTGAATTAATCTGCATGACAAGTCAAAGATGGCTGCCGGACAAGCTTAATTATGCCAATTGGCATGCCCTTTTCTTCCATTCTATTTTTCAGTTATTTAGGCATTAATGTGTGAATTCTCTGCGCCGTACCATTTCACTTTCTGGTGCCACTAAGCTTAAACAAATCATGCTATAACCTAGGAACGATAAGGTGGCAATGTGGCATGGCATGCCGTTTTGATGGCTGGCGAGCTAGGCAACTCAGCAGAGGGATCTAATGATAGGGTTACCCTTTTGGCAGGTGCTCATCTTTTTTCAATACCCATTAATTTTAGCTCAATTTGATGATGATTACTTGGAAATGCATCCACTGCAATGCAATAAAAAATGCACAAAATACAGTAAGCTAAAGGTCATGGGGGATATATTTCGTGCTTCTTACAACATTTCAGTGAAATAGTGGGGGCACAACTTTCATTCTTCTTGTGTTTATAATGTGGCGCCTCTAATCCCACCTGTTTTTGTCGATTGCAAGGTGCAAATTAAGATAATGTTGTATCACATTGTCCATGCAGAACTGCAATTGGGTAGATAATATTGCAAAGAACATTCTATACACAGCATTGCACTGAGAGATGGACTTGCTACGCATGATGATTTATTCTCCTGACAATTGTGAGGTTGTCGCAAGAGCCAAGAGGCGAGCATAAAACCAAGGGTGGGCTAGGTCTCTTCCCACTACATCACAAAGTTGCCTCTTATTGGAAGTGCTGTACAGTATATGCTCATCAGACTAACTTCCAGAGAAACTTAAGAGATCCGCAATTAATTGTTAGCTAGCGTTTCATTAGGCAAAGTTAAGTGCTCTTTTGTTTTCATAAATGCCGGAGCACATGTTCTTTGCCATCCTAGGCCTCCTATCTTGGTCTCGCACTCTGAAACTCCAGCTGGTTTGCTTCGAACCTGCTACCTGAGCGACGGAAGCCAAGTGCTAGCATATGTTTTTTTTTTCTCTAAAGAAAATCGCACAGATCTTAAAATAATATTAGGGCTAGTTTGTTTAATTTCCTTCGCAAAGCAGCAGGGAAATATCAACAATGCTATCCTAAAAATGAAAAAGAAAGTTGATCACTCCTTATGGAAAAGTTTGATTAATTAAATAACAATGAGTTAGGTGAGCTTCCAGAATATGATGTGTTGGTGTTCTAGGAAAAAAAGGAATATAATATCTTGGTGACACGCTCAACACGACAACATCGCATCTATTTGGAGGCTGTGCTCCTGTGTTAGGCGTGCTTTGTTATTTTCAGGGCATAACGCTAACTTTGAAGAAAGTTCCCTTGTTCCTAGAATGGAAAAAGGCTACGATGGTATTACCAGGAAATTAAGAATAATCCCTCAAATGAATTGGTCCAAATAGTCAAATAGATTATACTAGTCGGGAAGAATGAAGCCAAAAGTGCAAATAGGCGAGTTGGAGGCACAAATATTAGAGCACTTCAACAGTAGAGATAGTGCATGCGGTTGCATATATATGTGCAAAATCCGCATCCCTAAAGCTAACAAGATTTAGCGTACTATTTCAATGGAAACAAATAAACAAGTAGAAAGATAGAAGTTCTTAGGCCATCCATAGTGTAGGTGGTGTTAAATTTGCCACCTCACTGTCACGTCACACAGGTGCTAGTTTCACTTTTTGGCTCTAGTGGTTAGCACCACCTTCTTCCTCCTAGCGGGACCCACGACACATTAAAAAAACTCCCGAAGCCATCTCTCCCGTATCACCCTCTCTCCCCCATTGTAACGCCTCGGTTTTTCTAAGCCTTTTTGAAATTTTCAAAATAAAAATAACTATTTGGTTTATGGTTTGTTAAAGCTTAACCTGAGGTTTTGGAAATAATTTAAATGACTAATTCGAACTTCAACAAATTCAAGTTGGTTTTCAAGTCGCTGGAGTTCTCTGTGTTTTGTTTTCCTTTCCTCTATTCGTACCGGTTCTTGGTCACGACCTCCCCTTAGGTCAAGACCTCCCTTCAGTTTGGACCTCCTCCTTAGCCGCTCTAGCGCGTCAATCCAATCTCCTGTGCCCTCCTCTCTTCTAGATCGTCCAATCGTGTTGAACGGTCAGATCTCATTGTCAATTCCGGACGGTTCGAACGTTTTCATATCGTTTTGCACCGTCCGATCCAAATCGGACGACTCTCTCTTTGTAATCTCCTTAGGACCTCCCCTGGCTCTGTGCTCAGGAGACCCTCTTTTGCAAGACCACCCTTGGGTCACAACCTCCTCTTTTGCAAAGACCACCCTCTGTGGTCGCAGCCGCTCTTTTTGCAAAGACGACCCTCTCGATCGCAACAACCCTTTTTGCAAAGACGACCACCGCCTCCTCAGGACCCCCCCTTAGGACCTCCTCCTGTGACCACCCCTTTTTGGTTGGACCTCTCTCTTGGTCATAACCTTTTCTTTAACCTTGAGCAACCTCTTGGTCTTAGCTTGTTCTGCTCATTTTATCCTTCTAGCACGTTTGCTGCAGAAGTCTTCGAGCATTAAATACTGTTGTGTCGCATTAAATGTTGTCACCTCTGTTGTATTCGTCTCTCCCTCTTGTCTCCTCTCTTACCTGCTCCTATCCCCTTGCTCACCTGCTCCTGTCACTCTATCCCTATCACCTAGTTCTACCTCCACTATAAATAGCGCATCAGGGAGCCCTCGTTCTCTTTCGCACTCTTTGGGCTTTTCCGTCAACTCTCCATTCCTTTCTTCCTCACCTCTATTCTTCAGTTTTTCGCTGTTAAACCTCGTCACCTTCAAGCTCCGTTCTTCCCCGTGTACGGCGTCGCTGAAGCTCGCCGTCGCTAAGGAAGCTGCTAGAGTTCACCGTCGTAGAGGAGCCCGTTGGAGCCTGCATCGTCGCCTAATCGCCATCAGCAAGTCCACTAGGATCTGCTGAAGCTCGCCATCGCCAAAGAGTTTGCCGGAGTCCGCGTCGCTGCCGTTCACCGCTCGTCGTCTTTCGTAGCCTTCCTCTCCGCTCTCTCTTTCTCTTTATTCTGGTGAGTTTCCCGTGCCCCGATTTCCTTCTTTGTTCTTACGACCACGTTGAGTGGTCGTATCCTTCTTTGTTATTGCAATCTCCCTCGGGTCATCTTTACCGTTCAGGATCTCCCTCAGGTCATCTTGACCGTTTAGGACCTCCTTGTAACTCGTCGAACCTGTTTCGACCAAGTCGCTTAGGACCTCCTTCTGGCTCGTAGAATCTCCTTGTGACTCGTCGAACCTGTTTCTACCAAGTTGCTTAGAACCTCCTTTCGGCTCGTAGGACCTCCTTGTGACTCGTCGAACCTATTTCGACCAAGTCACTTAGGACCTCCTTCCGGCTCGTTGGACCTCCTTCCTCCAACTCTTTTGACCTCCCTCTTGAGTCTAGTTTGCACTATCTTCTTTTGGAGTTTCGATTCGGATTTCATTTGGATCTTAATTGGTCTTTGTTTGATCTTGCTTTATTCTAACGTGTAGACTTCGACGATTCCGAGGAGCCCGAGTACTCTGAGGACGTAGACCCTCAAGCTTTCGACCAAGGCAAGTCATATCCTTGATCATATTGAACTCAATATTTCAAATTACGTACATTTCGTTTCAAGTTATTACTGCATGCGTATTTCAATTCAAGTACTTTAAATCTCTACTTTAACCTGGTAGTTATTCCTATTGCCTTTGTACACCCAAACTTGAACGTTCTTTGGATCACCCTTGATGCCTTAGTAAAAGCTAGTTGGTACATTAGTATGAACTAGAACTGGTTGCAAAACTCTCTGCTTAGCCGAAGCTTAGCTCAAAAATATTTGATTTGGGGGTGTTAGCCAAAAACTCAACTCTGTTTCAAATTATTGCCATGGTATGATCAATACCATAGAGTTTGCTGAAACATTTTAATGTGGTAAATAAAATAAAAACTGGTTTGGACTTGGACAAATTGGATGCTTAGATGGGTGCATGTTCATGCACGAGATCGATCCATTTCTATGATCGAGGCCCAGGGTTCTTTTGGTGGTCGGCTAAGTCATTTAATGACCAGTCTTCGAGCATTCCTTTGCTACGCCCCATCATACTACTACATGTTCTGTATGGGCAGGACATGGTTAATTAATTTGCAATGTCTCACCGTGGTTGTTCTATCCGGTTGTGTGGGTGGTCTTTCATAACCTACTTCTTTGCATTCCCACCTGGCGTAAGATGGGGCTAGGAACTATGCGGATTTCTATCCAAAGAGGGTGAAACCTTAGCGAGGAGGGACTACGGTGGGATAGAGCTTTGTAAAGGTCTTGTCATGAGCTCTAGATTGCTCACCTAAGGTAGTGAGCGGTGGTATCGATGGATGCCAAACAAACTAGAGAGGTCGTGTCGTGTGGGTAAAGTTGTACAACCTCTGCAGAGTGTTAAGAACTATTCGAATAGTCGTGTTCACGGTCATGGACATGCTGGCAAAGCCACTCTAAGTTAGATTTTGTTTTTATTTTCAAAAGACTTGCTTAAATGTTTTGGATCTCTATCCAATTGGGTTTGGGGCTGGTAGCCTTATGATAGGAGGGTATCCTTCACCACTTGTTGATGAATGTTATCTGACTATAAAATTGAGTTTTGAAAAATGAATTTTAGTTATAGCTTATCTGCTTTGAAACTTAATACAAGTATTTGAAAGAAACTTGGCCTTGTGCAAATCAACTCTATAAACCTCTTGTTGTTAATCCTTGCATGTATGAATCTGTTATTTGACGGGTGTGACTTGCGAGCACGGTTGTGGTGCTCACTCTTGCTTTGTTGAAAAGCAGGTGAGGAGGTCTACGCTGAGGACCAAGAGGTCCTGGACGACTAGGATTGCGCCCCAACCGAGTGCCTATGCTGGATCAGGTGGCCACGAGCTCTTTTACTTCCACTGTGTATTTTGCTCTTGGCTTAAATGCCATTTTGAAACAACTCAAATTATTTTGTTAAGTGACGTTGTATGGCTGTATTATCCAACTCTTGTTGACTGTATACACTAGCTGTGGACCTCTTGGGACTAGTGTGTGTTGCACAGTGGCGCATCCGGGTGTGCTCGGACCACCCGAGCGTCGACACCCATTCATATCTCTCTCTCTCTTGTATCACTCTCTCCCTCCTCCCAACGTAGTAGCGCTGCCACCTTTGATTTTGTCGGCTCTCACCACCCCCTTCGCTGCTGGCAAGTCGATCTGGCTCCTCTCCCCCCGCTCTCCCACCCCCTTCACCAAATCGCATTGCTGCCTCTTAAATATCTTCCACAGCCAAACCCCAGGCGTGGGCAGTGAAGCTCGATCCATGGCGTGGTGGCCTCCATCCATGGTAGCAACGACTTCGATCCGGCGTAGCGACTTCGTCCCCAACCAAGGCCATGGCGACTTCGACCAAGGCTGCCATTGTTCTCTTCCACTTCCGACGACGACGACCATGATTCGTCAAGAAGGCCTTGATCCGATGGCAGAGAGCACCGACGCGGCAACGATTTCTAGCAAGGGCAGCATCGATCAGAGCGTACATGTGAGACCCCGGTTTATTAAACTTGTAATACTTAACCTTCCTCTGGTTCTAGTATCACAAATAGAATAATCCGCGTCTCGATGCATATGTGCCTCCCAGAACAAGCAACACACATACATCATATCCAAGCATGCATCAATTCCATACAACAGATTATAACAAGTCTACCAAAAGACACACATAATATAAGTTATTACAACACAACCACCGCCAAATGACATAAGTAGCAAATAAGTAACAATGAAGCAAAAGTTGCCATAAGATGGCTTAAACCAAAAGACGACCGGTTAGCCACATAACACCACAGGAAACCGACCGGGCCGCCAAGCTAATCGCCAGAACGCCACAAAGACAACTCACAAAAGTGAGGTCCATCGGACTCACTATCATCCTCTGCACAACACAAGTAATGCAGTGAGTACAAAATGTACTCGCAAGACTTACGAGTAGCAAGCCTATACATAGCTACATGAAAGTCAGATTCAAAGGAATGAGGTTTTATGGTTCTTGGACGCATAAAGCAAGTTTCATTTGCAATATTGTAGTAGATTGAGCAATGATTTGTAAAATCTGTTTCTAAGCATTTAAATAACAATGAGTAAACATAAGTAACAAGTATCCACCTAGAAGTGACTTTCCCAAAAGTCACCACAACATAGCATGAATCACGATTCATACCACCATCAAGTTTTAATTTTAAAATGTTGTAGTCTAACTCTTGAAAAGCTTATCCAAGCGTGTCCATAACCTAGACGAGGCTATTCGAATAGTTTTAATCCTCGCAGGGTGTACCAATGTACCCACACTTCATACCGCCTTTTGCCAAGCTATTAAGCACACTTCCTTTGGTATGCCGGCACGGCTAAGTCCTACTGAACCCTTTCCAATGGAATATGCTAATCAAGAGACGCACGTATGGGGTTAATCCTTAGTGATCTGTAGACGAAATATGGATCACAAGGACCCATACGTGGAGCAAGATACACCGCCTCGGCGGGTGTTCTCCTCCTACAACGTGTCCATGTTGCATATAATCAAATATGCAACCCACCACGCGACTCATTAATTAACACACCCAAAGTACTCACTAAGAGAGGTCCCATATCCTCTAGTGTGGTTAGCACGCACGAATGCTCTGATAATGATACTCACAAGTAGTTCGGTCCTTAATTGACCGGGCACCATTCCAATCACACCCAAAAGATCACACCATCTTACCATTGTGTCCAAGTCTAAATTGTTTTCATTTTCAGTTTTAGTTTTGCAATTTAGACAAAGCACAAGGTGAAATATACGCATAGTAATAGTTTGTGTGATCAAAGTTATCGACAGTCGATAAGCGCCCATTTCTACCGATAACTAAGCATGGCTAAGCATAATGACACGTAAACTACTAAGTGACAAGGGTCCATCCAATAACCCAAAATCACGCAAGTAACCTAGGCTTCAGTAGTAGAGGAATAAACATTTCCTACTGATAATGCATCTAGTAGGCCAACTATCGACAATAGTTTAAAACAACATAGCAATGCATACATAGAATTTGCAAACAATATATTAGAATTTGAAAATAGTAGGAACAATATGATCAAATGAATGCTACATCTGCTTGCCTGGCTGAAGTGCAGGATCTGATGGCTGCTGTGGCTCAATATCAAGATTAATAATATTGTCTTCGGAACCTAACGCAAAAAGGCGATAAGCAAATAAGAACGAAGAACACCAAATAAATCCCAACAGCAAAACACATCCAAGACTAATAAAATTCACACTACAGCTAGGGACAGATCTAAGACAATGATAGGAACAAGAATTATGCAATTTGGACTTAACGTGCAAAAGATATGAGCAAAATGCTCCTTCTCAGCCTATAGCAACCTAATTAATAATTAACACTGTTCATGACGAAATTTTCTAGAGTGATCTAAGGTCTAAAATTTTTATAGCAGGTAGATTATGACATCCTAATAACAGCAAAGTTGGATTTACTAAATTTGGAGTTATACACATTTACTTATGATTTTTCTAAGTTGTAAATCTAATACAAATCATTTTACAGAATTATGAACATGCTCAAATCCTATTTTATATGAAAGTATACTAACAGATGAATTTAACAAAATTGATTTTGCACAAATTGGATTTATACAGAAAAAGATATGCATTTTTCAAGGTTAAAACTATTTCTGGAATATTCAAAATAACAGAAATCAAGTTATTCCTAGTTACACAATTTTCTGCTACTGCAACATGCTTAAATCCATTTTTATAATAAACTAAAGTGGCAACATAATTTATTACCGTTGGAATAATCTAAAAGGCTAAAATGAATTAGTTATGAGTTTCTAAAGTTTTTACATCATTTTCAGTTGTTAAATAAAAACTTACCGAAATACAGACAATTCCAATAAAAGAATAAGACGTGGACAACTCCCAACCCTTGATCTAAAATCCTACGGCTCACGCGCGCCGAAAACAGCGCACGCGCGCCAAACCTAACCGGAGCCCACCGTTGGATCAAGATCCAACGGCGCACACGAGTGTATGCATTCGGACGGTGCGGTTGCATACACGATCTTGGCCGTTGATCAAAAGATCGACGGTCGAGAACGATCAAGGCATCCGGAGGGTCCGAACGCACACAAAGATCAGGGCCGCAGATCTAAAAATGAACGGTAGCTATTTAACGCAGTTCAAAGGAAGATGCTGACGCGTGGGACCACATGTCAGTGACTTCGAGTCACCCACGCGCTGGTTTAACCCACGTGCACAGTGCACTGGGCCCACTTGTCAACGACTAAGAGTGGTGGTTAGGACAGGATTAATGCTTCTAATGATTATCATTAAATAGACACTAATGATCACGAAATTTGATTTTAACCCTCGTGCCCACAAGTCAAGTAATTCGCAGGTAAATTCGACGATTAAATGCCGACATATTCAATTAACCAATGATTAATCTTAATGATGTCGGAACAGTGCGGGATTGCACCAGAGAGTGATTTAAGGATGTTGGGCCCACTGGTCAGTGGCTCAACGACAACAGTTAAGACACAATTAATTCACTAATGATTGGTAATTAATGTGTCCTAATTAAGTGACGAAACGGAGTCTGCGTCGCAAAACCGAGCGAGTTCAACGGCAAATCGCCGGCGACACTGGCCGCGGCGGCGCCCACCAAGAACCAAAATGGATTCGCAAAAGCACAACGAATCTAATGGTAGCATTCTCGCCGGCGGTGAGGGACTAGAACGCCGGCTAGCCGGAAAACGAAAATGGGAGCTTTTACTGCTAAGAGCGAAAATAGCGAAAGCTCAATGCGGTCCAAGGAAGCGGGTGCCAAAGCTTCTAAGGACTAATAAGAAGCTACCTCAGTGACAAGAAGCTTCAAAGATGGCCGGAGATGCTTGATCACGGTGAAAGCTCGCCGGACTTGGAGAAGAAAACCCGAGATAGATACCCTGAGCTGAGGAAGAAGATGACCAATTTCGGCCGAATTTGAACAAACCCCAAATTGGACAATTCCTGAGAATCAAATCCAAAATTAAGTGAGGGGAAATGTTCAAGGAAGTAAATAGATAAGGTTAGGGCAAAGAAACGTGAAGGAGGACCACTGGAACACCAAGAACACCAATGGAGCTCCACGGGTCAACAATGGCGGTTTGCCATTTTTGAGGTGTTAAGCTCCAATACTGAGAATGAAGCTTGATGGTGGTCTAAAGAAATACCAGGAGGTATTGAGGATGCTTATAAAGCCATGAGGGCATTAGGGTTTGCACCACCAATCTTTCGGGCGGCAAAACACAAAGCACAATGCGCGGCCGACAAGGAAAAGATAATAGCTGGTGCACTAGGGCATGGCATGGCCGAAAGTGTCTCCCACGACCCATAATGTCGACTAGGGTAGCCGTAGGGAGCATGAGATGACACTGCCATAACCCCTACTGTGCTCGCACGGCTCAAGGTTGAAGAAGACCAGGGAAAGATGCTCGGGCGATTTTGAGCCCTACGATCTAAATCGGACGGCTACGAAAGCGCCACGCCTCCCAGGTTCAAACACAACGGGGAGATTGCGAGCCCACGGATTAGAAAAGAACAGCTCAGATTGCTCCACGTCGCAAACGCGATTTACAACGGAGGGACAAGCGGGCGTTGGATCTTAATCCAACGGCTCTGATTCAAGAATGCAACCGGAGGGTCCGAAGGGTTCGGGAAATCTCAACGGTTGGATGGGAATCTAACGGTCGACAATCAAACTTGCAACCGGAAGGTCCGAAGGGTTACACGCGTGCGGACCGTGCGATTTAGATCCAACGGTCCAGATCCAACGCGCGTTTTAAAGAGAGGCTCGGTGCAGTTAGTTGACTGGACCGAATCAATTGGCTCGAGCCCGAATCTGACTCGAACCCAAGTAACAGTAAAACCAAGTTTGACTTTGAAATAAGAACAGAGACTTTGAATGATTTATTTGAGGTAGCAAATTAACTCCAAAAATTATGAAATTTTTACAGGAGCTCGCTAACTCAGATATTAACCTTGTGTAAAATTTTCAGAGGTTTTATGTTGCGAATAAATCTCCAAAAATTCTGCAAGGCTCTGTTTTAATGTTTGATGAGAGTCAAACAGTTTGATCGCCTCTAAAAATTGTGAAATTTTTCAGAGGGTCACATACCATCACAGAGACTTAGGAAAAATATTTCCAGAGGATGATCATAAGATTTGACAAGATTGTTTTTGGAATAACAAGATTTGGATCAACTAGACTTGTGACAATGTATTTCCATAATCCCTTGTACAAGAATTGTTCTAAGACAACAGAAATACATGATGTAAGAAAAAGTTTTAATTCCTACTGATTTTCTTACATTTGAAACAAAAGCCCAAGATTGGGATGTTACAAAACCTCCCCTTACAAGAATCTCGCCCGAGATTCATTTTACTGAGAAGAAGGATGGGTAATCTGCACGAAGACGATCCTCGCGCTCCCAAGTTGCCTCATCTTCGTAATGGTTTGACCACTGAACCTTAAGGAACTTGATAACACGGTTCCTTGTCCTTCGTTCAGATTCTTCGAGAATACGAACAGGATGCTCATGATAGGTCAAATTTTCTTGCACATTGAGATTTTCCAACGGAGTTTCCTCAACTGGAACACGGAGGCACTTCTTCAAGTGTGACACATGGAACACGTCGTGCACACCCTCAAGTGAAGCTGACAACTCCAATCTGTATGCAACAGCCCCAATCCTCTCGATGATGCGATAAGGTCCAACATATCGAGGAGCTAACTTGCCCTTGACGCCAAAACGCTGATGGCCTTTCAAGGGTGAGACCTTGAGATACACAAAGTCATTGGGCTCAAAGCTCAACTCCCGACGACGACGATCCGCATAGCTCTTTTGCCTGGACTGGGCCACGCGCAAATGCTCACGAATCAACTGAACTTGGCTTTCGGCCTCATTGATGGAATCGGGCCCGAAGAACTGACGCTCACCGGTTTCCGACCAGTTCAATGGGGTTCTACACTTCCTCCCATACAAAGCCTCAAACGGTGCCATGCCAAGACTAGCTTGGAAACTGTTGTTGTAGGAGAATTCTGCAAACGGCAAGCACTTCTCCCACTTCTTTCCATAGGAAAGAACACAGGCACGGAGCATATCTTCCAACACTTGGTTGACTCTCTCCGTCTGACCATCAGTTTGAGGATGATAAGCTGAACTGAAGGAAAGACGTGTACCCATCGCCTCTTGCAGATTATGCCAAAAGCGAGAGGTGAAAAGAGAACCACGATCTGACACAATCGTTCGTGGCACACCATGCAAACATACAATGCGAGACACATAGAGATCCGCCAGCTGACTAACACTGAGATTGGTACGCACTGGCAGAAAATGTGCCACCTTTGTCAATCGATCAATAACAACCCAGATAGCATCCTTCCCAAAAGAAGTACGGGGCAGACCGGTGATGAAATCCATACCAACGGAATCCCACTTCCATTCTGGTACTGGCAAAGGCTGAAGAAGGCCTGCTGGACGTTGGTGTTCGGCCTTGACACGGCAGCATACGTCGCACTTGGCTACGAACCCAGCAATCTCGCGCTTCATGCGAGTCCACCAGAATCTCTGTCGAAGATCTTGATACATCTTGGTAGCTCCAGGATGGATAGACAAAGGGGAGTCATGGGCCACGCGGAGAATCAAATCCCGCAATTCCATGACCTTCGGAACCACCAAGCGCTGTCCAAACCACACAACACCGTGCTCATCCTCAGAAAAGCACTTAGCTGTCCCATTCTTGATGTTCTGCTTGATTTGGATTACACCAACATCTATCTGCTGGGCAGCCTTGATTTGTTCCACCAAAGTCGGTTGCACAACCAAGGTAGCAAGAGAACCATGCTCAATCAATCCCAAATTAAGCCGCTGAAATTCTTCGAGAAGGGTAGGTTGTTGCCCTTGAAGTGACAAGGTATTGCAATACACCTTGCGACTGAGTGCATCCGCAACAACATTAGCCTTGCCCGGGTGATACTGAATGCCCATATCATAATCCTTGATCAATTCCAACCATCTCCTCTGCCTGAGGTTCAGATCTGGCTGGGTGAACAAATATTTCAAGCTCTTGTGATCAGAATACACCTCACAAATGTTACCAATGAGGTAATGCCGCCAAATCTTGAGTGCATGAACCACCGCCGCTAACTCCAAATCATGGGTAGGATAATTGAGTTCATGAGGCCTCAACTGCCTCGATGCATAGGCCACAACCTTGCCTTCTTGCATAAGAATACAACCAAGTCCCTGACGAGAGGCATCACAATAAATGTCAAAACTCTTATGCGCATCGGGAGAACAAGCACTTGGTGCCGACGTCAATCGCCTTTTGAGTTCTTGAAAACTCAAATCACAAGCGATGACCACACGAATTTCTTTTCTTTCTTGAGCAATTCGGTCATGGGCTTAGCAATTTTGGAGAAGTTCTCGATAAAGCGGCGTAGTAGCCCGCTAAACCAAGGAAACTCCTCACATCGGTGGTGACTTGGGCTGCCCCAAGATAGAACATCGTTGACCTTGCTAGGATCTATCATGACACCACCACCATTTGAAAGAACATGGCCCAAGAATGCCACTTCCTTCAACGAACTCGCACTTGCCGAACTTAGCATACGGTGATGCTCACGCAGAGCTCCCAATACAATCTGCAGATGCTCAAGATGCTCTTCTTCACTCTTGAGTAGATAAGAATGTCATCAATGAACACCACAACAAACTTATCCAAATACTCCATGAACACCGAGTTCATAAGATTCATGAACAAAGCGGAGCATTGGTCAAACCGAAAGACATGACGGTGTACTCGTAAAGGCCATAACGAGTAGTGAACGTCGTCTTTGGAATATCCTCACCGATCCGGACTTGATGGTACCCCAATCTCAAGTCAATTTTGGAGAACACACAAGCCCATCAATCGGTCAAAGAGATCATCAATACGAGGCAAAGGATATTTGTTTTTCAACGTCACTTCATTGCGGACGGTAATCAACACACATACGCAGGTCCTGTCCTTCTTCTTCACAAAAATAACCTGACAACCCCAAGGAGATGAGCTAGACGGATGAAGCCTTTTGCTTGAAGCTCACCCAATCGCTTCTTCACTCCTCCAACTCATTAGGAGGCATTGATGCAGCGCCTTAGAAATTGGAGCGTGCAGGGCAACAACTCAATCAGTAAACTCCAAGTCTCGAACCGGAGGCATATCAGGCAAATCTTGAGGGAAGACATCCACAAAGTCACAGACTGTGGGCATATCCTGAATCTCCATGGCTGGCTTAGCTTCAAGGGCACAAAGGTGTGGCCCCTGCGGCGCGGTGAAATCCCAATTTGCTCGCTTTGAGGACTAGTGAGGAAAACCATCTTCTGGCACAATCGATTTGCCCCAAGTGTTGGGACAACCAATCCATACCAAGAATCACATCCGACGACGCGAGTCAAGTAAGATGAGATTCACCAAGAATTCCACTCCTTCAATATTAATAGGAACGCCCGACATTCTTGATCGCTCTCATTTCCGCTCCCGAGAGCGAATAAGCAAGGGAATCCCAAAGGAACAAAGTGAAGGTCACAATCAGCAAAGAAATGATCTCGAAATAAAGGAATGTGAAGCTCCGAGTCAAACAAGACTGCGGCGGGGCGATAACTAACAAGGAACGTGCCCAACACAACGTCAGTGCCTCCCGAGCCTCCTCACCGAGATGTGGTTGACTCGACCACTCCGACACCCGAGTCTTCTGGATCACCTTCTGGTCAGGTGTGTGACCATTCCCGCGTCCTCCATTAGGACGAGGGGCTGCTCCAATCCTCTGAGGGCAACTGCTAGCATAGTGGCCCTTCTTGTTGCAGCGGCGGTAACATCGGCACCAAGGTTGCGAGCGCAACTCTTCTTGAGTCGCAGTGCACGTGGTCGAAACAAGGCTCGGGGACGAGCAACCGGCGCCGACGGCCTCGGCGGTGGTGAAACCAAAGCACGAGCTCCTGGTGCGGGCCCAACACGGGGACGAGTGAGACCGGCCTGTGCAGACCGATGGGCCTCCCACTTGCGCTTGCGGGACTCACCCAGCGCCTTCGCCTTGTGCTCGGCGACAATGGCCTTGTCAACCAAGGCCTGGAAGTCAGCAAAGTCCACAATAGATAGCTTGTCCTCGCGGCTCCTGACAAACCATCCATGAACTTCTCCGTTTAGCCTCATCGAGGCCACCTCTCCCGAGCATAACGAGCCAAGTGGTTAAACTCGTAAAGATACTCCGAGACAGCCTTGCGCCCGCTAAGCGCAAGAAACTCCTTCTTCTTGAGCTTCATCAGCCATCAGAATGTGGGCGACGAAGCGGATCGAAACTCATCCCACGAGACAACGTGGCTGCGCGGCCGCATGGCGAGAAGTTCTCCCACCAAGAGAGTGCTGCACCCTCAAGCCGATGGGATGCAAAGAGTGCCCGCTCTGCTCCCGGCATCGGCGATATTGAGCTTTCGCTCAACAAGACGCGACCAATCATCCGCGTCGAGTGGATCCTGGATCGAGAAAGTGGCGGTGCGTGCGGAGAAACTCCGCAAGCCCACCACAAGACGGTGGCCACCACCTCCGGATCCTCGGCGGCGGGAGCGGAGGTGTTCCTCGCAATGATCTCCAAGATCCGGTGCAGTCCATGCGATTCCGCCGATCGAGCAGAACCTCACCATGGTGAGGAGGGGGAAGCTCCTCATCGGAACCAAACACGGTGGATTGCTTGGTGGTTCTTGTCATCCCTTTTATTCCCACAAGTTTTAGTGGAATTAACCTCTCATTTCAAAGACCTCTGCTAATCTAAATGCTAGTCATCCAGAAAATTTTGCTTGCTGTCCGATTTTCTTCTCAAGCCTCTGCCGAAATTTGTAGCTTCCAAATGCTTCAAATATTCCCAAGACACCAACACTTTCATTTATAACTCTCATGGTGTACCCAAAACCAATCTACTCATTGCTAACTTTTGAAGGAAGATGAGAGGAAACTCACTTTCAAATTCGATTTAGAACAAGGTGAGATGAGCAAGCTAAGATAGATGAGGAGTAAAATCGAGAACTCACTTAAGATTTTCAGAAAACACCGATATTTGGAAAGTAAGTTTTCAAAATATACTAGGGACGACCAAGCTAGGGGTTTCTACGGTCAGTATGGCTCTGATACCAAGCTCTGTGAGACCCGGTTTATTAAACTTGTAATACTTAACCTTTCTCTGGTTCTAGTATCACAAATAGAATAATCCGCGTCTCGATGCATATGTGCCTCCCAGAACAAGCAACACACATACATCATATCCAAGCATGCATCAATTCCATACAACAGATTATAACAAGTCTACCAAAAGACATACATAATATAAGTTATTACAACACAAATGACCAGGCCAAATGACATAAGTAGCAAATAAGTAACAGTGGAAGCAAAAGTTGCCATAAGATGGCTTAAACCAAAGACGACCGGTTAGCCACATAACACCACAGTGGCAACCGATGGGCCGCTAAGCTAATCGCCCAAATCGCCACGGACAACTCACAAAAGTGAGGTCCATCGGACTCACTATCATCCTCTGCACAACACAAGCAATGCAGGTGAGTACAAAAATGTACTCGCAAGACTTACGAGTAGCAAGCCTATACATGGCTACATGAAAGCTGTATTCAAAGGAATGAGGTTTTATGGTTCTTTGGACGCATAAAGCAAGTTTCATTTGCAATATTGTAGTAGATTGAATAATGATTTGTAAATCTGTTTCTAAGCATTTAAATAACAATGAGTAAACATAAGTAACAAGTATCCACCTAGAAGTGACTTTCCCAAAAGTCACCACAACATAGCATGAATCCCTGATTCATACCACCATCAAGTTTTAATTTTAAAATGTTGTAGTCTAACTCTTGAAAAGCTTATCCAAGCGTGTCCATAACCTAGGACGAGGCTATTCGAATAGTTTTAATCCTGCAGGTGTACCAATGTACCCACACTTCATACCGCCTTTTGCCAAGCTATTAAGCACTTCCTTTGGTATGCTTAAGACGGCTAAGTCCTCTGAACCCTTTCCAATGGAATATGCTAATCAAGAGATGCACGTATGGGGTTAATCCTTAGTGATCTGCAGACGAAATATGGATCACAAGGACCCATACGTGGAGCAAGATACACCGCCTCGGGGTGTTCTCCTCCCTACAACGTGTCCATGTTGCATATAATCAAATATGCAACCCACCACGCGACTCATTAATTAACACACCCAAAGTACTCAATAAGAGAGGTCCCATATCCTCTAGTGTGGTTAGCACGCAGTAATGCTCGGATAATGAGATACTCACAAGTAGTTCGGTCCTTAATTGACCCGGCACCATTCCAATCACACCCAAAAGATCACACCATCTTACCATTGTGTCCAAGTCTAAATTGTTTTCATTTTCGGTTTTAGTTTTGCAATTTAGACAAAGCACAAGGCTGAAATATACGCATAGTAATAGTTTGTGTGATCAAAGTTATCGACAGTCGATAAGCGCCCATTTCTACCGATAACTAAGCATGGCTAAGCATAATGACACGTAAACTACTAAGTGACAAGGGTCCATCCAATGAACCCAAAATCACGACAAGTAACCTAGGCTTGAGAGTAGAGGAATAAACATTTCCCTCACGATAATGCATCTAGTAGGCCAACTATCGACAATAGTTTAAAACAACATAGCAATGCATACATAGAATTTGCAAACAATATATTAGAATTTGAAAATAGTAGGAACAATATGATCAAATGAATGCTACATCCGCTTGCTCGTGAAGTGCAGGATCGATGGTTGCTGTGGCTCAATATCAAGATTAATAATATTGTCTTGGAACCTAACGCAAAAAGGCGATAAGCAAATAAGAACGAAGAACACCAAATAAATCCCAACAAAGAAACACATCCAAGACTAATAAAATTCACACTACAGCTAGGACAGATCTAAGACAATGATAGGAACAAGAATTATGCAATTTGGACTTAACGTGCAAAAGATATGAGCAAAATGCTCCTTCTCGACCTATATAGCAACCTAATTAATAATTAACACTGCTCATGACGAAATTTTCTAGAGTGATCTAAGGTCTAAAATTTTTATAGCAGGTAGATTATGACATCCTAATAACAGCAAAGTTGGATTTACTAAATTTGGAGTTATACACATTTACTTATGATTTTTCTAAGTTGTAAATCTAATACAAATCATTTTACAGAATTATGAACATGCTCAAATCCTATTTTATATGAAAGTATACTAACAGATGAATTTAACAAAATTGATTTTGCACAAATTGGATTTATACAGAAAAAGATATGCATTTTTCAAGGTTAAAACTATTTCTGGAATATTCAAAATGACAGAAATCAAGTTATTCCTAGTTACACAATTTTCTGCTACTGCAACATGCTTAAATCCATTTTTATAATAAACTAAAGTGGCAACATAATTTATTACCGTTGGAATAATCTAAAAAGCAGTTAAAATGAATTAGTTATGAGTTTCTAAAGTTTTTACATCATTTTCAGTTGTTAAATAAATACTTACCGAAATACAGACAATTCCAATAAAAGAATAAGACGTGGACAACTCCCAACCCTTGATCTAAAATCCTACGGCTCACGCGTAAAAAGCAGCGCCTGTGCGCCAAACCTAACCGAGCCCACCGTTGGATCAAGATCCAACGGCGCACACGAGTGTATGCATTCGGACGGTGCGGTTGCATACACGATCTTGGCCGTTGATCAAAAGATCGACGGTCGAGAACGATCAAGGCATCCGGAGGGTCCGAACGCACACAAAGATCAGGGCCGCAGATCTAAAAATGAACGGTAGCTATTTAACGCAGTTCAAAGGAAGATGCTGACGCGTGGGACCGCATGTCAGTGACTTGAGTCACCCACATTATCGGTTTAACCCACGTGCACGTTGCATCGGGCCCACATGTCAACGACTAAGAGTGGCGATTAGGGCGAGATTAATGCTTCTAATGATTATCATTAAATAGACACTAATGATCTTTGAAATTTGATTTTAACCTCGGGCCCACAAGTCGCGACGCAGGTAAATTCGACAACGATTAAATGCCGGCATATTCAATTAACCAATGATTAATCTTAATGATGCTCGAACGATGCGTGATTGCACCGTGATTTAAGGATGTTGGGCCCACGTCGCTGGCTCAACGACAACGATTAAGACACAATTAATTCACTAATGATTGGTAATTAATGTGTCCTAATTAAGTGACGAAACGGAGCCTGCGTCTTGGCAAAACCCGAAGCGAAGTTCAACGGCAAATCGCGGCGACATCGCATGCGCGGCGGCTTCACCAAGAACCAAAATGGATTCGCAAAGCACAACGAATCTAATGGTAGCATTCTCATGCGCGGTGAGGACTAGAACGCCGGCTAGCCGGAAACGAAAATGGAGCTTTTATGCTAAGAGCGAAAATAGCGAAAAACTCACCATGCGGTCCAAGGAAGCGGTGCCAAAGCTTCTAAGGACTAATAAGAAGCTACCTCGGTGACAAGAAGCTTCAAAGATGGCGGGAGATGCTTGATCACGGTGAAAGCTCACGGACTTGGAGAAGAAAACCCGAGATAGATACACTGAAATGAGGAAGAAGATGACCAATTTAGTAGAATTTGAACAAACCCCAAATTGGACAATTCACGAGAATCAAATCCAAAATTAAGTGAGGAAATGTTCAAGAAGTAAATAGATAAGGTTAGGGCAAAGAAACGTGAAGGAGGACCAGCTGGAACACCAAGAACACCAATGGAGCTCCACGGGTCAACAATGGCGGTTTGCCATTTTTGAGGTGTTAAGCTCCAATACTGAGAATGAAGCTTGATGGTGGTCTAAAGAAATACCAGGAGGTATTGAGAGTGCTTATAAAGCCATGAGGGCATTAGGGTTTGCACCACCAATCTTTCGGACGGCAAAACACAAAGCACAATGCGCAGCCGACAAGGAAAAGATAATAGCTGGTGCACTAGGGCATGGCATGGCCGAAAGTGTCTCCCACGACCCATAATGTCGACTAGGGTAGCCGTAGGGAGCATGAGATGACACTGCCATAACCCCATCGTGCTCGCCTGGCTCAAGGTTGAAGAAGACCGGGGAAAGATGCTCGGGCGATTTTGAGCCCTACGATCTAAATCGGACGGCTACGAAAGCGCCACGCCTCCCAGGTTCAAACACAACGGGGAGATTGCGAGCCCACTTTAGAAAAGAAACAACCAGTTGCTCCACGTCGCAAACGCGATTTACAACGGAGGACAAGCGGGCGTTGGATCTTAATCCAACGGCTCGATTCAAGAATGCAACCGGAGGTCCGAAGGGTTCGGAAATCTCAGCGGTTGGATGGGAATCTAACGATCGACAATCAAACTTGCAACCGGAAGGTCCGAAGGGTTACACGCGTGCGACCGCGCGATTTAGATCCAACGGTCCAGATCCAACGCGCGTTTAAAGAGAGGCTCGGTGCGATTAGTTGATCGACTGAATCAATTGCCTTCGAGCGAATCGACTCGAACCCAAGTAACAAGAAAAACCAAGTTTGACTTTGAAATAAGAACAGAGACTTTGAATGATTTATTTGAGGTAGCAAATTAACTCCAAAAATTATGAAATTTTTACAGGAGCTCGCTAACTCAGATATTAACCTTGTGTAAAATTTTCAGAGGTTTTTATGTTGCGAATAAATCTCCAAAAATTCTGCAAGGCTCTGTTTTAATGTTTGACTGAGAGTCAAACAGGTTTGACTGCCTCTAAAAATTGTGAAATTTTTCAGAGGGGTCACATACCATCACAGAGACTTAGGAAAAATATTTCCAGAGGATGATCATAAGATTTGACAAGATTGTTTTTGGAATAACAAGATTTGGATCAACTAGACTTGTGACAATGTATTTCCATAATCCCTTGTACAAGAATTGTTCGGCACAACAGGAAATACATGATGTAAGAAAAAGTTTTAATTCCTACTGATTTTCTTACATTTGAAACACAAGCCCAAGATTGGGATGTTACAGTACAGTGACATGACTAGTGAGCCACCAAGAAATTTTTATTTGTTGGCACTGGTGCTTTGCACCGGTTATAGGAATCTAACTTCTAGCACCGCCCCCTACCGTGTGCAACATTGATGCTTTCCACTCTCTCTCCTCTTCTAGCACCGGTTTGGGAATATTTTTAATAATATATTATTTTAATAGAATTGCATAAATAAATACCGTTTAATAAAATTACGAAAATGAGCTACTGTCACCGTTAAAAATGACGACATGCTACTGTCGCCGTTTAAAATAGCGACATGCTATTGTCGCCAGTTGGATTGGCAACATGAGCCTTTTTACCAACCAAATAGTATCAAATGTCTATATCATCATTTGAAATGACGACAAAAAAGCAAATCGCTATTTAAATTGGTGATACCCACGTGTCGTCAAACCAAATGGCGACATGACATGAGCTGAATTTTTTGTTTTGGAAGAAAAAAAATGAACTAAATTAACGGTTTGGGAGCACATTGTGACGCCAAGAAGGAGCCTTCAAATGCGCTCAAATTCAAATGGTTACTTTTTGTAGTTGGACCTTTCTTCCTGAACCAACAATAAGACGAGGCCCACTATCTAATCAATTCAAACTACAAACAACCGAGCTGGGCCGTACTCAAATACTCCAAGTTAATCACCTACAGCCAGCGGGCCGCCTCTCCTCGACTTTTAAAGCCGGCCCAGCCTTAAACCCACCTATCGCCTTCGGGTCGAACCCCAAAACCACCGGCCGAGCGCCGCGCAAGCCGAAGGTGGCGCCACCTCCCCATTCGTACAGCGAAGCTCTCCCCTTCCCAGGGGCGGAGATGGGCCTTGGACCGGTTGGGAAACGGGCCGAGGCCCAGAAAAAATAGTAGTAGGAATTTCTAATATGCATACAATTTTTTTAGAATACTGTAGCCAGGCCCGACGTTTACGGTTTACGGCCCGGCCTGAGGCCCCGAGGCAAATATTCCACAGCCGGCCAGCCCAGCTCCCAAGCGGAGTTCCCCTAGCCCTCCTCTCCGCGGCCGGCCGCCCCCCGCCTCCTCTCCGCCCCGCGCTCTGCTCCGCCGCGACGCCGCCCCCACCGCCTCGGCTCCTCCTCTCCACGGCTCCACCGCCCCCACGGCCCCACCGGCCACCGCCTCGGCGCCTCCTCTCCTCACCCGGAGGCCGGCACCGCCCCCCGCCTCCTCTCCTCAGACCTCAGGCCTCAGCGCAGCGCCGGCACGCCGCAGCCCCCTGCCTTGTTCCACCCCCAGCGCAGCAGCGCCCAGCGGCCAGCGCCTCCTGCTCCGCCCTCCTCAGCTCCTCTCCTCACCGCCGCCGGCTCCCGCCTCTCGGTGAGTTGTTTCTTTCACAGTTTCAGGCACAGACAGACAGATTAGTGGTTTTGGTTTGTTGTATGAGACTATGAGTTATCGAGTTATGACTCTGCGCCGCCCGGCGCCCAGAACCCGCTTCGGCGCCTCCTCTGCTCGACTGCGTCTACTCCTGATGTCTGGTGAGTAATGAGATCATTGAAATGAGTTCGAAATTCGAATGGAATGTTAGATACTTAGATGTGTTTGTATCACAGTATGACTTATTGACTTATGTCTTATCTGCTTACCCACATGCATATTTGTTATAATGAACTTGATTGACAGAAGAAAAGGAAAATTCCATAATTGGGTTTGGGTGATGTGAATATTCCTGTGTTTTGATGAGAGAGTACAGTGAAACATAAAGATGCTCCTGTATTAGTGTATTACTGCAAGCACAACAGACAGTAAATTTTTTTATGCAGTATGTGCTCAAGCATTTGTTTCCTTATGATCCTAATGCCAGCTCCGTGGAGATGACGTTTCTGCTTATTCATGGTCCTAATTATATGCAGTGGCAAAACTGATTTTACGTCAATACGAAAATTCAAAAAAGGATATATAGGGAATAGAGAAATTCCACCCGCCTAAGTAGAGAACTGTTACAAATAAAGAGGAAACTAATAAATTTAGGTAAGAAACAAGATGAAATAAACCATATTTGATACCAGAATATTCGGTTTGATAACCTGCTACTAATTCTTCCTCTGCTTCTGGTAAATCAAAGGGTAATCTTTCACATTTTGCCAAAGAAGAAATTAGAAAAACCAGAAAACCTATAGGCTGACGCCAAAGATTCCATCCAAAAAAACCATAAGTTCACCACACAGAACATTACTTCCTATATACTTAATTCTCCCAGGCGATCAATGTTGTTAAGTCTCTTTGTTCAATTTTGAATTACTGAACTAATTGATAGCATTCCTGTTCGTGTTACTTCCTGTTACACCCAAATTTAGTAATGCAAATATTCTTTGCTTGTGTAGGGCAACTGGTGTCACAAATATAGGAAACTGAAGGCCAATGTTGAGACGATACAAAAATGTCAAAAGTAATTCATAGTGATTTCAGTTGGTTGCCAGTGTGTACTATACACTGTTAAAGATGTAAATGTGACTGAACTTCTATTTCTTGCAGGCACCTAATGGGAGAGGATCTTGAATCTTTGAATCTCAAGGAGATGCAACAACTCGAGCAGCAGCTGGAAAGTTCACTGAAACATATCAGATCTAGAAAGGTAGTAATACATATCAGTTAATACAGTAGCAGATTATCTCGAAAAAAAAGAAATACACTAGCAGAAAAGTTCAGCGAAGTAGGTAGCTTCTAGACTGAGATATCCACATTGTGTGTATGCAGTTTACAATGACATGCTCTGTATGTTCAAGAGCTAACAACTATAAATTCCTTGTATGCGTAGAGCCAGCTTATGCTCTCCCCATGCCGCTGGGTCCGCCTCCACTTCTGCCTCTGCCGCTTCGCCTCCGCTCTCGCTTTCGCTCCCGCCGACGCTTCCACTTCCACCTCCACATCCACATCCGACTCCGACTGGGACCCCGACTCCCAGTGCCCCGCAGCGTCCCCCCTCCTGCGCCGCCACGTGCAGGAGGTGGCCGCGGAAGGGGACCTCTTGGCGGCGCTCGACGCGCTCGGCCGTCTCCGTTCCACGCTTGCCGCCCGAGACTACAACACTCTCCTCCATGCCTACCTCCGGTCCGACAGCGCAGCGCCGGGCCACGTCGCCGCGGTGATCTCGCACATGCGCCGCCTCGGCCCGGCGCCGAACGCCATAACCTTCAACACGGCATTCAACGGGCTGCTCCGGCTGGGCCGCCTTGATGCCGCGCATGCCGTGCTTGAGGAAATGTGGTCGGGCTGCGGGTTCGTGCCTTCGTTCACTGCGGTGGACAGACTCGTCAAGAAGGCTGTCAGTGGCGCCAACTTTGACCTTGCACTGAAACTGAAGGTGCTTGACCTAATGCTCAGGCTGGGTTACTTGCCGACTCTGCCCGTCGCCAATGCCATAGTTTCGGTTCTTGTGAAAAGCGATGGCGCAGAGGTGGCGAATGAGGTATTCTTGGTTCTTGTAAATAGGGGCTTTTGGCCGGATGTGTATATGTACAACCAAATTCTTTTCGGTCTGTGCAAGTCTGGTCGCAGCAGTAAGGCATTGACTCTGTTCTGTAACTTGAGGAAGAGAGGGCTCTGTCTCAATGTGTATTCTTATACGGCATTGGTTTTTGGGTTCTGCAAGGAGAAGCTGTGGGATGAAGCATACAGGGCATTGATGATGATGTGTCATGAAGGATGCGAACCATCTGTTGTAACATATACTGTGGTTGTGAATTTCCTTTGCAAAGATATGAAGACTGATGATGCGATGCGTGTTTTCAAGATGGCTTATGAAGAAGGCTGCCATCTTGATATTACCATATGCAATGTGCTACTCCATGCACTCTGTTGTGCCGGCAGAGTCTTGGAAGCTCTTGTGATCATTGATGTGATGGAGGAGGCAGGATTTGTCCCTGATTGTTTCACCATTTCTGCTCTAGCTGCTGGTTTTTTGAAAACTGGGCATGTCAAGACCTGTCAGAATTTTGTACAAAGGGTATTTACCAAGGGTAATGTTGTTGATGTTGTCACTTGGAATATATATCTCCATAGCTTATGCCGCGATGGCCAAGTGAGAAAAGCATATGCTTTGGTTAATAGCATGGAGGAGAAAGGATATTTAGTGTCCACTGTAACATACAACACTATACTGAAAGGGTTCTGTACGGACATGGATCTTCAGAAGGCGTTGCAGATGTTCGATCGTTTCAGCTCTGCTGGAGTCTGCTATGATTCTGTATCCCTCTACACTATTCTTTCTGCAGCCTGCAGGCAGGGTAACACTTCAGTCATTCAGAGGGTTCTCTATCATATGAATGTTGAAAGTCAACTTTGATGCCATCAGTATGACATGTTCACTTTGGTACTTCCACAAGTGTGGGAAGTTTGCAGAAAGTGTTAAAATTGTAGAGAATTTGATCGTTGATGGTAATCCAGTATTCATGCGAGGTGGTTGAGGACATGAACAATTCATATATTTGGCTTCATCATGTTGGCAGTTTGAACACACTTTTAGCATTCAAACCCATTGTTTCTTCTGGAATGAACACAAGTATGTTGTGAGTTTGCCCCTTTTCGGTGAAATATTGTCATTGTTAATTTGTTGTGTTCAGAACATCATGCCTTCAAGTACTGCAGCAATGATACAATTCTGAACTGTTACTGCAGCAAGGTGCAATAGTTTTAACTTTTAAATGCCAACTTTGTTAGGGAACTGTAGATTTTGAGGTCAATTAAGTTCAGTTTTAAAATTTAATTTTATTGATCCTTGGTAGTTATGCTAAGCAAATTGCAAGATGTATGGAGGTGTTTCTAAAGAGAGTTCCTTCCTGTGCTCCTTTTATACACACATTTTTAGTTGGAATTAATATTTGCTCATTGAACAACATTATGCCGATTCCTTTGTAGTGAGACTTGATTTCCGGACTATGGGAGTGTGGTATTGGCACCTTAGTGTGCTGGCCCTTTTAGGTAGCGCTGCAGCAGAGACTTGCCAGTGTTCCTCAACACAACTCGGAATTCTCTAGAGGTACTGACAGCAGGGCTAAATTTTTAAAAGATTTTTCAACACAGTGCTTCAGATTTGACATTTTTCTTGTGTCATTTTCTAATTTTCTTCATATTCCCCAGTGAGAAAAAAGGCCACTGAACATCCTTCATCACGTTGAAGGAATATTTTAGCCAATGAGGTAAACTTCTTATGGCTTTCTCCATTATTTTCTTAGAGAAGAACTACCAACTCAAGAATGTTCTAGAAATGTTTAATTAAGACACTATTTCTATATTGTAAAATAAAAATAGTTCCATAATACTCCCTTTGTCCTGCAATGTAAGTCCAAGCTCATCAAGAAAGCACTAAATCTGATATAGTTAATGTTATTGGACCATACATACCCTTATTAAAGAGCATGTTACAAACTACTCAATCACTTTTTCTACATTAAAGCTATAGGGGTATAGAATGGAAATATTGCAATAACCACACTTTGATTCTCTCAATGGACTTATATTGTGGGACACCGCTTCCCAAGAGAATGGATTTATATCGCGGGAAGGAGGGAGTATTAACAAAAAAACCTAGCGTCATGATTATTTGCATCTCAATTTATATCTGTTGCTATTATATTTCATTGCTACATTTGTTACAGTGTTTTCATTAGCATATTGCAGTATCTTCAGTGTTATGTCGGTGATTTCATTTCTGCATTGTTCCTTAAGATATGCAAAGTCCATAAGTTTAGCAATCAATAAGGTTTCAGAAGGGGCAGCATATAACAGTCATGAAATTAATGGATTTCCTGCATAGGGATCATCTGCTTACATTCGCCAGCATGGTCTCCACATCCATGAAATGATGGTCGGGAACTATAGCCTTTTTGGCTAGGTGGATTTTGGGATTTGAAATGAATGACTTTATTTGTCTAGGAGTCTTTACACGTAGTATTCTAAAGCTTAGGTAAAATTCATTTTGGGATTTAAAATGAATGACTTTATTTGTCTAGGAGTCTTTACACATAGTGTTCTAAAGCTTAGGTAAAATTCATTTGCTCCTATAATGTTTTTGTGTAGATTATTAACAAATTATGTGAAGTGGTAGGATTATTCTCTCTGACAAATGAAAGACTTAAAGGAATATCTGGTTAACACATCTCGAATTGCAATCTTCGTTTGAGGAGAAAAGGGAAGCCTATAGTCTCTGAGCTCATATATTTCACCTGCCATCTGATCTGTCCCTCCCCGTGGCTTCAAAATCTAAAACTAGCATTCTTTACCTTTCAAGAATTTACACTGATTAAGGAATCAAGAATTTAATGTAATTTTGGAAGACTTCCTTACCAAGTTGATACTTGCTGCTTTGTCTGTTGAAAACCTCTAGTGAAGGCCAGTAAATGTATTTCATATGTCTGCAATCTATTGAGTTTATGGAGGCAGCAGGGAGGCAGGCTGCACATTTAATATAGTCTAGATGACCAGAACCAAGGTATAGGTTCAGACTGAGAATGTAATAAATACCTAAGATTGATCTTAACGTTGGTGATACAAGACAACCTGTTCTGGCAAATTTTGGCAAGGTTTAGGTCACTTTAGAAGAAATCGGTGAAACAAGACTAAGTGGTTGGGTACTAGAAGAAGAAAACATATTTCTTACACTCTTACAGCATGGTATATCTGGACATGAGACGAGGCTGTTTCTTGAACAATAATACAGTATGCAGAAAACATATAATGGTGATTGGTTCAAAGGTTTTTGCTCTGTATTGTGATTACATGTAAAGGTATACCTTACACATTTTTTGGTTAAATTACTCCGTAATAGCAATACCTGTATATCAATAGTTTCAATACACCCATGGTGGAATTAATTTCAAACACATTACAATTGCAATTACAATTTGAATCCTCGCAAAGCGAGGTTTACCTCACCCGGCTGTCTGCCCTCTTTGCGACCAGGCTGAGGAGACCGTGCAGCATATTCTGGTAGCGTGTGTTTTTGCCAGGCAGATCTGGGCGGTCATTCTTCACAAGCTGGGTCTTGCTTCTTTGGTGCCCCAACCATCTGATGATAGTTTCTCCGACTGGTGGTGCAAGGCCATTAAAGGGTTGCCTAAAGACTTAAAGAAGGGGCTAAACAGCTTGATCATTTTGTGTGCCTGGGAGCTTTGGAAGCATAGAAATTTTTGTGTCTTTGAGGGTGGTAGGCCTGACCTTCAGTTAGTGCTCCAAAGTGTGAGGGAGGATTGTAGTCTTTGGTGCTCTGCTGGAGCCCGAGACCTTAGCTTTTTGTTGTCCTCTTCCTCACTTGTGTGGAGTTGAGTTAGAAAGTGTTTAGCAGAGGTGTTGTCTAGGTGTCCTTTTGTAGCCCCTTTCTTCTTAATATAATGACGCGCAGCTCTCCTGCGTTGTTCGAGAAAAAAAAACAATTTGAATCAAACACTGCCGTTCAATGGTGGCATAACATTTTGTGGAAAGGTAGTACCCATAACTTTCATTAAGTTTGCAACATGAATATTAGAATATATCCGAGTTTGAGAAAAAAAACATGTTGTGGCATCTGTTGATGTTCTTCTTTTGGATGGAAGGCAACCTTGTATTCCATAATCTAGGTAATTATTACCAAGCAAATTTTGTAAAAGGGACAAAAGTTGAGCATTGGTTCTGAAAGAAAAAAAAAACAACATTATTGGCCACCAAAATAACACTATAGAAGAATGCAAAGTTGAATAATTCACTTTTTGACGGGGCATGTGTTTTATTTTTTTTTCAGGTAAAAAATGAGATTAATTCCTTATTTGTCACTAGAAGTTGGCCGAGTTTTTAAAATGCCATCGCAAAACTACTCTTCCCTTCATTGCCATCAGACCTCATTAGGTCCAGCCGCCGTTAACCACTAAAAAATTATTAAAATGTCCATCTTATCCTTCTTCCTTCTCTTTTTCCCATTCTTCTTCATGCCGCCACCGCCGCCGCCCTCCGTGTGTCACTCTCGCCACCCCCTAGTGCGCCCCTCCGCTCCCGCTCGCCCCTCCCCACGGCATCGGACCCGGCCAAGCTACCACCCTTCCCCAACCGTTCTGGCCTCCTTAGTCCTCCCCATCCACGCCCGCCGCCACAAATGGGTTCCATGTTCCCGGTAACATGCTATGCTCTCTTACTCTTCACCGTTACTCTGTCGGAGCACCGCAGCCGCCCGCAGCCTAACCTCCCTTGCTCCAGTGTGCATCGAGGAAGACGAGGCACTATGCCTCGAGTTCACTTTTATTTGCACACGGTCAAGCCAAGCCGCAACATCAAACCCGACCGAGCCCATGAGCAAGAAGTGTAAATAAGTCTTTTCGCACACAATTTGATAGTCAACTTATGGTTGACCGATAGGAGTGGCAAAAACAGGATGAAAGTTGAGATCCGATGACAATGAAGGGGAGAGCAGTTTCGCGATGATATTTTAGAGATCCGGACAACTTCCAGTGGCAAATAAGAAATTAATCCTAAAAAATATGTAGTCTATTTTGGATATTATTTGATCTTGTACATCCCTTTGCAAAAGGTGACATGTCCTGTGATTACCCTTTTTCTATATTTTTGGAGCGGGAATGGTGTTCTGGGTATAGGTATTTGGTACGCTAGCACATCATGTGCAACAAATGAAACTAGAAAAATCAGGATGAGTTTTTTTTTTCCATACTTTGTTATTTTTAGTGTTTATTCATGTGTCATTGTGTTTGGCCAATGTATCATATGTTAAACTTTGGTGATTCCATGTATATGATGCAAATTCACTACACATTTAGTGAGTAATCATTTCATTTCAAAGGTGGTTGTCCCATTTGTGTAAAATTCTATGTAAGCAGTAGTAAAACTGCATCAATATTCCTCTTTTTCATTGATGTATGAAATGTCATCACTAGCACTACCGAAATCAAGACGTACCATCTGCATCCCACTTGGTTGTGTTTACCCTTCTTTGAATGTATTGCTTTAATAGAGTATATGCCTGAATTTTTTTTATTTAATCTTTTATTTAATTTATTTTTAAAGTTAACCCATCGCGAACTTTATTTTCAATTTTAACCCCTTTGGTCACGCCATCACCCGTGGCGTGACAAAACAACATTGTCACGTCAGTCTATTTTTGGTCAAACTCTTGTCACGCCACTGGTGGTGGCGTGACAGTGTTGTTTGGTCACGCCACCACCAGTGGTGTGACAAAAAGTGCGATTTTGGGGACTTATCCTGTGGCGTGACAGTGTTGTTTTGTCACGCCACAGGTGGTGGCGTGACCAAAGGGGTCAGAATTGGAAATAAAGTTTGCGAGAGGTTAACTTTAAAATAAAATTAAAAAGAATTAAATAATAAAAAAAAGTTCTATATGCTTACAGCAGATAATGTATTTTGGTTGGATGAACTGCCGTGCTGACATTTGTTTTTTGAGTTGAGTTCTGACATCCTTGCATGTAGTCTGAACTCTGAAAATTTAAAATTAGCATTTGCATTTCTGAGATCATACTGAAACTACAGTTTAAGATTGACTATTCAATTAGTTACTGAATTGGTAGATTTTGAAAGATTAGGTTCTTAATTGTTTTCCCTGAAATACAACGAAGTATGGAACTAAGGAAGCAATGAACTAAGCAAGTAAGGATATAACAATATTAAACTATACAGGAATATAAAAAAAGGACATACGCAGACAGGACTGTGAACTATCATAATCTTGCTATGTGTTTGGATTATGGAAAAGTATTCTTCCCATTCACCTAACACTAATACATAACCGGCATCCTCCCAGTTATTTGAATATTTCTCTGTGCTGATTCACTTGTTTCCTTTTTACACCCTGCAGCATCTCTAAGTATACACACTGATAGTGACCATTGGCTCCACCAATTAGGGAAGAAAGGTAGATGATGTGACAACCAGCGTGACTTTGTTTCCTTGGCAGACAAAAGAAATCAGTGGAAAGCAAAAATGACTGCAAAGTTATCTGCATTGCCGTCACGAGAAGAATACGTTCATTCAGGGAAGAAAAAGGTTGAGATGGACAGAGAGCAAAACATTTCACATGCAGTTTCTTGTGCTTTACTGTTGTGCCCACTTTTTATTGCTCATTCCCGATAATGTGGTTTCAGAAGTTTCAATCCACCAAGTATTTAAAAATACATGGTTTCTCCTTCATGACCTCACGGTACCAAGTTTTCAAGTGTTATTCAGCTCGGTTAATTGGCACAGGTTAGGCATATTTAACCTTGCTGAAAATTTTCTGGCATGGACCAACATGGTTAAAGAACTGATTACAGCATTTTCTGTTTCATGCCTCGGCGAGACTTGCAAAAGTTGGTACGAAGTGCATCCAGATGTAATGATCTGTGATCTCCATGTTTTATGTGATCTCCATGTTTTCCACTTAATCTACTTACCATCGTTGCAAATTAGCAATTCTAGCCTTCTCTCTCTGTCAATTGCAAAAATGGCTCCGTGGAGATGCGACACATTGTCTTGTCCGTGCCCCTGGGGTTGGAGTCGCCATGTGGGAGCCTTGTCCATGTCTCTAGGGTCAGACCTCTTCTGGTCCGTGCGCTAGGGGCACAGACAGTCCCTGACTGTGCGGCGCTGTTATTTTATGTGAATTTTTTTGGAATAAAAATCCCGTGATTTCATGTGATAATATAACGCATGATAATATAGCGAAATGATATTCTCGATACATATAGGGAAAAAACCCGGCGGTTACGGCGTATCGCTACTGAGAGGTGGTCGAAATGAGATCCCGGCGGTTTTTTCAAATCCAAAATCAAAATTTCAGATTTTGAATGAATTTTAATCAAATTTGAACGAATTTCGGCTGAACAAAATCCGGTTTGACCGGTAACCGGTCCGGTTACCGGTACCGGAGGGGGTTCGAGATCCAACCCGGGAATGGGTTTTCTATCCCTGCATATACACATAATGTATACAATGTAATTACATATGAGCTACAATATGGCTCACTTGTCCGAGTCACTCTCTGTTCGCTGCGTTTGCGTGCACGTCTTGGTCTTGCGTTGAGCATGTCCCATGGGGTACGTGAACTGGTCCGAAGAGTGCGTCTCTATTCGGAGAACGTAGGGAGATCGTTGAGTAGGCTGAGGTGCTTTAGGAAGCTGACTTAGGCCAAACTAAGTCTTTTCAGTACCATAGCCATCCAGTTGAGTCATGCCAAATTAGTTATCACATGCCATCATATCTATAATATAATAAACGATTGCATGAATCTGTCCCCGGAGCCTTCAACCCCCCCCACATACACTCGGTGTGGAGGAGCTCTAGCTTTGATTGTACGATGTACCAGTGACCCTGGGTGTGACGGAGCTCTGGCCTTGGTACGGTACTCTGTACTGGTCACGGTATTGCTGAGCGTACACTAGGGGTGGGGACCCTAGGTGGTACGCTCCTAATCCTGGTACCATGTAGTCCTCCATAGCACTAGCTGGGATGACCGCATCTTCATCAGTTGATTTGTCATTACCCCCTCACCCAACTGAATGTTGTAAGATGGAATGATGGTAGCACAAAGTAAGGCAAAATAAATAATCAGGATCTTCTTGAAATGAATGGTAGAGCTCATTCTCTTGGTTTCAAAAGGTTTCTCAAATTGGGATGTAAAAATAGTTTTTTTGTTTGCAATTTTAATGTTGAGTTTTACAAATTTTGTTGCTTAGAATCTGAGTAACAAGTCTGTTCTGCAAGAAATTGGGACTAGGGGTTAGTGTCATGAACCGGCCAGGGTTAAAAGAAACAGAAACCACAACCTAGCCTGTTTTCGGCATTTTTTGCTTTGCCTTGCGTGATATTTGTCTCTTCCACCTAAGAAACCCTTGACAAATTCAGGCCCTAACTGTTGTTGTTGCCGCTGGACGAAAAGTACAAGATCATATTTGATGTTTTGGTGAATCTGGCACGTCCGTGATGCTGCGCTGCAGGAGGGTAAGATCATTCCAGTTACAAGGTCTGTGCACTTCCTGGATGGCTATCTTCAGTCACTGTTTAATGTCCGGCACCAGAACGTTGTGCCGGATATCAAGTGCAAAGCAACTCTTGGAGGCGGAGCTAGCCTAGCAACCTGAAGCATCAGGCCAGCACTAGCGCACCGCTGTCCCCTGTAGTTCCCCCTGGTGATGGGAGATGCCGCATAGTGGTTGGGCTAAGATACATCCAGAGAGTGCTTTCATTACTGAGGCTAGCGGCGTTGCCGGGATTGTAACGAGATAACTTAGTGGCAGGGCGTAACTGATATTTTGGGGTTCTGTGCTAGATTTAAATACTTAATAAAAGTCAACTATCAAAAATAAATTATATTATTTATTTGACATTACAATTGTAATACTGTCGGTGTTTTAAAACCGATCTTATGTATGATTGTTTGATTCGGGGATCTCTAAGGCTGAAATTGCGTAGAGAATAACACAGGGATTTTATACAGGTTCAGACATTCTTTGAAGAGAATAACAACCCTACTCATATGTGGTTATATTGAGTATGCTGGTTACAATCAAGAGAAAGTCTAGGGCTTATGCTCCCGATTGCATTTGTTTCTCTTTTTGTTCTCCCCTTGTTAACTGACTGTAGCCTTTATATAGTGTACGAAGAGGTGGTTGTTTCTTCAGGCCAAGAGGCGTCTCATTATTTCATATAATGAACACATTGATGGTAGTTATTGCTGGAGTAGTAACCCCTCCACGTCGTCTGGCAGTTATCATCAAAGACAGATGCGTATTGTATGCAGTTATTCTAGAGAATAACAGCGTATACTAACTGCTTAGATTCCCTAATCAATTGGACCTACCTGTCTGTAAGCTCCATTGATTATAGGTGATCGTAACTGACATGATCGTAGAAAGACTTACGACTATTAGGTGGTCGTAGAAAAGCTTGTGACCATGAGGTAGTCGTAGAAGACACTTATGACTATGGGGGTGGTCGTAGAAGGACTTACAACCACTTGACCAGCTTCTCCCTTATAAACAATAAGGGGTATACTCAAAAACCATATGATGGTATTATTATCCATAATAAGAATTATAGATTTAAATAAGAATTATTAGATCATCGTCATCTAACCCCCTAGCTTCAAGTGAAAGTAACTTACTTGGAGAAAGGAGTCATAGATGATCTTACGACCAGAGTGTGGTGGTAGAATGATGGTCGAAGGAAAGGCTTTTCGACTGGTACTTCATTTGACTAGAAATAGACTTGGTCAATAAGGTAATTTCGCTTGAGGTGTAAAAGACAATCTCGGTTTTCTCAAATAGGCAAATTAAAGAATCTCAATCTACTCTTACAAATATGTTTGATAGAGTGGTTCGCGAAAAGGTGGCAACTGTTGAGTTTCCTCGATTTCTTATCTCAAGCGTGTGGTTATAAAAACTTACCGCGGGTGTGATTCTAGGGTTCTTATTTTTTTTCCCCAATCACTTCGACTGTTCATCGAGCTCTTGCATTCTCTGCCGCCAACCAAATCGTACGATCTCTTGAGATCTTTCTAAACCCAAATCATCCTCACTTAGAGAAGATGGCCGGACTGCTTCTAAGTGGGCTGAATCGGAGATGGATAAGGTGAAGATGAAGGCATTGGTCGTCGCCGAGAAGATCCCAAAAAAGAAACTTGTGAAGTGGATTGAAGTTGTCGGTCAGCACTGGCCGCCAGGGGAGTTCGATCAGATCCCAATGTTCCAGGCGTACTGTGAGTGTGGCCTTCAATTGCCTACTCACCCCTTTCTCACGCTCGTACTCGAACACTTTGAGGTGGAAATGGTGAATCTTGTTCCTAATTCCATCACAATGCTAAGTGTGTTCGTGTACCTGTGCGAGACCTACTTGGTGATTTCAGCAGACCTCGAGCTCTTCCTGTACTATTACAGAATGGGCCGACAAGCTAGAATCGCTGGAAGTTGTGGTCTGAAGCTCCATGACGGAAAATCAAGGGAGTACATTCAGATATTCACCCGGTCGCCGTGGTCAGGGTGGAAGAAGAAGTGGTTTTTCTGGGAGCTGACCAAGGACGATAGTCTCTCCTTCATAAGGGGAGCTGCTGAGAAGAAGTCTATATGGGATTCAACTCCCAATGACCTTGACTGGATCGCCCCCTACATTCAAGCCATCAAGGACTTGAAGGAAGAGGGGCTCATCAGATGGCATATGGTGAAGAATTTCATCACACGCCGCATTAGCCCTTTGAAGAAACGAGCACACTCCATGTGGAGGTACTCAGGAGGCAAGAATCCGACCAGGGATTTCGAGGAGGGTAAGTAAATTTTCAACTTAGCTCTCTCTTTCTTGGTTAAGTTTGAGTTTGCTAGTTGAATGTTTTATTTACCTATCTAGATCTCTCGCAAGCGGAAATTGACGCTCGAGTCAAACTCGTTTGCGAGAAGGCTCCAACTCCCACCACAAGGGTTCCTCAAATCTTGACGGTTGTATCGACAAAGGAGAAAGAAGATCGTCTAAAGGTAATCAAAGATTGATTTCGTCTTTAGGATCTCATAGTCGTAGAAATCGACCACTAAGTATGGTTTCTTTTCTGACCTTGGTAGAAAGTAGGTATAGAAAATCTCAAGACGACCAAGAGGTCGAATTGATGGTTGTCAAAAAAGCAGCAGAGGAGAGCAAAACTCCTTCGGCCAAAAGGCGTTGCTTGGTAAAGGCCGCCAACAAGGGAGATGTAAGCTTGAGTTTCGATTCGACCAGGCCCTTTCAAAAATTCTTTGAAGACATAGTTACTGCAGAGCAAGCAAAGACGGTCAAAGCGATCGGAGCTCTTAAACATGAAGCTCCCAAGACCAAGATACCCTTCTACTATGATAACAAGACTTTTGCAGTTTCTGTTTCTTGTGGCTTTGTCAAGCAACTAGAAAAGAAAAACTGGAAGAGTTTTATATCTTTTGTGAAGGAAACTACTGCGCCAACAGAGCCCATGGTTGACGAAAGTGTTGCTCTTGGAGTGATCCAGACAGGTCTCGGCCATTTGGAGTGGTCGAGACAGGTCTCGACCATCTGGAGAGTCAGGAGGCTCAAGGAGTGCCAGTTCTCGCTCAAGACCCACGACCAGACGTGGTCATGGCTGACCCTATTCTTCAACTCGAATTTCAACCAGACGTGGTCGAGGAAGAAATATAAGAAATCTTCTTTAGGGAAGGATTCTTCCGGATTCAAGATCAAGTTCAGGAAACAAAGATATGTAAAAAAGACAAAAGTATAAAAATAGTATTTACCTTTTGCTTTCTACAAATTTAACATGTTTCCCTTCCTATGATCTTAGCCCGACTCTTCTAGCCCCCCAGAGCGCTTCTGTCGAGAAGTCTGCTGCCATCCCTTCTGCAGACATAGAGACAACAACAAAAGTGATCGAGGGATCGACCACTACTCCCATGGTGGAAGGAGTCACTGCAGCCGGAGCTGCTGCATCCACTAAGGTGGTAGTTGCTTTTGAAGCCACTACGACCACTGAGGTGGTTGTTGCTACTGAGGCGACTGCGACCATTGAGGTGGTCGTTGCTACTGAGACTGCCACAATCACCATGGTGGTTGTGCAGGCAGAGGCGAAGATGGTGGAAGCATTTGGACAAGGTGGTGGTGGAACCTCTGACCACCGAGCCGGGAAGGAAGTTGTCAAGGACGTTCCTCCCGGTCCCCAAGGAGAAGCTACCATCATCGAAGAAGAAGAAGAAGAGTATAACAACTTCTTTTCTGAGTTCTTTGGCCCTGCATCCGTTGTGGAGTTTTCTTTGTTCAGATCTCACGATCGAGTCCCTCACCCCAAGGATATTCCTAACAGAGGGAATATTTTTGATAACGAGCGTCTCGAAAAGGTGTGGTGGGATCGAGTCGAAGAGATTGATGAACTTACGGATCCCCAAAGGGTATTCTCCAACTTCGCTCGAACGAGCATTAGTATAAGTATCTGATGCCAAACATCTACATATGTGGTTTGTTTCTCGCTTCTCATTGTCTTTCTTTATGCAGAAAGCTTTAGAATAAATTGTCACTGTTGGTGAATACAACTGACAACTTGTGCTGCTATGACAACAAAAAGCGAAACTATGCAAGCAGGCAGATAAATGGTAAGCCATTGCTATCTATAGTCGTTTATATTTCGACTACTTGTTGAGTGCTCATATCTACTTTTAATCTCTGCAGGTTTAAGAGTGACGAAAAGATCTTGGCTGATTCGCTTAACTACGAGAAAGTTGAAACGAAAAAGCTAAGGGAAGAAAAAGAAGACCTTCTGAAGAAGCTTCAGGAGGCAAACTTTGCAACTCAAAAGTTACAGGGCCAAATAAACGGTGAGTTCTGAACTTAGGACCGCTTATGATATAGATTTTCTGTTCTTTTTCTAACTCTTGTTTCTTTTCAGAAAAAGAGGTCGAAATGGGCAAGCTCCAAACCGAGGTCCATGAAAAGACCTTGATTGTTCACGAGATTTCTCATGTCGCCAAAGAAAAAGATCAGGAGATAAAGTTGTGCAAGAGTGATGTGCAAAGTGATATGCTTCCCACAACGATGAAGTCAAGAAGCTGGATTCTCGACTAGCAAGTAAGCAACTCTTTACCTGTGACCAGTTTTATTTACCAATCCTTTAAGGGTTATTTTGTTTGACTAGTCTTATTCTTTTCAGAGCAAGCAGTCGAAATAAAACAACTCCGTGAGGCTTCGACTCGTAACCAAGAGGAAGTGAAGTCAATGAAGATCAACCTTCAAGACAACATTTCTCTCTTGAACAATGTACTTAGTGGGCTACGTGCTGAGGATATCACTCCTCGTGAAGACACGATAATTGCTCACACGAGTACCATTGGAGAACAAGTTGGGACCTTGCAAGAGTTTGTGACCACTCTGAAGACCAACCAAGCTTATTCGATAAGAGAGACGATCAAAGGCGCAATAAGTTATGCTCTAGCAAAACATAAAGCTCATGACCCTAATCTTAGTCTGCAGCGAATCGAACTCACTTCGACTGCTCTAAAGTAGAAGCGAGCAGTTGATTGAATAAATGCAGTCGGTCAGCAAGAAGGTCGGGGAGGAGATGCAAATAGGATCTCCTTCATCAGATTAGTTTGTAATAGGAACCTGTAAAGACAAGTTTTTGTTGATGTATATAATCTTTTTTTCCTACAAATCGTCTCATCGAGTAGTTAGTAACTCATAAGACAAAGGAAAAAAAAAGGAAATTAAGACTAAGAATTAAAGTCGTATTAATAACTTTATCCTAGCCCTCGACTATTTGCTTAGTTTATTTAGATAAACTAAGTAAATAGTGTAAAAAGGGTTTTCTTAAAAATGAGAGGTTTGACTAACTTATATTTTTTGATCATGATTATCATGTACTGGTCAAAAAAGTAGGAACAAGTAGACACTAGGAAAATTCTTCTAGTGGGCAGGACCACATGTAGAAAGGAAAGAGTTTGACTAAGTGATGTTACCCTCTCCGACCAGATTAATTAAATGAAGAGCGGTAACTTGAGTTAGACAAATATCTAGAGTATCTTAAAAATTCATTCGACCTTTTCTAGTGGACTTAGTAGGTTTGCCCTGGTAGCAAGAATTAGAAACATGACGACGCTAGGAAGTTCTTTCTAGTGGGCAAGACCACGTGCAGAGATGAAAGAATTCGACTAGGTGTTGTGTCTTTCTCCGGCTAGTTGGAACAAATCGAGTTTACCAAAAATAATTGAACAAATTATAAAAGTGTACTCTGCTTAGAGTATTTTTCAAAATGAATGAAGAAATAAACTAAGGTGAAAAGAGTTGGCTTAAAAATATTTTGACCATGTTTGTTGAAACTGAGCTCTTTGTGTTGGCAGCAAAAGGAAGGAACGAGTCGACACTAGGAAGTTCCTTCTAATGGGCAAGACCACGTGCAGAGAGAAAAGACTTCGACTAGGTGATGTTATCGTCCTTTCGACCAGTGTAAAGAGAGACTGGGTGTTTCTTTTAAAAATGATTAAAAAATTATCAAAGTGTTACTCAAAGTAAGACAATAAAGATAGAAAGGACTTGATGCTTTATTGCGGGGATGGTAGGTTACACAAAAAAAGTGTAACTGGTCGATATTCCAAGAATTAGAGAGACTCGGTATCTTCCATTGCTAGTCGTACCGAACCTGATCGCGTAATTTTGACCACTGTGTAAGGACTTTCCCACTTGGAGAAAAGTTTATTCCGATTAGATTGGGATTAGATTAGATCGTAGTATTTGCGCATGACTTGTTGGTAGACTGCTGAACGGATTAAGGCTTGATTTCTCTTTTCTTCGAGTAGGTTGATGTCATTTACTCAAAGTTGTTCCTGGTTAGAGTCGTTGAAAGTTTCGACTCGTGGCGACCTTATCTTTAGTTCCGGAGGAAGCATGGCTTCAGCCCAAAAAACTAGGAAAAAGGATATTTCTCTTGTTGCTCGACTAGCAGTCGTACGAATTGCCCATAATATTGAGGGTAACTCTTGCACTCAAGCCCCCCGAGCACTTGACAAGCTAGTCGAAAACTTGGGTTTTGATGCCCTGCATTATTTGGCCATTCGCTCTTTCGACTCCCCCATTGCTTTGAGGGTGGGCAACATGCCTAGACAGACTCGAACATTTGGAGGGGGAACCCTTGCTATGTTCTAGGCCTGCTTTGGCACAACCCTGATTATGGTCAGATAGAACCTTGTTCTCTGAGGAATCTGGTTCCCTATTTGGACATGTTGTGGGGGGATAAAGATCCCTCCTCAACTCCATCGGTGGTATGGTCTCCTGAATCTGGTGAATTATCTCTGGAGGCGATATTACCATCGGATGAAGTGATACTCGGCTCGTAGTCGAAGCTAGCATCCATGTCGATGTTTGTGTAATCGGCCAAGTTAAACCGGTTCTCCTCGTTCTACTCTCCTTCCATGGAAGCATTAGAGTTGAGAAAATGAAGAAAACCTGTTGGCAAGGAATCACTGGACGATCCCCACGGTCAGCGCCAACTGTCGGTGTTTTAGAATCGATCATACGTATGAATAACACAAAGGTTTTATATAGGTTCAGGCCTTCTTCGGAGAGAATAACAACCCTGCTCCTGTGTGGTTATATTGAGTATGCTGGTTACAATCAAGAGAAAGTCTAGGGCTTGTGCTCCCGATTGCGCTTGTTTCTCTTTTTTTCTCCCCTTGTCAACTGACTGTAGCCTTTATATAGTGTACGAAGAGGTAGCCGTTTCTCCAGGTCAAGGGTGTCTCATCATTTCATATAATGAGCACGTTGATGGTAGTTATTGCTGGAGTAGTAACCCCTCCACGTTGTCTGACAGTTATCGTCAGAGACAGAGGCGTATTGCGTGCAATTATTCTAGAAAATAACAGCGTATACTAACTGCTTATATTCCCTAATCAATTGGACTTACCTGTCTGCAAGCTCCATTGATTATAAAGTGGTCATAACTGACCTAGTCGTAGAAGGACTTACGACCATTAGGAGGTCGTAGAAGAACTTACGACCACATGATGCTCGTAGAAAAGCTTGTGACCATGAGGTAGTCGTAGAAGACACTTACGACTATGGGGGTGGTCGTAGAAGAACTTACGACCACTTGACCAGCTTTTCCCTTATGAATATTAAAGGGTATACTCAAGAACCATATGATAGTATTATTATCCATAATAAAATTATAGATAAATAATTAAATGATGATTATTAGATCCTCATCAAATACAATTTTTTTTCTTAGGGTACAAAGGGTTACGTCTCACTAAGAAACAAATATCTAAACTAGTACCAATACTTTTACTTAAAAGCATAATTCTTCTAGTATTCCTTGAAACAAAATCTTCAATTATCTTCGTAACTAGTCTTCTCCAAATTAAAGATCAATTGCAAATGCCATGGTTAAGTCTTATTGAGTCATTATAGAATGCAAGTAGAACTTTAACAACTTAATTTATAAAAGCTTTTTTTTGTACCGATGCAATATTTGCTGAAATAGTCAATAAAATTCTATATGCAACAATTGCATTATGAAAATAATTTAGCCATCTTATAAACTTTAAAATATCGACATGACTCATGTTTTTCTAAGGAATGAGCTTTTAGAGTAAATATTTAGCAAAAGAAACACAAAGAGGGGATGAGGCGGTGAAAATGGATGTGAACCGGTGGTAATTTTCAGTAAGAAGTGAATAAAAGAATTGCTCGTTTATTAGTTCTTACTATTACTAAAACAAATATTAGTAAGTAGTCATTGAAGAATGAATAGAAAAAAATAGGTACCTAATTTTTTTTGGGCCCCGTGCAACAGCTTACATTGCACATGCCTCCGATACCGGGCCTGCTTAGTGGTATCTTGTCTCGTTGGCTTGGCTGATGGTTAAAGTACATTCGCACTAACCAACTGTAGTTGGGCGAGTTATTTATATATATTTTTCGTAGTATTTTTTTTTCAGAATTTAAACCCATAACTGTGAGTTACGAGGCTTAAGACGACTACACCAATCAATTGTTCGTTTGTTCCTACCTTCGAACTCACGCCGGTTCAGTTACTAGTTATTCTGGAGCACATCATTCTCACTTAAATTCCATAAGAAACCACCCTAATTTGTGCTTTTTCAGTACATGACAAACGAGTGGTCTCAGCACGCAAGTGTGACTCCGCTCGCCGAAGAAATGGCGAGTCCTCGGTTGTTTCGGCCCGGCGCCTGCAGCCGTGGACTAATTCGATACTCCACAGACGTGGGCCCCCACATGATCTGTTTCCTTCAGAGCTGTGGGCCCCTGTGACATGTGCAGGTTTCATAGAGAGCTTTTTCTTTATCCTTTTAATTATTTTTAAAAAATATTTTAAAGTTAATCGCTCCCGACTTTATTACCAATTCTAATTTCGTTGGTCACGTCGTGACCCACGGCGTGATCAAACTGTGCTGTCATACCGCCGACGTGACGGCGTGATCAAACTGTGCTGTCATACCGCCGACTTTGGTGTGATCAAACTTACCACGATAGCCATCCGAACCAATATACGTTTATTTTTAGGTTAAGTCATGTCACGTCAAGACAAGTGACGATCCATGGTGTAATAATGGGTTTTTGTCACGTCACGCGTCTTAGCATGGTCAAAAGAGGAATAATTAAAAATAAAGTTAATGAAAGATTATCTTTAAAATATTTTTTAAAAATAGATTAAATAATAAAAAAAGTTCTTTAATAGGAGGCCGGAGTGGTCGGCAGAAATCATCAATGGGACGGGGTGCTGTCTCGTGGAACTTGCTTATCCCGCCCCGCCCCGCCCCGCCCCGCCCTTGACCACAAACTAAACCAAACACACCAATCCAACAGCGGGCGACCGCCGCAGCTGCCGAGCCGATCGATGGCAGAGTCCGGCGAGAAGCGGCCTCCGCCGCCGGCCGCGGCCTCCCGTGGTGGTACGTCCACACTCTGTCTTTCTCTGCTCTTCTGTGGCTTCTTTGCGCTTATGTTTGGGCGGTTGGTTGGTTGGCTTTTGTTTGTTCCTGTGGTACGATGTGATCTGCTTGATTTGGCTTCGGTTGATTTCTTGTTTCTTGGTTGGTGAGTATGACTGGTTTTGCTTGTGCATCTGGTAGTACGATGTGATTTGCGAGATTGTTCTGTAGTGAAGCCACTCTGTTCGTTGCTTCCGGCAGGCTAGTACCCTTGGGGTTTTTGCTAGATGCAAGCGTGCGTGAGCCAAGAATTGTTCAGAGTATCTTATTCTCTTTACCTTGTGCATTTTGGGTTTGATCCGTATTCTGCTCAAGTTACTTACCTTTCCGTGTTCTTGATTATTTTGTATCCATTTTCTGCCCGTCTCAACCAGTCGCAAAACTCAACTTTTGTTGCAAAGTTTCCTAGCACCATAATTTTCCCGTCCATGTCACTTTCAGAACTAGAACTTAATATTCCCGTCCATGTCACTTTCAGAACTAGAACTTTCTTCTCCAAGTATTTCATTGACATAAGAAGCCAACAAAAGACATAAATAAATGAAGAAACCATCCTGGATCGATTTCCTGCAAAGTCTCTGGTGCTGCTTCCCAAAGGAAGAAAACAGTTGCTCAGTTCGAGAAGTGTACGCGAGTTTGTCGCTTGCTTCTAGATGTGACCCAACAAGGGTTGTTTTCCTTGAGAGGATGATTCCTACAGACAAAGCAGTGCTTTCTTCATAATTGATAGTGCAATGCTACTATTTAACAGGAGTGAACACGTACTAATTTCGCACTTGTTCTTCGTTTAATGGAAAGTGGGTTTTTAAAGTCCTCGGACTGAATAAAAAAGGCATAGTGGTAGAAATGCAAACCACACCTCTAAGAGTAGACCTTGATCTGCAGTACAGTAGTGCCTGTCTATTATCCAAGAACCTGCACAAATTATTGAAATAAGGTTTTGTATTATTTGTTAGAATGCCCTGTTGTGATAGCGATATATATATATATATATATATATATAGACGTATCTAGCGCTAATGATAATTCAGTGCTAAAGTGTTAATGTCAATCTTGGCCGTTGGATTTGGATTGAACAACCAAGATTAATGCAGTCTCTCACCTCCAAACCATTTAATTACTTTGCATGCTCCTACATCCGATGCGTCTTCATTAATGCACCTTCATTAAATACTCTGCATGCTTCCACATCCAACGGTCAAGATGCAGATTCAACGGTCAAGATTGATTTTACCACTTTAACACTGAATTACCCATTAACACTAGATACGCCTCTCTCTCTCTCTCTATATATATATATATATATATATATATATATTGGTATTCTATTGCACATCAAACCCTTATTGTTTAATCCATTATATAGGGACTAGGGAGTGAGTTGACTATGGATGAAGTGACGAACATGGCTTGAGACTGATAGTCCAAGCTGTCACATTGTTTTATCTTTTGTTTCAACTTCTTCTTGGCTGACAGAAGCACCTCGTATAGTTTATTTTTATTTGGGACCTCTTTAGACTTTAGCTGTGATTATCCTTTCATACTTTATTAATCTGCAAAGTGTACGTAATATTCAAAGTGATTTGCTTTTCCATGTTCTTATTTATTTGGTGTCCAGTCTCTCAACCATTTGCAAAACTTTAACTTTTGTCGTAAAATTTCCTAGCACTGCAATATTCCTGTCCGTTTCGGTTGTAGAAATTTCCTTGACCAAGTATTTTCTTTACAAATTTGTGTCCAACAAAAAGTCATATATAAATGAAGAAACCATCCTGAATTCCTGCAAAATATCCAGTGTTGTTTTCCCAGAGGAATAAAATAGCTCCATTTTTTTACATTACCTAAGTTGCAGAAGTGTAAGAGTGTGTTTCTTGATGCTCGAACTAATCCAGATGACCCATGAGGGGTTGCCATGAGGGGTTGCCAGAGACTTGAGAGGATGATTAAATATTAGCAAGGTTGTCAGGATCGTGATCTTGAATCGAGTCGGAGATGCTCAGATAGGATCGCGTTGTAGAATCTAATGTTCTACCTGATTCTACTAAATATACATTTCTTCAAATATACCATGTATTTCAATGGTGATAATGTGGTATCCTTTTGGAATTGTACTTAAAAGAACATTATTTAATAAAATATAGTCTAAATGAAAGATATGTTTTTTTATACAAACAATAATATATATAAATGTATCGAATGTGAAATTTTGCATTTGGAAGGACATATATTAGTAAGTATTTATATTTAATTACTAGGATCGGTATAATCGTATGAAACAAAATTTAGAAGGACATATATTAGTAAGTATTTATATTTAATTACTAGGATCGGTAGAATCGTATGCAAATTTTGATCATGATTTCTACAATTTTTTTGTAGAATCATAAGAGTATTAAGATTCAACCAAATTAATATCCTACATAGGATCGAATCGGCCTGCTAAATCTAGGTTAGTAAAATCTTAAGATTCTAAAACTCGAATAGAGATTTTGACAACCATTCATATCTATTATCTTATTAAAACAAGGGCTAGAGGTTCCCACGTTAATCGGTGGGAAAAAAAGAAAGATTTGCACCGTCGACCATGGTGGGTTCAGATTATAACGGTCTAAATTAAAAGAAATAGTCCATGTCATCCAGATTATAATGTTCTAAATTAAAAGAAATAGTCCATGTCAATTACAATAAAGCTAAAATTCAGAATAAAATAAAATAAAATGATCAATGTGATTTATATATGAATTGCTAAGTAAAAGAGTCCATATCAAGTACAATAAAGCTGAAATTCAGAATACAAATAAGATAAAATTAGCATTTTTTTTTCATACGGATTTCTAAGTAAAATCCGTAAATAATTATAATTCAGAATAAAAAAATGGAATTTTTTTTTGTATACAAAATCCAACAAAAAATGAAATTCGGGATAAAAAAAAACAATATAATCAGTAATTTTATTTTGATATGAATTCCAATAATTATAATTCGGAATAAAAATTGAATAATAATTGGCAGTTAGATATGTATACGAAATATAACAAAAAAATAACTGAAATCTGAAATAAAAATAAAATAAAATAAGCAATTTGATTTCAATACGAATTCCAAAGTCAACCACCGAGTCCAATCTTGTGAAGCAATCACAAGATTTGCCACACGTAGGTTCACCAATGACTTTCCTCATGCCGACAAGTATCTCTCATCCAGTTCTCACCGGACCGCCTCAACACTTGCACCGACTCAAGTCACTTGATGCAAGTTCTTGTCCATCTTGCACCTTACTTGAGTCCAACCACTTTACCCGGCACTATTTATCGTTCTAGACCTTGATTTCACCAAACCAAGTCTCGATCATCCAAGGCGTTGACCGTAGTTGACTTCAAGCTTCTATGCACAACAATAGAACAAGAAATCGATTCTGACCACAAGTTCTTCGCAGCATGACCAACATTAACAAAAACATATATCATGCAACATATATGTAACAATTCCATGACCATAGGCCAATTCCCAAAATTCCGCTCTAAAACAAAGCTCACTATGCACTGAAATGCTACAACCGGTCTGACTGCTGCCATCATGTCGGTCTGATAGCCAACCATTGGCCAGTCTGATCGTACCCACCAGTAACAGGGCATCGGTTTGACCGCTAGTGGTCTGACCGCCATAGTGTGGTCGGTCTAACTGCTTCCCTTCACTAGAAAATACCTATCTCTTGACTTTTTAGTTAAACTCTATCTAGTTTCGCATTCAGTTTCCATTTTTAATAGCACCTAATTCAAACTCATCCCCAAACAACCCTACACAAGTGTTTGGTGTTCAATTTGCATAACCTTGCACCGCCCGAGCTAAGGCCAGTCAGACCACCTAACTCCTAACAGCAGACCAGCTTTTGCAAAACAAAGAGCTAACTCCCCAAACTCTTCAATATAAATGTCAATTGTTCATCACCAATGTAAGATCAAACCACATTGTCTCTACATAAGTTCAAACTACTGCCCACTTGCAATGACAGTATGATACAGTACCAGTTTAACGTGTTTATTGTCTCACTGATCACAGGTATGATAAGGAAGATCTCCCTAGCTCTGTTTGTGTTCTTGTCGGCACTGCTGTACCAACAAATTCAGCCTCCACCTACCAAAATCTGCGGTTCTCCGAATGGCCCTCCTGTTACCGGACCAAGAACCAGGCTCAAGGACGGCAGGCATTTGGCCTACCTGGAATCCGGCGTCCCAAAGGAGAAGGCCAAGTACAAGATCATCTTTGTTCATGGATTCGACTCCTGCAGATACGACGCACTCCCAATTTCCCCGGTACATATTGTTACTACTATCTTGTTCGTTTGACAGGCTGAACAATCTACTTCCATTTCTGTTCAGACTTCAGAGTAGAAGTGATAAGTATTATGTCATGTACTGAAAACTGGTGCAGGAGCTGGCACAAGAGCTGGGCATCTACCTGCTGTCCTTCGATCGGCCTGGGTACGCCGAGAGCGACCCGCATCCCGCCCGGACGGTGAAGAGCACCGCCCTCGACATCGAGGAGCTCGCCGACAACCTGGAGCTGGGGCCCAAGTTCTATCTCATCGGCTTCTCCATGGGCGGCGAGATTATGTGGAGCTGCCTCAAGTACATCCCACACAGGTAGTGTACCAACAACCAGTAATCAAGCTGATCACCATGTTCTTCTTCTCTGAAACATCGAAGGACCAAGACAAGGCTGAACATTTTTTCCATCATGGCACAGGCTCGCCGGTGTGGCCATTCTTGGCCCGGTGGGCAACTACTGGTGGTCCGGCTTGCCGTCAAACGTGTCGTGGGACGCCTGGTACCAGCAGCTCCCGCAGGACCAATGGGCAGTCTGGGTCGCCCACCACCTCCCATGGCTGACCTACTGGTGGAACTCCCAGAAGCTCTTCCCGGCCTCCAGCGTCATTGCCTACAACCCTGCACTCCTGTCTGAAGAAGACAAGCTGCTCATGCCAAAGTTCGCCTTCCGAACCTACATGGTAACAGATGACTGAATAACTGACACCTCGCATAAGTTGACTGCGAAATCCTGATGTAAGTAACTGACGATTTGCTTGTTCGTTTGGGTTTGCCCGCCGTGCGTGCCGTCGCAGCCGCAGATAAGGCAGCAGGGGGGGCACGAGTGCCTGCACCGCGACATGATGGTCGGGTTCGGGAAGTGGAGTTGGAGCCCCCTGGATCTGAAGGACCCGTTCGCCGACGGCGAAGGGAAGGTGCATCTGTGGCACGGCACCGAGGATCTCATCGTGCCGGTCAGCTTGTCGAGGTACATCAGCGAGAAGCTCCCGTGGGTCGTCTACCACGAGCTCCCCAAGTCCGGCCACCTCTTCCCGATCGCTGACGGGATGGGCGACGCCATTGTCAAGTCCCTGCTGCTCGGAGACCAGTGAACTGGACTGTCCGCTCATTCTTGATTTGCGCCAACGGTTCATCGCGCGCTCCATTCGCAAATGCAGTGCATTTCTCCATGTCTCTGGTTTTTGTAAAGTATATTGGTGGCACTACACAGTGTAGTTGGCTGCTCACGGCCACCGAATAAGGTTTCTATCTATCTGGAACATACGAATTTTCCACGAGACGATGTGAAATCATGCGAATTTCTCCTATCAACGGGACCTCGTGCTTCGTATAGGGTGCGTTTGGTTGGGTGCATAAGCTTGAACCAAGTTCTTCAGATGTAGAATCTTTTTTGTTTCGCTTGTTTGGATGACTACATGCATAAAGCAACCTGACTGAGTAGATGCAAAAGTTGCCTTCGGGCCAGGCTGGGCAGAAACGCCCAATTTCTCCGTTTCTCCAGATGCAGACTATGTTAATGATGTTATTAAGAGGTGATTAGTACATATTAGATAATATTAGAGTGAATTAAAGTGGGTTAAGGTAAAATAAGGGTTATTACTATATATTAAGACAAAATTAAAACCATGCTAACATTTTCTTTCCACCGTCTCTTGCATCTACGCTTGCGGTCAACGTCCTTATGCGGGTACCAAACAACATCTCAGTACAGCCTGACTCAACAAAAACAGCTAACCAAATAACCCATATTGTATTCACACAACTTGATTCGTTTTAGCCTGAATGATTCGTACGGATCAGGCTAAGAATACGCATGGAACCAAACGCGCCCATAATTTCGTTTCGTTTCGTTTCGTTCGGGCCACGAAGCCCGGCACATAGCACATAAGGCTTTACGCGATGCGAAACATGGGCCTTTCACGATGGGCGGCCCGTCCGTCGGCGCGTGACGCACGGGCAGTCGGGAGTCGGGACGGGCGCAGCCGCGCACGGCCACGGCGTGCAGGCAGCAAGCGGGCGGTCGGCGACTTGGGACCATGCGGTTTTTTGGAGCCGTGCTCTTCCGGGGAGCCAACCCAAGCGAGAAAGGCACCCGCATCATCAGAGATGGCACAAGACGCCCAACGTTTTCGCTGTCCGTGGGCCGCACCGCACCTACCTGGCACTCCCATTTCCTTGGCCTGCTGCTGCTGTTGCTCGCGACTACTTTTCCAATTCCACCCCCAACTACCGTCTGTGTCGTGTCCGTGTTTGTGCCACAGTCGAAGGGCTTGTCGCGAGATGGAGAATTTGTCGTGAGACGGAGAGGCGAAGATACTGTTTACAGTACCGTGCACAGTACCTAAACCTTCGGTACACTGTAGCGCAATGCGACCTAAATATAACCGTTAGTTTTTCTCTCGTGGATAGTAAGTATGGTACGACAGTCGATGAATGCGAGATTACGAGTTAGAACTTTTTGGAAATATATTGTACCGTAATGTAGTTTATATGTACTACTGACGTGACGTATAGTACTGTAGCATGACACTTTAAAATTTTATTTGGATGTACTAAAATTTTCATGTTACGATGGAATCAGGAGAGCGACAACTACAACGATGCACAACTCTGGTTTTTTCATCAGAACTACTGTAAGTCGTTCACATGATCGATATGACATTTCTGTTCTTTGTTATATTTTGAAGTATGTTGTCTCTCCTGTTAGTTCTAAATCTTGCATGATTAGTCTTTTATGATATTTTTCTTGTTGTAAAATTTATAATTAAAATATTACTATAACACATATTTCAACCTTCATGTGAGAGGTGCCAACGCATCCAGATCCTTCATTGTAATGCAGATGATTACTGTGTGAGTGGTGAACAATACTCGTCAATGATACTGCAGAAAAAAGAAATATTTTATTGTAGCAATTCAACTGTAGCTAAATCATTGTATCAACTGCTATATGGATTGATGTAGACCTTTGATTTTCAATCGAACAGCAGAGTTTGGCCTCTAATGTTGAGTATTATTGGAGATATTGTGCATTGAAACATTCGATGATACCGAGGACCTGAATCCCAAAAATTTCATGTGATTAAGAGCAGAAAGGGAGTGGGACGGTGGTGCCTCCTCCTCTTAAGACTTGAGTTCCCCTGCGTCAAGAGGATCCGGCAGGCCTTGAAGGGAAGGGGGTTTAGGGGGTCGCCGCCAACGCAACAACAACAGATTCCAGATTCTACCACCTCCGAACAAAGCCTAAACCCCCTCCTCCCTTCTGACGATAAGGCGACCGGCCACCTCGAATCATCCTCCTCCTCCTCCCCCAAATCTCAGGTGCTGGCCGAATCAGCCGCAAAGCGCGCCGTGGTGGTTTCTTGGGGTTGCGGCGGCCGGATTCGCTCGTGGTAAGTAGGATTCTGGCCTCGATCTTCTCCGTCCAAATTTCTTCTTTCTTTGAACCCTAATCTTTTCTGCATTCGTCGGATTGGGGATCAGATGAGCCTGGTGTGCGATCCTGCGTAGTGTCCGCGCTCCGCTTGGTTGATGGCAAAACGGGAACTTGTTTTGCTTTTGTGCTTATGGTACGAGGTATTCTTTGATAAATTTCTCTTCTTTCAAGATGATGATACGCGTAGGTGGATAGATAGATGGCACACGCATTTACTGGTTTCTTGTTCCATTTTTTTTTGGTGAGCATCTCTCACCGCTGCTAATTCTTTTTGTCCCAATTTCTTGTAGATATGAGCAGCCTCCAACCCGATTTGTGAAGCGTTTGGGTACCCTCAGGAGAAGAGCACCGACGACTGTTCCGCCACTTTAGCTTGTTTAGATGGCGACACAGCTGCCGTGCTCCACGCAGCTCGCTCAGCCACCTCCTAGATGGGGAAATGAAGCAGGGAGCAGGAGGGCTACATCTGGGAGGGCATTGCTCATAAACACTCCATTTTTGGGCCACTCTCACTTCAGGTGCTGCGCAAGCCCCCGCAGCGCTAGCTCGTTTCGGAAGAAAGACTCGTTCTTGGACCTCCATCCAGAGGTGTCCCTGCTCCAAGGTGAGAAGAACGATGTGGTTGTTGACCCGAGGAAAGGTTCTTCTGATGGGAGCCCGTTGGAGGGGCTTGGGGTACCGTCGGATCGGAATGATTACAATGAGGCCAAGATCAAGGTCATTGGAGTTGGGGGTGGGGGTTCAAATGCTGTCAACAGGATGATTGAGAGCTCCATGAATGGTGTTGAGTTCTGGATAGTGAACACTGATGTGCAGGCGATAAGGATGTCCCCGGTCTATCCTCAGAATAGGTTGCAGATTGGGCAGGAGCTTACTCGAGGTCTGGGTGCAGGGGGTAACCCTGATATTGGGATGAATGCCGCGAAGGAGAGCAGTGAGTCCATTCAGGAAGCACTTTATGGTGCTGACATGGTTTTTGTGACGGTAAATGCCTCCCCCGAGATGTCTTGACATGTGAAATCATTATACATCGAGGTATGATAATACTCTTTTGGTGCCCAAATTGCAGGCTGGAATGGGTGGAGGAACTGGAACTGGAGGTGCTCCTGTAATTGCTGGAATTGCCAAGTCCATGGGTATACTGACCGTCGGTATTGTCACAACACCATTCTCATTTGAGGGGAGGAGGCGGGCAGTTCAGGCTCAAGAAGGGATAGCAGCCTTGAGAAATAGCGTGGACACTCTCATTGTCATCCCAAATGACAAGCTATTGTCTGCTGTTTCTCCAAACACTCCTGTAACAGAAGCATTCAACTTGGCTGATGATATTCTTCGGCAAGGCATTCGTGGTATCTCTGATATTATTATGGTAAAGTGATGTCTGCAATTTAATACCACCATGTCACGAAAGGCAGATGAATCAACTTGAGAATGCCAGAGATATCAAATTGAGACAAGAAACATGTTAATTTACATAAATTTAATTTCCTCTTCTCCTTTGTAGGTTCCTGGGTTGGTTAATGTTGATTTTGCTGATGTGCGAGCAATCATGCAAAATGCAGGGTCGTCTTTGATGGGTATAGGGACTGCTACAGGTATTAAATTCGGAATAAGTGTATTTAATGTATTACTTGGCATTTATATGACTGCTACACGATATTCAACTCCATTCTTTCTGCAAGTTGAATTCTTCTTGTTTGCACCCTGTTCATTGGGAAAAATTCATTACATACTAAGCTAGGTTAGAGAGAGAAGTGATTGCTTGCTATCAATGTGATGTTGATAGTGTCCTAACTGCTGACATATTAATAGTTGCGACGAATCCCGTGGTTATTGTGTAGCTTCAGAATTGTTTTCCTTCTTATGGCATCAAGTAAATAGCATTAAATATTTTCTCCCACTGACACTGTTACTGTCGACTAACAAAGAAAATTAATTGCATGCCATACTAAGCATGTATACCTGTCTCCTTCTTGTCAGTTATTAATAAAATTGTATGCTAAAATTAATGATCTAACACATTTGATATTTGTACGAGAACCAACCAATTGATGATATATGGCCAGGTAGAAAGTGGTGAAGTGAGTTCAGTTTGCTTGGCACTACTCTGCAGTTTTTCTGCTTCCACACAGATGCATCGATAACTGGATTTACTTTTACTTGTTCATTTATTTATCACATTGCTTATAATTTTCAGGAAAGTCAAGGGCAAGAGATGCCGCTCTTAATGCCATTCAGTCACCACTGCTAGATATTGGAATTGAAAGAGCCACAGGCATTGTGTGGAATATCACCGGGGGAACTGATTTGACTTTGTTTGAGGTTCGGTCCATCTATTTGCTAGTCTTTTGCCCACGACATCGATTGTTTTAACTTTTAACTTGTATTTACTAATACAATACAACAAAGTGGGCAAACACTTCGAATATGATTTATTTTCTGTTTACTGAACTACGGAAACAAATTCTAAAGAGTCGAGGGATGATTTGATGAGATCATGATAATAGTGTGATCAGTTCCCTGCATGATGAGACAACTGTCTCCAACATGTAGACCTTTTTACAAAGTTGATGGTGTTAGCATACAAGGTTGATGCCATGGATTAGACATTTTATTGCTGCAAAAAATACACTATCAGTTGCGATGCATGCTTTTATAGTTGTATGTAACTTTTGATTGCTATAAGCAGTGATCATACACGTACTGACAATAGGCAAGATTCAACACTCAGCATATTCCATCTTTTCAACAGTATATTGCCAACAAGGAACCTTCTGTTTCATAAAATTGCAAATATTGGAACCAATATAATTCTTACTTCGTTAAGATGTTGTAGCGGAGCAGACCCAAATGTCACAAAACGATGGCACTCTTATAGGCCTGGCATTGAACTTTACCTGTTGTCTTGATGTTGCTTTCATGTTCCAAGACGATGATGATAGAATCTCAAGATCGGCTTGTGTAGCCAACATCTTGTTCTAGTGTCCAGGTTAAGCACTTATAGTCACCTGTTTTCTTATTGTTTCAGGTAAATGCTGCTGCTGAAATAATCTACGATCTTGTTGATCCAAATGCTAATCTGATATTTGGTGCTGTAATAGACCCATCACTCAGTGGCCAAGTAAGTCGTAGACAAAGTTTATGTCAATATAGTTCTGTCTTATCCAATATATATGGAATTATGGTTTAACTTTTGCACCATAAGTTTCTTGCAAGTTTGGCAACTTGGAGATGCGATTTACTCATTGTTTAGTTTTTACATGAAATGCTTATTCACATAGTTTTTGTTCATGCAGGTGAGCATAACCTTGATCGCTACTGGCTTCAAACGGCAGGATGAACCAGAAGGTCGCACCTTGAAGGTAAATGTAGTTAAATAACTACTGTCCTAAGTTCTGGGAGGAATTTCTTACTGATCTCACTTTTGCAACTAAAGGGTGGCCAACAAATGCAAGACAACGGTCGACACCCATCCTCTGCAGAAGGCAGCATGGTGGAGATTCCTGAGTTCCTTCGAAGGAGAGGGCCTTCTCGCTTCCCGCGAGTTTGACTGTCCAGACTCCTTGCCGTTGTCCTGTATCTCTGCTTCCCATCAGCTGTTCTTACCACCTCTCTTAGATCAGATGCCTCATGTAAGATACCAGAACCGTAGACTGTAGTTGCTTTTTCTTAGCGGTTTCTTCTCTAGTTTTGTTTACTCCTTTATGTTCTATATTTTCAAATCTTACTGTCAATAATGTGTAGCGGTGAGCTTGCTAGTGCTATAGAAAATGTTTCTGCCTTCCTTGACTATTGCCTTTGTTATCTGTGGCACTGCATCAGATGAGATACTGATATTTCCAATAAGTCGTATGCCACCTAGTCTTTGGTCTTTTCATGAGGTTTTACTTGGTTGAGGTTCCTGTGATTTTGTCTGAATGTTTGTAGCTATAGTGATTTGCCTGACATCCACGACTTAACTCTTTTCCTAACTTTCTGCATCATACAAAAATAGCTTAGCACTTTGTTTGGTACTTGGGAGGTTGCTTAAAGTTGCCAACACGATGCACATGCAACTGAACTCCCAAATGTATCCCATGAGCCAAACCATGAATGTTAGTTTACCCATTTTAAGTGTTTCTTCGGAACTGTTGAATTTAACATGAAACAGTATATTCCTCTGAAGTTCACACATCCCAAACAGGGCCTAAACCTAGTTCTTACCTGATACTACATCCGCAAAGCCTAAACTCAAAGCCTGACCCGTTTCACAATTGTGCTAGCAGCAGCTTTGCTTTCAGTTGCCTTTGTTGTTTTTTCTGCAGCAAGCCAGCAGACGAGAGAGAAAAAAGGCGAACACATCTGCATCACCGGAGAGTAGACAGCCCCGTCCCCACTCCCCACTATGGCATACCAACGGCGCAAACGAGGGGACGCAGATTGCAACCCGAGCGACACCTTTTGCTCGCTGAGTGGCCGCACCGCGCGTTCGCTGGCGCGGCCGGTCACTCACCACGCACGCGTCCCAGCCCCGTCGGGCGTACGTGGGGGAGAAGCCAGTAGAAGACTTTTCCGACGATTTAGTCGCGCGTTGGGGGTGGGGGGCGACGTCATCAGGTCGGGGGCGGACGGATGCGTCGCCATCCGACGAAAGGGGAAGCTGACACTACGAATATAAGGGCGTCGTTAGCCTCTTTTGGGTTGCCGGCTCGTCCCCGGTTGGTGGTGGCGACTGGAGGTGCCCCTGTTCTTTCCTCATGGACCGGTGGTTCTTCCTCTAAAACAAATGAGACTTGTAAAGCAAGTAAATCTCATGCTAAGTGGTCAGTTCATTGAGGTCTAGCTTCGCCAAGCTGAAACAATTTACTGTTGGGTTCACTTTCCTGGGAAAGAATGAAGTCATTCGTGTGACAGCTATTTGGAACATGTGAATTTTTCATGTTTCTATGGGAATTGAATTTCCTGGGAAAGAACGAAGTCATTTGTGTGACAGCTATTTGGAACACGTGAATTTTTCATGTTTCTATGGGAATTGAATTGTTTCTTATGAAATCTTGAGCTTTCTATGTAGTCCGTTAAGCTTTTGGTGAACTAGTGCATGAGACAATAACTAGAAAAAGATAGAATCAGGCATGCCCCACATTAACGAAGATAGGAAGCAAGTGACGTCTGCAACACTGTGTGTGTGGAGGGGGGACCGTATTGCCAACAAAATAAATACTACCCGCTTGTAATATGTTAAAGCTAGAAAACTCAATTTTCTTAAATGAGAACTAATCTTCTTCCTTACATCTAAAATTGCCTATAAAACCAGCCTCCTAATTGCGCCACACCACCTTTAAAACGGTAGCCATTAGATCAAACTCAATTAAAATATTAACTCTTAGTTCTTAAATAATTAAAAGATGTTTTTATTATATACCTTTTAGTTGAAAGGGGAAGTTTATAAAACCTTATGTATTGTTTTATGAAAAGACATCCTTTTATGGCACCCTTTGGGGATTATAAATAGTCTAGGAATACTTTCATTAGTGTCGATAGTAAAAGTAATTATCAACCAAAACCTACGGCAAAGTGTGGGTGATAATAATAGTTTTTCCTAAAGACAACTAACAGGCCAACATGTACAAGTCCCCCAGCATTGATGAAGCACACGTGAATGAAATTTGCGGGAGCCAGGAACCAAGCTTGCAACCTACATTCGCATAGCCTGTGAAGCAAATTACCATCAACATGACTCAGAATTATAGGAAGAATCAAGTCAATCGACCAAGACAAGACTGACCCAGCCGATGTAAGCCCGCGACGCATTAGCGGCCAGTGCCTCGTTTGCTGCTTCCGTGCTTCGCCGCCGTCTGCCGCCACACGAATGAAGTCGTTATCTTGGACCTGGCCTAACCAAATTGGATGGCTGTAGATTGCATACATGCTGTTAAATTTTTCTTTTCTGAAATGCCGGGGGGGGGCCAGGTTGGCCCAGACCAACCTCCGTCCCTACACATAGCTACAAGCTCTGACTTTTCAGGTGCACGTATAACTTTGCCATGTCGTAGGGCATATAAACTCTCTCCGAAGTCCAACCAGTGTGCAGACCGAGACTAGGGTTTCGGTAATCATTTTTTACCAGGGATACTGATTGACGAGGGTCTAATAATCCTCAATTAATTAAGTTAATTATCTGTAATATTATAGACAATAATATCTCTTATACAACCTTCAAAGGTATCCCTCAATATTAACAATAAGAGAGATCATACACACCTCATGGCCATAAGTTCTCCTACGATCATCTATTGATCATCGTAAGTCCTGCTACGAGCACCTCATGGTTATAAGTTCTCCTACAACCACCTATTGATCGTAAGTCCTGCTACGATCACCTCATGGTCGTAAATTCTCCTACGACTACCTTATGTGTGTAGACTTTATTGATCTAAAGTCTGCAGAAAGAAAGATAAGATCTCCTTCAAGAAATACATAGAGGCATCTGTGGGACTCATGCTTCCTACAGAACGCTGGTCGAAAAAGCCTTTCGACAAGGTTTCTACTGGCCAACAGTCCTCTATGATGTCAAAGAGCTCATTAAGAAGTATGTAAAATGTCAATTTCATAGCATGCAAATACATCAACCAACTCAAGCATTATAAACCATACCTCTTTCCTAGCCTTTTGCGACCTGGAGTCTCAATATCCTAGAACCGTTCCCAAAAACACTAAGGGGTTTCGAGTTCCTTTTTGTGGCTATTGATATGTTCATAAAATGGATTAAAGCTGAATCTGTGACTGGGATAACAACAGAAGCAGCCAAGAAATTTATGATGAATAATTTGATCACTCGATTTGGTGTGCCAAGTCAGATCATAACAAATAATAGTACACAATTTTCGAGTGCAAAATTCTAAGAGTTTTGCGAAGAATTGGGTACTAAGCTATGTTATGCCTCTATCGTCTATCCACAAAGCAATGGGGTAGTCGAAAGGGCAAATGGCCAAATTATATAGGGAATCAAAACTTGAGTTTTTGACCAGCTTATAAAGTGCTCGGGGACTTGGGAAAAGAATTACCCTCGGTATTATGGGCAATTCGCACGACCACTGGTCGGGCTACAGGCGAAACACTATTTTTCTTAGTTTTCGGTGCTGAAGCTATGCTTCCACCAGAACTGAAGATTCGATCGACAAGGGTCGAAACCTATAATGACTCTGGCTAAGAACTACTTCGAGCTAATAACATCAATCTACTCGAAGAAAAGAGGAACCAAACCTTAATCCGTTCAACATTCTACCAACAAGTCCTACGCAAATACTACGATAGTAAGATCCAATCTCGCAGCCCTGTTGTAGTTGACTTAGTATTAAAAAAGATTCAATCATAGTCTAATCGGAACAAACTTTCCCCTAGGTGAGAAGGTCCTTACATAATGGTCGAAGTGATGCGACTAGGCTCGGCACGACTAACAATGGAAGATGGTAGAGTTCTTTCTAATTCATGGAATATCGACCAGTTGCGAATATTCTATGTGTATGTAACCTCCAACATTCTCAATAAAATTTATGTTTTCTTCATTCTTTATTGTCTTAAAATATCTATTGGGCAACGCTTCGATAATTTTTTGATCACCTTTTACAACACTTGTTTTCCCTTACACTGGTCGAAGGAAGGTAACATCACCTAGTCGAAGTCTTTCCTCTCTACATGTGGTCCTACCCGCTAGAAGAAACTTCCTAGTGTTGATCTGTTCCTAACCTTAGCTGCCAATACAAGGAAAATAAGTTCAACAAAATGTGGTCAAAATAATTTTAAGCAAGCTCTTTTCAACCATTTACTTAGTTTCTTTACTTCATTTTACGAAGAAATTTTTAAGTGCGTTGGGCTTTTATAGTTTGTTCAACTACTTTTATGTACTTGATTTGATTAACCTGGTTAGAGAAAATAACATCACAGACTCAAAGTTTTTCCTCTCCGCATGTGGTGTTGCCTACTAGAAGAAACTTTCTAGCGTCGATCTGTTCTTAACTCTTGCTACCAATACAAGAAAATCGAGATCAATAACAAAGGTCGAACAAAATTTTAAAACAAGCTCTTTTTTTACTATTTACTTAGTTTATCTAATTAAACTAAGCAAACAGTCAAGGGATGGGATAAAGCTATAATTATGACTTCAATTCTTAGTCTTGAAATTTTAATTCTCATTTTTTATCTTGTCTTTTGAGTTACTAACTACTCGAAAAGACATACTACAAGAAATGAAGTTTTATATACATAAACAAGAAATTATTTTTACAAAGGAAATCCTATTGCACACTACTTTGATGAAGGAGATCTGATCTGCATCTCCTCTGTGACTTTCTTATCGACTGGCTGCACTTCTTCAACCAGTTGTGCTTTCTCTGCTTCAGGATAGTCGAAGTCAGCTTCGATTGGTTGAAGACTAAGATTCCGGTCATGAGCCTTAAATTTTGCAAGAGTAAAACTTAATGTGCCTTCGACCGCTTGTCTTATCGAATCGGTTTGATTGGTCTTCAAGGTAGTTATCAACTATTGTAGTGTCCAGACCTGTTGCCCAATGGCGCTCGTATTTCCGACCACGGTGTCTTCAAGAGGAGTGACCTTCTCAGCACCAAGTCCACCGAGCACATTGTTTAGGAGAGAAATTTTGTCATGAAGATTGATCTTCGTAGCCTTCATTTCCTCCTGACTGCGGGTTGAAGCTTCCTAAAGTCATTTTATTTCGACTGCTTGCTCTGAAAATAGAGCGCGACCAGTTAGAAAAAACACTTTTCGAAGATCAATAAATAAAACTTGTCGTAGGAAAAGAATTCTTACCTGCCAAGCGAGAGTCAAGTTTTTTATTTCATTATTATGAGAGGCAGCATCCCTTGTGCACTACTCTTCCCATTCTTTTGTGCTCTTATCTTTTTCTTTAGAGATACGAGTAAGTTCGTAGATCACCAAGATCTTCAAATCGACCTGAGTGTGAAGCTTACCCATATCGACCTCTTTTTCTAAAGGAGAAAAAGAGTTAGAAAAAGAAATAAGTTATCGAAATAAACAATATGAAGTGAAAAACTTACATTTTATTTCATTCTGCAGCTTGTAAGCTACAGAATTTGCCTCCTGACGATTCTTCAACAGGTCTTGTTTTTCATTCATTAGCCTTTTACCTCAGCTTTTACATAGTCAAGTGCATCGGTTAAGGTCCTTTCGTTACTTTCAAACCTAAGTAGAAAAAGTGATATGAGCAGTAAACAAGTAGTCAAAAACCACTCGTTAACAGTGTCGTACCATCTCACTGAGTTTAGTCTTCTGCTTCCTTGTCAACATTAGCTGCCTTTGGTATTCACCAACAATAGCAACTTGTTCAAGATCTCTCTGAACAAAGAAATACACAGTGAGGAAAAGCAGAAATGTTTGGTATCGAGCACTTATATCAATGGTTGATCAAGCAAAGTGAGCATACATCGGCTCGGAATCCTCTAGTTTACGGAATCCGTCAACTTTGTCCCACCATATTCTTTGAAGACATTCATCATCAAAGTTATGTCCTGTGTTGGGAATATCCTTAAGGTGTGGACTCGATCACAGGACCTAAATGAAGAGGACTCAATGGTTGATGGTCCAAAGAATGCGAGAAAGTGGTCGAGAGAGTCTTCTTCTTCTTCATTGTTGACTGAAGAAATGACTCCACCTTGGGGACCTGGAGGAACATCCTCCACAACCTTTTTTCTGGCACGGTGGTCGGAACTCTCTACGAACACCAGATCAACTGCTCTTGGCGATTGCAATGATAAGTCTCTTCTCCAAACATTGATGTCCTTAATAGTTGATGATCATCATTGCTTCATCTTCGAGCACCTTCGCCTCTACCTCCACGACCACATGTGGTTCGAATACCTCAATGTGTGCGGCTGGCTCAATGGAAAACGTCCCTTCTCCTTGTACTTCAGAGATAGTGGTTGAAGACTCGACCACTGTCGCTTCTGTCTCTACGATTGGATGAGAAACTAGTATTCCCACGGTCGTAGCCATCACAATGGCCTCTTTTTCCACAGGGACATCCCCGGGAGCTGGAGATGCGGGACTAAAACAAGACAGATGTTAGTACATCAAGAGGTAAAATAAAAGAGTAAGTAAAAACATTTATTCTTTAATACCTAGGCTTCCTATATACGATCTTGAAGCCCGAAGAAACCTTTTTGAGAGAAGACTTGCTCTTCTTCTCTTTTTTTTCTTTTCCTCCTCTTCGATCGCTCTCGTTAGCTCTGTGGTCTTATCCTCTGGAAGGCTCCCCACATCGCTAGTTTGAACGACCACGTCCTGTACGACCTCAGCTGGTCGTACATCGAGGGGGGTGGTCGAAGCTTCTTCTGCAACCTCTTCTTCTTGATGAGGACATTACCCCTATGGATACAACCTTATTTGCTATGTTTACTGTTCCAAGTATAAACTCTTGTACGCTTCACTTAAATTATCCGATGAGCTTGTTTTTAGAAGTGTTTTTATATTATATGAACTATATGATTCTACCTAATGATGAAATATATATATGTGCAGCGCCATGTCACTTTTGGTCCAAGACAAGCAAGCAGTTCGAGCTGGACCCGTTTTGGAATCCAGTTCGGCCTCCAGAATCAGCATGACAACACCAACTTAAAATAGGCATAACTTTCACATATGGAGTCCGTTGGATGTCCACGAGTACTTGATTGAAAGCTTATTTCGTCGTCTTTCCAACGGATCCAGCCTCACCTCCAAATTCCTTTTGGGCTGATCGCAATCATAAAAAAAAGACGTCATATCACTTGTTTAGGCCAATTTGGGCTTTGTAATCATACTGAACTTGGCCCATCTGCCGGCGGCCCACCTGGGGGCATGGTTACTGTTCATGAACAGTAACCATGAGTTTTAGTCACACCCCTCTATTTATTTTAGATTTGTGGCTCCTCATCCCCTATTTAAGGAGGACGCACCACCTCTAGTTTCTTTGGATTTTGTTTATGTTTAGTTTGCCTTCGTTGCAACTTGTATCTTTTGCGTGTGTCGACTAGACCACCCAATTAAGATCCTTATTCAGAATCCCAACTCAATTCAAATATTTTAATTCCTATTTGCAATTTCAGATTGCTTTATCTTGTTCTTGCGTTCTTCTTCGGTGTATGCAGGAATCGACCTTCGTGGTTAGGTCAATCGGGTATTCGTGCACGGTTGATAACGACTTGTCGAGCAGTTCAACGATTGCGTAGTTTTGGACCTTGCGAGTTCGTAGCCAGAATCATGAGAGTTGAGCGACTACTACCGAACTTATCTTCTCATCGAAAGATCGGGCCAAATCAGGACCTCCGTGGTTCATCACTTCTGGGTGGTCAGAACTAACTTCGACCACCTGGAAGTTGTTGTTTCTTTCAACCACGGGCTCTGTTGAATCAGTAGTAGCCTTTACAAAAGAAACGTAACTCTTCTAGTTTTCCTTTTCGATTTGCTTGACAAAAGCAAGAGAATGAGAAACTGAGAATGTTTTATTATCATAATAGAATGGTACCTTGGCCTTAGGTACTTTGTACTCGAGGTCTACGACCACCTCTTGCGTGTCCTTGGTAGTCAAATCTACCAAAAAATGACCTATGGCGGTGGTCGATCGGGAAGTTGCGCTTGAACTCTCAACATCTTTCTTCTTCTTTTGTCGACTGCCTTCACAAGACAGCGCCTCTTGCTAAGAGGAACTTTGTCCTCCTCAGCAGACCCCAAAATCTATCTCGGTGACATCCTGAGGATCTAGAACGCTGACTTACTGCAAAAGAACACAACAAGAATCAACAAGTAGTCGAAACTACAAATGCTACTCTCTAAAGATGAAACCATTACAAATATTGGTTACCTTTAGACATCTTGTCCTCTCCTCTTGGGATACTACTGTCGGAATCTGAGGAGCTCCCTCTATGGTTGTAGGGGCCTTCTCGCAGATGAGCATGACCCGAGTGTCAACCTCTCTCTCTCTGGCAAGTCTACGAGCAAAAAAATATTATCAATAGATGTGCTCGAATCACAAATTGACAAAAGCATATCGATTATAGTATTACCTTCCTTGCAGTCTCTGGTTGAATCATTAATCCCCCGAGTACTCCCACATGGAATGTGCTCGTTTCTTCAAGGGACTAATGTGGCATGTGATAAAATCCTTTACCACATGCCATCTGGTTAGCCCTCCTTCTCTCAATTCCTTGATGGCTCAAATGAAGGGGGCTAAGCGATCGATGTTCTCTGGACCCCGAGTCCCAAGCCTTCTTCTCCTCCGCAGGTATGCCTTCAAAATAGGGACTGTCGTCTTTGGCTAGGGTCCAGTAGAACCACTTCTTCCTCCATCTCGGTCACGATGACCTGGTGAACATGAGGATATACTCCATCGACATCCCATCATGGAGTTATGAACCACAGCTGTCGGCAATCGACCGGTGCTTATCCGTTTCATAATAGTACCTAAAGAGGTACAAATCTAGAGTGATTCCTAGATAGGCCTCGCACAGGTACATGAATACGCTCATCATTGTGATGGAGTTGGGAACCAAATTCACCAACTCCATCCCAAAGTGCTTGAGCATAGTCGGTAGGAATGGGTAACAAGGTAGTTGAAAGCTATACTCGTAGTACGCTTGGAAGACGGGAATCCTTCCATCCTCCTCTGATGGCCAATGCAGCATTGGTCCACTTCATCAGGGCGCGCCTCATAACCTTCTTTGCGGCAACTAGAGTTGTCATCTCGCAACATCTATCTCTAATTTCTCCCACTTCGACACGACTCTAGCCATCTCTTCAGAGGTTTAGGTTGGATTCGAGGAGATTTGTTTTAGATTTCAGGATATGGAGAAAAATTGCAAACTTGGTTTGCAGCGAAGAGAACAAGAGCTCAAGAGTCGTCGAAGCAAATGAGGAAAGTAAAAACCCTAAGTTACTCCCAGGTGAATATTTATAGTCATCGATCTGAGTAAAAGATCGTGGGATGCTAACAGTTGTAAATCTCTTCAGAAACCACTACCAACGGATAGAGTTTGCAAGAGAGGGTTGGCATTCTGAAGTGAATTAAGGCCAAAAGAAACTTACACTTGATGGAAGCTACAATAGAAAAGTGATGATCAAGTGAATTTAAGAGTGTTCACAATTGCACACCAATGGTTATTTGGTGGAGCTTGGTATGGAGGTGTATATCATAGCAATCTGAAATTCTTGATGTTGTAAAGCTAAGTAATAATTCAAGCTGGAATATTTTATCTAAGTGCTGATCCAAAAGGTTTAAGTGAAGTATATGAACGCACACGCAAAGATCAATGTGACTCAATGCAAACAAATGAATGAGTTAGTGAGACGCAATATGAAATTAAGATGAAAACTAGCTCGTTTTGTACTAAGTACTAAGAGAGACACTAGCCAATTGCAATAATATGAAATGTAAGGGCACAAGATTACTCAAAGAAATTAAGTACACAATCTGAAATTTATGAACTAAGGCTATCCTTTTCTCAAGTTTCGGCCAATATCTTCTTCTTTTCTTTTCTTTCTTTCTCTTTTTTTTTTTTACTTCATAGCCTCCTTTTTTTGACTTGTGGCTTGTCTTTTATTTCTCTCTCTCTCTCTCTCTCTTTGTTGTTGCCGATACTAGGGTTTTAAACTCTTCTTGTACAAGCTCAAATTTTCAGTAAGTATAAATAATTCAATGAACAGCCCCTAAGCAATTATCAAAGATTAGTCTCAAAGATGAAGATAAAAAATCAGTGAAAATGTTCTACACGTTGTTCACAAATCTCTGTGGCAATCAGAGCAACATCGAAACAAGATAACGGTTCGTGCAATCGTAGCAAGGCGAATGTCTCAGAGCAACCGAGCAATCAGAGCGACCTCTAACATCAGAGCGAAGAGAAAATTACTGTGTTGCATTTTTCGGTTTATGGGCTCTAGGTATTAAGAACAGCAAATAAATTCAATCTGATCTAGGATAAGTAATCCTACCGAGTCAACCGTGCTCTGATACCAAGATGATTCGGGTCACCCGATCTTCTCGATGTAGGATCAAGATACTCACATGTAGTCTCTTGAATCGTAGTGATACTCCATTACCAATGCAAGAACAAATACTCTTTAATTCGCGAAAACACACACGCTGGACTTCACGACCACCAAGTGAAGCCCTATCGTACTCCCAATTCCCCACGGAAAGGTTGAACGATCTCTATTGCGAAGCACTCCCAATTCCCTCGTTATGATGTACAGCCATCATGAAGAAACAAGAGCAAAACTTTTTAAGATATTATTCGTGGTCTCCCTTACAATAGGGGTTTTACCCCTCAATATATAGTATCAGCCTAGGGACTATCCGGTGTTACTGTTTATGATGATACTATTCATGCACTGGTTACTGTTCATGTGATGGATTTGGGTTCCCTTCTTGGTTCCTCCACATGGGCTTTATGCTTGTCCACATGGGCCTTTATCCCTTGTTGTGCCACATGGACCTTGGCCCCCTTCTCCTTGGTCGAGTGGGCCATAGGACGACGCCTGGGCCTCTTCATTTGATGGCCTTCCTTGCATGACAGCCGCATATCTTTGATCTCCGTCTATCGTTGAATCTTCAAATCTGAGCACAAGCAAAATATTGTTTTTAGGTAGTACAAAATTCTCATTAAAATTAATGACATGTTCATTAAGGAGCAAGTTCACCTTATCTTGTAGTTTCTTAGCACGTGCTCTGGTAATTGGTCCAGTCGGCAACTCAATGCATGGTGGAGAAGAAGAAGGTGTCGTATGGATGCCCTTATCATGGGGGGGGGATATGTCTCTCACAATAACTACTCTTAAATGTGCGTATTGCATCAAATGACAAAGTGCCTCTTAATGTGAACAACTGCCACCCCTTCATGTGCTATATAAGGAGTAAATTCGGTGGATAGAGGGAGAGAGAAGAGGATCAAGTGATCAAGAGATTCGACAGCTACAACAAAAGGTAAAAGTCATCAAGCCATAGTTTTAGTGAGTTCCTTGTTATTGTAAACACAATCAATACAGTAACACATGAGTATGATTATTATTCTCTCAGGAGAAGGTCTGAACCTGTATAAAATTACCATGTTCTTTTCTGTGTGGGTTCGCTCTAGGATAGCCCCCAATATTCATTCATAAGATCGATACTAAATCATCAACACCGATAGATTCGGTCTAACCAATTTTCGGTTTTTTGGCTGATTTCGGCCTAAAATTTCAAACTAAAATTTGTTTAAAAAAAACGGATGAAAATTGGCTGAAGTTTGTTGAAAAAATTAGCCAGATTTCGGCCAAAAATCAGTGAGATAAAATGCAAGGCAGAAATCAAATATAACAGATTACAGAAATCAATGTAAAATAACTGATGATCAGAAACAAAAAATGGCCCAGCGTTTCATTTTAATGTGCAAAATGGTCAAGCAGTGAATTAGCACTGATGCAGATCAAATTAAGGCAAAATAACGCGTGTGTTACCATGAGATGCATCATTATAGTGTTAGAGAAACATCTAAGGAAGCACGGAACCATCCTTGCTTCCTCAGCCTGTCAGCTAGTCCAAATTAAACTGACAAAGCCAATATCTAGACGCTCGGAAGTCGGAAGTGCCCCAAATCAAAAGAACATAAATAAACAGTCAAACGATTGACATGAAAATAGAATACAATAGATACCTTCATCATAGTGTCTCCAATCTGTAGCTGGTGAAAACTAGGATTTAGGTACCCCACCACCTGAAGCACTGAGGCTCGGCTGATCTTGATCCTCATGCATGATGATCACCACTTCTGCAGGAACATGACGACGACCAAAGGATGACCCGCAGCAGCAGCAGAGCGGCCACCACGGCTCGTCGTCTACCACGGACTGCCAGAACACGCTGTAACAGGGCGGCTACCACGGTGACCAATCGATCGAGATGCTGGAACCTAGAGCCGCCACCAGTGAGAAGGGGAATGGGGATCGAACAAATCGAGTCGTTAGCAGCCTCCATGCGGGCTGCGGAAGAAGCAGAGAAGGGGATCGAGGAGAGGAGCAAAGAAGCAGAGAAGGGGATCGACCGATCGAGATGTTGGAGCTGGAACTAGCCGCCGCCAGTGAGAAGGGGAATAGGGATCAAACAAATCGAGTCGTTTGGCTGTGACCAGGAGTGCGAGACCTAAGGCAAAGATATGAGCAGGCCAAATGGGCTCAATTGGACCGAGCTTGATTCAAAATGAGCCAAAATTTTTTAGACCAATTTGTATTTCTACCGAGGTGGGCCAGTAAGTACGGTTTGACCGATCAGCCGGTAAAAAAATCCCTGACTGAGACTACAGGTGACCTAGTTGAAGCGGTGCCACTACAGCTATAGTGCCGGGTCAGATTCTTGATGTTAAGGGGGGTGGACGAACAGCGCCCGGGTGGCCCCAGCAAAAAATCAAATCTGCTGGCGGTATCAACCCATTGGCTCAGGTCCATCCATCCAGGCACCCCCGCGCTGCCACCAGCCTCACAAACTCACATTACACGCTCCCATCAAATGGAGTACTACGCATGTACACGATGCGCGCAATTACCTACTGCTTCTACGGCTCCGGCCACGTAGCGACGCAAGGGCAGCCACATATATGCGCGGCAGTAGCAGACCAGTGGCCACGCTCCCCTCGCAGCCACCATAGGCGCCCCCGCCATCTCCTCCTCCTCCCCCTCCTCCTAACGTGTCCGCCTCTTCCCCCACCCGTCCCCCATCTCCTCTGATCTTTTCCCTTCCCCCGTGCGCGCATGTTATATCGCCCGAGAAGCAAGCCAAGAGCCGGTGCTGCCTGGCTCTGAATCACAGCTGTGTTGTTGCCTGCGTGCGTGGCTTGCTGCGTGTGTACGTGTGTACGTACCTCGGCTGCATGGCGTCCTCCGGCGACGTCGAAGCGGTGCCGGAGCCCGGCGTTGACCAGCTGACCAACGCATGCATGGAAGGCGGCGGCGGCTTGGCGGAGACCACGGAGGAAAGCCGGCAGCTGGCGGGCAAGACGACGTCCGATCACCATGAGGTGGCGGCGCCCGAGCAGGCTGCGGAGAGGTCGACTTTGGAGCAGGGGGAGGAGGAGAAGCAGGTACTAGTACTACTGCCGGCGGCCAAGGAGGAGGCCGCGGGGGATGGTCAGGAGAGCGCGCGGGAGAGGCTGAAGCAGCACAGGCGGGAGATGGCGGGGAGGGTGTGGGTGCCGGAGATGTGGGGGCAGGAGAAGCTGCTCAAGGACTGGGTGGACTGCGCCGTCTTCGACCGCCCGCTCGTGCCGGCCGGCCTGCTCACGGCGCGCCGGGCGCTGGTCGCCGAGTGCTGCGCGCGCCGCCCGGCCCCGACGCAGCCCGCCGGCTCCAGCCCTCTCCGGGTGCAAAATGGCTGCACCTGAGCTAGACCTACGTACTACTTCACTTGCCATTAGCTAGCCGTGCATACGCCTTCTTTTTGCTCAAATAAGAGATCCTTCTTGTTTCGGAGTTGTGAAGGTCTTTTTGTGTTTTAATTGTGATCATGTGAATTACATTTACATGTGAGGTTAATTAGCTTGCCAACACTCGCTAATAATTCAGAAGCAATTATCTCGATTGATGCATAATTCTTGACACAGCCGACCTCTTTCCAACAATTTAGTAGTGATTATCACTGAGCTTTGCTATATATGCGTGTATCTTAGAATTGTGTTTTGATCATTTTGCTAGGTTAGTGGGTATATCATATGTAGGTAGCTTTGGTTAATTTGCTAGCTTTGATCAGACTGCTCTTTGATTTTCTTGCTCTAGCTTGGTGGAGAAATATCTCTAGACTTTAATGAGTCATACGATCGGATTGCAGGTTTAGACCGCCATCTAGGAATTAATTGTGCTTGTTGTTTCGTCAGGTGAACTTTTTCAACAACTTAATGACGTGGTTTCCTGCCATTCTTTCGTTTCTTCTCCGTTAGAGGAAAAGATTCTTGCCTCTCTTTCGTTGGTTCTAACTTGAAAGGTAGTATTCATTTGACATTTCCTATCATGGAAAACGTGACCAGGTTCACGCATGCTGCAACCCTAGCTTAAAATCATACAAGTAGCTATGCATCTTTAGAATAAATTCAGAAGTATGTAATAGTACTGTGGTTTTGTAGTAGTACACTTCTTTCAAACAGTACAGGAATATTAATTTGCTAGCTAGCTCACAATTATATGGATGGCTGCTTCTAGAAGATTCATATACAAATGCATGGATATGGTCAATTCAATATGTTGCACCGAATCCTGTTGATTGGCCTACTGCTGCTGTACTACCTTTAGAAACTTGGAGAAATTATTCCTCATATTAGGCAACCTCTTCAATAAAACACCATGGAACCATTCTTATTGGGGAGTTGTAAAAAAACTCGATACTTTACTAATTAACGTACATTTTAAACCGCGCAAAAAATACATTTTAAACACCACACATGTTCTAATTTGTTTGGGATTACTAGTTTAGGACATCATGAAATCAAATAATATTTAACTATGATTTAAAAGAGGCACTTACTACGGTCTATAATATTGCAATTCCTATATTGCTATACTGAAATAAAAACGGGCATTACTATTTGTTGACGAGTTCTTGTGGAGTTGAAAAAATGAACTAACTTTTTTTAGATTTAACCAAGCTTTACTAATAAAAAACGAATTACAATCATGTTACCAAAATAAAACATGCCCCAATTATATTATATAAAAGCAAATGATGCGTGGTTAATTAAAAGCTCTCGGAAAAAAAAAAAGAGAAATACACTAGAATTCGAGGGGGCATAGAAAAAGTGCATCCTAATAAGCCATAAAACAACTCTCATTAAGATATATACATCAAGTCAAATATTGAGTTCTACATACATAGTATACTAGGCTGCAGTACCCCCACAATACTACGCACAAACAAGTTTACTAATTTCTGTGGAATTTGTAGTCTGATTATCTTACTAATAAGGATATAGAGTAGGCATAGAAGCACATTGAAAAATGAGCATTTTTAAATATGCTAGAAGAACGATCTCAAAATACTAGTATTAATTTCAAGGCAACGAAGCATTCCCATTGATCAGATGGGATTGTCCTTTACAGATCGAGCCTCGCACAAATGCGTACTTCGTTTTCCGTCTTGCATTGTTGCCTGTTGGCTTCATGCTTACCCACAATATTTTAGCACGAATTTTCCAAATAAAAAATCCAAGTAAAGTTCAAATTATACACCTAGGTCTAATGCACTAGCTATTCTGGCCACCAAGATGCATGTGTTCTAGAGGCGGGAGGACTTGGGAGTTCCAAGTGGAAATATATCCTAGGTTTAATCTTGGGTTAAGCAAGAGTTCTTTTTCCAAAGATACAAGTAGTTGCTATTCTATACCAAAAACAAGAATATACTATACTGTACGCACTTTATTCATTGGTGCTATATCTTTCTAGTTTACACAGACGAGTACATATATATACTATGTACCAAGATGTTGGGCAGGAAACAAAATTATAGCTGGTTGTCTTAGCATCTACCTGTCTTAAAAGTTACGGTTCAAGTTCCACTGCTTATACATATCTCTAGATTTCTTACTTGTTCTTACCTGTAAGTTCTAACCGACTCCCGCTGTAGAAAACGAAGGTAACGTTGGTGATTGGATTGGTCCCTGCATGCGCGAACAGACAGGTCAGCTGAAACATAGCGGATAGCCGTTTGCCCATGGGCCCAGCGAGCTGCTGCACTGTCAGCCTGTCGCGGACCAGCCCACCTCACCTTTCCTCCCCCGATCCAACGGGCTCATTCCATTTCCTTTCCCATCCACCCAGCCAATCCCGCCCAGGCGCCCACAGGATGGATTCGCCTGGACGCCTCCCCGTGGGCGTCGACGTCCCGTCGCGTGTCGCGTCGATCCAACACGAGCGAGCAGAGCAACCGATCGAAGCATCCAGAAGCACGCCGCGCCCGGCAGTCCGATCGGGTCCCCTCAGCGCGCCCGCGCCGTGGGATGGCGCGTGACCCGAGCCGTGGACTACCGCCGCGAGTTTTCGCTCATGTACTGTGTTTTGAAACGAAATAGCAAAGGTAAGTCTCACGTCTAAAATGAAAATGACATCGCGGTTTTCTAATACCTCATCACGCAGGACATATTTTCTATCACGCTCTAGTCTATGGAAGTCTCAGTATTTCATCATGCAGTATATGTATTCTATCATTGCCATGCATGTTTTATCACTAAACGACACGAAACTTAATCACTAAATGATTGTTTGGTTTACAGACTTGACACGGTTAGCAGCTAATGTGTTGTGCCAAAATTTTGATGTTACAAGTTAAAAACGTGTCGATTCAAACCGCGCACTGGTGTGGCGTGTAGTGCTACGAAATTGTTTGGTTTGTGACCCTAGAGGGCTATACCAAAATTTTGGTAATGACAAAACCGGGGTAGTGCCAAAATAAGAGCAAAAAAATAGTATTTGGTTTGTAGCCATACCAATTCACGGGCAATACCGAAATTGATATATTTGAATATCAGTCATACCAAAACTTGCCAAAATTGTGAGTATGACACGCGGGTCCCGTATAACATTCAAAGTGCTTAAAAATGCATGAATTTTCTACAGTAGTTAGATGATGATTTTAGATGAATTTGATGAAAGAATTATTCTACTGGGAGCACTTTGAATTTTTAAGGTATTTTGAAAACCTAAAAATTCAAAGTGCTAAAAAAATACATGAATTTTTCTACAGTAGCTAGATAATGATTTTAGATGAATTTAGGTGAAATAATTATTCTATTTGGAGTTATTTTGAATTAGTTATGCATTTTTGAAGTTATTCTATTTTGGGCCAGACCTGGGTCTATTCGGACCGTCCGATCGAAGAGTCTGTTCGGACGGTCCGAACAGATCCTCCGATCGGAATCCGAACAGACTGACCTGTTCGGACGGTCCGAATAGACACTCCGATCAGGACAGTCCGATTCCGATCGGACGGTCCCTTTTTTTAACTTCAAAAATCATATCTAATTCAACTCAACTTCAAATCAAGTGAAACTAATTTTAATATTTTTTATTTTAAATAAACTTTATTTCAAAATAGGTTTCAAACTTATCTCTAGCCCAGAAAATATAGTTTTTGGAAATTGATCCTTAACCGAATTATTTTTTACACTAGAAAATGCTTTTAACTTTGAAAATTCATAGAAAATATTTCTGAACTCCAAATGAGTTGAACCAAGTTATTTTAGTCTTATAATTTTATTCTTTATTTATCTATGTAATCCTATTCTGTGCGAGAGTGAGCTGGAATATTCGCTCGAGTGGAACGCGTTGGTCTCGAACCGATGATACATGAATTGAGTTTATAAATGTTTGGTAATCAGTTTAGAAAATATGATCATTTGAAATTGATTAATTAAACTAACTTTGCATTTAAATGCCAATATCGCATCCAACGAAAACCCACCAGATGGCAAACTCATTCACTGGTTGCCACGCCAATTCTTTGGCAAGCATTTTGGTCGCCAAGTTTTGGCTAAGGAGTTGGGAAGAAAGAATTTGGCGTTGCCAAATTTTCATGGGCACATCAAAATTTTGGTATTAATCCAAACACTAGCCAAATTACCTAGATATTACCAAATTTTGGCTTAACAGGTTAGGATATGAATCAAACAGCCCCTATGTCTGCTCTGCTCTACTATGCGCCTCTGCTATTCTTGTCCCGTTTTCCCCTTCCGCGAGGGATATTAGTAGTACTGGTGCGTCATGGTGAGGATGTGAAAACGATTACGCAAAGCATTTCTGCTTCTTGTGGGTTGTACGCTTCTTGCGTCGCATCCTTTGCCTATATAGCTGTGGTGATTTTAATTCCATGGATGCTCTGCTCCCTCTGATGAATATATATGGGTTGCCCTGATTAGCTCCAGGTTCAGATTCTATTATCCGATCACATGACACATCAATCTCTATTCAAATTCAATAATCACCACAAGTAACTTAAACTTAAGGAAATTTCATACGACTTAAAAATAGCAAGACTGTTAGGTTTTCTTTAGGTGCCCAAATCTAAATACTTCTAACAATACATGCAACTCTGTAGCATTGTAAAGGAGGGGATAAGCAATGCAGTTCTTCAGTTTTCCTGAATTGCTTGTATGTTGTATCTGTCATTGCAAGTGTATTACGTTTCCAACTTTCCAATTCACTGGTCATGCTATCTGTCAAACATTGGAAGGCTCCAGGTGAGCATTTGGACGATGAATTGGATCTCGATCTTGTTGGTTTGGCACGGATTCTTTCGGTAGTCTGACAGTATCAAGTAGTCATTCAAGAAACGCCATCCTCAGCAGACAATTTGCCTGTCATGAGGAGCAGTAGCGTTACTTAGGTTTTTTTTTTTTGACGTACTATTTTTTTTTTTTTGACGTAGCGTCACTTAGTTGAAGGGCACAAAGAATCACCCTTATCTGCTTAGATATATTTTCGTTATACATAAGAGTAGTTCGTATTGCGAACATAAAAATACTTGGATATGCTGCAAATATGTTAAGTATTGGGCTTAATATGCAACACATGCTGTCAAAGAAGTCATTCTTACTCTTATCGGCATTATTTATGTCAAAAGGATTTTAGAATACTTGTCTTTTTGTTTAGTTTGCTAAGGTTTCGTCTTACTTTAAAAGAACTTCGTGGTATAAAATAACTCTAAAAGAGCTTCAGGTTATTTGTCTGGGATAATAGGGAATTCAAGTGGGGATGACAAAGATCCACAGAGAGTTTCCCACAGAAATGAAAAGGCTTGTTCATTACGATAGACTTGATATGTGTAATGTGTCATGCACTTGTAATCCTCATCCATATCCAAATCTGAACTACAGTTGGAAAAAACTATTGGTTGGAATTGGATATCTTTTCTTGATCAGGTGGTTGACTGTAATACCATTGTTTGTGCTTTTTGGAAGTGTAGGCCAAGGATTTTATAGGTCATTGTCAAAAAAAAAAAAAAATCATCCACAGCCACTGATCAACCAGCTTCTAGTGTCCACCTCATATTACCTATTTTAAATATTCTTTCTGCTTTTAGTCATGAGAAAGGGGTACAGGGGAAGAGTTTTATGGCTTTGTTAGATATGGATATGCCAAACTTCTGTCATCAGAAGGCTTTGTTTGTCTTTTATACCTGCTACCTGCTAACATTGTTAGAACGTAGACGTTGTTGGGGAAATCCCCGCCACCTCCCCATGAGGGTTCGGTGCTCCACAAGGTCAACGGAAGGGGAGACGTATGCCCTTACTTCCTAGGAGGATCAAGGCTTCCCCGTTGAGCACAAGGGAGAAGTGGAAGATTCCCTAAAGACCAGGGCACTTCCACCCTGGCCCTGTCCAGGGCGCCCTCGCCCTATCCATGGCGCCTTCACCTTGGCCCTGCTTCGCCATCGCCCTGGCCCTGTCTAGGGCATCCTTGTCCTGTCCCAAACCACCCACCCGACAAGTGGGGCCGTGAGCCCCTGTGGTCCCAATAGGATCTGCCCCATTAGAAGCAGAAATAAATTCTATAGAGGAGGACCTCCGTAAAACCCCTCCCCTCGCACCGTTCGATCGAGGAGAGACAGAGAGGGCCCCCATAGAATTTATTTCCATTGGGGGCGGGGGCAACCCTCAAGCCCTCCGTGGGGTCCGAGAGACAGAGACCGACTCCTAGCATCAAGGCTGACGTGGGGCGCACTACCGCCTCCTGGGAGGGCACTTGTACGATTTTTTTTAAAATAATCTATATTTTATTATAAATTACAAATTTATTCTTGCCTTTTTTTTATTACAGGAATATACACCAGTCGCTTAACAGTTGTGCGACAGGGTCCAGTCACCCAACGGTTGGGCGACAGGACCCAGTCGCCCAACCATTGGGCCACTGCATATCTGCCGCCCAACCATTAGGCGACAGCTGGCAGTCGCCCAACCGATGGGCGATCGGGGCTCTCCTTGATGTTTTTTTTGAAAATAATATTTTTTGTAAGAATCAATTACAAAATATACGTAGTCGCTAAAAAAAATTATAAAAATATGGAACCTATCGCTAGTTGAGCGTCAATGGATGTACCAGTCGCAATATCACTTATCTTTCCGTTTACGAATCGTTCGTACCTCAAACGTTGTCGACTTATTCTCCAAAATTTAACCGTAGTACAAGAACATACTACGATGACAAAGTGTTATTATAGTCCAAAAGATTTGATACCGCTTTAAATTTTATAAAAATCAAAAAGCGCTAAGTGGAACATGAAAAATGAAAAACTGGCTGGGTATATCTGAATATTTTTAAAAAATATGTCGTGTATTGCTGTAGTAAGGTGAATATTGCAAGAATTTTTTTAGGACGATTACGGTTTTAATGATTCGTACGTACGAAGGCAACTGATATTACAATAAGAACATAATGTTTCATCGAACAGGGGGGTTACATGGCACGCAGGACAACGAACCGAGGACGGTACACGCATGCCTATAGGGAAATAGAAATACATGGGATATGTGGACGAATAGGGTAGAACTACTGATGGACCAATAGGGTAGAACTACTGAGTGGAACGGGGCCATTTGCCCTTGCTGCCTAGCTCGGCGTTGTACTCCTCGCCTTGCGCCTTAGTTCTCGCCGTGATGGCCCTCTTCCGCTCCCTCTCGGCCTCCCGTCGCCTAGCATGCTCACGCTCCTGCTCCTCGCGCTCGTCCGACCTCACGTTGCTCGCTGCTCAGCTTTCACCTCTTTGAGGCGCCTTTCATGGGTCTCGATGTCCTCCCTGGCCCAACTCTTCCGTGTCAGCAACCACCACATGTCGTAGGGGTGGATCTTGTCGTCGATCCACTGGCGGAAGTCACATAGGGGTGGCGGAGACTGCAATGGGTAAAGATAGTTCGTTACGCCGTTACACAAGGAAAAAGAGCATTGTACCCCGAGATACGGTTTCATTACCGACTGCCTGTCGTTGTAGTCCGCGGCGTAGTTTGGGCAGCACCAATAGTGTTGGCCAATGGTCCACTCATCGGTTGATTTCACGCACTTACAGGCGTCCCGGCACCAGCATAGGGGTGGCGCCACCCCTCTCGGTGGCCCTTCCGGAGGGCGTTCCGCGGGCATTGGTGGGGGGCCGCGGCTCGACCAAGAATCATTGGGCGTACTACGAGGCAACTTCCTTACATCCACTAGTTCTGAAAAAGTTTGGTGTGTGAAAGGCTGCTGACTAGCGGCATGGTCGCGAGCGGCGGTCTCATGGGGAGACACCCAGTCCTTCAAAAGTTTGCGAATTTTCTCCCATTCCTTCTCCTTGTCCATGTTTTCTACTTGGTGGTGCTGGTGTGGAGTTGTTGGATGAGTTGCGCTATATTTATAGGTGCAGCGGACGAAGTGGTAGCCGGGCTCAGAAAAAGCTGGCTCGTTGGGTCACATCGTCCTGAAAAGCTACCTCGTCTGGTCATGTCCTCATAAAATGCTGAGTCGTCGGGTTACATCGTCCTGAAAAGCTACCTCGTCTGGTCATGTCCTCAGAAAAAGCTGGGTCGTCGTGTAACATTTGATGACCCGAAACGTCCGCTGCATGGACATAGCCCACAACTTAATGGCATCCTGCAAGGATGTCTTATCAGCAAACATTGAGTGCAACCGAACCTCACTAGCATGGTACTCCCACGGTGATTCGTGCTCGTCATGCGTAGTTACACCCTCAACGTCAAATCTATTCCATTCTGGGGGATGGGAGCTCCGCCTCATCGGAACTATCATCGTCGTCCTCCTGTAGAGCTTCCTCTTCAGCCAAGGCCATCCGGTCATCGCTATCCATTTGACGCAATATGTACTCCATGTGCTCTCCTTCATCAGCCTGTCCTGTAGGCTCACCATGCGGTGACCGATCTTCCTCTTCTGTATGTACCGCGTCGGGGTCATCACAAGCGACATCCTTCGAACCCTTCCAAGCGCCGCCTCCACCTCCTCTTCTTCACCAACATGCCGAGCACCGAGCTGCTCCCACCACCAGATGATATCCACCGACGGTCCTCGCACGCCTTCTTTCGGCATGGTTGAACAAGCACTACACACTCATATCCACGCCGCCACACCTTCTATAAAGCCCTTCCACACGCGTGCGCATCGTTGTTCTCAACTCCCATCCGATGTCCGTGGGAGACCGGCCCAAAGCCCTTGTATGAAGACGCTACACACCTCGGGGTCGAGGAGAAGCTACGGGTGAGCGAAGACATCACATCTGCGATTTGTGCATTCTCGCCGTCTGGGTGTACCAGAGTGGTTTGAGAAAAACTACTCAGGTCAACACCGCACGGACCTTCACGAACGGTGCCAACACCGTAATGCACTTTCAGTGTAGTGGGTACAGGCATGACTTACTGCATATGTCTGCAAATATTTTTAATATTGCAACTAGTCAGATCGCAACGCACGACATGCAAGCACTGCTACATTGTATTTTACATTTGTCAGGCTCTTCGTCTATCGTCGACAACTACACTACATCATGATGAAGACCCCGTTCATTCCCTAAGGCAGAGGCCACAATGAACGTGCAGTACAATATTCGGATTCAACATAAAAACAGATTCAATATTCCATAGAAGTCATCATCTGATTCTGACGCTAACTAGCAATCCGAAATGCTACAAGTGGCGTTCCAGAAATATTTGTTCATACTAATTTACGTCTACTAATTTGTTCATACACCTAATTCATCGTCTCCATGCGTTCGGTCACGCATTATTTATGCAATGATAGTCGTCGGTCACACGTGCACCAAGACAACTTCAATATTTCTCATAAACATCAATTATTTTTCTATCGATCGCTACTACGGTTTTGTCTCTAACTACAGTTTTCTATCGCTGCTACTTACGTAAAACTAAATAACATTTCGATTTTCTAATTTTTCCCTCTAACTCTAATTTCCTACAGATGTTACTTATATTTCTATTTTTAACTACATCAACTATTTTTCTATCGATCGCTACTACTTATATACAAATTAACTATGTTTTTGTTTTCTAATTTTTTCCTCTACCTAAAATCTCTTACAGATACTACTATTCAAACTACATAAACTAATTACTTAATAAAAAATATACATTACAAAATCAAAATACTTACCTCACAAAAGAAGTCTTCTTCTCCTCCTTCTTTCTCCTCTTTCTCTCTTCTTTCTTCCTCCTCTTTCCTCTTTCTCTCTTCTTCTCCAGAAGCAGCGCGCAGGTCACGGGGACATGCGCGGGCTATATAAAGCTCTCCAGTCGCCCAACGGTTCGGCGACTGGAGGCACCTGTCGCCCAACGGTTGGGCGACTGCATTCATTGCCCAACGGTTGGGCGACCGCAATTATGGGGCGCTTAACGGTTGGGCGACTGGGTCCTGTCGCCCAATTGTTAGGCGACTGGCGTATATTCCTGTAATAAAAAAAAGGCAAGAATAAATTTGTAAATTATAATAAAATATAGATTATTTTAAAAAAATTCGCACTTTGAGGGTAGTGTAGTCTTTTGTACCAGGTTGAGCGCCTATAAAAGCTCAATGTAACCCTCACTTGTAACTCGAACTCTCGTAGAATACAAGACACATACAAACTGGTGTGCCCTCGGGGTCACTCCCGGGCAACGAGACACCCCCTCTAGCCCGAGCCCGGGGGGCACAGGCACATCGATAGGAGTAGGACGCCTTCATTAGCGCCCAAACCTATATAAACGCTTGTGTGTCCTTTACTCTCTTGTTGACGCCGGCAAGGGCGGATCCAGAACAAAAATAATTGGGTATCCCATACATATCACACAGGTCTAATTATGAAGCTATAGACATTACAATAGTAATGTGTTAAACAATTCAACATAATGGATGATAAAATAGCCATCAAAGTGCTTACCAAAACAAATGATCCTACACTCCTAGTAGTAGTTTTGGTTAACTGTGGCAAAGTGAATAAATGATGGATAAAGTTCCAAACCATGGACAAAAGATGGTCGACATCGGCAAAAAATAACTTCCGACCTTGATAGTCTACAAAAAGTAGAAGAAATCACTTAGTAAAATTTTAAGTAAAAGAATCATGAATTTATAAAAACAAAGATAAGTACATTACATTTTATAATTTCTTTCTATGCTCCTTTAAGTTCTGGAAACGATGAATTACAACATCATTGGTAACTTTCCCCATTTCGTATTTTTCCACATAGCAAATAAGGCTATCTCTCAAGAAGCCAACACTAATGCAATTGAGCAAATATATTTTCACAATTTTTATGGATGAAAAGCATCTGTCAACTGTAGCAGTGGCAATAGGCAAAACTAGTGTTAGTTTTAAAAGTCGATAAACCAAAGGATAGTAAATATGTTTCCTTGTCTCCGCCATTTTTTGGGAAAGGTCGCTAATAGTCTCTATGTTAGAGAATCTATCATCCGCACACACATCGGTAATGTAGAGACGAAGGTGGTGTTTATGGTCCCTCAATTCTCCATCATCAAAATCATTGGGATAAAGTTTAGCTAGATCCATGAAATGCTCCGAATTGAAATCACGAAATGATTCTCTTTGACTCAAAGCGACCGAGCAAACAAACAATCTAGAGTTTTTCTTATTGAAGCGACCATCGAGTTCTTGAAGTAACCAATCAAGAACATCATTAAAACAATCCACATCATAATGATGCTTGTTGGTAATTCCATATTTTTGGGGTGGTTTCTTTGGATTCACGTATGCTTCTCCCATTTCCAATTTGGAAATATTGTGATTCTCATAGAAGGCATACACTTCATCTAGGACGGAATCCCATCCATGCATCCTAAGCTTGTCCAAATGGCTTTTGGTTGGTTTCACACAATCAATGGCATTCATAATGTCTTGATCCTTCTTTTGTAGAGTTAATAACAATGTGTTTGTGATTGTTAAGATGGTCAACATAAGTTGCAAATAAAACACAAAATCAAATGACTATAAATAAACTAAAAGTCTCCATGCTTGCCTTCTATTTTTGTCATCCTTGTCTTCTTGTTCCACATATTCTAGCACTTTAACAACCGTTGGGAACAAATCAATCAAACTCTTAAGAGTCTTATAGTGAGAACTCCAATGAGTGTCTCCGGCATTTGAAGACATAACTCTTGATTTAACCCTGTCTCAATTCTAAGTAACCCACAACTTAAGGCCTCATACACATGTTCTCGATTGATATACACATGTTCTCGATTGATATCTCAAATCATATCCATTCTCTTGGAAGATCCACCAACCACATTTTGCAAAACAGAAATCATATCAAAAAATTACCAATGCCTTTATGCTTTCTTACAACAGCCACGACAACTAATTGAAGCTGGTGAGCAAAATAATGGATATAATATGTTGAGCTATTTTCTCTCATAATCAATATTGCAAGCCATTGAACTCACCTCGCATATTGTTAGTACCATCGTATCCTTGGCCTCTAACTTGTTTCAAGCTTAGCTTATATTCTACAAATAAAGAATCACTAGAGGACTTAAGGTACGAATAAGTTGTCTCTTTTACATGAATAAGGCCAACTAACCTCTCTTTAATAATTTCACATTTATCAATATATCTCAAGACCACCACCATTTTTTCTTTGCAAGCCACATCCCTGGACTCATCAACTAGTAAGCATAACACATCATGTCCAATTTCTTCAAGAATAGATTGCAATATTTCCTTTGCAAAACAATGTACTATATCCTTTTGAATGTTTAGAGACACCATCAAATTATTACCTGGAGCATTGTTGCCCACAATCTTGCCTATAGTTGGATTCTGCTCAGCTGTATAAACATGAAATTCCTTAAAATTTCCTTTATTGGAGGACTCATCGAACTCATCATGGCCTCAAAGAGGCAATCCTTGCTTTAGTAACACCCTAGCAACATCAACTGAGGCATTTAGTTGAGTATAATAAGCAATCTTCTCAACATTACTTTGGTTATTCAAAGCAACATAAATGTGTTGGTCTTGTTTCAACAAAGAATCACAATCTCTCTTTGCTTGGTTGTGAACACTATTGGCATTTCCTACATGCTCCTTTAGTCTTTTTTTTGTTCCAACTAGACCAACCAGTTATAACAAATACATCATACCCAGCTTCCTTTTTGTTGCGGCCTCTAAACAAGAAACAATAAAACAATATGTTCTATCTTTGGATTCACTATACTCAAGCCAACTCCCAAACTCAGCAAACCATTCATAATTAAACCTTCTATTTTTACCGCCAATCGTTGAATATGGAAAATCAAATTTGTGAGGTTGGCAAGGCCCATTATCAAGGTACTTTCTTCTTACCACATCCATTTGATTAGGAAGGTACTCCTCTATCCTTCTCCTTTTGCCGGGATCAAATTGAATCTCCTCTTCCCAATTGATTGCTTCTATAGGTGAAATTGTTGCATTAGTGGTATTATTTTCTTCATGGGAGGGGCCATCGTTCTATTCATGTGATGGGACATCATTCTCCTCCCGTGGTGACGCTTTCCTTTAAAAAAATCTTTCCATAATTTTACCTATCATTTACCAATTATTTGAATACACCATTAGATATTTGTACTATAGAATAATAGAAGCATATATTCGTAGCCATTTATTTAAAATTGTGGGGCTTACTTACTTGACATTGTGTCTCAACTCTCAAGTAGTCAAAAACTCAAATCCAAATCTTAACATATCACATATTTTTGAAACAAACGTAAATGGTCGGTTGGTCACATGGATGATGGATCACTCAAAAGTTACAATTTTGCCTCTGATTTATCACTAGGTATTCTAATTCCCAAGTACTACCACAATTGTAAACCCCAATCCTAGGGTTTGAGAAAATATACCAACGATTAGCAAATTGGATCTTAACACAAAATTAGTGATTGTGCTTGAGATAAATCGGTATTTTACTGAGAGAAATTGAAATTACCTAGTGATGGCGAAGAAACCGAAAGGTAGCTCGTGTGGCTTCGCCGCTAGAAATTTTGCTGCTGGAGCAGTGTCACGACTCGCGTCTCGTCTTGGTGGTTCAGCGTCTGGAACTCTCGAAGTCTCGGTGCCTTGCGATTTGTGAACCCGCATCGTGCACGCCTCCTGGCTCCTGCACGCCCGCCCGCTCATGTAACAGCCCAAAAATTCATAAATGCAAAAATATGGGATTTTTAAAACTTTTTAGGCATGTCTATGGTTGCGTTTCTTGATTGCCTTTTCGAGTCTTAATTTGACTGCATCATATCTTCTTACCAGAGCATATAAGCACCAGATCAGGGAAATACAAGTATTAGGTAAACCATTATGAGACCACTAGCCATTCATCCCCCTTAGTTTACTATTCATATGACCAGCAGTGGTCAACACAGTGCGTGCTGGCGACAACCATCACTCGGCTGTTAATAGCCGTCACCCAAGACGTCCCGTTGTCGGCACTGTACTGCCAACCCTGTCCACATTACCACCACTTCGCCCTTCTATCGGGCTGTGCCAAATTGCCTATATATAGTAGCCCCAGGCCCCCTCATCACCTTTTCCGCCACACCACTGTTAGCAACACTTTCATCTTTCTCCAAGCGAGCTTGAGCTCCAGGTAGGCTCGGGCACTTGTTTCGACTGGGCGTTACCACAACGCCGCCGCCTTAGCCATTGATACCCCTCGATAAGGCTCCTCCCTCAGTGTGTGCATCCGCTCACATCCTTAACCCCAAAAGGGTGTTTTCCCTCAATTGGGTCCTCCTTTTGGTGCACAAGGATCTTCACTAATATCACTCTTTTCCCCTCCGACCAGAAGACTCCAAGACATCCCTTCAGGACCATCTACCTGCATCCATGGAGCTGCCCTGAAGATTGGAGACTACCCTCCTCCCTCAAGTCACTACCATAGTGTGGAGTTTCTCTCGTTGTCGCAGACCACCATCGCCAACCCAGCTCTGGCTAGCTCGTACTCCCAGTTCCGTACCGGTACATTCCTAGTGGTCCAGATGCTCCTCCTAGTTTGAGCTACCCTGTTCTTTCTTTAGTAGCTCTCGGGTTCTTCCTACTACTCCTCTTTCACGACCTCCCCAGGTCGTAACATTCTCACGACCTCCCTTGGTCGCAACACTTCCACGACCTCCCCTTGATCATAACACTCCCACAACCTCCCTTGGTCGTAATACTCCCACGACCTCTCTTGGTCGCAACACTTCCACGACCTCCTCTTTCGCAAAGACCACCCTCTTTGGCCACGACCTCCTCTTTTGTAAAGACCACCCTCCTTGGCCACAATCTCCCATGATTGTAACGCTTCCACGACCTCCCCTGGTCTTAGCACCTCCACGACCTCCCCTAGTCATAGCACCTTCACGACCTCTCCTAGTCGTAGCACCTCCACGACCTCTCTAGGTCTTAACAAGTCATTATTCAACTATACTGGACTAATACTTCTGATTGGTGACCTTGCATTATTTGGAGTTCATTGAATTTCTGCAAACGATTTGAGTTCGTATATGCTCAATTGCCTTTCTGGTTGTCTCTATGATTATAGAGGATGAGGCAATCGAAGAACCATCGATTGATCAGGACCAAGATCAGCAGTACCCTGAGCAAGGCGAGTCAACACTTTGATCATATTTGAGCCTACCTTTTCAAATTATATTGTTTTAAATTATGAAATTGCATTGCTATATTTTATACAACTATATTGGTTCAGCTCATAGTTAATGCCTTAATAAAAATTGTGTATAAACTTCCAACCCTTGAACTTGGACACTATCCCTTGTCACCCTAGAACTTAATGGATTACATACTAGTTAAATAAGTCTGTACCTAAGTATCATGCTTAGCCTTGCTTAGGTACATTGTCATGCAAGCATTAAGTCGCCCGACAAAAATCATTCAAAACATGAAAACCAGATTTGGGCAGTCGAGGCTAGGAGCCTCGCTGGTATGTTGGATTAAAGGTTATTTTCAAAACAAATGAAAACCCTGGAAAACCGATTTTGACTTGGGTGGATGGAAAGAGTGGCTGGTGCCGGAGGCACGAGTGGATGTGGGTAAGTGGATGTACCACCCAAGTCATTTAAGGACCAAATCTGGTGATAATCACTCATGTAAAAACAGTACAACCACAAGTCTATAATGGCTATGACCTGGCTAACTAATTTGCTCGTCTCAGTGTGGCTTCGCCATCGGGAATGTGGCGTGGGTAAAGGGGAAAGAAGCCACAGTAAAACCACATGGCGCAAGAGGGAGCCTCCTGGAAGTGCATGGCACCGGGTGGTGGAAACCTTAGTGGGTGGGGTTGCGTCGAGGTTGAACATTGTAAAGACCTTGTGGTAATCTCTCATTGATTCACATGTCTAAGGAAGCGTGTGTATATATCAAGGCTATTATCTCTTATGGGTAAAGTGTACAAACTTTGCAGAGTAAGAAAACTATCTAGATAGCCGTACTCACGGTCAAGAGCGGCTGAGAACTTTCTTGATATAGCTTTTATTTTTATAAAACTATTTGTGGGTGGAATGGAGAGGCTGGAGTGGGACTCCATGTATTTGAGAAAGCCTAGTCTGGGACCAGTGGTAAATACGGGATAGCCCGGGCATTGTGTGGATGGAGCTACTCAATGGTATAGGAGGTTGGACCTCCGCTAGTACTTTACAAATGAAAACCCTCTTTTCGAAATCAAGTTGTCAGCATAACGATCAGACCGCCATTGTACCGCCGGCCATACCGCTGGTAACAAATGATATATCAGATTTTGGAAAGAACCCAAAATTGCGATTCTTGATCAATGGCATAGTGAGTATTCATTAACCTAAACCTCATCTACTTGCATGTCAAAAATTTGCCATCACATTGAATGAAATTGGGGACATTCATGTCAAACCCTAGATAGTGTGGCAAATCACAATGTGAACCAATTTACAAGTAGAGAGTGAGGGTTTACCGGCTTGAGATGAAGATTGAAAAGCAAGGAAGTGAATCCTGGAAAAAAATGAAGAACCAATAGCCGGATTTGAAAGAGTCTCCTTCACCTAGGGTTCCAAGACATTTGTGTTATAGCCACCCAAACTTCAATCCAACCCGAGGAATGGAGAGAGGAGGTGAGGGAGAACACTTGAATACCTTTGAGAGCCAAGGAGTTGGCCGGAGATGGAAGAGGTGGCCGAAAGTGAACAGAGAAGGAGGTTTTGGTGAAGAAGGAAGTGAGGAAGAAGAAAATGCTCGGGTGGAATTAAAGACTCCACGCAAAACTAGTCGATCACTGGGCATGGCGGTTCGACCGATTCCAGAGGTCAGACCGCCAATGTGACCGGTCAGACCGGTGGGGACTGAACTGACAAACAGATTCATTGCTGAATTTGAGAAAAGAGAGATTTGTTGTAATTTGCTCTAAATTTTTACACAATCAATCAAACAAATATCTTTAGAGCATTTCCAACTTATATAGCCCTTTAAAATCCAACCCTCAAATAGTTTTTAAAAATTAAGCTTTAGTTTTCGCAAATGAAATCGTATTTTCGAGAACTTTCATAAAAAGAGCCAAATTGAGCAATTAAAGAAATTTTAAGCATCCAGTAGCATGTATGAGTTATGAATACCATTATGGACCTATTCGTGTGAAAAATTTAGGCTCAAATGGCAAAACTCACTTAGGTGCTAGAAAGTGACCTTTATGGTTAAACTAGTATTTTGGGCGAGTTTCAAAATTGAATAACTTTTGATGAGTTGGTCTTTTGGAAATCATTTGAATACCAAAAAAGTTTATAATAGCCAACTCTAGGATTTTCCTTTTGGCACAATGGTCAAAAAAAATTTAGAATAGATTTTACACAGAAATCTAGTTTTGGTCAAAAACAAGATTCTATCATCTAAAATTTTGGGTAGAAACTCATTTTTATTTAAAATAGGTTTTTCTTGAACCAAGACCATTTGTAAACATTTGAAATGCATTCGTATACATTTTGCAACTAGTTTTTCAAAAGATATACTAATAATTTCAATTTTTTTGACTTTTGGCTAAATGACTCAATTTCGAAAAATATTACTAGCACTTAATTAATTTGGGCATACTTTGGGATGTGATATACATGTAAATGATTTAGCACTCCCCCTTAATGTGCCACAACCAACTTGCTCAAGATTTTAATAAATAGGATTTAGCACAAGAGTAAGAACAACCCTTTTATAAGATTTTCATGAATGCAACCTACACAAGGCATAAAAGGTCTAGATACTTCAATGTAAGTATTTGTTACCGAAATGACATTGACTTATGATATGATATGATTATCCTCAAGCTTGGCTCCAAAATTGACATATGGTGGAATCCACCTCTTCATGAATACACCAAACTTCCAATGCATCTCCAAGTATCTATTAAATATTTAAGCGCATTTGGTACCCAAAACTTGATTAGGTCCATAAATGTTAGTCACAATACTTTTGGGCACCCAAATGGCCCTTCTAATGACAGTCTTAGGTGAACTAACAATTCTAGCAAACACATTTCCATTCTTATCCTTCCTAAGCACATAATGATCATTATAAATAATTGGCTTAGGAGAGATACCTTGGGACATTCCTTACTAAAATATCCTTCTTCCCGGCAATTGTAACAAGTAGGACTTTTGCTTCCCTTTGATGTCTTCTTATTTTGCTCATTGCCGGTTTGCCTCTTCTTTAATGACAATTGCTTGTCATTTAGCTCGTTTGGATATACCGAGGCAATGTGACCATTCTTGTTGCATCCAAAGCACTTGATATTCTTGAATTGTCTTCCATTTTGCTTTGGATGGTTCTTCACCTTCTTCTTGGCGGTGAGACCAAGTCCTCCTTTATCATTCATCTTGTTTGAGCACACGGAGGCGATGTGACCCTTCTCATAACATCCAAAGCATTTGATATTCGTGTATTTTTTTCCTTTTTGCTTTGGGATGCTCTTCACTTTTTTCTTGGCAATAAAACCAAGTCCTCTCTTGTAATCTTCCTTGTTAGGGAATATGGAGGAGAGGTGACTATTTTGATGACAATCAAAGCACTTGACATTCTTCGTGTGTCTTGCATTGTGTCTTGTCTTGCTATTCTCCCTTTTCTTCATGGGAGTGAACCCAATTCCACTCTTGTCGTTCACATTTTGTTGCTTGCTTAATATTTCATCAAGAGTGGCTTTTTCTTTGTAGCTTTTATCCAAGTTATTTTTCAAATTTGAGATTTGGGCCTTGAGCCATTTGTTTTCCTCTACAAGATTAGTTTCAACAAGCATAGAGGAAATAGAAGCATTTTCACTAGAGCTACAAGGCATATCAATTAAATCATCACAAGATGTGGATATGCTAACCTTAGATGCAATGCAAGGGTTAACAACTACACATGGCATATCATTTAATAAATCACATGTTATGCCTATATCCACCTTAGACTTAGTGAGCTCATTTAGGAGGAGAATTTCATGTTCCTCTTTTAGAACATCATAATCATTTTGAAGTGAGACAAACTCTTTCTTCAAAACTTTGAATTTAGATTTCTCCTTTCCTAAATACTCATTAAGATCTTCAAGCATTTCCATCAACTCATCATACGTAGGATTATCATCATTTACCTCATTTTTACCTTTAGCCATAAAGCAATGAGGCGAAGTAGATGGAGTGGATGTCTCATCATCGTCGGAGCTAGAGGTTGAGCATTTTTTTTTTCGACATCTATTCTTGTATGCAATCATCACTTGTGGAAGTGGACATTTCATAATGGCATTGTAATTGTGTCCACATCTCGTGAGCATTCTTGAGATCGCATACTTCATTGAACACATCTACACTCAAAGCACTAAATAAAGCGTTAATTGCTTGAGCGTCGAGATGTAAGCATTTCTCCTCCTCAATTGTTGGATCAAGACTATCCAATGGAGGAGAAAAGCCAACATCTACAATCGCCATATATTTAGGCCCATGGCCTTAAAATAACATAACATACGAATTTTCCAATGAGCATAATTTGTGTCATCAAATTGAGGTGCTTCACCTAGGTGCATAAAATCACTAGTCGCCATCCTTTACTCTCTAGACGGTTAAGTTTAATTAATTGAGAGACCAAGCTCTGATACTACTTGTAAGATCGAGATGGCCGACTAGAGGGGGGTGAATAGGCGTTTTAAGAACTTCTATGCGCTAAAACCGATTTTTAATGCGGAAGCTTATAACAATACTGTTTTGCACAATTAAAGTCTAAATCAACTAGGTTCAACTAAGTGCACCAACAAAACAAATCTATTGATAATAATCAATCAAGCATGTACTTGTAAGCAATTCAATTTAAGCAAGGTAAATGATACTATAGCAATCATACACGATGAATAAGCAATTTAATACAAGGTATATAAATTGCACAATGTAAAGCAAGCATTCATACACAATGAATGTAAATGCAATAGTAAGGCAATAGAGATCACACCACAAATACACGTCGATGTTTTACCGTGGTGTTCGGAGACTTGCCGGTCTCCCCTAGTCCAAGTTGAGGGAAACCCAAACCAATTGGGCCGGCTCCACAAATTAAGCCTTCCTCCGAGGTATCAAACACCTCGCTCCACTAGGGTTGCTCTTACTCCACTCCGGAGATGGCGAGCATCAAACCACTCACAATCGCCCGGGTCTTCTCACAAGCTTCACTTGAGAAGATCACCGACGCACGACGCCTCCACGTCGTCTAGGTGTCGGCAAACACCAAGAGTAACAAGTCTTCAACTTTCACTTGAACCAATCAAGTGTCAAAGCTCTCGTGGATACTAAATCCACCACCTAATGCAACACATGCAATAGGATTTGCCTCTCAAACCTCACTAAGTGCAACACATGCACAAATGGGAGTAGAGGGCTTGCTCTTTGCTCAATGGAATGTCTAGGGGCACCAGCAACCTCCCCTCACACGATCAAGGTGGGTATTTATAGCCCACACACAAAAACTAGCCGTTGGGGAGAGATTCCAGAGAATTTGGACGAAATCGGTCTGACCGCCAACTAATGGCCGGTCGGACCGCCCGAGCGCCAACGGCTATAAAACTAGCCATTGGACTCACAATCGATCTGACCGCCAACCAATGGCCGGTCAGACCGCCAGAGGGGCCAGTCAGACCGCTCAACAGAGCAACCGAGCAATCCAGAAAACACCTCTTCTGGAAAACACGTACCGCCATAAAAATTTCGGTACTACCGCACTCCGATAGTACCATTTCTAATGGTCGGTACTACCGTAGGTCGGTCAGACCGCACACCCCATGGCGGTAAGACAACTACCACCGGTTAGACCGCTGACAAGGGCGGTCAGACCGCCAACAGTCACCAAGACTGAGAACGGACTTTGCACATTTGCTTCAACTCAATTTGCAAAATATATTCGCCAATTGATGCAACATGTACACAAGAGATGAAAGCTGGATTCTCAACAAGTTGCAAAACACATTTGCCAACTTTTAGAATCAACGCCACAAGGAATAAGGTACATGAACTTAAACCATTTGCAAAACACATTCGCAAACTAAAGTCACATGCTACAGGGAATAACAATGAGCCTCAACTATTTGCAAAACGCATTCGCAAATATAGGCAACATGTTAAGTTGAGCTAGAGCAAACACAATGAGCTATCAACACATGACTAACTCAAGTTACTAATTAAGACCCCTCTTAATAGTACGACAACCTATTCTAGCCATCCGATCTCCCAACCAAACACCGAGACTGGTAAAAGACTAGGAACTAATCCTTAGCCCTAGCTAGTCATACCTTTGCCTTGCGCAACCACTTGAAGGTTGATGATGCACATCCTCGCTTCAAGTCCGGGTTAATTGACTTAATGTCCATCAACATATGATGACATCTTTCATTCCAAGTCTTGACATGCATCAACTCATGATGCACTCTTCACTTGACCTCCATCAACACATGATGGATTCTTCTTGACTTGATGATCAACTCATGATCATTTCCACTTCTTGAACTTGAATGCATCAACGCGTGATGCATCCTTTAGTCCAAGCTCTTTACTTCAATATCATCAATCCATGATGATATTCTTCTCTTGATATCATCAACACATGATGATATTCTTCTTCTTCAAAAATCTTGACTTGATGACGATCAACTTATGATATTATCCGAAGTCTTCAATCACCTAGAACATAACCTATTCATCTAACTTATGAAAAATGTTAGTTCTACGAGGTGATTGTTATTAATTACCACAACATACCATTAACTCATAATGGTGGGACAAGATACCACAATATTTCCCTTTTTGGTAATTGATGACAACCAACACAATTTTAAATAATTGAATGTAATTGGTATGAGTATATATAAACTACAGAAGTTATGTATACTCAAAAGATATATGAGCATATATGAACTACACAAGTCTCATATGCTCATATGAATATATACGAACTACACAAGTTGTATATATTCAAGGATATGTTTCAAAGTAGAGATCCTAAATATATGTGGACAAAAGAATATGGATCAATACTAATGAAACCACAAAATATAGAATGGACTCCCCCTAAATGTGTGCATACAAGAATGTGTAATAAAACATATGCACATATTCAAGTTGAACTTTTAGTGGAGTTCAACCTATATTTTGGATCCGAGGAATGCAACAAGATATAATTAAAAAGATGTCGAATGCATACCTATATGATCTTTAAATCCAACTGAAACTAATCATGAGATATAGCAATATAGAAGAGTTAGTCTCTCAAGTAGATTTATCAATATGAACAAACTTGTTTGGATTTTTTCTTTTTATCTCTAGGCTGAGACTAAACAATTTGTATAACGATAGAAGTGTTAGTCTCTCAAATATATTTGTCATTTGGAATGCATACCTCATTTGATCTCCACCTTTTTATCCAAGCTGAGACTAAACAATAGGTATATCAATAAGAGTGTTAGTCTCATAAATAGATTTGTCATTAATAACCAAAACTCCATTAACACATAATGGTGGGTCTAGATTCTTCACCTTCGCAGCTCTTTTGTAAAACAGTTGGTCGTATGACCTGTTATGTTATATAGTAAGGGCTTGCACTAATTCATATTGAGCACTGTGCGTATCGAATACTGATTGTTAATATACCACCCACAACCAGGTGTGGTCTCAAAACCTCTCTAGGACCTCCTCAGAAACCTCTCTAGGACCTCCTCAGAAACTACTTTAGGACCTCCTCTGGAACATCTCCAGACCTCCTCAGAAACTTCTCTAGGACCTGCTCAGAAACCCCTCTAGGATCTCCTCTGAATCATCTCTAAGACCTCCTCAGAAACCACTCTAGGACCTCCCTCAAGACCTCCTCAGGAGCACCCACGTGGATCCATCTGGACCACTCAGGACCTCCCCAGGATTCATCAGGATCATTCAGGACCTCCCTCAAGACCTCCTCAGGAGTACCCACGCGGATCCATCTGGACCACTTAGAACCTCCCCAGGATTCATTAGGACCATTCATGACCTCCCTCAAGACCTCCTCAGGAGCACCCACGCGGATCCATCCAGACCACTCAGGACCTCCCTCCAGGACATCTCTCTAGGACCTTCCTTTAGGATCTCCCTCAGGACCTCCATCGGGACCTCCCTCGGAACCACTCCAGGACCTCCTCGGAACCACTTCAAGACCTCCTCGGAACCACTCCAGAACCTCCTCAGGACCTCTTCAAGACACTCAGGACCTCTCCAAGACCTCCAGGACCTCTTCAAGACCTCCTCATATTTCCTTTTTGACCACGTGGGGTTGTAACTACGGACCTGATCGTTGGTCTACGCTGAGACCACGTGGGGTTGTAACTACAAACCTGATCGTTGGTCTACGCTGAGCTTCCACGGTAAGATGAATAATCCGAGTATGTATCTATGTATGCTATCTACTGATCTAGGGAATATCACCGCTTGACACAGAGGATTCCAAATTACAAATTTGGGGTTCGACAGCTCAGCTACCTAGGCCACGTGCTCTCGCCCTCGGCTGGGCCGCGTGATCGCTGGCTGGCTGGGCCGCGCACTCGCTCCCTCGGATGGGCCTACGTGCCCGGGTGGGAAGCTGGCCCGCGCGCCAACGTGCCCGCACCTGGGTCTACTGGTCCGGTGTCCTTCATTTTGGCTAAGGGGTGTCCAGTACTGTTCATACATACATACATACATACATACATACATACATACATACATACATACATACATACATACATACATACATACATACATATATATATATAACGATTTTAGACCCGATGTCCTGTGCACCCTGGTGGGCCTTACTGGATCCAGCCTTGGACGCCGGCTTGTGACATGGCCAACATCCATCCCCTCACTTGTGTTTTGATTTTACACCTACGACGAACGTGACGCTTTAGTAGCCCTTACTTTCAGATGTATTCGTTAGCCAAAAATGCTAATTTGCTTGCTTGGTTACATCCTATAGATAATTTAATCAACACTACATTTCGTCATGTTAGACGATAGTAGTACTCAGAACTTTAGCTACTATTTTATATTATAAGTACCTTTTTCCTTGTGAACCTTAAACTTATTTTGTGGATAGGTCCTATTGAAGCCTTTAACTTTCAAATAGAACCAAGGACTAAACCCTTCTTATCTTTTCTAATTTATTAGGTACACATGTTTGGTCTTTCAGCTAAAAAATGTAACTTTGGGGGTTAAATGCTTCTTGAAAGTTCAAGTCTCTAAATTTCGACCTGGTGGATGTAACATATCCTCTCTTGATTCTGATCACCATCTTTCAGGTCTCAAACATCCAGATGGCAACTACTTTGACAACACCAATTCTCTGCAACTTCATGGCCAACCCATAGAACAAACTGCACCAGCTGCCTTCCCTGAACAATAGCACAAGACGACCATTGCATTTGCACCTGAGCTCGGCAAGAATCATGCCCACATTTCCAGGCTTCAGGGCATCCAATGACTTCCGCGTTGTGCCATCTACAAGGTGAAGATTGACGTGCTAGAGGACAGCTATATCCAGGATGTGGCAAAGGAGGCCGGCTTGGAGCTGCCCTACTTGTGTTGCGCTGGCGTGTGCTCCACGTGCGCTGGCAAGGTCCTGGAGGGTGCCGTCGACCGGTCGGGCTAGTCACTCCTGGACAACGCACATGTTGGCACCGGCTACGCGTACCCTACCTCGACTGCGTAGATTTTCATGACACAGCTCCCCCTGAATATGTAATTAGATACCCTGAAGTAGATTTTCTACCATCAACATCTCCGGCCATATCTACATTCGTGTATGTAGCTAACACGGGCTCTCTTTTTCCAAAGCAAAGCTTCATCTTTGTTTTGCCCTGGATATATCACATGATCCACTTCACGACTTCCCAATGCGGCTTTCCAAGATTTGATATAAATCTGCTCACTGTACTAACTGCATGAGCAATGTCCAGCCTTATACACACCATATCATACATCAAGCTTCCAACTGTCAAGGCATATGGAACATTCAGCATTTCCTTCTTCATATCATCAGTAGAAGGACATTGCTTGGTGCTCAACTTGAAATGAGCTACAAGTGGATAGCTCACGGCTTTTGCATTGTCCAACCAAAACTTCTTAAGCACCTTCTCAATATACTTCTCTCGTGACAGGTACAACTTGTTAGAGTTCTATCCCTCTCAATTTTCATACCAAAAATTTGCTTTACCTGCCCCAAGTCCTTCATAGCAAAGAACGCGCTCAACTCTTTCTTCAGCTTTGCAATCCTAGAGACATTCTATCCAACAATTAAGATATCATTAACATAGAGCAACAAGATGATAAAATCATCACTTGAGAATCTCTGAAAGAACACACAATGGTTTGTGCTACACCTCTTGTAGCCTTGCTCCCCATAACATATTCAAACTTCATGTACCATTATCTTGGTGCTTGTTTCAGGCCATAAAGACTTCTTCAGCATGTACATATAGTCTTCTTTGCCTTTCTTAACAAACCCTTCAGGCTGCTCTATGCATATCTCTTCCTTCAAGTCTCCATAAAAAATGTTGTCTTCACATCCATTTGTTCAATCTCCAAGTTATGACTAGTTGCGATGCTAAGAACCACCCGAATGGATGTCATCTTCACCACCGGAGAGAAAATCTCATCAAAGTAAATTCATTTCCTCTGGTCAAACCCTTTCACAACTAGCCTCGTCTTGTATCTTGGATGTGACGTGTGCTCTTCTTGCTTGATTCTGTAGATCCACTTGTTCTTCAATGCCTTCTTGCCCATTGACAACTTCACCAGCTCATATGTATGATTCTTATGCAAAGAATCTATGTCCTCTTGAATAGTTTTCATCCACTCCTTGTGATCATCTTCAATTGCTTCTGTAAAGCACCCAGGTTCTAAACCATTGGACAATAACACCACATAATCATCTGAGGAATACCTGCTAGAAGGTCTGCAATCTCTGGTAGATCGTCTGAGTGGAACTTCTGTCTTCTGGTATTAGTGGTTGTTGATCATGATCATCAAATTCAGGATCAAACTCGTGCTGCTGGGGAGCATTCTCACCCCATGTACCATGCACATCGTCTTGTACATTATCTGCAACATCGCCTTCAACTTGTTATGGAGCTGGAGCTACAAGAACTAAGTCTAAATCAATCATGTCTTGCTGTTGAGGAACTTGTACCTTTGCCTTTATAATATCCTCAATTGTCTGGTCTTCAACAAATACAACATCATGGCTTCTAACAATTTTCTTTGCTATAGGATCAAACATCTTATAGCCGAACTCATCCAAACCATAGCCAAGGAGTATGCACTGTCGTGTCTTTGCATCAAGTTTGGACCTTTCATCTTAAAGAATATGAACAAATTCCTTCCACCCAAACATTTTCAAGTGATCATAGGAGACATCCTTGTTGTACCACACTCTGTTAGGAACATCTCCCTGCAAAGGATAACATGGTGATAGATCAACAAGATAAACTGCAGTCGTCAAAGCGTCACCCCAATAAGACTTTGGCAGCGTTGCATGTGACAACAAGCATCAAACTCTCTCCACCAATGTTTTGTTCATCCTCTCACCAATGCCATTCAATTGTAGTGTCTTTGGAGGTGTGAACTGATGTCTAATCCCTTGTTCTTTGCAATAAGCATCAATTGGCCCAATGTACTTTTCTCCATTGTCAATCCGAATGCACTTTATCTTCTTCTCAGTTTCTCTCTCAAATGAGGTTTGGAATTGCTTGAATGTACTCAGTACTTGATTTTTGGTCTTCAAGGGATAAGCCTAGACTTTCCTGGAAGAATCATCAATGAAAGTGACAAAGTACTTAGCATCACCAATTGATATTACCGAGCAAATCCAGTAACTCTGGCTTCTTGTAAGAAAGCAAACTTTTGAAAGCAACCCGGTGCTTCTTTCCCGCTAGGCAATCTGTACAACTATTCAATTGCACACTTGAAATTCCTGATAGGAGATTCTTCTTCACTATCACAGCCATGCCCTTCTCACCCATATGCCCAAGCCTCTTGTGCCATAGAACACAAGGATCATCCTGCTCTAATGTATTGACAAAAATACAAGAGAGTTTAGTATGAATATGATACAAGAGAGAAACTATTTTACCTCTTGTAAATACCATGCTGCACTTGGTGAGTTTGTACTGTCCATTTTTAAATCTGCTGAAATATTTCTTATTATGAAACAATCCCGCTGAAATTATGTTGAATCATAATTCTTCAACATGTCTCACAAACTTGAGAATCAGTAATATACCATTAGTTGTCTCCAAATGCACATATCTCTTTCCAATGATTTGAGCACGAATGCACGATCATTGTTTTCTATCTTCACAATGCCAAAATCACCAGCAACATAATTTGTGAAGAGTCTTCTATAAGATGTAGAATGTATGGTAGCACTACTATCAGGTATCCAAGTCATGTTATCATCACCCACAAGATTGATGGTTGCATTATCATAAACAACAATGATCCTTTCTTCAACGGTGGAACCAATCTTGCCATCATCATTTTCAGCAATGACTATCATCATATCCTCAACTGCTGAAGTAATGCTACTAACATCACTGTCACTGTCATTGTCTTGTTTTTATGCCTTCTTCTTTTTCTTCTTGTTCTCCCGCTTGAGTTTCCGGCAAAACCTTCTAATGTGTCCCTTCTCATGGCAGTGATAGCACTCAACATCTAAATTTTTTTCTCTTTGGATTTCAGCTCTTACTTCTCCCCCCATGACTTGGTGAACAACACTTGGGTTGTGAGGAAGAACTCTCCCTTTTAATAAGTCTTCTTAACTCTTCATTTATCACTTTGGTCTTCACAAGATTTCAAGAGACAACACCATTTAGAACTAAATTGCACAAAGTGACTTTGAGAGTTTCCCAAGTATCTGGCAAAGAACCAAGTAGTAGCAAAGCCCTGACCTCACCATCAAATGAGATTCCCATAGAAGATAGCTGATTTATAATGCCTTGAAATGCATTCACATGATCAGCCACAGAAATGTCATCTCGATACCTCAAATTCATCAATTGCTTGATCAAGAACATCTTATTGGTGCCTTCCTTCCTAGCATACAATTCTTTCAATTTTGCCATAAGGTGTATGCATGTGTCTCATCACTAATATAGTTCAACCCATTGTCATTGACCCACTGTTGAATGAACCCACAAGCTTGACGGTGAAGTACCTTCTACTCATCATCAGTTTTGTCATCCGGCTTCTCGGTGGCAAATACTGGCTTGTAGTACTCTTTCATATAGAGAAAATCCTCCATCTTACTCTTCCAAGCTTGGTAATTTGTACCATTCAGAGATATCATCCTGCTGGTATTCACCTCCATCTTTTACTGCAAGATAATCACCAGAGTAAACACGAGCTCTGATACCACTTGTTGGTGCAAAATAATGCAATTAATAAAAGTTCAACACCTCTACTTGTAGTAAACCAATGATGATAGCTTTAACCAATAAATAAGCAGCGGAATTAACAACAAGAACATACATAAAGTGATACAACGATTTATGTAAAAAAAACCTCTTCGATGTAAGGAGTAAAAACCACGGGGCTTGCACATCCTACTCTCAAATCTTCCACTATAATCGACAATAGCTACAAGGAGTCTTCTCTACAACATCTACATGTACATCATATAAGCAACAACATCATCAAGATATAATCTCAGTATCATCATCAATAACCATACAATTAACAAGAGGTACACTAACAACCAAGCAGAGAAAATACAGTTTCTGTCTCCTTCGATTATCAGCTCATATCTCACAAACCACAGCTAAGTATTGCATGAAATTTGGTAGGAATATAGTTCCACGAGTTCTCTACAAACTGTAAAAATTTCAGCCCAAACCATGATTGTTTCACCACTCAAACAGATCATCTACCAAAACTGCATTGTGCTAAAACTACAGTAGTCCAAGTTGACAAAACCCCTCTCAAATCAGGTGCTCCTCTCAACCAATCCTCAATCCAACCATACAATCGAAGAGAATCAAGTCAAAAACACACTGACCAAGTTTGAGCCTGATCAGATGACGTTTGATGCTCCGATCGACGTCTTGATGAAAACTGCGCAGAATCACCCGAGATGGAGTAGAGCTCCTCTTCTTCTTTTCCCTCTTCCTCTTGTTTTTGTTGTGTGCGTCTATGCTTCTCTCCACCTAAGCCCCCTTCAGCAACTGCTCAAGGAAAGGGAAAACCCCTTCCCCTCATCAAGGAGGAGGCATCTCAACCGTTGGTCAAGAGAGCAATCAACGGTTCGCAAGCTTCCAAGTTTATAAGCTGATTTTGGGCTTCTTCTCTATGCGGAGGGAGTCCAGCCCAACATGCCCCTCCAGTAGATATGCCGCAAGCTTAGTCGCTCCACTTAAGATCCAAGTCCGGGATTCTTCTTTTTTGACTACCATCGTTCTAGTCGGCTCGTTCCTTTGGTATTGAAAAATCCTCCTTTCTAAATTTCTCAACGGACTAGAATAATCAAAGTGACTTGTCCCTTCCTATTTCCGGCCACCTCAGTTTGAACTCTCCAAGACCACCAGTCGATTATACTTTCACGTGCCTTCCATTGTGCCTAGTTCAGGTTGTTTCTGTTAGACAGGAATATGCGGATCACGCATATCCTGGGATTGACCTCCCTTTCTTATCTCCCGGGTTTGATTCTATAAACCGGTTAATTATGATTTGGAAGGGTTGTGCCTATATATGTAATCCATGGTTCACCGTATATGGTATTGTGTGATTGCCCAAAATACTTCACGCCTTCAGTTTCTTCGTTGTAACCAGGTTGACGGAAATCTATTTCATTATCTCTATGGATATCTCGGAATCTGTCGAGACTGTCTTGAAGTTGACGTCCGGCCGGGTGCTGCATCCATCAATCGGTTTCAGTTTCACCGCCGTTCTTGCGGCGTCCATGAGAAAAAAACGGGTGAAGCTTTCAGGAATGTTGCACCGCGGCAGGTGATCACATCACCGAAAGGCTGGCTGGTAGAGCGCAATTATTTTGATGCTTTGGCTACTACACGACCGGAACTGAAAGCCGTGTTACTTGGGTTAAAGTATAATGCCCCGAACTGACAAGTTCACTCGATCGCGACAGACTGGGGAAATGCCCCGAACTTCGAAGTTTTAAAAGAGCCTTTGCGATTTGGTTTGAAGAAAAGAAGAGCTAGGATACAAATTACGCGTGCACCAAATGGATTCGCGTGTATCTGCACCGGATATTCGATCGGCGTTACGTGTGGGAGGGAGCAACTGTCAGTCCATGGTGACCAGTGCACACAAAAGTTGATGAAACTGTAACACCCGGCCTTTAGTACTATATTATCAGTTTACATTAAGTTATACTAGCATATAACGTATGCTGGTCTAAATCATAATACTTTTGGGTTATTTTTTTAGGCGAAGTGAGGATAAAAGACCAAATGAGATGCTATGTATACGTGACTGCCTGTGGGTGGACTGACCTATTAGCGAATTTTGGGCCAAAAGACGAACGGGCTGAAAGATGATTTGTAACGTAATGGTGCGAAATTAATTAAAAGCGCCAAATGAAAAGGGAAGATCGATGATTCAGATGTTGCTCACATGTAGCGTATCAAATTATAATTGCCATCAATCATAAAATTGATATATTCGTGGGTCTGGGCTAATGTGCTAATTCAGCAAGCTTGTTCTCTGGTTTGTCCAACTAAATGCATTTTAAGTTGAAATCCAACTAAATGCAAAGCAAGTTTTGTAGCGAAACTACCGCCGGGGCAAGCACCCCACCCCTAGCATGCTGGCGCCCCCGGTCAAGGCCAAGGCGCCACGCCGCTATGGCACCATGAGCACGTAGGTACTGCGCCATAGTCCCTGCACCGCGTTGGCCGTGGGTCGTGGGCCAAGAAGCCGAGCGAAAGTCAGTCCACTTGCAACCCAAGTCAATGAAATGCACAGATGCAAAGCAGTAGGTAACCTTAATTCCTTAAATCCATAACCATTCCATTCCCTATTCCTCTAAGACTCCAACACCCGAACCCTTCACGCTCCACTATGCAGCCGCCACAGTGCGACACGGGTTGAGGCACAGCACGGCGCGGGCACTGAGGGCAGCGGCATGGCGTGGCGCGGCACGAGGGCTGTAGCGTGGGCGGCCGTGAGGGGGCTGCAGCGCAAGCGCGGGCAGGCACTGAGGCACGACGCAGGGGCCGTGACGTGGAGATGACGAGGCACCGAGCCACCGACTACCAAGTTAGTGGGCAATGGGCATCAAGGTCAGCCTTGAGTGCTTATCTTGAAGTTTTAAAATTTGATTTCGTAGATTATTGAATTACATTGTGCCTTGGTATATTTTACGCTACAAATTTATCCGAGTCTCTCAAATTCCAAGTTCCGCTACTGAGCGTAAGGTTCGCTGCTTGCACAGTATAGGCCTAGCAGACGTGGCAATGTCTCGCTTACGCGTGGACAAAAGCGGCAGCAGAAACACCCGGGGGCGTGACTCGTCCGACGCACCCACCCGAGTGGCGTCGATCGCCACCGCCCCATCTCCACGCACCGACGCCTGCCTGCTTGCCTTCCCGTGGCCCACCCCGTCCGGCCCGTTCCAGAATCAGAAGCCGGCCGCACACAGCCGCCCCCGGAAAACCGGAGAATCCCGGAAGTAGACAGGGGGAATCGCGGGAGTGAATGAGTTGGTGATTTGGTTCCGGTTTGGGAGAAACCACTTGGAAACCTCTCGGACGGCCTGTGGAAATTGCCTGGCTTAAGCCTGCGAGAGCCTGTTTCCCCCGAAATGTGCAGCAAATTTCGTGCCGCGCAGCTGCAAGATTCGTGCCGCGCGCGTCTCCGTCCGGGAAACTCTGGTCTCAGCGACCGCACGGCTCGACACGGGATCCGCCGAAAAGAGCACGAAATGACGAAGGGATACAAGTATACAACACTGCAAATATAGTAGGCCACAAGCACGCGCACGCGCACGCAGGGCGCAACGCGGCCTAGCCCAACAAACAGCCGTAACTAACCAGGCACGCGGCTCGTCGCCCGTCGGTTACGGCCATTCCCGCTGCTTAAATAGCCCCAAGACCACCCGCCCGCTAGCTCCGTCCAAACTCCAAGCACAAGCAAAGCGCAGCGAGCGACAGACACATTCTCACCACACAAACACGCGATACAGAAATCGAGAGCATCTGCGACTTCATCGAAACAGCACAGCATTAACGCAAGCCCTTGGCTATACTACCTGTCTATTCTCGATCGCAGCCTCATCAGCCGGTCTCGGTTTTCTTCCTCCCTGGTTGGAGCTAGCCGAGTGCGTCTGCCGTCGAGTAATTCATGGCCGTGGCGGAGCCGTCGAGAACTGGGTCGCCGCCGCCTCCCTTCCTCCTCCTCGGCCTTGCCATCCTCCTCACAGGTGAGCGCCGCGCAATCTGTAGACTCCTCGCTTAATTCCTCTTTCCACTGCGAGTCCGAAAGCATATATGCATGTGCAATTAGTTGCCAAAATGCATCGCTAGGGAATTTCCGGTGCATGCGTGAGAGTGTAGTCTGTCTTGAGTACATGTATGTACTGCTGTTAAAATACGATTAGAAATGCCAGTTTCCCCTGCAAATTATTCTCCTAGCTAGGTGATACGGTCGGTCCATGGAACTCGGCACTGATAGGGTGCCCATTGCCGTACTAGTCATCAAACTCGGTATTCGGTAGATGAGACTTGCTTAGTTTCTCTGCCTAAACTGGTGTTGAATTTGGGATTTACGGAGCCTATCTGTCAGTACAAAGGGTTAAATTAGTGACTGAATTAGCTTGAGTACATGATCCTTGCATGAAGCTCCCTCGAATGGGTCTGAGTTTGTCCTGCAGAGCTAACTAATTTCGATTTAATCTCAAAGTAATTATTCCGTGATTGATCTGTAATTGCTTTTGCATGCCATTATCGTTCTCACTACTTGTCCATTTCTTACACTCCATTCTCAACTTCACTTCTTGTTTTCTTCTGTTCTGAATCTCTCTTTGCTATATATATATATATATATATATATATATATATATATATATATATATATATATATATATATATATATATATATATATATATATACTAATTATAAGATACTCCATTGTGAACCACATGAAAAATTTGTAAGTTAGTTTTTAGCATACTCCATATTCGCACATAAAAGGAGTACCTTTGATATACCACCTAAAATAACTTAATATACTCCTTTATCACTTTGGGTATACTCATATACTAATTATAAGATACTCCAATGTGAACCACATAAAAAATTTATAAGAGAGTCCATAGTTTTTAGCATATTTTGTAAATACCTTCATATTCGCACATAAGAAGGAGTATGTCTAAAAATTGTACATACCACCTCTGAAAATATGTAAATACCACCTATATAGTCTTATATACTCGTATACTACACATACATACTCTCGGTTGCGCAAGATACTCTCTACGTTGTGAGATATGTGAGATACGGAATAGGGAGTAACTACTCCCGGGAGTAGGAAAAAGGCTTCATATATATTAAATATATATATATTGTGATGGTCTTTGCTATATTTATTCTTTAAAAGGCAAATTTTTTCTATGTTTTGTCTCAAAAAGGAATAATTCATTAGGTCATATTTTACTTTCTTTTAAAAAAGAACAGTATTACTTGACGAGCTATTGCACAAAATGGTGGTTATTAGGTGTACTTGCTGAGATTGTCATATCTGAGTTTTTAACGAATATCCAGTGAGATCACAAGGTCCCCTAGGTGCTCCATGGCGTAAGGCAGGCTGCCCACTAAGATGGCATCTCCCCAAAGCTAAATACTAAATCTAAGCCTTTTCGCGTTATTTACCAAAGAAACGAGTTTATTTGTCACCTTTTCTTACTCGCCTTTTCTCCCCAATTTGACATGCATCCGATCTGGTTCTGAGCTGTGACGACTTTGCCGTAAAGTTTGTCTGGAAGGGTAGGTTGCTTAGTTCGTAGTTGCCAGCTAAATCTGATGTACTTTTGATCACTTGTGGCCATTAGAAGAGAAATAAAATAAACGGGTTTGCTAATTCACAAGCAACTGAAAATGTCAAAAATCACAGTCGATTTCCTCACCGTTGGATCTTGTGTCACGATTCATGTGGTTCATCCTCTCCGGCGACGACGGAATGTGGTGGTGGCGGCCGACTGAAAATGTCAAAAATTACAGTCGATTTCCTCACCGTTGGATCTTGCGTCGCGATTCGTGCAGTTCATTCTCTCCGGCGACGGTAGACTGTCGTGGCGGCGGCCGCTGGACTAGGGTGTGTGTTCACCCGATTATGGTTTGGGTTCACTGGTGCCTCATGGGCTTAGAGAGAGGCCGGGATGGTGGAAGCACGACGGTTAGCAGCGGCGATGGTGGGGCGGCGGTGGCGATGGCGGCAGTGGTGGCGCCGCCTCGGCCGCGGGGTGGAGGAGGGTGGTGGAGGGTGGCTAGGGCGAAAAGAATCGGAGTGGTTAGGAGGCGGTGGCGGTAGCCGCCGAAGACGAGAAAGAGGGTAGCACGAGGGAATCACACCGGAGAGGAGGGAGAAAACAGCGGCCACGATGTGGATTTGGAGGAGGGGCAGCGAAGGAGGAGGCGGGCGGCGGGAGGCAGCAACGCAGGGGTGGAGATGGGCACAGGGGTGGAGCGGCGTCTGAGTGGGTTAGGGTTAGCGGGTGGGAATTATATAGGTGAGAGAGGGATAGAATGTGGGCTAAAAGATCTTGATCCAACGGTGGAAAAAGTGACTATGATTTGGTGAATTTTCAGACGCGTGTGAAATAAACGCCCCTTAAAATAAAACATGCTCTTTTAGGCTGAAAGGTGTTTTGACAACGTACGTGGTTTTTTATTGGCTTGATTCTTGGTAGGACGCCCCAATCAATGCCCACATGTGGATCAGAGCTCTCATTGGATCAAGTAATTAACTAGGATTGTATTGTGCAGAGGTGTAGCTTAGATCTCCTGTTCCTTTAATTTTTAAACTTTATAGATGCCTTCACCATTGATCGGTATAGTATATTGGGTACAATTTGAGTTATGTGGACGAAATGGTTTATGTTGTTCAGAATTAGGGAGTACTGAATGTGTTATTTACTTTTCTGTCTTTACTTTTTAAATGATCAAAACCTAGTCATGAAGTTCTGTCCATATATAGTGAAATTGAACATTAATGCCAAAAGCCTCCTTATCTTGAAGGTAAAGATGACCACAAAATTATTTCCCCCCTTTGCCTCTGTCATTAAAAAAAAGGCAGTTTTCCTTTCGTGAGTGCATATGCAGAAACCAACACAAAGCACAAATTTTAGACTGTCCTGTAGAACAATTGCTGACTCTGTAACAAATGCAGATCGATCGCTAGCAGCTGAAGGCCTGTCAATCGGGATCAACTACGGGCAGATCGCGGACAACCTCCCTTCCCCGTCCCGTGTCTCAGGGCTCCTCCGGTCGATGCAGATCAGCAAGGTGAAGCTCTACGACGCCGACCAGCACGTCCTGAGCGCGTTCGTCGACACCGGCGTGGAGTTCGTCGTCAGCATCGGGACCGAGAACGTCTCGGCGATGGTGGACCCAGCGGCCGCACAGGCGTGGGTCCAGCAGCACGTCCAGCCGTACCTCCCCAGCACGCGCATCACCTGCATCACCGTCGGGAACGAGGTCTTCAAGAGCAACGACACCGCGCTCAAGGCCAACCTCCTGCCGGCGATGCAGTCGGTGTACCAGGCCCTCGCGGCGCTCGGCCTGCAGGGACAGGTGAACGTCACCACCGCGCATTCCCTGGATATCATGGGCAGCTCGTACCCTCCCTCCGCCGGCTCGTTCCGGCCCGACGTCGTGCAGTACATGCAGCCGCTCCTGAACTTCCTGTCGATGACGAGGTCTCCATTCCTGATCAATTGCTATCCATACTTCGCATACAAAGCTGACCCGAACAACGTGCCGTTGGATTACGTGCTCTTCCAGCCCAACGCAGGGGTGACCGATTCGAACACGAGGCTGAACTACGACAACATGTTGTATGCTCAGGTAGATTCAGTGTACGCCGCGATTCAGGCTCTGGGGCACACTGACATCGACGTGAAGATCTCCGAGACGGGGTGGCCGTCCAGGGGTGACCCTGACGAGGCGGGGGCAACGCCGGAGTACGCCGAGATATATATCGGAAACCTCCTGCAGAGGATAGAGATGAAGAAAGGGACGCCGCTGAGACCGGCAGTGCCTATAGATGTCTACGTCTTCGCGTTGTTCAATGAGAACCTGAAGCCAGGGCCGGCCTCTGAACGGAACTACGGACTGTTCTACCCTGACGGAACGCCGGTGTACAATGTCGGACTGCGCGGGTACCTTCCGCCGATGGATGGATCAGAAGGCACGCGAAAGGTAGGCTCTTCAGGCTACCCCTTCTTTATCAGATTCTGCAAATTTGTTACAAACTTTCTGAATGTCATGCGTAGATTAGGTGACTATAGGTGAGCCTAATTCTTGCAAAACTTTGCCCCTGACTGTTGCCTACCCTTTCCAATTACACTGCTTTCATACTTTTCACTTGTTAGTGACCCCGGCAATGAAATGGCAACGAGATAGTAACATGGTCTAGGCAGGATTAGGAATAGAATTCTCAACCAAGTCGGTGTCAAAAAGATGCTGTTGTATATGCATTGCCGCACAAGTGTGATCCCTTGTTTCCAATGAGCAAACGTATCATGAGATACTTTTGTCTTTTGCAATTCTACTTTATATGAGACCTGATAAGGAACGACACTACTTTCGTCTTTGGCAGGTGATTCGCCTGTTTGCCCTGATCGCCATGGCATCCATCACTCTCATCTTATCCTGAGAGCATGTACTGTTGACCCCTGCAGTAAAGTGGATGAAGGTGATGAGCCTGATCATCTCTTGCTGCTAGGGATTCCACTAGCAGATCACAAGGTAAGAGAGTTGAAATATGACCGGCATTTTATTCCACTAGCAGGTCCTGGTGTTGTTAGTAGTAGTGTCTTTTTCCTCTTATCTCTCTCTGTTTTAGATAGCTTGTAGAAGCAGCCTCTACAGTATATTGTAGTTTTGTTTTTGTTTCTTCTTCAGTTTTGTCTTGGGGAATTTATCCTCCCCTGTATATCCTCCTATCTATCAAATATCAATATGATCAGGCTTCAGGCACGCTGCTGACTTTTCATAAAAAAATTATTTGACTACTGGATTTTTTTCCCTTTCCGAAGAGCTTCTCGAAATGAAGAAACCCCCATGTTTAAAAGAGCTAGCAAAAGATTGATGATTAAGTAGCTGTTCCTTTTGTGATCAGAAGCTAAGAAGTGTTTCTGAAACCTGCTTTTGCCAATTGCTTTGTAGAGGATGCGTCATGAAACCTTTAATCAAAATAGTCATGTGCCACACTTCATAATGTAGACCGCAATTTTAGCTTGTGTGATCTTTGCTGGTACTTTTCACCTGTGCAAACATACTACTTTGCTCAGAAAACTAATCAAGTGCTTTGTTCCATCAGGGGAACTCCGGAAGCAGAAAATTATGCAGGATGGTTTTGATCATCAGAAATGCACAGCTAACCTGGGAAATCGGTGTGATTTTGATAGCATCCATGAGCTGAAGTTGGCTCCATACTGACAACGAAGATACTGACAACGAAGTAGAATTAACTGCTTGGACACGATACATGGCCAATATTTGTACAATACAACCTTTGTTTGATAGGGATTAATAGAATCCCTCTTGATTTATTCTGGAGATATCTTCTCTATGCAACTGTATATTTGTGTACAAGTGGAACAGACAGGAGATAAATTCAGGTCAAGGCTGCCAATTGTTACTTGTAGTGGGACTTCCCATCATGCTTGTTAATTTCTTATTTGCCTCTGGCAACATTGTGATGCGCAAAACATGGTGTTGACTATTGAGTACTATTACTAACACCATGAGCGGCCAAAATATTGTTAAAACACGAAAATCCAGTTCAAAAGCCAACAATGTCTCCCTGGTACATGACTACACGTGGACTTGTTCAAATTCAGTTTGTCAATCCTGCATTGCTGCCCTCTCAAAAAAAACAAAAAACAAAAACAAAAACAAAAACTGCATGAAATGTAATGTGAGACATGATATACCATCCTAACTAGGGCACGGCCGAGCCATTGAAGTGGTACTCCCCCTGTCCTTTTTATACTTTGCTTGACGTTTTTTACAACTTTAATGTTTACTTTTTATAATTTACATTAAGATGTACTAATTAAACTATAATATTCTGAAAGTATTGTTAATGATAAATCTAATGATATATTTTTAATATAGACAACTTAGATAGTTTAAAACCTATTAGTAGTCAAACTTTACTTTACAAACATTGATAGGACGGATTTAGAACGTCAAGTAAAATAGTAAAATACGGAAGCAGCAGAACCAAGCGCGCGGAGGGTAACACAACACCTCCTCGCCTTGCGCGGCCCGGACGTGGTAAAGCTAAGGCTGCTCTAGTAGGTGGTTTCTTACTACAGTTTCTTATTGCATGAAAGGTATTTAGATACCATATTTTCAATGCATGATATCCTAAAGTGTTGTATCTTAAGCCTTTAATATAGGATCTTTACTAGTATTTCTACCTAAGATACTGTGTATGAGTGGTATCTAAATAAGATACTAGTTTGCTATCTCTCTTCATTAATTGCAGTGTCATATCAGACTTTTGCTTATGTGACAGCCTTAAGATACTTGCCAAGGTGGAGCATTGGGAGCAGCCTAAAACGGCAGCCTGTCACTCCTCACGTGCGTCGGTCCATTCCCGCGTAGGCCGAAAGACGAGGCAACCGATTCAACAAACGAAACAAACCACGCCTCTATTTTCGCGGTGGTCTCCCAGGCCGGATTTTTTTTAGTAATGCATTTTAAAAATAGAATTACAGAAATAAATATGCATTTAATAAAATTACAAAATAGACTTATGTCGCTATTTGAATTGGCGACAGGACCTTGATGCGGGTTGGACTGGCGACAGAAGCCCCGTTGCCAGCACAACTGGAGGAAATCCTGTCACCATTTGAAATAGCGATTGGCACCCAAATCACCATTTGGAATACCGACATGGAGCCACACCCCTTGTCACTATTTCAAATGACGACAAAGATTATGCTATAAAAGGGCCAAAATGTCTCAATCGTCTAATTCAATGAGACGAAGAGCTATGGTGTTGGCGAATGCAAGTCACGTCAACTGCCCAAACTATGGGGTTCAAACAAATGTCATGTACTCCAACACCAAAGAGGATAAGAGGCGTGTGTTCTACATATGTATATGTTCCACTGAATTTTTGTATCTTGCACTAACTAAGTTGGGCCGCGTTCATCTACCTATCGATATATTTGGGCGAGCTCAGGGTTTGTTTATAGGAAAAAATCCATTTTACACCTCTTAACTCTTGCGAAAGTCTCAAAATTACCTCTGAACTCTAAAACCAGATATTATTCACCCTCTAACTATCCAAACCGTGCAAAACACCCCCTTGTCACGAAACCACAGTGATTTTTTGGCTGATGTGGCGTATACAAATAAAAAATTCGTTGACGTGGCAGACTTCTCCGATGCTTCTTCTTCTACCTCCCTCTCCTCTTCTTCTCTCTCTATCCCCATCTCCTTCATCCTCTCTCCACAATAGGTCGGTGACCCCGGTGGCTGCCTTGGCCCCATCTTCCTCCTCCTCTAGGGACAACAGCGAGGAGGCGACGCCGAGGCCGACACGCTCTGCCTCGCAGCCGCATCGCCACATCGCGGAACCGAACGAGTGGGGGTGGTCGAATGAAGTGCACATGGAGGTCCTCGAGCACTGCGTCGTCTCCGTCCGTCGACTGAGCCTTCCGCAGTGTCCCGCTCCACCTCTCTGACCGCATTTCCATCCTGGAGTGTTGGATGATTATTTGATCATTTGTAAGGAGAGGCAAGGGCACGGCCATGGCGACGAGGGCGACCCGGTGGCACTTTGAGTCGGGGAAGAGGGGCATGAGCATCCTGGAGGTCCATGGAGCTCACTGGAAGCGACGGCGAGGGACGGGGAGGCTCAGGGCGGATTGTCGACGACGACGACCCCGTGCGGTGGCAAGTGGCTTGCGCGGAGGGCTCTCCGGAGAGGGAGATGGAGCTTGGCGGTGCTTGGGGCGTCCTCGAGGCGTCGGTGCGGTGCTCTTGGCGCCGGTGATTGGACTGATGCAGAGAAGAGCTCGGATGCCACTGACAAAGGGGATTCGGACGGAGAGGGAGAAGAAAACCGAATTCGGCCGATTCACTGGGGAGACTTACCGAGAGAGAGGAGGGGAGAAGTGGGGAGGCAAGTGAGGGGTTCAGGACCTCTTGTAGCAGAAGGAGAGGAAGGGGAGTTGTTGGAGGCGCGGGGAGCTCGCGCGGTCCTGAGGAGCGGCATGGGTGGCTCTGCGCATGGATGCGATGGGGCGGGGCGGGGCTGGCGCGCGGCGACTTTGGTGGTCCTGGGCGACGGGCGCGGCAGGGAAGGATGCACGGATGCAGGTGGGGCACGCTGGTGGCAGGGAGTGGTGTGGGCGCAGAAGAGGCGCAGGGGGGGCGGCTCAGGCGGCGTGGGCATGACCCAACCGGGGGAGGAAGAAAACAAGGCAGGGGGAAGGGATCTACGTGGATGACACATTGGCAATCTCTTGCTAACATGGCATCAAGTCAGCCCAAAACAGCCAATTCCAGTGCCATGTCAGCGCCACGTCAGACAAAACCACCTCAGTTTAGGTTAAAGGGGTAAAGTGAACGGTATTGATAGTTGAGGGGGTTTAGGTGTCCGGTTTTGTAGTTTAAGAGTGATTTTAAGACTTTCGCAAGAGTTTAAGGGTGTAAAATGGACTTTTTCTTGTTTATAACCCAGCTGCCTTCTGAGTTTGAAGCCACATAACTTCACTTATGGCAGAAACTACAAGATCTGTTCAGTGAAAATTGTCTTATTATTGAGAGATATGGAAGCGACAACTTGTATCCAGAAGGCTGAACCTAGTGATGAAAAGATGCACGTGAACGGCTCTAATCACAACAAAAAAGGTGGGTCACCTGTTTTGTTTCGATATTAGCCGTCGCTCTGAGTTGTCTCTGCTTGCTGATTCGCGATTCCGTCTGATCACCAAAGACAAAGAGGTAATGAAAGGTTCTTCACCGGAATAGTTTTTTTTCCAGAAAGCTTCCTGTGTTGCTACTGGCATTTCTGATATCACCAAAGTGTGTTTCCATTTTGAAACTGCCAATGGATCCTTCTCTGAATCAGCCATCAAAGAGGTAACCAACAAAATTGTCACAGTTGCAGCCTATTACACTTAGTCTTTTGCTGTAGCACCTTGTAGTGACCACTTTGCCACTTTCGCCAATTTAATTCTCCGTCTTATTGTTGTACACGATGGCTTATGACGCCCCTTTCCTTGTTCACTACTGTCGTACTATACTGCGGAAATTGACATAGATGAAAGGCATCCGAAAATGATATAGAAGTCTTTGAGTTGTGATTCCACTTCCTAGGACGACTGCTGACAGCTGACATGATTTCCATTCATTGTTAACATTTCATTTTTCGTGAATGTTAGAAAAGAATAGGCAAGACTGATTACCGATGGGATGCATACTATATTAAGTTCGTACTTAAAAGGTGTACACTCTGTACTCCTGTACATTAACATCAAATTCGAAGCACGTCATGGTCAGAATGGGACAAGTAGCAACGATGTGTTTGTCAGTATTTTATCGATTCTGTTCTGGTATACGTAAGACATAACCATTAGCAAGATTGGTCAACCTCTATCCATGTTGCAACCTTTATTCACTAGTAACCTGCTTGCTTACTTCATGCGATACTAAACATCTCTCTATACCTTTTTTTAAACAAACAACTCTCTATACAGACGATGAAGCCAGTCAGAGAATCTTCTTTTAGGAAACTGTGCAGGAGCCGTGCATAATTCATTGAAGGAGATAAGGGTTACAACTGTGGCCACAGGCCACCTTACATGTACAGGTCACCAGCCAGATAATCTAGACTGCACAAGCTCACCTGTAAGAATTCTAGCTTCAAGCCAAGGATGATCCATTGGGGACAATTTGCAGAAGCAGAAAAGCTTGTGCAGCATGTATACAATGAATCCATATTCTTACCCAGATTAGAGCAATATATGCCCTTTGTGTGATCTCCCTTTGTAGATACTGCTGATTATGAGGGATTATGGGCACGCAGTTGATAGTCATTTCTCATTTGCATGTACATCCACTCTTGCAGATTTGCATCTCCATGTGTTCTACAGTGTGCTCCACACATTATGCCTGGAAATGGGATGCTTGTGGAAGGTGTGCGCTCATGCTTTTGCAGCTACTAGAAAAGCACCATGGACGTTATCTTCCCCCACTTACCGATCATGGGGCGGATAATACCAACGTAAACCCGGAACGGAACCCCCTTGTTAATAGTTGAAGTGGCTATGCCACAGAGTTGGCCTGCCATATGCACTTATCCTGTTCTAATATTCTCTAGGCTGTTGATAACTTGATATTGATGGGGTCAACTTTTGTACCTGTTGAAGTGGCAGGCAATGGAGCCATGGAGGCATGGATAACACTTATCAATGTCAAGCCTTTCAAGGTGCATCTATTATTTCATCCATGGTTCCATCCAGAATGTGCTACGGGCTCTGGAGCTTGCAAAAGGTGTGGTGCTTGTGCTGCAGTCCCCACATAGTGGGATATATATTCCTCCAGCCGAGTGATGTGCCTTGCCATTTGCAGGTCACCTATTCCTAGAGATGAATCTTGCTATCCTAGCGCTGCCAAAAGTAACGGAGTTTCTTGTTTTTTTCTTGTTTGTATTGTAGTATTGTAACTTCAGAAATAAAAACGAGTTGGCTAATGGTAATGGTTCGCTTTGATGAAGTCGAGTTTTCCGCAAGAGTTGTGTCTTCTCAACCGATTTCTTCCACGTTCAAAGCAAAAGAAGGGACGGCCTCCGATGGTTGAATGACATTATGGACGTGACACCTTCGATTGGATCGTGCGGAGGGAAGATAATCGACAATGACATCGGCACTGATTTTCTCTACTATTTAAAAATCAGGGTTAGTGGCCGTCCGCACTCTTTACTCTCTTCGGCGTCTATTGATCGACGAGCGGGTATCAATAGTTCAGATAGCGTCGCTGAACACAATGACGATTAACGACCCGACATGATGTGACTATTTTTTTTTAATTCGTAGCAAAACACAACCATTGAACTAGTTTTTAGTTGAAAACACACGCACGCACTCGCTCTGATCGTTGGTAAGCAGCTTGCTGTCGTGCGCATGGACGTAGCCAAGAGTTTCTCAGTCCTTGACCATCTCCTTTGCGCAGTACGTGCAGCCGTGCAGAACGTGGCATACACCAGCCATCTTGATTCTCTTTTAGTTGCCGCCATGCATGCATGAGGTTAATGCACGTACAAGACGTGCTTAGTACCAGCCAAGCAGGGCCTGATGGACGTGCTCCGGTTTCCACGAGATGCACTTCTCCATGTCCTCGTAATTTTGCACGAAACTTTTTTACACGAACAGTTACCAGAAATATTTATCAGAAAAAAGAAAGAAATAGAAAGAGCGGTTTCAAAAGATGGGCGACATTGTCAAGTTGGCGAACTGTTTATATATACGTGGTCGTTTGTGAGGGCCAAGCACAAGTTAGCACCTTCACCAGCAGCGCTCTTGCTTGGATCATTGTGGCTGGAAATCTCATCGTAGAAGATTCCTACCATCCAGCATTGATCGAGGTTGACTCATCTTTTCGAAAGCCTGACGCTCTTTCAAGGTGTGGACATGAGCATCCCTGAGCTTTATGATCTTGTGATAGCCATGATTGCCTCCTTTATGATCTTCCGATGGCTACAGAGAATCATCCTTCTTTTGTCTGTCTTTTTGCAGGAACATCTCTACTGGCTTGAAGCACAGACAGAGCACGGTCACTTTGTTTCAGGGACCAAAGCATCGAAGTTGATCCGCATATAGCAAAGGTAGGAGGAGGTTGGGCCATGACAGTGCCATAAGCCCTATCCCTATTTATCTGAGCATTCTACTTGTGGCTTGACTTCAAACTATTCTTATCAGAGTTTTCGAGACAGTAGGCAGTTCAGGAAAAGATGGCCACTTCTGATGGAAATGCAATCTTTGTTCTGCTGTTGTGTAGTTGCTTTCTGACGACCCTTGCATGCGACGGTGGTACGCTCTTCAATCCTGCAGTCTCTCAAGTGTCAGAACTACAAAGAGTCCATTCATTTACGTAGCTGCCTTTATGACAGACTTTTCGGAGTTCATTGCTTGCTTTCATTTCTTCGTTTGCATTTTTTAACAAGGCTCATCATGAATTACCTTGTCGTTGATCTATGATATGTTCATTGTTGACTCAAAGCAGATGGTGCGAAGTTTGGGTACACTGGTTCTATTGGTCCTAACCACTGGGGGAGCTTAAGTCCAAACTTCACGCGTTGCTCGAAAGGAACGAAGCAGTCCCCAGTTGACATCAGGACTGACGAAGTGGTTTACAACCCAGAGTTGCAGCCCCTTCATAGGGACTACACCGCTGCAAATGCTACCCTTGTCGACAACATCTTCAACATCGCGGTTTGTTCTGAACCAAACAGTCACTCGTTCCTGTTAATTCTACAGAAATCTCCCGAATCTGTTGTATTGAACAATTTGTACAGTCGGTGATTTTTACGTAGTATTTTGATGGTTAAGATTTTATTGATGTAGCTACGCTACGAAGACGCTGCTGGGACTGTGCAGATTGATGGGAAGAAGTACAAGCTGAAGCAAATGCATTGGCACTCACCTTCCGAGCACACCATCAATGGCCAAAGGTTTGCAGCTGCACACAAGCGAAATACTTACAAAGGATGGGTCACTGCTGTGCTGATTGTCACGCATTGTCACTTGTCTGGCAGGTTCGCAGTGGAGCTCCACTTGGTTCACTCCAGTGACGATGGCAACATCACTGTTGTGGCATTCCTCTATCGATTTGGCAGACCGGATCCCTTTCTTTTACAGGTAAATGTGAATCTTTGATCTGGTAAATGATATGCTTGGATCATTACCCTTGCAGCCACACCCTTCCTCATAATTGAGATGTGTGTTTGGTTTGTTTGTGAATTGTGACAGATACAGGATAAGCTAGCTGCGCTATATGCGGAGGGCTGCAAAGCAGAGAAAGGTGCTCCAGTTCCTGCCGGAGTTGTGAGCATGTGGTGGCTGAGGCGGCACGCGCACATGTACTACAGATACGTCGGGTCATTGACCACGCCGCCGTGCACTGAGAACGTGGTCTGGAACATCCTTGGCATGGTACGCCCTCGATCACAAAGAACACTCAACACAATGCAGCAGCTTAGACACATGTTGCAGCTTGTGCTCTGGGTTTTATGGATGTTTGGGACCCAACCAAAACGTTGCAGGTCAGAGAGATGACAACGGAGCAGGCTGCCGGCCTGATGGCCCCCCTGGAGAAAGGTTACAGGCGCAACAACAGGCCGACGCGTCCGCTGAACGGCCGCACCGTCCAGCTCTACCACAGGTTCTGGACAAACAAGAAGTCGCCGTAGCCTGGTTCGATGCGAGTCGATCTTTGGAGATGATGCTTTGTGTTCTTCGGTCCCTTGTTTCTGTTTCAGCAAAAGTTGTTACTTCTGGACTCGTATTAGCTTCTAGGGTTGTTTTGCTAGTTACCGTCTCTGTGCCCGGTTGTTTTGCTAGTCTTAAGTCTGAAGTTGGCGACTAGGTTTAAGGTCTTTGATTTCTGTATCTGAAGGGGCCCGGGGTTCAGATCCTCCTTCTATCCAAAGAAGGAATGCTAATCTACAAGTTTCACTTTACGAGCTAGTGATCATGCAAGCTCTCTCTCGAAGTTCTGAGCGTCAGTCGCATCGTCAGTTGTGCGCCTTCGTTGCCATTAATTCTCTCTATGCTTACTTGCCTGGTAATTTGTGGGAACTGTCCGTTTATTCCCGACGAACTCCACCTACACGCGCATCAACGACGTCTCCAGCGCTGATCCAAGACCTCACGGCGCACGCCCGTGGGTGTTGCCGTGTTGCTTTCGCGCTCCAGCCTCCGGTGCATCACCGGCCTACACCGCGCGCGTTTGCACGTATGCCACGCTTCTGACGTCGTTGATGCGCGCTGCCCTCGTGCGCGAGCGGAGCCGTGCACTCATGGCGCAGTGCGACACGGCCATGTCGCTACACCCACACCGCGCGAGGGAGCGGTGTTTCTGTTTCGGTCTCTTTGAGAGAGAGACGGTTTTCATAGTTGAAAGTAGAAGGCAAAAAAAGAAAAAAGAAAAGAAAATGTTTCCAAAACTAAAAAAGAATAAAGAGAGAAAGGTCCATCCGGGTTCGGACCGGAGACCTCTGATCTGCAGTCAAATGCTCTACGACTGAGCTATAGACCCAATAAAATGCATTTATGTCTTTCATAAATATAATATAAACATTGCTTTCCTAAGCAAAGAGAATACTTAATTAGTGCTGCCTTGCACCGAATTAAAAATCCACCCGCTTGATTGATGTCCACGACAACCGTCCGGTCATCCTCTGATGATCTGATCACATCGTGTATGCCTGACGCATCAAGGAAAAACTCCCGACAAACAAAACCCCGCCTCAAAAAGAACGTAGTGGTGAGGTTACGTTCTCCCACTCCCAACTTATCCTTGCACCTAGGGGCGGAGCTGGCCTCGGGTCTTCGGGCAGTGGCCTGAGGCCTAGTGAAAAATACTAGGTAAAAAATAAAATGGAAATGTAAAATAGCTAGCTGCAGTATCAATTTGGGCTGAAACGCATTGGACTGGCTCTGCCCCTCCTTCCACCCCAAAAAATTCTCTAACCAAAAAAGAGAGGAAAAATAACAAAGCTCGATGGGGCGCGGGACGGAGCCGAGGGCGGAGGGCGCGAGACGGAGTCAAGGGTGTGAGCCGAGCAGACCGATCCCAAAAATATTGACTTGATGTGTTAGGGTAATATGATTTCTTATCTATAGCAAAGTGCGTGCAAAACCTCGCCATCCGACCGTCACCTCCTGTGTGCTACTCCGTCATGTCTCAGGTAACTTTCATATTCCTATGTCTACCAGTTGGTTTTTGCACTCAACGTATTCGACGTAATGCCTGGCTTGTTTCCATTTGAAATTATTTCACTTCGATGCTTTTTTTGTTCATTTAACATCAAATCTATTGTCTATTATAGTACATCTAGTGTCTTGTGCAAGTAGATTTTCCCGTGGGTGAAGAGGCTTGCAAGACTTTTGTGTGATATCGCTCTTGCACAGGAGGGTGGACTGAAGATGGCATTTGTTGAGGCTCTTTTGGGTAGAAGTAATGTGTTGAGGATAGGGATGTAGCATGTAGATGATGAAGGATTGGGTGCGCAGGATGAGAATACAAATTGTATTAGTTCGCAACCTATGAAACCGTATGTTGGTGGTGGATTTTTTTTTCACCAAGGAAGATGCACATAAATATTATAATGAGTATGCACACAGTGTTGGCTTCGGTACAAAGGTTTCAAGCAACGTCGGGAGCCATATTACAGGATAATACAATAGGTTTGAGTTCGTTTGCCACTCGAACGTGGCACAAAAAAGAAGGATGGAGCAAGTGCTAGCTGTGGCTCTAGGAAGAGTAACAAGTTGCGTAAAACTGATTGTAAGGCAAGGATGGTGATTGTTAAGAGGGCTAAGAAGTGGGTTGTCACCATAGTTGAGCTAGAGCATAATCACCCCCTTTGAGCCCTTCGACGCTTCATTTCTTGAGGTCGCACAGGAACATCACAGATGATGATTATGACCTTATAGAGTTGCTCCACACAAATAACATTCCTACAAGGAGGGTGATGTATGTGCTATCCAATATGTACAGGAGCATGAGAAACATCCCCTTCATGAAGAAAGACGTGAGCAACCTCTGAACAACTATGAGGCAAAAGAGTGAGTCAGTGACATGGCAGCCGCCATCAAGTACTTCCAGGAGCTACAAGCAGAGAATGTGTCATTCTTTTATAATATGGAAGTGGACAATAATAACATGATCAACAGTCTCTTTTGGGTTGATGGAGCTTCAAAGGAAGCATACAAAAAAATTAGTGATTGTGTTGTGTTCGACACAACATACTACACGAACAAGTATCGGCTCCCTTTTACTCCCATTGTTGGTGTTAGTAATCATAGACAGACTGTGTTTGTTCGAGTGTGATTTTCTCAAGGACAAAATGGTAGTGACCTTTGAATGGTTGTTCGAAACATTTTTGAAAGCGATGGATGACAAAGCACCTAAGAGTATCATGACAAATCAGGACAGAGCAATGGAGATCGCTATAGCAAATATATTGCCTAACACCATCCAAAGGCGTTGCATGTGGCATGTACACAGAAATGCGAAGCTCAAGCTTGGGGGTCTGCTTTCAAGGTTGGAAGGTTTCGAAGATGACCTCAAATTGTGTGTTTACAATTCTTTGACTATTGAAGAATTTGAAAGAAAATAGGCTGAGTTGGTTAACCACTATGATCCAGCAGACCAAAAGTATATGCAACACATTTACGGAATTAGAGAGAAATGGGTGCATTGCTACTTCATGGATTGTTTCTTCCAATTCATGAGCACCACACAGCGAAGCGAGGGCATGAATGCACTATTCAAGGATTTTGTGCATCTTGGTGACTCGATAAAAAAACTTTATCACACAATTGGAGAAGCTAGTTCAGTCTTGCTTGGACAGGGACGATAATCAACGGCATGTCACTGTTTCAACTTATGCAAATTTGTGGTCCATGTTTCAAATGGAGAAGCATGCTTCCACCTTCTATACCCATGCTATGTTTGAAAAGTTTAAGGAGCAACTCATGAACTGTAACATCCCCATTTTGGCTTGTGTTTCAAATGTAAGAAATTGAGGGTAAATTAAAACTTTTCTTACACCCTTGTGCTTTTGAACTTCTCTGAAAATTCTTGTAAAAGAATTTTTGGAAAATTCAAAATCAAAAGCCTCAATTATCAAGTCAACAACCTCCTTGGTCAAATCTTTTGTTAAACCCTTGGAAATAATTTTCCTTGGTTCTAGGGTTGCTTGGTAACACCTCTGAATTATTTCATAATTTTTGGAAATTATTTGAAATATTTTAGAGGCAAGTCAAACCTTGGTCAAACCTCTGAAATAACATTCTGGAATTTATTGAGAAAATTCTAGTGCACAAAAATCTCTGGAAATTTTATGGAAGGTTAACCCTGAGGTCAGGAAGCTCCAGTTAAAATTTCGTAAATTTTGGAGTGGATTTGATACCTCAATTAAATCCCCAAAGTTTCAGCTTCAAAAATCAAATCCTATCTGGTCTACACTGTTCATTGGACTCGAGTCAGGCTCGGGCTCGAGTCACTTGACTCGACCGAGCCAACTAATCGCACCGGCGCGGTCGGCGCGCGTGCGCGTCGTCGACCGTTGGATCTCCATCGAACGGCTCACGTCCGTGTATGCATTCGGACAACTCCGGTTGCCCTCTGTCTCTCGACCGTTGGATTTCCATCGGACGGTGGACGTTTGCTCACGGCCGTTTCAACGCGATCGCGTGATAGCCGTTGGATGCGAATCGGACGGCTGGCTGTCGTCGCCTTCCTCTCGCTCGCGCGCAGCGCCAGAGCTCGCGTCAGCAGCGCCATGGCAGGGGGTGGTTGGAGCGCAGAGCTAGGTCACCTCGCAACGGGTCTCTGCAGTGCATTTAATGCTCGTCGTGCGGCCGCCCCCGAAAGTCCACTGCTCACCTGCTCCCGTCGCTCGTCACGACCGTGGAGAGGCGCGGGCGTCCGAGGCTTGCTGCCGTTGCTCCTTGCCTTCCTCTCCTACTTAAGCTCCCAGCCTCCTCCCTTGGCTTCCTTTACCCACCCTTGAGCTCGAGCTAGTACTCTCTCTGTGTGTTTGAGCTCCAAAACCTCGAAACCGCTTCGGCCGCCATTGCCGAGCTTGGAGCTCTGTCGCCGATGGTGCTCCGGTGGCTCCTCGCCCGATTCTTCTTCTGCTCCTTCCTCTTACCTCGTGGTGCTTAACCTCACTCTATTTTGGGTTTCCTCTCGAGCGGTGGGGATTGGAGTTTTGGAGCTCGCGACCGCCGATGCCCCCTTTTCTTCTCCGGTCGGTAAGACCCCATTTCCAAATACCGCCTCCGAGTTTCTCTCGTGGTATTGCGGCTCATGGTACCACCCGGTGTTGCTAGTTTGGCCTGGGTGACCCTCCACGGTGAAGCTCTTCGCATTGCCGCTTGGACTTCGGCGGGCTGCTCGATCATCCTCCGTCCACCCCAACCCCGTCATCATCTTGATGAACCCTGGTGAGCTTCGGCTATCCGTTTAGCTTTTGCCGCACCGTGGTCATGGTTCCACTGTTTGGTCGCGCCGCCGCCGTTAGCCTTCGCCTCGCCGCTACGATTTGGGCTCGGTTGGTAGCGTTAAGTCCATAGGACCCGTCATAGCTTTGCACCGTCCATTTGCGCGTAGCTTAGCCTTGTCATCGTTTCGTTTTTGGTAGCACTCCCTCCGCCTCGCGCGCCGCGCGTCAGTCACCATTGGCCTCGCGCCGGTGCCATCAGTGCGCAATAGTGCTAGGATCCCATTTGGCCTTGGCGGCGTCGCCATGGCGATCCTCGCCGGCGACACGCGAGCAAACTTCGCCGGAAAACTCCTCTGTTGTCGGGCGGAGCTCGGTCGAAGCGGCGTGGCCGATCGGCGGTCGTCCGATCCGAGATCTGACCTCGGCTCTCCACGTCGCCACCTCTTCTGCGCGCTTCGGTTCTCGTAACGCGTGTGGTTCAACCGGGGACGTCCGATCGAGATCAACGGCTCACGGTTCGTCCACGTCTCGGGTGTTAGGAAAATCCCGAAAATGCTAAGTCCAAAACCAAGAACATTAGGGTCTTGTCTTTTCATATCTTGGTCATCTTAGCTCCAAATTAGATGATTCCAATTTTGTTAGCTTCCTTATAACTTGAACTTAAATAGAAAAATAACTGGAGACCATGATCAAACCTGGAAAACCTTTTTCAAAAATAGTAAACAAATGAACTTATCTTGTTTTGAACTTTAGCAAACTTGTAAAATGCATAACTTTTAACCTATAAATCATTTTTGTATGAATCCAATTGGATTAGCTTCCACTGTTAGTGTATTTGCTAAGAAAATTGGTCTCACAAATTTTACTGTTTTTAAAAATCATAAGGATCATACTTTAGTTTAATAACCTAAACAATTTAGACCAATCATAACTCTTTCAATATAACTCCAAATGACCTGAAATTTTATATGGGTTATCACCACACCAGTAGGTAGCTACCATAAAAATTTCGGCTTCAAAATCTTTCTAGAAAATATTTTTGCTACAGTGCTAATTATGACCGAAAATAGGTTTTTAGGGAATGTCTTTTGCACCACAAATCCAAATTAAGTTTTTCCAGTTTCTATGTCTAGGTATATTCGTATTCTACCTTGTGTGTAAATTTCGTCGCATTTGGATAATTGTTGCTTGCTATTTCATTTAAGTGTTGCTCGCCTTATTGGTTGTTTTCGCTCTTTCGCTTAGGATGATTCGATATTTGCGGTAACCCGAGAACGACCCTCATAACAATTTGAGCCACAACAAGCGAGGCAAGCAGTTTGATCATTTCCCATTGATCCCATTACTTTTAAAGTCTAATATTTTGTTTAACTTCTATGTATGCATTGCTATTTTGTTGTTAAATTGATTAGTTAGACCTCTAGTTGCATAATCTGTAGGTAAATGGTTACCCTCTACTACCGAGCCTAGGTTATTTCTTTGTGGTTAGAGTTCGATGGATGAACTCTTATCACTTAGTAGATTACTGAATGAATATTGCTTAGCCATGCCTAGTTATCGGTAGTATTGGGCGATCATCGACTTAGTCGGTGATCTTGATCACACAACTACTTATACTACTCCATTATGTCCAACCCTTGTGTTTTATTGATTTACAAATCAAAAGCGAAAACAAAACTATATCTTGACTTGGGCACAATGGTATGTTGATGTGATCTGTTGGGTGTGTGGAATGGTGCCTAAGTCCCCAGGACCGAGTTACTTGTGTCACTAAGCCAGCGCTTATTGCGTGCTAACCACACGAGGGGATATGGAACCTCTCTTGACTAAGTACTTTGGAAGGTGTTAATTATGAGTGGTCGGTGGGTGTGCTCTTGTGTGTGTGTTTTGGAGGGGAGCATTAGCGGACCGGTTAGGGCATCTAATGTGTCCTTCTCCGTGGGTTGCGGCTCTTAATTAGCATCGTCCATTGGAAAGCGTCTTGTTAGACTTAGCCATGCCTGCATACCAAAGGAAGTGTGCTAACCGTGGTGGTGGAAAGGCGGTCTATCGTGTGGGTACATTGGTACACCTGCGAGGTTAAAACTATTCGAATAGCCTCGTCCTAGGTTATGGACATGCTTGGTAAGGTCGTGCAAGAACTAGACTACAACCTTTTAAAAACTTAAACTTGACACGGGTGGTATGAAGGGTACTTCATGCTATTGTTGTGGTGACTATGGGTTAGTCACTTCTAGGTTGGTGTTGTCATCTATCTATTGTTATAATTGTCTCTCTTTTATTTGAACAATAAAAGTTAATTGCAAACTTGCTTTGAATCTATTACCTTATTGCAAATGGAAACTTGCTTTATCTTGAAAACAAGTCCGAGCCTCATCCACTTAAATAAAGCTTGCATGTAGTTAATTATAGTTCATTATCTCACACGTCAGTCTTGCGAGTACAAAAACAAGTTTTGTACTCACCGCTTTGCTTAATAATAATTGTTGCAGAGGAAGAAGGTGAGCCCAAGGGCCTCACTTTTGTGAGTTGTGTTGCGCGCCGTGCAGGACGATTAGCTTGGCGGTCCGGTTGGTTGCCTTGTGGGTAAAGGCACGCCGATTGGCTTTTGTTTATCGCCATCTTATGGCCATTTTGCTTCATTGTGTATTTACTTAATTGTATGACTTTTGGCGGTCGGCCTCTCTTTTAAATAACTCTCTTTATATTATCTATGTCTCTCGGTTGTGCTTTTGCTTGGCTCTATGAGTATGAATGGAATTGATGCATGATTTTGTAACTGGGTGTGTATCTTGCATTTAGGAAGTATACATATCTCGAGGCTTAGTTTATTTGATTTGTACTGTTAGGACCAAGTGGATGGTTAAACAGTACAAGCCGAATAAACCGGGGTCCTCACATGAACACTGCGATGCACAATATTGTGAGTGATGAATCTCATGATTCTTATTATGTGTAGAATGTGTGTGTAGGAAATTTGAATAGGAGATACTTGGTTCATGCTAGTTTGGAGGAGCAAACCATTCAGTTGTGTTTGCAAAAAATATGAGAGACAGGTTGTTGTGTGAGCATGTCTTAAAGGTAATGGTACAACTCAATGTCAATCTAATCTCGGACAAATATTTATTTGAGAGGTGGACACTAAAGGGTTCAAAAATGCTTGAAAACAACTTGTACCCATGAATGTCAATAAAGTTACAAGTAGAAAACTGAAGTATGTCCATATTTGCAAAAAGTTAGTTCATATGGTCAATGAGGCATGTAAAATAGAGTATCAGTATAGGCTCGCCCTTCAGGACATTGAAGATTTAACTGATCAATTAACCGCTATCAACTTGTCTCAACAACATGCTCTGGCCTTGAGCCCACTAGACGCAACAATGGGAAAGAGATATATGTGGGTGAGAGTAGCACGCTATCATTTAGAGATCCTCCAAAGAAATCTTCTAGAGGTCGACCAAGAAACTCAACAAGAATACGATCTTCTGCCTTTGATAATGACAAAACTGTGGAGAAAAGAAGGCAAAAACTGATGAAGCGGCCAAGTCAAAACTCCCAGAAAGATACTGCCACCTTTTGATTGATGATAGACTCTGCCCGGTGCTGATGAAAACTTGTGATAATTATTTTGATTTGATATTTATGCAAAAATTACAAAAACTTGACTATCTATATTGCTCCGTACATGGATGGTGGTAATTTTGTTTAGGGTTCCTTAGTTGACACTTGATTTAAGCTTCTAAACATTGTGTTGTTATTGAACCTTATTTGAAAGTGTGTTTTATTGAACCTTATTTGAAACTTCTGAAAATGAGCATTGAGACTTGTTTGTAACTTGTTGAATGTTGGTAGGTGCTTGTGAAACTTGACTGAAACTTAATTATACTAGGGTGAAACTTGTGTGGTATTTCATGAAACTATTTGAAACTAGATGAAACTTAATAAAACTTGGTTCCGTGAGACTTGATGGGGATTAGTTTGAGTTTGCCTGAAACTTGAGTGTAACACATGAAACTTGAAGTTCACATAAAAATTTTAAGTTTGTGAAATTTCATGTAACTTTTTGTAAACTTAACTAAAACTTAGATAAAGTAGGGTGAAACCTTCCTAGAACTGTATGAAACTTTTGAAAATTAATAAAACTTCGTGCAAATTTGATGAAACTGAATGAAACTTGTTGGAGATAAGTTTCCCTGAAATGTGAGTGTAACACATGAAACTTCATGAATTTTTTTTCAAACTTGTCATGAAACATAGGTCTAATAGGGTGAAACTTGCATGGAACTTCATGAAACTCATTGAATCTTTATGAAACCTAATAAAACTTAGTGCCAGAAACCTGAGTGTAACACATGAAACTTGAAAGTTCATGAAACTTTTTGAAACTTATTCATGAAACTTAAAAATTAGTAGTTTTATGAGATTTCATAGAACTTTGTGAAACATGATGAAACTCTTCCAACATGTATACATAAATTCATAGAACTATGTGATGAAACTGGTGATGGAACTTCATGGGACTTGATGAAACTTGATAAAAAAAACTTCATGAAACTCCTTCCAAACTTGTCATGAAGATCAGTGGCAACGAACAAAATTGGTGAAACTTGAAGTTTTCATGAAACTACCTAAAGTAACTTGTGAAACTTGAGTGATACATAGATTAACTTGGCTAAAAACTTATATGAAACTTCATCAAACCTGGCTAAAAACCTACAGGAAATAATGTATGAAACTTGTATGATACGCTGAAACTTCATGTAACTCTGTGAAAACTTGAAAGCAACTCCGTGAAAGCATGACGAAAACTTTGTTGTGGTACCGAAAGACCAACCAACTAGCAAGAAGCTGGCCAACAAAATGAACCTAGAAATGCTTCATATTCATTTACTGGGACATGTCATACCAGAACGATCACTGGAACATTAGCGATATGTATGTGTGCAGAATGAGGACAAAGTGACAAAAATTGTGCATGCAACACAAAAGCCAATTTACATGTCTGCTACAATCAAAAGGCAGCCAAAAAATGACCTTCTCAGCTACAGTCATCTGCACTTGTCCCAAAAAATTGCCAAGTTGGCTGCTACATCTTGAGCCTTTTTGAGCTACATCCTTTCTTGTGCAATTTTCCAGGTGATGATCCGGAGAGAGTTTAATTTATTGAAGCGGTGGTACATGAGCTTGTGAGCAAGTTCCTTTCGATATTCTCGCATGTTATTCTACATTATAGAAATGACAAAATTAAGCATTAAAGATTAAAACAAGACAAGTAAAACACGTAAAAGTAGATATTTTTTGTTCAATACTGTGCTGAAACCAATGAGACTCCTATCATTGTGACACTCCAGCATCTTATCACACAAAAGTTGCAGTCGTAACTGCAGGCAAAAAAAGTTGAATTGCAAAAAGTGGAAGAAACGATAAGTACAGACAAGTAGAACAAGCGAAAAATAGTAAGTGGATGTACACATACAGTCCGGTTTGTGATGGAATTGTAGGGTACTCGAGTTTGAACACATCATATACTGGAACTTGATCACCACACAAATTTGACAAAGTTAGTTGTATGTTTATGCCTTGAAACAAGGTTTGATGGGGTTGCTTATGAAGGTGTGATGGGTTTGCTTATGAAAAATTGCAGGAGGGAATTACAAAATACACACTGTATATGTTTATAAACACTACTCACCACATTGTACCACATTGCATTGTAGGCAGACTCGCGGATGTGGGGCCTTCAAAGTATCATAAATCTCCATAATCTCTTGATGCAAATCGACAATAAACAAACTCTAATTATCATTATCGAGGATTGCGATGTATATGTACAATTTTACACAAATTGTATGAAAGAATAAAATGGTTGGTCGTAATCGCAATGATACTTGATATGTAAACAATCAAAAGTACATTAAGCATAAATATGACATACCTGTCCAAGTTCTTTGATTAGGACTTTTGAAAGTGCAGCCTCAATCTTTGCATCGGAATCATACTGATATGGTCTCATCATTTCTCCCTACCCTCTAGAAAAGGTGCAAAAACACACAAAAGTCAAAAATAAACACACATAAAAATGACTATCTCTAAAAAGTGCCAAATGTGAAATAAACTAAGTGGCTATTGGATCTAGATATATTTTGCTTTTGGAATCCCAATCTAGCATCATTGCTTCGCAGCATAGCCACATGAAGTTTTTGCATACTTCACTGTTTCTAGGTATTAGAGTGTTTACAAACTCCTAGAGTGTGACACGGGCTTGTCCAATAGACGTAGTCCTGGTAGGATCACCAACAATTGGTTCCATGACATGAGCTTTGTATGTTGTTGCAATAGCTGGCTTGAATATTGATTTGGTTCTTACCAACTGCCCAATTGCTTCAGCATTTCCCTCATTTTTTTTGTACTTTTTACTCTGTTTTTTGGCAAATGGTACGCTCCCAGGGTCAGGAAACCGCTCACCATTAGGAATTGGCTCGAACATAGTAGGAACATTTTGTATGTCATCGGGTCGATAGGGGATTAGTGAATCATCAATCTCTATTGCTGAGGGTACCTAAAAAGTTTCAGCGGCCTGCAAAATCGCAAAAATATTTTTAAAAAAGGTTCAGAGAAAATTTAGAGTATGATATCTCTAGATGAAGTTTCAACGAGTTTTATCAAGTTTCAGGAACTTGCATCAAGTTTTCGGACAGAAAGATGATATCTGTGGAGCAAGTTTCAGGAAGTTTGAAATCAAATTTCTAAAAATGAAGGGATTCAGATGATTTTGTCAAGTTTTAGATAGAATATGATATCTGTAGAGCAAGTTTCAGGAAGATTCAAATCAATTAGTACACAATTTTGTAGCTTGTACTATGTACTTAGAGGAGTAAGCTACTTACAAAGGGCGAGTTCAATTTTCATCTGGTCCATTTCATCCTCCAATTCCTATTCGGTGAGGCTAATTAGTGATGGGAGTGAATCCTTAATAGACAGCCACAATTCATCAATGTCATATGCCCCACCTTTATCATGTTCCTCTTCAGTGGCCGCAGCTTCAACACTTCCCAAATGATCATTGACATAGTCATCTACCGCATCCTTGACATTTGCAGCAACTTCGTGATGAGCGTGATCACTGATTACATCCGCCTCCTAGACAGCAGCAATGCCAATTTGAACTACCTATTGAAGCACCTTATCTGGCCCATGAGTACTATTATTGGGAGAACTGACATCACATCACATGTCCTCATGGCACTGGCTAGAACATTCTTGTCGCTTTGGGATGTAACCTTGGGGTCTTCAGTAGCGACAGTGGAAGAAGGAAGTGTGTCCATGCCAGTCTCCATATTGAATGGCATCTTTGACAAATTGAGAGCGCTGGGACTGAAGCTACATGCTTAACTTATCAAGCAAAATGGTTACTTCATCTGTCTGTTGAAAAGGAAAAAACAAAGGAAAAAATGAAGTTTAATAAGTAATTCAATATGTTTAATAAAAAAGTTCAATAAGTTTCAGCATGATTTGATGACATAAAAAAATGACCGACCTAAAGCGGTGCACGACATGGAGATGGAGCATTGTCAAAATTCCTTCAAGGCTCAGCAGCATCATGGTGCAAGACAGTTTTGTCATCTCCCAAATCAGCACCATCATCACCCAAGGTAGCACCATCGTCACCCAAGGTATTGCCATCCTCGCCTGAATCAACGCCATCAGATTTTCCATTCATAACATTTTTGGAGGGCTTGGACAAGGCCTGTATCATAATTTGTTTTATATAAAAATGAGATACATAAAGGAAGCACGAAAAAGAGCCATGAATATAATCCATTTTGCATCCTATGGACAACAGATTCAAAACAAAAAAATGGGGGCAAAGTGATGTACTACTGGTCTCTTCACTATCTACGGGTTCCTTATGCTTGCTCGTGGTATTCATCCTTGTTTTCCAGATAGTAAATGGTTTCAGAGAATTCCTGCACTGGCAGGCGGCAAAAAATGGAAAAGGTGAAAGTGGGAAATTGCATAAGAAACCCTGCATATATAACGTGCACATCGCACATGATTACATACCTGCAGGTAACCATGTTCGGTGTGGTTCCTCATTGAAGACTTGAAGAATCTAGACCCGCCATTATGTGTTAATGGAATTTTGGTTATTAATGACAAATCTAGTTATGAGACTAACACTCTTTTTGCTATACCTAATGTTTAGTCTCAAATGGATAAAGAGGTAAAAATCAAATAAGGTATGCTTTCCAAATGATAAATCTTTATGAGACTAACACTTCTATTGTCATACAAATTGCTTAGTCTCAGCTTAGAGATAAAAAGAAAAATCCAAACAGGTATGTTCATATTGATAAATCTATTTGAGAGACTAACTCCTCTATATTGTTATATCTAATGCTTAGTCTCAGTTGGATTTAAAGATCAAAGAGGTATGCATACGACATCATTTTATTATATCTTGTTGTATTCCTCGGATCCAAAATATAGGTTGAACTTCACCAAAAAGGGAAACTTGAATATGTGCATATGTCTTAATTACGCATTCGTATATGCACACATGTAGGGGGAGTTTACTTTATATTTTGTGGTTTCATTAGTATTGATCCATATTCTTTTGTCCACATATATTTAGGATCTTTACTTTGAAACATATCCTTGAATATATATAACTTGTGTAGTTAATATATTCATATGAGTATATGTAACTTGTGTAAGTTTATATATACTCATATCTTTGAATATATACAACTTGTGTAGTTCGTATATATTCATATGAGCATATGAGACTTTCGTAGTTCATATAAGCTCATATATCCTTTGAGTATATATAACTTGCGTGGCTTACACCAATTACATTCAATTATCTGTAATTGTATTGGTTGTCATCAATTACCGAAGAAGGGAAAGATCGTGGTATCTTGTCCCACCATTATTGGTTAATGGTATATTGTGGTAATTAATGACAATCACCTTGTGGAACTAACATTTTTCTATGAGTTAGTGAAATAGGCTATGTTCCATGTGATTGAAGACTTGGATGATGTCATGAGTTGATTATCATCAAGTCAAGGATCGGGGAAATGGAAATCATCATATGTTGATGATGTTCGAGTCAAGATCTCGAAGTGAAGAGCTTGGAGTAAAGGATGCATCATGAGTAAATGCATATCAAGTTAAAGAAGAGATGATGATCATGAGTTGATCATCAAGTCAAGAAGAATCCATCATGTGTTGATGGAGGTCAAGTGAAGAGTGCATCATGAGTTGATGCATGTCAAGACTTGGGATGAAAGATGTCATCATATGTTGATGGGCATTAAGTTAATAACCCGGACTTGAAGCGAGGATGTGCGTCATCAAGCTTCAAGTGGTTGCGCAAGGCAAAGGTATGACTAGCTAGGGCTAAGGATGTGTTCCTAGTATTTTACCGGTCTCGATGTTTGGTTGGGAGACCGGATTGCTAGAATAGGTTGCCGTACTATTAAGAGGGGTTTTTTTACTAGTACCTTGAGTTAGTCATGTGTTGATAGCTCGTTGTGTTTGCTCTAGGTCAACTTAACATGTTGCCTATATTTGCGAATGCGTTTTGCAAATAGTTGTGGCTCATGGTTATTCCTTGTAGCATGTGACTTTTGTTTGCGAATGTGTTTTGCAAACGGTTTAAGTCCATGTACCTTATTCCTTGTGGCATGGGATGAGCGGTGTTTTTGTGACTTGTTGAGAATCTAGCTTTCTTTCTTGTGTACATGTTGCATCAATTGGCAAATATATTTTGCAAATCGAGTTGAAGCAAATGTGCGGTTTGATCTCGGGTGGTATTGGCGGTACTCGACCGCGGTATGATCGACCGCCATGGGATGAGCGGTTCGACGACCTATGTGTTTCGCCGTAAGAGATGTTTATCGGTTTGCTCGGGTACTACTTGAGTGCGGTAGTACCGAAATTTATTTGGCGGTATGTGTTTTCCAGAAGAGATGTTTTCTGGTTTGCTCGGTTGCTCAGTTGAGCGGTCTGACCGGTTTGAGCGGTCTGACTGGCCATTGGTTGGCGGTCAGACCGTTTGTGAGTCCAACGGCTAGTTTTACAGCCGTTGGCGCTTGGGCGGTCCGACCGCCATTAGTTGGCGGTCAGACCGATTTCGTCCAGATTCTCTGGAATCTCTTCCAACGGCTAGTTTTTGGTATGTGGGCTATAAATACCCACCTTGGCTGTTTGAGGAGAAGTTGCTGGTGCCCCATTGAGTTCTTTTGAGCTAAGAGCAATCCCTCTACTCTCATTTGTGCATGTGTTGCACTTAGTGAGTGTTGAGAGGAAAATCCTATTGCATGTGTTGCATTAGGTGGTGGATTTAGTATTCACGAGAGCTTTGACACTTGATTGGTTCAAGTGAAAGTTGAAGACTTGTTACTCTTGGTGTTTGCCGACACCTAGACGGCGTGGAGGCGTCGTGCATCGGTGATCTTCTCAAGTGAAGCTTGTGAGAAGACCCGGGCGTTTGTGAGTGGCTTGGTGCTCGCCATATCCGGAGTGGAGTAAGAGCAACCCTAGTGGAGCGAGGTGTTTGATACCTCGGAGGAAGGCTCAATTCGTGGAGCCGGACCAATTGGTTTGGGTTTCCCTCAACGTGGATTAGGGGAGACCGGCAAGTCTTCGATCACCACGGTAAAACATCGCCGTGTCATCTTGTGGTTTGCATTCTTGAGCTCTACTATTGCAATTTGCATTCATATAATTAAGTTGCTCATTTATTGTGTATGAATGCTTGTCATGCTTTGTGCTATCTACATTGCTTCAATTGAATTGCTTACAAGTCCATACTTGATTGATTATTATCAATAGACTTGTTTTGTTGGTGCACTTAGTTGAGCCTAGTGGACTTAGGCATTAATTGTGTAAAACCGTATTTATATTAACTTCCGTATTAGAAATCGGTTTTAGCGCATAAAAGTTTTAAAACGCCTATTCACCCCCCTCTAGTCGGCCTACTCGATCTTACAAGACTTAAAATCAACTGAGCTCAATGAGTTCAAATGCGTAGTTGTGACAAGTTTCAGATGTGGGGTGCCTGAGGGAATCGAAATGTCCGATGCAGATACATAGTCAATGCATATTAGTTGCACAAAAAAGGATAGAAAAATAGAAATGGGTTGTGTTACAACAACATACCCATAGATTACTTACATGCTTCAATAAAAAGGTAGTAGAACCAATGGAAAGTTGACTCGTGTCAAGAATATGGACACACCCACACACTTGCACATTAACTACTTTAGATGATTTGTATTCCCTTGTGCCTTTCAGTAGGTAATCAACAACAAAGTCACACCAATTCATCTCCCTTATGTTCTTTACATCACTGATTATGCCCAAGAAGGATCTGTTGATGTAGTGGTTTGTGTTGGGTGCTAAATATAGGCACAACATGACGAGCATGAAAGTTTTGGAAAAGGTAACCTCATCAGTTTGGCTAATCATCTTGGGTATGACTATGTTAACGGAGTTTTCCCTCCCTCCCCCTGATAATCTATCTTTCAAAGCGCCCTCCACATTTGTTGGCGCTGGTAGTTGCATGGTACCACATGGAACCCCGAGAACCTTCTTTACCAATGGCTTGATGGGTATGGACTTGCCACCGACCTTCAAAGTACCTTGGTCACAATTGACTTTGTTGATCAACCACAATGTCAAACCCTTGTGTAGTCCACACTGCCATTGACAAAAGGCTTCATAATCCTATTTTAGGAACATATATTTTCTAGACCTTGGAAAGGGACTTGATTATCAGGGGGATACGGTGTGGAGAGCATCTATAAACTACTTTTTGAACCTACGTTAACAACAACATTAGTACTTTCTGTCGATGATCGGAACCCATGGTCCCTTATCGAGCTTACAGGGAAATAAAAATATGAGAGCACGATCGAAATGGAGACCTTTATTGCTGTGAACATAGTGATAGTTCTTATAAGAATACGATGAGAATGAGATTCTAATTGATTTAGATTGTGTTACAAGGGGGCTACCCTATTTATAATTGTCGAAGAGGTGGCAGTTAATGTCGCTAAATGCACCTTTTGTTTCCACGCACGTTCCTTCATTGAGTATTGAATCACTGTGTCTCTTAGCCAATTGTCGTAACTTGCCAGATGCGCTAATAACTGCTCTCACGTTAGTCACATGGGAAACTGCCATGTCCTCCGACCAGTTTTTCTGGTCAGGAGTGGCCCAAACCGTATGACTGGTCGTATAGTATCCATGACTAGTCGTATAGTGTCCATGACTAATCATCTTATGACTTAAACTAGTCTACGACTAGTTTGGTCGTAATAAAATGGATTAGGCTTTTTTATCGTGGTCGTATGTATATAACCGTTATAAAGTGAGCTCTTAATATGTGGGTCTGCTTTCATAGAGACTTTGACCAAAAAAATTGACCTGGTCAAGAATCCTTATCACTTTCTGAAAATAATGGATAGTTGCAAGTTTGAAACCATTTATCTATTCCGTATTATACCTTCTTGATGTCATCAGGCTGCTTACGCTTCTTTCAGCGAATATCCGACGTAGTCTCCGAGCAAGATGTATGCTTCAGGGATAGCTGGTGTATGGTTCATGCTCGTGTAACTTGTGTGCGACTGAGCTGGAAAACTTGTGTGCTTAGCTTTCCATCGTGGCAAATATCTTTTCTTTTTGGGTGGAATGGATACAAAATCAGTGTCGACAGAAGGAGAATCCATGTCTAACAACACATTGCAAGGAGTAAAGGGGTGAGTACCACAAAAAAAATCAGGCCATGTGAGTCAAAAAGTTTTTCAGTCAATTTTCTATAGAGTTTCAGATGGTATCAGTTTCGGGTACTATCGAGCAAAGTTTCATATAATTTCATGTGGTATCAAGCAAAAAGTTTCATATAGTTTCGGCAAAGTTTCATATAGTATCATAAAAAAGTTTCATAGAGTTCCAGACAGTTTCATATAGTTTTTGATAGTGCGAGCAAAAAGTTTCATAGAGTTTCGGCTGGTTTATAGGCTCTGAAGCATAATTTCACATATTTCTAAACAAAAAATTGGAGAGATTGAAATGAATTTGGAGGGATGTAGTCACTTGAAAAAACTCGCTGAGGTGAATAGTGCGTGAGGGGCTCGTTGGAGTCGTTCTCTCTCTGCACCCACACACTGGTCGTCGTTCGCCCCAATGAGGTCGCCAGGCGAAGCACGCCAAGAGAAACTCATTGAGGATGAAGACAACACGTCAGAGGTTAGCTCGAGGCGTTCGCTCTTTGCACCCGTATACCGACGATGGATAAGCTAGTGACGCCCCCACGTGGTTGCCCTCGACGCCGCAGCCATATGCGGGACCCTACCAAAAAGAGTCAAGTGAGTGGATGGATTAGGGAATGAGGATTGAAGGAAAGAAGTTGGTTCGAGAAAGCAAGCCGTCATTCGGCCTGATGAGGTCGCTAGGCCGAGTGTGCTGAGAGAAACTCACCGAGGATGAAGAAAACGCATGAGATGCTGGCACGAGGTGTTCGCTCTCCTCACCCTCACGTCCATGATGGAGAAGCTAGTGACACCCCCACGTGGTTGGGGAATGGGGGACAAGTTGGTTTGGAGAATAGTGGTCGTAGCGCTTTAGGATTCGTGTGACCATCACTTGATGGAACAGGCGTGGGCTGTACTGTCCAATCAGTTCTGACTGCTATAGCATTTTATAGTATTTTTGATCCGAAAAGGTCAAAAGACCTAGAAAACTGGAAAAACAATTAAGAAAGCCCAAACGAGCAACTCAGAAGAAACTAGTCCAACACCTGCGTACGGTCCAACGGAACAGCCTGACACGGGCCGCGCCACTTCGTTTCGGTTTCTGCACCACCTCTTGCCGCCCGCACCAAAGTACCAAACCGTCCGCCGAATTCGACCGTTGGAATGAAACCACTGAACCACATCGCTACGCAGCGCAGGAGAAAATTAAAAGGAAAACTAAATCTCCAGCGACTACACATTTCACGACCGTTGCACAGTTCAAACACCTCAAAACGCCCACTCCACCGAGTGAGTCAAGCACAATAGACGACGACGCCCGCATTCTCACAGGTCAAGAAAGCGCGAGAGTAAAAAGCCGCCGTTAGAGAGCAGAGCAGAGCTGCTCGCCGTCGCCGCGCCAATGGGGTGCATCTCCTCTAAGCTCCTCCCGCCCGGGCCCGGCGACCGCAACGGCGGCGCGCGTGCCACCATGCGCGGCCGCGTCGACCACGTCGTGTCCCTCACCTCCACTACCTACGGCGTCCTCGACATCCGTCCCAAGCACGGCGCTGCCGCGCCCGCCGCCGCCGCCTGCCAAGAAAAGGAGCAGCCGCCGCCGCAGAAGGACAAGCCGATAAGCAGGGAGTGGAAGCGCGCGTCCAGCAAGCGGCCGCCGCCCCTCGTCGTCCCGAACGCCAAGAAGCCGGCGCCAGCGGAGGCAAAACCGGAGTCCAGCATGGAGGTGATCAACGCGTGGGAGATCATGGCCGGGCTGGAGGACGCCGACGCCGCGGCCGGGTCGCCGGCGAAGAAGCCGGCCAAGCTGGGCCGTTGGTCGCCCGCCAGGGTCATCGCCATGGCCCTGCCGTCGCCCAAAAAGTCCGCGGCGAAGCGGAGGAACACGCCGGGGAAGGAGAACAGCCCGCGGCAGCGCTGCTCCGGGAACTACAAGCACGGCGACGTCGACGCGGACAGGGTCCTCCGGCCGTACAATTCCATCGACAACTCCAAATTGTCCAAGGCGTCGAAGAGATTCTCACCAGCGAGCGGCCGCATCGTCCGGAAGCCCGGCCAGGCCGAGACCGGCGGCGGCATGACGTCGTCGCGGCGGAGCCTGAGCCCGCTGTTCGACCCGGAGCTCCTCGCGTCCATCGAGCGCGAGCTCTCGGAGGAAGGCGCCCACATCAAGCGGATGGTTGGGTCCGAGAAGCCCAAGCACCCGAAGGCGGCGCCGCCGGCGATGGTTGCGGAAGGCAAGTGCCCGCCTGGCGGCGGGGATGCGGTCGTCCTGTACACCACCACCCTCCGCGGCATCCGCAGGACCTTCGAGGAGTGCAACGCGGTGCGCGCGGCGATCGAGGCCCACGACGTGAAGGTCATCGAGCGGGACGTGTCCATGGACTCGGGCTACCGGGAGGAGCTGCGGCTGCTGCTGGGAGGGCGGGAGGTCCGCGTGCCCGCCGTGTTCGTCCGGGGCCGGCACGTCGGCGGCGCGGCCGAGGTGACGAAGCTGGAGGAGGAGGGCAAGCTGAAGGCGCTGCTCCAGGGGCTGCCACGGGCGCGGGTCTGGTGCGCGGGCTGCGCCGGAGTGCGGTTCGTCATGTGCCGGGACTGCAACGGCAGCCGCAAGGTGCGCGTCGACGGCGAGCGGAAGGAGACACTCCAGTGCGGCGAGTGCAACGAGAACGGCCTCGTCCGGTGCCCCATCTGCTCGTGAGGTTGGTTTTTGCAGCAAAATGTGGGGTTGGATCTGGCGATTGTTGGTGTGGAAAGTTGTGGATTGTTGTGTTGCCATTGGGTTGATTTGCCTGTCTACCCGGATGGTGTTGGATTTGCGATGTGCTTGTTGCGCTCGGCAACGGGCTAGCCACTGTAATATGTACCGATTCATATTGTTTTCGTAAGTAATTCAATTGATTTTCTTTCTTTCGCGTTGAAGCTTTGAGATACATTTCTTGCTATTGCAATTTCGTTGTTTGGTTGTTTGAGAACAATGATCTTTACAGATTTTTATCACAGTTCCAAGTTACCACCACTGAAATCTATCTAGACATTTTTCCCATCCCAGCGAGCGGCATTGATTTTGTCAGCATGTAACATATGTACTACCGAAAAAATGGAACTGAAGCACCAGTATTCTCGTGACGTACGTTTTGTAATTTTCTAGGATTGGATAAGAACACAGTCCGAAAAAAACGAATAATGGAGGGTTTTTGCAAGGTAAATTTCCCTTTCCTTTGGGTTGTATCTGAACAACACAAACAACTCGAGATGCATGGAGAAGTGACTACCCTTAAGCGGGTACATATTTAGAAGGGAAAATATGTAGTGGAAACATGGGATAGTAATAACTCAAATTTCATTTGGTTAAATCAAACTTGAATACTTGATAAATAAAGGGATCAAAATTGAAAATATCAGTTGTGTTACTAAATTTGAATGTTGCAGATCACAGTGGGTCAATATTAATAGAATGTCCTCTCAAAAAAAAATATCGAGGGTACAAATTTAAGGCAATGTGTCTTTTTTTATTTTAAAAAAGGCTTTTAGTAACCGATATATCTAGATTCAATCCCACGGTCCATCGCTGATTCTTGTTATCCTATTTTAAGACCAGTTCTCATTTTGTATGTTATGTTGGTTAAGTGATTTCATACACAAGATAGGCGTCCGAAAATTCACTTCAAAATACATATGATTTTTATTTTCCTTTATGAAAACTTTCCAAATTATGAGATCAAATGCTTACTCAAAACATAACAATGAAGATATATATATATATATATATATAAAAAATACTATCTACTCTCAGGTGTAGTTACTCCCTCTCCATCCACCCTTTAATCCTCGATGAGATCCGTGCATCTTTCCAAGCCTAACGGGTCTGAAAATCATGGATAAGAGAGAAAACCGATCTAATACATATCTGGTGTTTAATTCTGGTGAGATATTTTCAGAATTTGGGTAATTAATTCTTTCCTGTTCGTCGCCCCGTTCGTCTTGCCATACTACCTCCGTAGATTTTGGTAATTGATCTTTCCTGTTCGCTGTTCGCCGTCCCCGTTCCAGCCATTTGCTTTTGGCCATACCACTACCACCTCTGCAGATCTTGTCTCGCTTGGTGAATCTGAGCGCAAGCAAGCCGCCAGTGCCGGCTTCAGATCTTGTCTCGCCCACCCCCACGCCCACGGCGGCGTGCGCGGACGATTCGACGATGGAGTTGGACCGGCCGGGGGAGGAGAGGAAGAACCGGCGGGACGCGATGGCCGAGGACAACCCAGAGTCGGAGAGCGCGGACGGGTTCTTGCCGACGGCGCCTTCGTCGCCCCCACCGGCGTGGAGCGAGCTTACATTCTTCAAGCGTACGGAGGAGGAGGACGAGCACGGGGAGGTCCCTGCCGTGGAGCCCGCCGAGATCGACACCGCCGATGTGGATGCGTCGTCGAATGGCGGCATGGGCGCGGGCGCCCCACCACTGATGTACGCTGCAGCCGGGAGAAGCAGCCCAGCATCGTGTCGTGCTTGCTTCAACGTGAGTGCTTCTTGGTTTTGCTCAATAGACTAGAGAATAGAGACGAAAGAGAAGCTGTGCCTCCTGAATGGAGTGAGAATATATACTCACATTCATGGTAAATACAAACACCGGGGTATACATACTACAGAAACCCAGGGTGCTAAACCTGTAACTGAATTTTTTATAATCTACATACTCCATGGTATATATACTCCCATTCATGTTATATACAAACACAATGGTATACATACTCCCATTCATGGCAATTTGATCAGGAGGTATGTACTCCCAGACATGGTATCTATACTATTTTTTTTTATATATATAAACTACATACTCCATGAATATTACGTGCTAGAAAAAAATTCCGACAGTGCTAATGGAAGGTGTGACCAGTGATGCTAGGCCGAGCAGATTGAAACCCTTTCCGCGAGGCTGCACGGCATGGTGGGTATTCGTGATGCGGCGTGAGGCGAGATCGAGCGGATATCATGGAGACGGTGATGCCGGACCGTGCGATGGCGACCGCATCGACGACTCATACATGGGTCACTGGTAGATGTAGAGATGACGAGGCATTAGTCAATCTGACAGCGGCGAGGGGCGGCCCGAGATTTACTCGCCCGACGGGGTCTACGGCCATGCTTAGTCAGCATGATGGCTCGTCCTGGAGCGCACACTCGATCTCCACCATGCTTGTCAGCGTGATTTGAATCCAGTATCTGTAGTTCTGCAATATTTTCACTCTTAAGCCATGTCGAACTAATATATATGTTGCTCAGCACCCGATATATAGTTACAAGTTCTGTTCTATGAACCTATGAAAATTGATGAGTTCAACTTGTGCACAGTCCCTTTTATTTTCATTCGTAAAGTGAAGATACTTCCTCTCCATGTACATATACTCTCATTCGTAAAGTGCAGATACTACCAATATATACGTACACTCCCATTCGTAAAGTAACTATATTCCCTTGTGTATAGTACCTATGCGTATTTTTAAGAGGATGAATAAATACTCTCTTCCCAAATACATGTATAGATGTACTAATATACCATCGTAGGTGTACTGAAGTACATGTATTAAAATACTCCCTTAGGTATACATACTACCTAAGTACATGTACTAAAATACAAGAACTTAACGGGAAATTGCAATCACTAACGGGAAATTGGTAGACCAATTTTGGGTGCTACCTATACGTATTTTTAAGAGGATGAATAAATACTCCCTTCCCAAATACATGTATAGATGTACTAATATACTATCGTAGGTGTACATACTCCCCAATTTACTAACATACTCCCAAGGTATACATACTACCTAAGTACATATACTAAAATACTCCCTTAGGTGTACATACTCCCTAAGTACATGTACTAAAATACTCCCTCAGATATACATACTACCTATGTACATGTACTAAAATACTCCCGAGTTATACATACTACCTATGTACATATACTAAAATACTCCCTTAGGTGTACATACTCCCTAAGTACATGTACTAAAATACTCCCTTAGATATACATACTACCTATGTACATGTACTAAAATACTTCCGAGTTATACATACTACCTATGTACATATAAAAATACTCCCTTAGATATACATACTACCTAATTAGGAGCATGTACTAACATGTTTCCTTAGGTGTATACATACTACCTAATAAAATATTCACCAACTAGCCGACAAAGCATAACAGCAAATTAGGTGCATGTACTAAAATATTTCCTTAGGTGTATACATACTACCTAATAAAACATTCACCGACTGGCTGACGCAGCAAATTAGGTGCGTAGTATCCGGAGTTGGATTTAATTCTGATTTTCCTTTGCAAAGGAGTAAATTACGTGATATTTGCGGGTTCTAAGCAACTAGTAAGGAGTAGTACCCCGACCCAATAATCATAATCAAGCATGTGGTATCCGAGACAGATGAACGATAGATACAACGAGAGTAACTACATCTGGGAGTAGCAAATAGGCTTCCTATATATATATATATATATATATATATATATATATATATATATATATATATATATATATATGAGAAATATTTCAAGGGGTTTTTGTTTGTTTTAGCTATTAAGAAGGAACATAAGCATAGCGCAAATCCAACTTCATATGAGTTAGACTATTGTGGATTTATGATGTGTTTGGTTTGTGGCCAAGTTTAGGCAAAGATTGGGAGTTGCTAGCCCATACTATACTGTAGGAATGTGTTTCCTACGGTATAACAGTTTCATGAAGTTTTATGAGGTTTTAGTTGCATAAAATTTTCATAAAGTTTCATGTTTTCGGGTTTGAAGTTTCAAGTAAGTTTCAGCACATTTCATTAAAAAAAAAGGTTAAGAACGTTTCAAGAAATTTCAAAAGGTTTCATAAAAGAAAGAATTTCACTTTACCCCCTGGACTTATGGGTTGAGTCCGAAAAACACACTTAACTACAAAATCGTTCACTTTTCACCCCAAACTAGCAAAACTAGTGCAAATCACCTCCTTCACCGAAAACCACCCCAGGTTTTGACTAAGGTAGCATCTACATGTTAAAATTTTGATGACATGGCATCCATGTGTGCATGTATAGCTGTGTTACCAATTAACTAAAGTGGATGGGCCCACAAGTCAGCCCCTAAAAAGGGGCTTCTTCCTCATTTCAAAGCATAGAGAGGGAGAATGACTCCAGCGAACAGGGGCTTGACGAGATGGTGTTGTAGTTGTCGTTGGCCTGGAGGACAAGAGGCGACGAGTTGGAGAAATATGGGAACTAGCGGAGCTCAATTTGGACCTTGGCCCGCATCGTCACCACTTAGACTTTGCTCGAGCCCACTGTCACCTCTTGCTTGCTATCACCCTCGTCGGACCACCGCTGTTGCCCACTGGATTCAGATTCGAGCGCGCCGGTTGCTAGGCCGCCTCCTCTGCTCCCTCCAATCGCCGGCACAGAGGCCAAGGTCGCTGGGCCATCTGGATCGGGGCACACCAGTCGCAAAGGCCGCCGCCTCTACCCACTGGAGGGAGAGGAATAGAAAAGGAAGATGGAGAGATATGAGGGAGAGAGAGAGGGAGAGAAGAGGAAGAGCAGCAATCTAGCAGTCGACGTTTGTGGGTTTGGGGTACTTGTGCAGTAGCAGTTGGCTCACCGGTGACTGAGCTCAAGCTTGCCGAACTTTGGCAAGGGGAAGAAAGAGAATGAGAGAAGGAAGATGTTGTGTGTGATGCCATATCAACAAAAAATCAGACCATGTGGCAAAAACCACCAATGAAATCATTTCTGGGGTAATTTGCACTGATTTCGCTAGTTGAGGGGTGGAAAGTGAATAGATTTGTAGTTAAGGGTGTTTAATGGTGTTTTTCGAACTCGAATAATAAATTTATGGAGGTAAAGCGGACTTATTTCTTTATAAAAAGTTTCAGCGGGATTCAAGAAGTTTCATAAGGTTTCACTAATGTTTTGGCAAATTTCATATAAAACTAGATGAAACATAGATGAAAAACCTCAAGTTTCAAACATGATATTGAAGCAAGTTTCAAAATTGAAACTTTGATTCATCGAGTTTCATATACAAAACTTAATATTTCAAAAAGATTTCAACTTTGAGTATTAGAAGTTAGTTTCACAGAAGTTTCAAAGCAAAAATCAGCCAATTTTCATAGGAGTTTCAACATCCGGATGATTTTTTTGCCAAGTTTCAGAACACATCTACTGAGTGTCACACAAGTTTCAAAATCCGACGATGTTTCACATAAAAGGGCTTCTTGACGGTCGACGCCCCACCCGCCACTCGACCGATCGCCGCCGCTGCTCATGGTCATACTCACCCGTGCCATCAGACGCCACCGTGCTCGCCTCTTCGTTGCATCAACTACTCGGCCATCATCTGCCACGCTTGCTCGCCCACAGCCGCCGCGGCCTCCGAGATCGCTCATGCGGTGCACGAGCCCTGCTCCGTGCGCCTCCATTGCTCCGTGTTTGGGCTGGAAGCAAGCGTGAGCTCCACGTCCGGCCACAACGCTATCTTCCCACTACCCTCGGACACCGCGCTCGCTCGCCGTGTCCATGCGCGACGTTGTTCCGCCCGCTCGCCCCCCAGCCACAACGCTCATTCGCCGCTTGCCGGTGGCTCTCACCTGACGTCGCTCCCACTCACTTGTAGCCACTGCGTAGATCGAGTCACTGCTAACCACGCCTGCCCCTTCTCTGCACCCACTCGTGTACGCCGCCACACGAGCTGGCCCGTTGTTGCTTGCTATTCCGATCTCCGCAGTGAAGGAGGTGGTAGGGGAGAGAGAGAGAGATGCAGTAATGGACGGATGAGAGCGTCGATGGGTTCAATTCAAGTGGATAAGGATTTGACTTTATGGTGTAGGTATGGTCTGAAGCGTTGAAAGCTCACCGTCGAATGGTGAAGCCTTGTACCGCCGATTCGGCTTGGAATGGTACACCGTTAGATAGTTTTTCTCTTAAAAAAAGCTGGGGAAACGATATGATACATACGTACGACGTTTTGCAAAAAAATCGGACGCTTCTCGACTCCCACTGTGTACCATGTTCTCGCTGTGTGTCATGCGCGCTTGTTAGGTGAGGTGATGAATTAGATTCTGAGTCCAAGTTGATATGCATTGCTATGTGCTTGGACCAGCCGGTGACCACGAGTTATTTAACACTCGAGCTGAAATATACTTGGTGTGTAGAAGATGAGTATGCGCTAGCTACAGCTACAACACCAGAAAATGTACTATAGAGATTTATTGGTAATCAATTGGCAGCAGGAGTAGAAATTTCACACTTGGAATCTAAAGTAGCACATATGCAGGCTTTGGGCTTCAGGCTTGGTCCGGAAAAGCCCAGCCCTAAAAAAAAATGTTGCATCTGTAGAAAAAAAATGCTGTAATTTTTTTCTACGTGTTTTTTTTTTCAGATGTTTTGTTTTTTGATTCATGATGTTGCAACTGTTATCCTAGGATGTTGCAACCGTTGTCCGGGATGTTGCAACCGTGTCGGAAGATGTTACATGCAGCGGCGTTTTTCTTTACAATGTTGCATCTATATAAAAAAAAATTTGTTGCGGCCCGTTGAAAAAAATGTTGCATCCATATGAAAAAATGTTGTATACCGTTTACGGTGATGTTGCAAGAATTTTTCAACGCGTTTTTTTTTCATATGCTTTGTTTTGATTTTATTGATCGAGTTTGTGTTGTGGGAGATGAACGAAAAAAAACGCCCAAAAAATAAATTTTATTTACTTATTTTTTAGGTAGTCGTTCGATTTTTTGGTCTCGGAATTTGGACCATGGGAGCTGAGCGGCCGGTGGGGGACACGGTCGCATGCATGCATGCAGTTGAGAGCGAGTGGAGGGGGCTGAGGTGGAGACGGCATGTATGCATGCAGCTGAAAGCGACGAGCAGGTTACTGGGCGTACGGGTGGGAGTTCCCACCCGTTCGTCCGATTTGTAGTTGCGTCCATTTTATTTCGCTGGTAAACAAAATTCCCGTGCAAGTTACAAACTTGGGAAATCATAAGACACATACGTCCGGATAGTGTAGAAATATTAGACGCTCTCAGAGATGTTGCAACTATTATCCTATGATGTTGTAACCATTGTCCAGGGATGTTACAACCATTGTCCGAGAATGTTGCAACCATTGTCTAATGATGTTGCAACCATTGTCTCGGGATGTTGCAACTATTTTCCTAGGATGTTGCAACCATTGTCCGGGGATGTTGCAACTATTTTTCTAGAATGTTGCAACCGTTGCCCGGGGATGTTGCAACCGTTGTCCAGGGATGTTGCAACCGTTGTTCGAAAATATTGGAACCATTGTCCGGGGATGTTGCAACCGTTGTCCGATGATGTTGCAACAATTGTGTGGGGATGTTGCAACCGTTGTCCGGGGATGTTGCAACCATTGTCCGGGGATGTTGCAATCATTGTTCGATGATGTTGCAACCATTATGCACAGATGTTGCAATTGTTATATAGACATGTTGCATTTTCGGTCCGTACAGTAGGACCTATTCCTATAGGCTACACCATATTCTAATTAATCAAGTAACTGAGGCGTGTGGGGCCACAATTGAGGACATCAATTAACCAAATGGGAGTCAATGGTTTTGATCAATCTTCGTTACTTTAATCCAACGGTGGCCAAACCGTACGATGGAAATCTTGGCGTCAGACGTACGAGCCGTGGCAGCGTCCAACAAAAAAATGTTGTGACCATCGAAAAAGAGTAATGATCCCACACATACATCCGATAGGAAGCAAACCGCTCGGACGCCTCATCACTTGGGGTTACTAGTATCACCCGTATAAATAGAAGAGCATGCAGCATGATTGCTAGCTCTCGTACTAAGACAAGCAAACTAATAGCGCCCTTTCTTTCACGCTACGTACGTACGGTACGGTGGCCGGCCGGCCGGTGCGCTGCATGGCTGGCGGCAGGGCCTGGTGCCAGCTGACGAATAAACCAGGGGGTGCAACAATGGATGGAGAGCTGGCAGGGCATCAGCCGCAGGCGCCCGTTGCCCCTCCCGTGAAGGAGAGCGTGTGGGGAAGAAGTGGAAACCGGCAAGGGAAGGCAAAACAAAGCTGCACATTCAAACCGGCAGGGCATATTTTTCGGACCGTACGGGTGGGACGCTCCACCCGTATGTCCGACTACTAACACCTCCCAAGCTGGGGAAACGATATGATACATACGTACGACGTTTTGCAAAAAAATCGGACGCTTCTCGACTCCCACTGTGTACCATGTTCTCGCTGTGTGTCGTGCGCGCTTGTTAGGTGAGGTGATGAATTAGATTCTGAGTCCAAGTTGATATGCATTGCTATGTGCTTGGACCAGCCGGTGACCACGAGTTATTTAACACTCGAGCTGAAATATACTTGGTGTGTAGAAGATGAGTATGCGCTAGCTACAGCTACAACACAAGAAAATGTACTATAGAGATTTATTGGTAATCACTTGGCAACAGGAGTAGAAATTTCACACTTGGAATCTAAAGTAGCACATATGCAGGCTTTGGGCTTCAGGCTTGGTCCGGAAAAGCCCAGCCCTAAAAAAAAATGTTGCATCTATAGAAAAAAATGTTGTAATTTTTTCTACGTGTTTTTTTTCAGATGCTTTGTTTTTTGATTCATGATGTTGCAACCGTTATCCTAGGATGTTGCAACCGTTGTCCGGGGATATTGCAACCGTGTCCGGAAGATGTTACATGCAGCGGCATTTTTCTTTACGATGTTGCATCTATATAAAAAAAATTTGTTGTGACCCGTTGAAAAAAATGTTGCATCCATATGAAAAAATATTGTATACCGTTTATGGTGATGTTGCAAGAATTTTTCAACGCATTTTTTTTCATATGCTTTGTTTTGATTTTATTGATCGAGTTTGTGTTGTGGGAGATGAACGAAAAAAAACGCCCAAAAAATAAATTAATTTACTTATTTTTTAGGTAGTCGTTCGATTTTTTGGTCTCGGAATTTGGACCATGGGAGCTGAGCGGCCGGTGGGGGACACGGTCGCATGCATGCATGCAGTTGAGAGCGAGTGGAGGGGGCTGAGGTGGAGACGACATGTATGCATGCAGCTGAAAGCGGCGAGCAGGTTACTGGGCGTACGGGTGGGAGTTCCCACCCGTTCGTCCGATTTGTAGTTGCGTCCATTTTATTTCGCTGGTAAACAAAATTCCCGTGCAAGTTACAAACTTGGGAAATCATAAGACACATATGTCCGGATAGTGTAGAAATATTAGACGCTCTCAGAGATGTTGCAACTATTATCCTATGAAGTTGTAACCATTGTCCAGGGATGTTGCAACTATTTTCCTAGGATGTTGCAACCATTGTCCGAGAATGTTGCAACCATTGTCCGAGAATGTTGCAACCATTGTCTGGGGATGTTGCAACTATTTTCCTAGGATGTTACAACCATTGTCCGGGGATGTTGCAACTATTTTTCTAGAATGTTGCAACCGTTGCCCGGGGATGTTGCAACCGTTGTCCAGGGATGTTGCAACCGTTGTCCGAAAATATTGGAACCATTGTCCGGGGATGTTGCAACCGTTGTCCGATGATGTTGCAACCATTGTGTGGGGATGTTGCAACCGTTGTCCGGGATGTTGCAACCATTGTCCGGGGATGTTGCAATCATTGTTCGATGATGTTGCAACCATTATGCACAGATGTTGCAACTGTTATATAGGCATGTTGCATTTTCGGTCCGTACAGTAGGACCTATTCCTATAGGCTACACCATATTCTAATTAATCAAGTAACTGAGGGGTGTGGGGCCACAATTGAGGACATCAATTAACCAAATGGGAGTCAATGGTTTTGATCAACCTTCGTTACTTTAATCCAACGGTGGCCAAACCGTACGATGAAAATCTTGGCGTCAGACGTACGAGCCGTGGCAGCGTCCAACAAAAAAATGTTGTGACCATCGAAAAAGAGTAATGATCCCACACATACATCTGATAGGAAGCAAACCGCTCGGACGCCTCATCACTTGGGGTTACTAGTATCACCCGTATAAATAGAAGAGCATGCAGCATGATTGCTAGCTCTCGTACTAAGACAAGCAAACTAATAGCGCCCTTTCTTTCACGCTACATACGTGCAGTGCGGTGGCGGTCCGCCGGCGGCATGCATGGTCGCGCGCAGGCTCGTGCCACCGACGAATAAACCAGGGGGGTGCAACAATGGATGGAGAGCTGGCAGGGCATCAGCCGCAGGCGCCCGTTGCCCCTCCCGTGAAGGAGAGCGTGTGGGGAAGAAGTGGAAACCGGCAAGGGAAGGCAAAACAAAGCTGCACATTCAAACCGACAGGGCATATTTTTCGGATCGTACGGGTGAGACGCTCCACCCGTACTTCCGACTACTAACACCTCCCAAAAAGCTGAGACAAAATGTGGCAATAGCCACCACACTTCCCGAAATGGGTCTAGAAGAAACAGCAAGATGCTACTGGCCAGTCTGGCCTACTGCCACAACCACTAGTCAGCAGTCACGACGCCTTTTGATTTCTGGCAGCCGTACAATTAACAATTAGACGGTCCTGATCGTTTTCTGTAGTAGACTCGTAGAGCAGTCCAACACAAAGGAAGGCTTCGCCCCCTCTCATCAGATCTCTCGCACACATCACCAGATCCACATCCCAAACCGCGCGGCGCAGCAATGGCGGTGCGCGCGAGCCTCGCCTGCTTCCCCTCCGACGCGGCGCTCCACGAGTCCTCCGGCATCCCGTGGGGCGTCGCCGTCACGCCCTTCTCCGCCGCCGACGAGCGCGGCACGCCGCCGGCCACCGGCGACGAGGGCCACCTTCTCCCGCGTTGCGACTCCTGCTTCGCCTACTTCAGCACCCTTTGCCCGCTCCACCGCTGGTCGTGGTCCTGCGCCATATGCTCCGCCGACAACGACCTCCCCGCCGACGCCGCCGCCCGCTACGCCCGCGACGGCGGCCACGACCCGCCCGAGCTGCGCTCCGCCTTCGTCGACCTCCTCCTCCCGGGTATGGGTCTCATTGTTCCGATCTGATGCAATGTGGCTGTGGCGCGGTGCAATGACGTGTTGGTGGTTTTTGTAGGGGAGGAGGGCGAGGCGGCGGCGGCGACGACTCCCGTGTACGTGGCGGTGGTGGACTTGTCCTGTAAGATCTCATAATTCCTTCGACTTAAACCATGAACATTTGGTTCTAGCTTATGTGTTGTACTGTCTCCAAAATTTAAAGATCAGTGACCCGCACCTTTATCTCTAAACAAGAAAATTGACAAATGGAGTAGTGTCCTGTTAACGCTTTAAGCTTGCTATTTGTTAAATATGATCCAAGTATGAGTAGATTGAGCCCCTGCTGAGGGGCGCCATATGAATGCATAATTCAATGACACCTACTGTGTTCATGCCTTGAAGTTAGTCCAATGAGTGATTGATATGATTGCGGTGTTCCTGTTTGCGCCACCTGTGGATGCTTGCTTGCTTGCTTTGAATTGCAAAAAGAAAAACAGCATTGCAGCATCACAGTGAACAACACCTGTGGATGCTTGCTTGCTTGCTTTGAATTGCAAAAAGAAAAAACAGCATTACAGCATCACAGTGAACAGCTCTACCAATCCAAGATCCGTTTAAGTTGATGGAATTTGTTTTCCATTAACACTATACCTGAATTAATAGCATCCAAAGCCATTCCAATGTTTAGCTTGGATTCGTCTAGTTTAAGATTTCCTTAAGAATATTTTAGAGTACTTTCCGCTGCAAGCTTTTTCAGACCTTCCGTGTCATTTTCTTTAGAACTCACTTGTGTCTGATAATTTGTTTATTCATGTTGTGTTTTAGCTTCAGAGGAGTTTCTGGAGCTAGTCAAAAGTGCTCTTCTAGCAGCTCTTGAAGGTGAGGTCCAGTCACAGGTTTTAGGAGCTAATCTATTGTCTATGTCATAAAACTCAAAAGCCTTTTTTTTTCAAAACAATTCAAAAGCTTTTTCATACAGATATATGTCACTGATTTAGTGATGCCATGCAGCTCTTTCTCCAGGATCATTGTTTGGGCTTTTGACATTTAGCAGCAAGATAGGATTATATGATGTTCAAGGTCCAATACCGATTGTGAAGAATGTTTTTATCCCTCCTGATTCTGATGGCACCTTACTTGTCGACCTTGAAGATATCATGCCACTTCGTTCTTTTTTGGCTCCTGTATGTATATTACACTGTTGCTTACAGTTTTCCCCTTATTTGTAATTCCTTTAATTTAAGTCTTGTCTTTGACTCTAGTTTGTGTTCCTAGAATATTCATATCTCTTGTATGTGCTTATCTCAGTTACATCTTAACAGGTTGACAGTTGCAAAGATCGCATTGCTGAAGTACTTGACACAATTAAACCAATATCTTCCTGGGAAATGACAACAACTGCATCACAAGTTCAGGATCATGCATTGCATCGTACCCGTGGTTTTGGGGTAGCAGTGGATGCTCTTGTGAACTATCTAAGTTTGGAATATGGAATTACGTTTGAACTTGGTATGTTAACGTCTTGACTACACTACCATTCTGTTATTTCATTTGTAGATAGACTACCTTCTGTTTGAAGGCTATATTACTATGTGGGTCTGTAGTACTTGACCTTGCCTTGTACTATAATGTCTTGCCCTGATAATTTCAAAAACAGCTAGGATATTTGCGTTTTTATCTGGTCCACCAAATTATGGGGCTGGCCAACTAGACAGAAGAAGCGACGGGAACCATAATGCTGGTAAAGTGGTGATTCTGATCATACATTGTTTCCTGAACATACAAGTTTCTACAAAAATCTGGTAGGTTTACGTAAAGATTGGTCAATTCATTATGAGAATATCTTAGAATATATCCTGATTGACATATCACAGGCTGCTAGTGCTGTTCAAGCAGGTGTATGTGTGGACCTTTTTGCCATTACAAATGAATACACAGATCTTAATTCCCTGAAAGCTCTGAGTGTTGAGAGTGGTGGCTCATTGCATCTGTATTCAAATACAGATGAATCAACACTTCCACAAGATATGTAAGTTCAGTCATAATCTGTGCTGTGTATCTCTATTTATTCAGCAGTTCAACTGTATCACTTCAAGTAAAATATGTATTAGGATAACTGATGTTCATGATATTTTTTTAGATAAGGGTGACTCAAGAAATTGGGGGTGCCTGGAACTCCCCTACCATTGGAATTGCATCCATGGGCATTCATATCTATTTAGTGACTTTTGGTTAATTTGATTTTAATGCACAATAACTTTTTAGTTAGTCCTCATGCCAGACTTTCTTTTGGGGTGGTGATGTCTGAATATATCTCTTCCTATTATTCTATTGTGGACAACTAGTCCTAGTACCTCTCACTGTCCGAGTCCTGGATCATGTCGGACTTGCCTAATCCCAAATAATCCAATGAACGTTTTGAGTGTTGGTTGTGCACCACCCAAATACTATAAACTGTAGGAGTCAGGGTTGTAAGTTATATAGATACCTGGTACAAGGGAATATGAACATATATGTATATATTGTACAGAATGTCAGAATATGTTATGCATGTTGTTCATATACATTGATTATTATATAGCTAAAGCAATAGTGTGAGTTTTATCCACTGTTTTGCAGATACAAAATGCTGAGCCGTACTTATGCTTTTGGATGTGTGCTGCGATTGAGAACATCTTCAGAGTTCAAGATTGCTGATTCTGTAAGTACTCTGAGGGATATGCAAATTACTTATGTGAGCTTTCTTATATGTTCCTGCTGCTGATACTGTTTGTCTTATTTAATGTACTTTCAACAGTATGGCCATTTCTTTCCGGATCCTCAATACATGCATGTTCAGCACATAAATTGTTGTGATTCGTTTGGTGCGTACACTTACGACTTTGAGTTTGAAAAGGATTCTCATTTTTCCAGGTAAAGGACTTTCTATTTTCTAACTTGTCTAGCATATATACTTTACATGTGTTAATCTTTTATAAATTTTAGTAAACTAGAAGCAATGGGACATTTTTCCTTCTTTGCTCTGACAAATGGAATCTTAATATTTCCCTGGTTTCGAAAGGAAAATGGGGATTTCTTTTGTTCCATTTGCAGCGTTGGTCTTTGGTAGTAACTAGTTGTGCTGAATTGTTTCCAATTGTTTGTATCGGATATTCTGTAACCCCCACCCCCAAGGTGACTTTAGGCTAATTATTATGTGTTTAGGGGGCCTGGCCTGAATGGAGAAGCATAAGCCAATTGTTGTGACCATAATAGCTGTCAAATTTAGTTTGTTACTGAACCATGAGAAAGTTCAGCATAAACTATCCTGTCCATATCTGAAACCAGGAAGATTTAATTCTGTCTTACCCAGGGATTGAAAACCCGGCCGGTAACCACTTACCTGAGGGGGGCCGGGATTAGAAATCCCGGCCGGTTTTCTCGGGTTTTTCAAATTCAAATTCTAAATTTTGAATTTTGGGTGGTTTTTAAGTAAATTGAGCGAATTTCATCCGGAGAAAACCCGGTTTGACCGGTAACCGGTCGGTTACCAGTACCGGCCAGCCAGCGGGATTGTGACCGGAAACGGTTATGTGATCCTTGGTCTTACCTGTATTAGATTGATCATTCAAGGCCATGCAAAAGTAAGTGTATAACAATTTCTCCATTACCACACTTGTTAGACCAGTTCGTTCATTGTAACAATTAACTTCTTTCCGGATGCCTTCTTTTTGAAAAGCAATATTTCAAAACAACTGGCCAGATGGAGACATTGCGGTACTCAGAGAAAGAGAAAAATCCTAGAAATTGTTTCATTGATTGTCAGAAGAGAAAAAACTAGAAATTCCAACTTTAACAGGATAAAAGGAATCAAACCATCCTTTTTTTTACAAGGAATCTAACCATCTATTAGATGTTACAACCTAGTTGTCAATTATAATGTTTGAGATCTGTTCTTAGAAAGAGTCCATAGAAGAAATACACAATGTAAAAGGATGTTATCCACACGGGCTTTTAATAACCATGCTATACAAATACATAAGAGAATACTAAATCGTATAAGACAAATTATAACCGTTGATTGAAAGTACTGTAAACAGCTAGTTGTGCAATTGCACGGCTTCTAGGGTAGCTTCATAGAGTTATCCTTGCCTGAGTGTATGTTTGATTAACAAATGTTGTAACTTCTATGGTTCTATGCCTAAAAGAAAAAGAACTGTAAGTCTGTAACCAATATGTCACGTGGCATCAGTATAAATCTTCAGCCAAACAGTTAAAACTGTTCTGTAAAATTATCCTCAAATCCTCACAATACCATTTTTGTACCTGCAGGAAGTCAAGCCCTCCTATTCTTCAAATTGCATTCAAGTACACTTCGATTGTGCACCACAGTGATACATCCGATGATGTCTCAAACTCTGGTAGCAGGTAGATTTGCTTACAGCTGACACTCAGATTTGTGAATACTGAGTAGTATGTTACTGTTTGCTTTTACAATTTGCAATGTATATCTGATATTCCGCTTCTTCCGGTGTCAGTAGTATTTAAGTATGCTGACAATCTTCTCAGCTGTAACTCATCTCCCATTGTCGTTTCCTTATGCGAGATATGTTCTTCTTGCAGTGTTGACAAAGTTATTTTTTCTGTGATCCTGCGACCTTTTGGCTTGCAAGTTCTGTTACTTGCTTGCTAAGTTTTTCTTTAATTGCTAGCTTGCAGATGTGGCATCCTAGCAGAAATTTTATACACATTGATATGTGTGGCGATATGTTTTGTAACTTATTACGCTTTGTCCAGATCTAAGTTCTCATTGCAAAGGCGGCTAAGGGTACGGACTATCCAGTACAACACAACTGCTAATATCTGGGACCTGTATGATTTTGTTGACCCAGATGTTGTATTGACAATACTGGTACACCAGGTACAACCTTTTTCTCATATACTCTTTGTTACACAAGTTTGATGCATAAGATGGTTGTCATAAGTACAAAGGCCATTAGCTGACCACGGATTCTCTGCTTGTTTAATATAAGTAGATGCTAAGCTGCATAATCACTCTACTTCAGAACACGCTTGATCAAGGAAGGAAAAGGGGGTTTTCTACCTACAAAGTTTTGCTTAATGGCTATGTTGGTCATTACATCTAGAAGATATTAGAAAACTGTTCCCACCTGGTTCTCATATGACAGTGGCCCCATTCAAATTGTGCTGGGGGCTGGGGCCTGGGGCCATCTTGGCCTCATAAGGTCGGCTCAAAATTTCCATATTTAGGTGGGCCAGGCTTTATGGTTGGCAGCTTGGGGCCCTAATTTAGAGCCCTAAGATATTTATATTGAGTAGCCTAGCAGTGTAGGTTATACCAAGTTTAGCAAATTTGTTCCACTTCTTTATGTAGCAACTGCATGTATTGTCTAGACTCTAGAGCAATTGACTACTGTAGCTGTAGCAAAACATGGTACCATTGGATTGCTACAGCTTGTAGAAGTAGAACTTACCACAAAGTAATTGCAATTACTACAATAAAAAAAGAGTACAAACTTCATCTGGGGTAAAGGGTAGTGTGTCTATATTTATATTTCAACATTCATCTAACAGTTCTGTAACTTAATATCACTACAAAATTGGTATTCATTTAACCCTTCTGGGTTTAAGAATTAGTAGGTCCCTATGTTGGGCAGGGCTGGTTTGTCTTGTTTCCTGCACTTCAAAGTTTGACCCTAGCTTGGCTCAATCTGAAGCTAAGCTTGGCACATGAATAGCTGATATTATGGGGCTGTTTTCTGGTTTAGTGAAGCTTAATCCAACCCAGCAAATTTTGAATTCCCAGTTTCCAAAATGCACTGTGAGACTGTTAATATGCAAGAAGAGAGCTAAATTTGACTATAGCCATTGTAAATTATCAATCAATTCAGCACAAGAATCCTAGCCTGGCTTAAACCCTAATCCTCTAAATCAGCTTGTTTACCAAATGTGGCTCTGAAGGGACGTACTGTATCTTGCAGTATCTGCCTGATTGCATTTTGGTATTCTGATTTCTGAACCTAGATGTGCCCTTTCTATTACAAATGCTAGCTTGTGACTAAACAAACAGGAGAAAGGTGTTTAACTGTTTATGATTGTCAAACCTGATTTATAGCTGCTTTGTAACAAGCTACACGATGTATCTAGAGTGCAAACTGGTGCTATCACGGAAGATCATTTGAGATTTGAAGTGAGTTCATTTTCCAGGTTATTTTGGCTTCTTTGAGTGATGTGCTACAAGCAAGGCTATGGCTCCATGATTGGTTGGTGATTGCCATTGCCCAATACAACAAGGCATACAAGATAGTTAGATCGGGTGGTACCGGAATTTCTGATATTGATGTTGATTTCTTGCACTGCTCACAACTGCAGCCTCTGTCACGTCTTGTATTTGCTTTTCTAGTAAGCCCCCTGCTTCAAGTTCATGGTCAAGGTATTCATCCAGATTATCAGACATATTTGCAATGTCTTCTCAGGTAATGTATATTTTCATACCATGCAATTGCTCCAATTCTCTAGAAGAAACGATAAAATTCCATATTTCTTGCGCTGCAAAATTTCCAAATTCCGGATTACTCTCTCAATCTTGTAGTTTGTATGAGCTATGCAAATTTCAATTTGGATTGCTAGGAAATTTATGTTTGTTTGTATATGTTACAGCAGAATGGATGAGGTTGAATTAGGTCTTGGGTGGCACTTGAATCAAAATTGTATATAGATCAGTCTTTTTTTTACTTATCATATATAGCTGATCTCCCAATTTTCCAATTATTTGATTGGAAATTGAACATTTGAATTTAACTGTTTAGTTTATTCACCAAAGTGTCTTTCGCCCCACCATTATCATTGCCATAGCCTTTGGCATACTGTCCAATTTTTTGTGGTCAATTTCAGAATATCTAATTTTATTATATTGTTCAGTATTATGGTACATCTACATTATTATTTTTCTTCATAGTGCACTGGAGCCGGCTTCACTTCGACAAGCTATATGTCCTACGCTGATTTTGTACTCCTCTCCTGATATAGAAGCAGAAGTACATCAGTCGCTAAGTCGTAGTGTATTCACCAGTGAGAGCCCAATATTCCTTCTTGATGCCTACACTGATCTTCTGGTGTATTACTCGCCTACAGCATGTAGCTCAATTCCCTTTCCTCCTCCGCGTGACTGTGAGTCCAGCATCATCTTTTTCTTTTGCCACTTAATTATCCTGAGACTAACTGCCTTTCCTCCCTAAATCGTTCTACTTCCATTCTTATGCCTTCCTGTAATTTGTGAGCACACGTCTAAAACATCATTTTATAAAACAGATGGAGTATTATCTATGGTTACTTAGACTTGTTTCGACTAATGCATATACTAACACCGACATGATGTTTGTAGGTCTGTTGAGATCAACAATCCATAGATTAAAGCAAGAGAGGAGTATAACCCCCAGGCTTGTTTTTATCCATGGTGCATATGATGATACTACTGTCTTTGAGAAATACCTGATTGAGGATCAGACTGCGGATGGTGCTCTGGTAGCTAGCTCCATAGGTTTCAGATCATTCCTTGAGGAGGTTAGAAGCAGGGTAGCTGAGTATGGCAGATAGAGACCCGTTTCAAATTGACAACAGTACAAGCTAAAATTGTCAACAAAACGCGTTTGGAGCAGTGTACAAAGTACAAACATGTTCAGATATGCATATTCAGCATGAACTCTGAAATATAGAATTCAGCCATACTCAGGCTGTTATTGGTTTCATATCATAACATTGCAGTGTAGTCTTGGTGAAGAAGTGCATATGACAACTGATTCCCCTAGCTGTTGCGAAAACAGGCAAACAGGCTCTACGAATATACGGATGAGAATGTTTGCGAGGCAACAAATAAAAAGCAAGGCAATGCAACGCCGCGTCCGTGGGAAACTTGCCGACTTGCCGTGCGGACATGTGCTTCCGCCATCGATCGCGCTAAGAACTACCCATGAGCGTTGATCTTCTTTTGCCGTGACGTGCCCAGGTGTTTCATCGTGCAACCAGTTCGACCCTCATCGATCTCGTCTCGTCCGTGCCTCGATGTCGCCTTGGCCGTGCCAGGCAAAACGAGGAAGAGGAGGTGGATAACAACCTAGGAGGGGAGTTGCGCTGTCGCTAGTGCCCGCAGCCTACCGTCACGGCCTCTGCGGCAAGATTCGTGGCTGCGCCCGTTGCGTCGCCGGCGAGGGCCATCGCGCTTGCAAGAAATGGGTGAACGGGGGTGGATTCCCGATGTGAAAGTTGGATTCTAGAGATGAAACTGGTGTGAAAGTTTTTTATACAAACAATAATATATATGAATGTATCGAAGGTGAAATTTTACATTTGGAAGGACATATACCAGTAAGTATTTAAATTTAATTATTAGGATCGGTAGAATTGGGTAGAATTGTATGAAAATTATGATCATGGTCCTATTTTTTTTTTTGAATCGTATGAGTAGTAATATTCTACCAAATTAAAATCCCATGTAGGATCGAATCGGTCCGCTAAATCTAGGATCGTAAAATCTTAAGATTCTAAGACTTAAATCGAGATTCTGGCAACCTTACTTATAGTATGTTTGGAACTTAGAAATTTCAAAAATTTCGCGGGAATATCGTGAGAAACTGTTCAGTCAAACGAGGCTTTAGATTATAAGGTTGAAGCTGCAACGCTTTGACTTCATGATTCGTCTAGGATTACCCAGTTTCCTCAATTCCTTTTTTACCTTCTGACTGGGTATACGAGAACAAATGCTAGTAAACTACTGAAATCAAGCGTGCCGATTGGCCGTTGGCAGCAGCAAATTGCACTACTTCTGCACGAGTATTCCTGAACTTGCGAGGTTGTATTACTTAGCTTTCTGAATTTGCATTTTACTTCATCAGTCTGCTGAACTTGTGAGGTTGTGTTACTTAGCTCCCTGAACTTGCAGTTTACTTTCTCGACCCTCTGAACTTGCGAGGTTGTGCTACTTAACTATCTGAACTTGCGTTGAAACGAAGTTCGTTGGATGTGATGCCGGCGATTTTGTCCTCCCCCCCCCCCGTTCGATGGACTCGTCGTCACCCCGTTCGCCGTATTCATCGTCCCCGTCACCCTATGTCGACAAAAATGGATTCTTCGGACCTAGAAACGCACCATGCTCGCATCTTCATGAAGCTCCATCGCCGCAGCTTGCCACCGCCCTCGCCCTTACCTCCTTTGAGTTGACCGTGTGAGAGAGATATACATTCTCAGGGCTAGAGTAAAAGCTACTCATCCTACACGGGGTCTAATTGATCGTTTGCTAATAGAAAAGACTGAGCTGATGAATCACTGTGAGAAAGAGAGAAGTACTGTGCCCCTGCTCTAGCAGTGGGAAGGTAACTCTCTCTCTCTCTCTCTCTCTCGATCGACTCAAAGGAGGCAACGACGAGGGTGGTGACAAGCTGTGGCAGTGGAGTTCTGGTGAAAACACGAGTACGGTGCGTTCTCGGGTCCAAAGAAACTGTTTTTGTCGGCGTGAGGTGACTGGGACGATGAACACGGCCGGAACGGGGCGGCCACGAATCCACCAGACTCGGAGGGGACGAAGTCGCTAGCATCGCATCCGACGAACTTTGCTTCAACGCAAGTTTAGAGAGCTAAGTAGCACAACCTCACAAGTTCATAGGGCTGAGAAAGTAAAATACAAGTTCAGATAGCTAAGTTACATAACCTCACAACTTCGAAGAGCTGAGAAAGTAAAATACAAATTTAAAGAGCTAAACGGTATAACCTCGCAAGTTCAAAGATCTACAATACAATTTTCTCTTAATTAAGTGTAGCAATGTACTCCTATATAGGGTTCTGTTACAGCAGGAGTAACAGTTGAAACCATGATCTAAAATTCTAGATCAAGATAGATGTACGAGTATGTGCAGGGCCAACCGAAGAACTTTTACTTGTAAAGATTTCAATCCAGAAATTTTTAGGAAGCGTTGGCAGAATGGCAGCTGAGAGACGAAAATGAAATCAAGCCGCTCAGGCATGGCTAGCTTGAGACTTATCAGGTACAGTGGTCCTGAACTCCTGATCTGATCTCCAATAATGTTGTGGAGATACCTGTCCCTGTGAGGCGACAAGGCTCCACGATGTGGGGAGACAAGGGGCATACTACTAAGGGAGATTTGCCTAAATGCCACATCTTTGTTCTGCCTTATGCAAAATACCATTAAATTGAGTGTAATAGATTATTTGCGACAAGTTATATTGACTCTTCGTTAATTTGCCTTTTTTGAATATTAAATTCATATTTTCGGTCTAATCACCCTGGTCCACATGCGAAAAGACCCTTTTGCCCCTGTTCCATCCAGGATTCCACCCACCCTGAGTCCCTGGTGCGGCAGCACCCAAATCGGCCACGGCGATGTCCGACCACCGGCCTAAGTGGTCGTACAACGCAGTCGTCCCCCCAGCCGCGAAGCGCGCCCTCGAGCCGTCTACCCCGACATTCCCCACATACAAGGATGCTCCCGATTTGCCCCCAAGATCCGTCTCCTGTGTGAGAACCTGGCCTCCTCCGCCTCTGACATCGAGGCTGCGCTCGACAACACCGACGTCCAAGTCACCAGTGCCGCCGTCGAGCAAGTGCTTCGCTTCTCCTATGCGCACCGATGGGCGAGCGGACCATCTCGGCAACTGGGGCACGGCCGCCAGGGCCCCTGCTCCTCGGTGGCGCGCGGCGGTGGCAGATGGGCGTGGTTGGAGGGCCCCGCTTCCTGGGAGGTGTGTCGTCTTTGTCATCGTTGTGGTGAAGTCTGGGCGACGTGCGGCGGTGGTTGTGGGGAGGAGGATGGTGGGGGTGCTGGCGTGGAGGCGCGACGCGCACGGAGACGGTGCGATGCGAGGGAGCGAGCAGGGGCAGGAGCAGGGGAAGGTGGGGTTTGGTGGTGGCATGGACAACGCTGGTAAGTTGTAGGGAGACCGGGGGGATAGCCATAGCCGCCATTTTCCACTCCTTGCTCTGCTTCGAACGAGGTAGCAGCAGAGACATGAGCTCAGCAGCCTCAGCTGCGTCGACCAAAGGAAGAAGGAAACAAGCGGGCAGAAGAAGACTGGAGGGGCAAAAGCGTCTTTTCGCATGTGGGCCAGGGTAATTAAACCGAAAATATGAATTTAATATTCGAAAAGGGCAAATTAACGAAAAGCCAATATAAATTGTGGCAAATAATATATTGCACTGAACTTAATGGCATTTTGCAAAAGGTAGAACAAAGGTGTGGCATTTTGGCAAATTTCCCTACTACTAAATACTAGTTAATCCTGTCCATGTCATTTGTCAGAATCGAAATCGTTAGATTTTAGGCCCACGTATATTTATTGTGCTAGTCTTATGATCAGTAGCTAGCACACACATTCATATCACATCCAAATAGTTTTACATGATATTTATGAACAACCAAAATTAAGTCATACATGATCAAGTTTTACAACATACGGGTCGACCGGCCAATAGTTCACATAGCATAAAGTGTGCAGCGGAAATAACAATAAAAGAGAGCTTTTGGCTAAAATAGCATTGTTGACACCTTGAATAGAAAGAGTAGCACCATCTCTACGTCAAATGAAAAAAATAGCACCTTATCCGTGCCCTAGAGGACCGGAGCCGTCGTGCAGACGACATGTCAGTGAGTTCGGCCCCTAGGGGCACGGAACAGGCGAGTCTAGCCCCCAAGAGCACGGACCAGGCCAAGTCCGGCCCAAGGGGCATGGTCCTGATTGACACTATTAGAAACACTATTTAACACTTTTAAAACACTTTTTTCTTTGAATTTTTCCTTCTTGTTTTTTTTACGTCGCACTTATAGCTTCAAATGTATTATCATATGTACTACAAAAAAAATTCGCAAATTTTTTTGCATGAAATCACGGCGCAGCACAGCACACGCAGCTTCAAACTTGGGAGTCAACCATTGCCATCGCCACCCTTAGTTTCCCTCGGTGAGTCGATGGACGGTGCATATGAAACACTATTTGATGGGGCGGCGGTAGCGGGCAGTAGTACGTCGTCATCGGTCACGGCGGTGGGGGTGCATGTGCGCCCATGCTAGGTGTGAGAGCGCGGGCACCCCTTCCCGTGCTTGGTGTTGGATTTGGTGTGGGAGCACGGGCACCCCTTCCCATATGCTCACCGAGCCACTGAGGACAACGAAGGGTGGTGATGGCGACGGTTGACACCCAGGTTTGAAGCTGCGTGTGCTATGCTACACTGTGATTTTATGTGAAAATTTTGTGTGATACATGTGATAATACATTTGAAGTTGCGAGCGTGAGGTAAAAAAAGCAAGGAAAAAATTCAAAGAAAAAACATTTTTAAAGTGTTAAATAGTGTTGTATAGTATTTCAAATAGTATTAAATAGTATCAAAACAGTGTTCACCAAATTTTGAATCGGCCTACCGAGTTAGGAACGTGCCCCTAGGGCCCGGACTCGCCAATGTGTCGCTTGCACGGCAGCTCCAATCATCTGGGGAACAGACAAGGTGTCATTTTTGCATTTGACAGAGAGAGGGGGGCTACTTTTGCTATTTAGGGCGTCAACAATATCATTTTAGCCAAAAACTCCAATAAAAGAGATGCCAAAACCAAGCAAGCATGCCTCAGCCCACCCACATGCAACCAACTAGGGTTAAACCCTAGTAATAGACACCATCATTGCCAAAACCCATAGCATAAAAGTATCCGATTGATAGGTCATCATCCACATCTTCTAAATTTGTTCAACAAGCAATTGTGACTACAAAGTTGTATTATGCAAGACTTTATAGAGAATATTATATAATATGCAAGGCTATGTCAAGAGAGATGGTATCCTACGAAGTTAATTTATCCCCTTTTTTTTTCATAAAGCAAGCTTTTGTTTTCAATAATGAGTAATAGATTTCAATCAAAAGTTGTAAAAGCATTTGACATTGATAGACAAATAATAACAATAAAGTATAAATAGCATAAAGAAACATGTGTATTGCTGTCATAATATCAAAACAACGGTAAAATACTTTTTGTCGAACAAGGTATGAATGGATTCCCTACCCATACATTTCTCGGACCATTTTGTGAAAACATAAAACTACTAAGGTGGAGGATTCACCAAATCGTCCATAACCGGGGACACGGATGTTTGAATAGATTTACATTCTGCAAAGATCGTACAACTTTACCCACACGACATAAACATCCCATCATGTCAACCATGTCACACGATACCGAAGGTACCCGATTTGGGAGTTAATGACAAAGCTTTTACATTACTAGTCCTAATAACAAACCACGCTATGATACCTTCTTAAGATATGGAGAGCTCGCTAAGAACTTATACGTTGTGTTGGTAAGCTTTGCGGTCCTCGCAAAGCCCCTACGAACAATGGATACCTTGCATGTCGCCCAATTTTCCAACCTACAATCTACCACCTACAGTTTGATTACTAGAACACGATAAATTATTATTCTAGGGTCTTCCCATAAAAAGGCACATGTCGTTTGCACTGATATCTTGGGTCTAACTACACCGTAGACTCGGTCCTTAGCAACCCAGGCGAGACAACTGCAAACCAAGTCTTGTGCACCTGCATCGCTCTCAAGATACACTCACCCAAGTCTAAAACAACTTTTTAGTTTTTATTTTATAGCCAAAATAGCAGAGATACCTCCTCTGGATATGTATATAAGTGTTTCCCGTAATTGAAGAATTTATCAAGTTGTTCCAACCTAGCAAAACTAGTATCGATATAAGTGTGGCTAAGCATCAACTATTTCACTTTGTCTACAAGTTCCAAATTATACCAACAGTGGATAAAAATATTGGGGTGATAATAGTGAGGATATCAATTAATTAAGGTAGGGTCCATGCAACAATTGGTATAACTACCAACCTTACCAATGTAGCGATTTTACCAAAATTACGCACATGCATACTATCTTTTGGCAACACAACATACATAATAATGAAAATATTGTATCAATATGGTCAAAGGAGGGTGCTTGTCGTGCTTGTTGAACTCTTGATCTTGCTTTGGATCAACTTCGGGGATTTTCGAAACGTCAGTATCTAAGTAGTAAAAGCCAAGTAACACAAATAAGAGCCAAATAAATTCAAAAGGAGATAAAAATAAAATATTTTTACAGAATATGAAATTTCATAATTTTATATAAAAAAATTATAAACAAGTTTCACTCAATTTGGAGTTCATATGCAAAAGTTATTAGCATTTGAAGTTGGTTCAGTGGAGAAATTTCAGAAAAAGAAAAGAGAAAATATTGTGCATGGATTTCCTTTTTAATTTCCATTTATCTTCTTAAAGAAAATTTTGGATTTATTATGTCATTAAGCTGACAAGTGGGGTCGGGTTCACGGTGAATTGAGTTCACGGGCGAGTCTACGAACTGGTGGGTCCCACGTATCAGTGACTCAGATTTTAAAACTGGTTTAAATTAAAATCTTGATTAATTAATCATCTGTTCCCACATGTCAGCGACTCACTAACCTTAACTATTGTCATTAGTGCTAACTTAATCCGTCTAGTGGGGTCCACTTGCCAGAGAGAGGGGAAGCAACAACAACCATGGTTGAGATCGCTAGCAGCGGAACAGAGGCGGCGCGTGCTCGGGAATAGGCAAAATGGGATGGCAAAAATACGGTGAGGCTAAAGGTGGTGACACGATGCTTGGCAACGAGTAGAGCGCTGGCAATACTGTTGGCATGCGGCGGGGCGGCTCGAGCTACAATGACTTCTACGAAAAGGAGTGATTTCTTGCCCATGGGCTGGGTACGTTCGGTTCAGTAGCGAACACAACGCTAACAAGCTTGATACGAGAACCAATAGTAACCGGAGTCACGTCGGCAACATGCAACTGTGGCGGCGTCATGGGCGGCTACGGTGAAGTCTAGGAAAACGACACTAGGTTCAAAATCTAACTAGCGCATTAGCACTAGGGGACTACCTGGAGATGTCGGAGCGACGGTGAACAGGGGCGGCGACGACGACTGCATGGTGGCGACGGGCTATGACGAGGAAGAAGCTACGAGAAGATGTGGGTTAGCTTGCATGCATGCGGAAGATGGTCAAAATGGAAGGAATCGATCTGAAACTCACCAGGACAATGTAAATAGATGAAAATGATGGTGGCGACTAGAAACAAGGATGACAATGCGGACCCAAGGATTCACTATCGGGTTAACAACATTAAGCGAGGGACTTGCACAAGTGGATGATGGAACGCAAAGCGACACAAATGGTTCATGTAAAGACTCACGGAGAGGTGGAAACACGATAGACTAGGATGGGCACGCACGCCGAAGTCAAAGAAGACGATGCAGTTCAAACTTCCAACGAACTCAACTGCAGGAACGAGCACAGAAAGGGGACGAGTGATGCTCCAGACGGAATATGACATGTGCGTCGAGCAAGGAAAATCACTCTAACATCCTAATTTTATGAGTTTCAAAACCCTTTTTAAGTGGTTCAGTCCCTTGGAAAATTTCACCAAGTTTTATTTGAATTTAAGAAAGCTTAAATGAGACTTTCAAATGTTAAAATAATTTAATATGACTAATCCAAACATCAATTAAATACAAAACTGTTTTATTTGACTTCGTTGTGCTTGGAAATATTTTCCAAATTTTTCTAGAATTTTTCCGAGTTCATTTGCTATTTTTAATTTACCATTTGAATTTTCTAGTATTTCTAAAATAGAAAAACCTATTTAAAATCTCAGGAAAACCTTTGGGCCTAATTTCCTATTGTTGGCCCATCTCCTGTTCATTCCAGCCTATTTTCGCGCGCAGCTCGCTTCTCTCTCTCTCTCCGCCGCCCACGCCCTTGGCCCCACATGTGAGTCGCAGATGTGGCATGTGCGATGGAAACACACCCTAGCCTTCGCTGCTAACATGTGGGTTCACCTCCATTACTGTTTATCATTTCCACCCGTGCGCGGGCTGGACTCCGCCACCGTGTCGCCCTTGGACTCTCCCGTAGCCCCACTACTACAGGCTATTTAAAGCCTCAGCGTGCGTGTCAAAACGACCGCCTCAACCCTAGCCGCCAACCCCCAGAAGCCCGGAGTCCTAGATCGCCATGGTCATGCCGGAATTTTAGATCTAGTCCTAGTGTCGCTGCCTCTGTGTTTCACCATTTCCGCCATTGCCGGTGACCCCCTGTCGTCTTTGTCTACATCGTCGGGTTCGCCTTCTCGTGTTCAACCAGGTGCACACCTTCCTGTCACTGAAGGATCACCATAGCACCGTAGCACCATCGAGGCCGCTCCACTGCCCAGTTCCACCATCGCTGCCGCCGATGATCATTGGGTCCCATGTGCCACCCATTAGCATCGCTAGAGCCTCAGGAACCCAATGCGCGTGTCCAAGACCTCGAGGGAGCACCGTGCTGCCGTTTTGCCATGGACCAATCCACCACCATCGTCCTCATCGTCGTTCAACCTTTTGCCGCCCTCCATCGCCACATCGGAGTTGCTATATGGATTCACCCGAGCACAAGCATGGCGACGATGACCACCTTTCGTCGCCGGTCGTCACCGTTATCGAGCCATGGCAGCCATCGATTTCAGTCGACGTGGATGCTTGCGTGCCGCCCTGTCACCGCCACGTGTGTACCATGTGCGTGTAATGTGAGCACCTCAGTCGTGTCAACACCAACCGCACCTAAACCCTAAATCTAGGCCAGCATGGACTTAGTCCGTGGTGGACCTAGCCTATGACATGTGGACCCTACATGTCAGTCCACTGTTCCATGAATCCATGAGCCATAAACCAGTAGACCAAACCCACAGACTGGTCCATAGACTGAGGGTCCCACCTCTATTCCCTATTTTTAGGATTTTCTTCTAATTCTAAAATTCATTGCTGACATCATGCTGATGTAATATTTTGGAATTTCCTTTAGAAAGAAAATTCTAAAAATCCAAAATAGTATTTTATTTCTCTTTTTCTTAGATTTAAATATTGTGAGAGCATGTTCTTCCTCATACGAACTACGATTGAGTCCATTCAAGTTCCTAAATTCATCTAAATTCAAGCCCTACCTTCTTGTGAATTTGTCCTACCTTCCTATGATTTTTATTTAATTTTTGGAATTTATTTGTTACTCTATTTTGTATTTATTTGGGTTTTCACTTTCGTTTGCGAATAGACGTTGATACTTCAGTAGCTTTAAAGGAAGGAGGAGTTGATCAAGATTAAGACCAGTACTAAGACTTGTTTCAAGGCAAGTTATAGCTTTGACCATGTTGAACCCAGTTTTTCAAAACTACTTTGATTCAAACTATTTCATGTTATTTCAATTATTTAATTTTTAAAAGCTTTGGGATTAGATATACGACTACTTGTTTACATCCACTTTGCTCATTGTATTAACATGATCTTTTATCACCCTAGTTGGATAATTATTAGTTGGTATTATTATAGCACCAACGTGGGTTGGTTAGATACGAATAGTCTGCTTAGCCATGCAACGGGTTATTGATATCATTTTGAGTTATAAATCTAAACTTGACTAAGTGAATATGGAATACTTTATGGAAAACTGTGTGCAGTATATTGTCACTCGTTGATGGCATGTGTTGCATTTAACCAATAGGGTGGAAAAATATTTAGACCGAGGCAAGTGGATGGAATTATGATATGGTGGAGCTGTGTGCGTCTGGAAAAATATGAATGTGACAGTTGGTAGTAGTTTGGCAGTCTTGCATTGGTTAATTAAGAATTTAACTTTGTGCGCCATTGAACTGAGCCATAAATGTACGACCACATGTCTAGTATGGAACGGGCCTAACTTAGTAAGTTATGGATTCTTGATATTGATTGTTCATGTAGATAGGTTATGTTGTGTGTGGCGAGTCACATTTATGACGGTTTGCCGTGCCCAGGTCCAACGATACGCGACGGACCAACAACCTGTGTGGGGGTTTGATGCCGTGAGTATGCACAATGGGAGGGTAAATTGTTAAGATGATGCTTCGAAAATGTTTTGTTATGATTGGTGCTAGCTACACTGGTTATATCTTGTGGGTAAAATATACTAACCTTTGCATAGTATTAACAATCTATTTGAATAGCCGCTTCCGCGGTAATGGACATGCTCGGGGATTTCACATGAGGGGTAGATTTTCATAAAAACACTTGGGAAGGGACAGTTGTGTGGTTAAACTCATGTGGTTGTGTGAAAGAAATTAATTAGATTTTGTGGTCTTTATGAAAATAAATATTAAACTATTAATGTTTATTTATTTTAAATTATGCTTTCAATATATTATTTGTATTCAGTTTCAAGTGTATCTTTTTACAAAATAATCATAGAAGTCATTTCCTTTGGAACAAACCATCATCTATAATTGCATTTCTGTGGTATAACTTATTGAGTACTCGGAGTATTCATTCTTGTTGCAATCATTCAGCTGAGGTGGAGGAGTCTCCACCTACTTTCGAGGAGGGTGATCGCTAGGTCTTGATCCCAATAGGTTGCCCTCTTGATCCCAATAGGTTGCCTGTGGCAAGTCAATGGATTCCCACTGAAGTTGTTTCCATTTCGTTGTCGTCTCTTTATTTAGTGTCGCCTTGCGTGGCTTAATAAGTGTAAAGTCGACCATAAGGTCACAACTGTTATTTAATAATCAAATTAGTCATTTATTCTTATATTTATTTTGTGTAGAATGATATTCATTTGTATTGACATTGTGTGCACTAGTGTGATTCTGGACTAGTGCATTATACATAGATAGTCTAGATTTGCATATTTAGGTCCCGACGCTCACCATCGCAGCAATGGGGCGGTGGCATGCTCGTTGGCGCAAAGGAAGACGGCGTCGTTCCCAGCAAATAACAACACTAGAGACTCTGGTTCTTGGTAGGAAGACTGGAAATGTTGAGCAAAGGAGTATGACGCGAACATATCAGCCTACATGGATGGGAGAAAAGGGGGAGGAGATCATGAGATTTTGCGGGCACGGTGAGAACTCGAGAGCGCGCTCTCCCTCTCCGCCCAAACAGGACAAACGACGACAACAAGGTGGCCTGATTCGCTTGCAGCGAATGGACGAGGCGAGGCGGAGGCGACGACTTGCCAGTCAAGGCAAAATGGTGGGCGGTGTGGTAAAAAATTGTGGGAGCACGTGTGAGCTCGCCAAAGTGTGAACGCGGTCAAGTGGGAGGTGGACGATGACTCCTGCGGCTGGGCCCGGGGTCCACCAGTCAGCAGCGCGACGAGTCGAGGCGACAGACGGAGTGACTTTCCGTGCTAGTGCGTGTGGCAATGCTAGCGAAGGAGAGGGTGAGGGGTGGAAGACGACCACCGACAGGTGAGGCTTGGGCCCACCGGTCAACGACAGTGAAGGAAGGCAAGAGAGAGAAAGTGCATTTGGCGGAACGACGCTTTCGCGTGATGGAAACGGAATTCGGAGGAGGGAGGCGGCTTCGGCCGGAGTCGGTGCGAGGGTCAGAAACGGGCTGAAAGTGACGATGGACTAGGCCGAGGCTACTGTTACAGAAAAAGAAGGAAAACCGAATTTTAATTGTTTTCCCAATTGATTTACTCAGGAAACAAGTTTCAATATTTAAAACTAGCAAACCAAATCCAAAAATTATGAAAATGTTTGGATAGGTTCTTGTTACCAACTAGTATTTAGTAAAATTATTTCTAGGATTTTATCAGCTTTTGTTTTTTCTTGAAAATTCATTGGTTGCTGCTTTTATTAGAGAAAAGTTTTAAATAATAGAAAAAACAGAGAAAACTAAAAAAGCATGATTTAATATTTTAAACATAAATAACAGAGAATGCAAATTTTTGGGCTGTTACACCACTCTTCGTGTGCGTGCGGTAATTGGCTTTCAACCTAGAATTATTTTAATTTTGTTTCTTTTGTGATTGTTGTATGTTACTTGCGGGTAATTGATTTGTACTCTATGCAGCATTCTCATGCAAGCAACGCATATCAGATCAAAATGCACACGCAGCGGTCAAACACATCGATCGGAGAGAAGATTGCTGCAATTTTTCGGCCATGGATTGATTTGACGGGAGGCAAGATTATGAACAACGTTACAGGAAGGAAATGAAGAACTCCGGTGCTCAGAATAACTAGCAGATGCAAATTAACTAGCCCATGCGATTGCAAATCTGGTCAGCTACTCAAGAGCGCCCTATCCTTCCTTCCTGGTCCTGCGCCGCGGCCGCGCCGGCACGTGGCCCCGCGCCAACGCCGCCCCGGCCGCCGGCCTCCGGGTGGATGAGCAGTTTGAACCTCCCGTCCTCCTTGCACGGCTGCAGCAGCTCCTGCGACGGCAGGCGCATCTCCCGCAACACGAGCCGGCCGGCCTCCCGGTGCGCCCGGAGGCTCAGCCACGGCCGCCCGCCCTTGCCAATCACCGATATCGGCGGCGGGAACGCCCGCCCGCTCCTCGTCCGCCTCAGCATCGTCACGTCTTGGTCGACGTCGCCGTCGTCGTCGAGGAGGTGCTGCCTCTTGCACGGCGGGGCCCGGCCGTCGACCGCGGCGACGTCGTCCATGGCGACGTCGTCTGGGTCGAAGCTCTCGGCCCCGGGCGCCTCGGTGAGGAGGTCGATGCGGTCGGGGGAGGGGAGGAGCGGTGGCGGGGGCCTTAATGGTGGTGCGGGTCGGGGCCGGGGGCTGGTCTCGGTGGGGGCTAAGTAGGGCGGGAGGTGGAGCGGTGGGGGGCGCCATGGGGAGGGAGGGACAGATGGACGGGCGTGCGTCGCTCGCGCTCGCGCGGGTGGTGGCTGTACGTGGTGCGTGGCAGCAGCCGAGCCGTGCGCACTGGCTATATATCTGTGTGTGACCACGAGAGTAGTGAGGAGAGTGGCGCCGAGCAGCCGAGAGCGAGTCCCTGGGGGTGGGATGGTGCACGGCGTTTGCGCTTGAGCGGGCGCATGCATGACACGAAATGCGAACGGCAAAGGCCTACTTGACCAAGAAACCAGGTAGTTTTTTTTTTCGAAACAGCCAGTACAACACATATACACCTCTACACACGCACATCATCACACACACGACACCTACGGAAGACTGGACGAGCAGAACTTGAAGAAATAACGGAGTCATCACCGGCGCCTCGCTTGCGACGGGTACGTCGCCTCGCACTGAAAGAAAATCCTACTAAATGAAACACGCAAGATCAAACCTAAAGTTTGAACACTAGTAGACTGGAGGTACAATCACCTCCACTAGCTACCCAAACTCAAACCGGGTAGTTTAGTTGGCCTCTCGCCATCTCCAGAAACAGTCTTTGCTGGATAATCTGATCCAGTTACCAACAGCAGTACGTACATATCCGGTCCGAACTTCCTTCGACGTGCTCCACGCTACAAAATGATGGATATCCCTCGCGCCCACTCGCTCACAGAACGACCAGCATCAGCGCCGACACCGCCGCGGCGCCAAGAACGGCGGCCTGGCAGCTGGTCGCATCGGCCGAGGCCGCGCTCACCGGCGCCGGCGCAGGAGCCGGTTCTTGGCGTAGCAGCAGGCCTATAACCCCATCGCCGGCGTAATGGAGGTAAGAAGAGAGCGCGGGGGGCGGACGGTCCAGGTCCGCCGGTTCGGAGACTGAGAGCACGGCGGCCGCGGCAACAACCACGCTCGAGTATCGTCCGTCCTGCATTAACGTAGTAACCGCTCACTAGTGAGATCTTCCTCTGATTCGCCGGGCCGGAGTCATGCGGTAGAAACCTACCGAATCGAGTTTAGTTTGATTTCTCGCAGAGGTTCTTTTGCTCGTGTGATCGTGTCAGTAAAATCTTCCATAATTGGGCCATTTTGTACACGGCATTGCATACGTGCCTTAACGGTAAGTACGTAGGAGTAAGCTGGGCCAGATCATCATAGTCAACGTATCGTAACAACAAAGTCCTTGGGCTTGGAGTTTATTAGCTGGTCCGAATTTCCCAATTGGGTTCAGGGTGCAGCACAATTCTGCACTATACTCTCTAGTTCTTGTCACCATTCAGCCCAAGCAGAGTCCTCAATTAATCTCGCAGAAGAGAAGCATCAGGGTTCAAAAGGCCATTTGCCATTTATACTTCTTCTCCTCTGCTTAATTCGTGAATGCCTAGGTGTTTGGCAACGAAAAGCTGGATTCGACAGAATACGACGAGAACGTGCGTGCGTAGTGGGAGGCAGTCGAAAACGAATGAGCAAGGATCGAAAAGTCGAAACGTACAATGGAGAGCACGTAGGAGTAAAAGACAGCGAACAATGGGTCAAGTTTTTAAAAATAAACAATGGGTCAAGTTGACGCACGGTGAGCTTCGAAAGCTTCCCTGTTATTGACTATGCTTTCGGCGGCCTACCTTAGCCGCTGCCTAATCATTTCGGGCTAGATTCAGTAACCTTCCACAAGCAACCGATCAGGACCTTGGTGATGACTCCTCTAAGAAAGGTCTTTATGATGGAACACGCGAAACACGAAGCCTTTGGTGTACAGTTGCAGATGAGACCATGTTAATGGTATCGTTTTTAGATCGTTATTGCGGCATGTCTGATTTGGGTTCTAAATAAGTAGGAGCTGCAGTTTTGCTGTCAAGCATTATGATGTATTTATGCTAATGCTTTAATTTGAAGAGTTTTTTTTTTATCTTACCTCTTAAACCTGTGGAGATCGTCGCAGATGGTTGACACTTACAACACATCAAGTCGTACTCAGTCAAAGGATGCCAATGTCAATGCTAGTGGACAATCATGAGTACCTGGAGTCGCAGATCCAAACTGGGGTAATTTCTAGCAGCTCAGACTCAACTTATGAATGCAATGATGCAGAATATGAACAATATGATGACTCAGCAGAATCAAACCGTCGCTAGCTTAGTCAATTTGTTGAATCAGAATAATCAAGCAGCAGTTGTTCTGCCGCCAGTTCAACAACATTCTAAGTTATCATAGTATATGAGAACTCATTCGCTTACGTTTTCTCATTCGTCAGAACCCTTGGAAGTAGAAGATTGACTTCGATTTGTTGAGAAAAGCTCGTCATTATCCAATGCAGTGATCGCGAGAAAGTTCTTTATGCCTCACATCAGTTGGAAGGTACAACCGCAGGAACTATACTGCAGCCCATGAGAATTCACGGGTTATTGCTTGGGAAGAGTTTTCAGCAGCTTTTCGTCGAGCTTATGTTCTAGATGGTATAGTGGAAATGAAGAAGAATGAATTTCATAATTTACAACAAGAAAACATGTCATTGAGTGAATATCTCAATAAGTTCACTTAACTTTCTCGCTATGCTCCAAAAGATGTTGCTATAGACAATGCACGTCAAAAGCAATTCAAGCGTGGACTAAATCCCAGTCTAAAGGTGCAAGCTATCAGAAATGATTATGTGGATTTTCAGCATATGGCTCATAAGGTCGTACTCATAGAAAATTATCATCGTGAGTTGGAAGAATCTCGCAAAAGAAAAACGATACAACATGGAGTTCATCAGAATTATCTACAAAGAGCCAGAACCAATGCACAAGAGCATGTTCGTTGTAATAATTCATCCGCTGTATTCAGAAGCCCTGCACCAATGTTTCATTAAGTAAACTCAAGAGTTCACAGTGTGAACAACCGTAACACTCATCAACCTCAGAAGACCAACAATCCAGCTGTAGGAGTTATTTGTTTCAAGTGCTATGAAACGGGTCACTATACCAACAGTTGTCCGCAAGAGCCAAGACTGACGCCAATTCTTTTCAATTTGGGAGCTAAACCAGCCAGGACTTCTTTGCTAGGAGTAGGAAGAGGGATGTCTCATGTTCTAAGTCAAGCCACCAGAACTCCATCAACTTCAACAAGAGGATGACTAAATCACATCACTGCAGAAAAAGCTCAATCAGTTTAGAACGTCGTTCTGGGTAGGTCTCTAGTTAGTTATGTGTCGGTTGTAGCTTTGTTTCACTCATAAGAGAAATTAGTTTGGAAGAGTGAGCAAGGTTGAGTTTGAACCTATTCTTTAGTCAGCCCGACTCTCGGGGATGAGATTCCTGCTAAGGAGGATAGATTTGTAACATCCCAAGTTTTGGAGTATATTTGCAACATTTAAAAATAAAATTAACCATTTAAATTTTCTTGGTTCAGTAAAAGCTTACTTTCAATTTTCAAAAATTAAAATAATCTAATGTGGTTAATCTAAACTTAATTAAACTAAAATTTGTTTTATTTGGGTTCCTTGAGTTCCACATAATTTTTGAATTTTTCTAGGATTTTTTGGAGTTTATTTGCTATTTTATTTTAGCTCGGTTTTATTTAAATCAATTTCAAAATTAAAAATCATTCTAACTTCTAGATTTTGCTTTCGGGTTGAAATCCTTTCTTTCAGCCTATTTCCTTTTTCTTTTCGCCGGCCCGCTTTTCTTTTTTTTTTCCTTTTCTCTTTCTTTTCCCCCACCAGCCCGCTTGATTCCTTCTTTTTCTCCCGCGCCAAGCCAGCACCAGCCACCTCCTTTTCCCTTTCCTCTCTTTCTCTGACCGTGGGCCATCCCTGTCAGCGCACCACGTTGGTGTCATCTTCTTCCCCACCAGGGTCTCTTTCTTGTGTCCAAGCCCGACACACCGCCTTGCCGTCGGCCTCCACACAATAACACCCTCCCCGGCCCGCCGTATAAAAGAGCAATGCTCACGTCAAAATCCTTGCCTCGACCTCCTCTCCCAAAGCCCCAAGCCGCCGGCCCGGGTTCATATTCATCTCACCGGATTTCACCTTTGAAGCCGCCGACCGCCGCAAGGACTCTTCCGCTTATTCCGCCGCCATTGAAGCTCCTCCGTCCTCATCATCTTCACCGTTGGATTCGTATGTCCAAATTCTACCCGGTGTTTCCATCCCCTTCGCCCGAGCATCACCGAGCCACTACCATCCTCGTCCTCCCCAAAGCCGGCCGCCACCTCCACCGTTGATCTCCTCGCTGGTGAGTTCCCTCGCCTATTCGAGCGCGTCATCTCGTGCCCCTCGTCCTCCTCCTCTGTTCCCCTCTGTTCTTGCTCCTTCCCTACCCCCGTAGCATGCCGCCACCACCCTCCTACTTCGTCGTCGGTCACCTCCATCTTGCCACCACTCTGATCACCCTCGGCCACCCCAAGGTGTCCTCTATGTTCCCTACGCTGTCATTGTAAGATCGAGCAGGCTGACTAGAGGGCGGGTGAATATGCGGTCTTTTAAAAATCTTTTGGCTAAAACCGAGTGTTATGCAGAATTGTAAATCAAATCGGTTTTGCACAATTAAGACCTAAATCAACTAGTCTTTAATAAGTGCACCAACAATATAAGTCTATTGACAATGATAGCAAACATACAAAGATATGTAAGCAATTTAATTATAGGAATGTAAATTACACAAAGTAAATCGCAAGAGAGCAAACCGTAATGACACAATGATGTTTTACCGTGGTGTTCAGAGACTTGCCGGTCTCCCCTAATCCACGTTGAGGTAAGCCCAAACCAATTGGACCGGCTCCACGAATTAAGCCAAACACCTCAAATCCACTTGGGGTTGCTCTTCCTTCACTCCGGAGATAGCGAGCACCAAACCACTCACAACACATCGGGCCTTCTCACAAGCTTCTTGAGAAGATCACCGAACACGACGCCTCCACGCTGTCTAGGTGTCGGCAAACACCAAGAGTAATAAGCTAAGCCCCTTCCTTGACTCTCACCACGTGCAACAAATGCAAAAGCTCAAATGGATAAGAAATCTAACTCTAGATGCAACACATGGAACTAGAGACCTCTCTCCTTGTTCACAAGGTGCAACACATGCACAATTGAGAGAAGAGACTCACACTAGCTCAAGAGAATGAAATGGAGTGCCAAAAATTATCTCTCAACCGGCCAAGGGGGTATTTATAGCCCCTACAACAAAAACTATGTCTCTCAATCGGTCAAGGGGGTATTTATAGCCCCTACCACAAAAACTAGCCGTTTGAAGACGAAACAGCCCAAAAACTAGCCGTTACAGCATTGGTGTGGTACTACCACAGTGCAAATCGCGGTACTACCTTTATGCGGTAGTACCTCTCTTATAAGGCCGGTAGTTTCGCAGCCCATTTTTCAGCACAGACGACACTTGGTAAAAAGATCATAACTTTTGACTCCAATATCGGAATTGAGTGATCTTGGACTTTATTGAAAGATTATTCAGATGGCTACACAACCCACCTGATTGCATGATCTCAAACACATTATATCAATACAGAAAGTATAAGAACTTTAGTGAGTCACAACCATGATCTAAGTCTAAGAAAATAGCAACAATCAATCTTAGACCATGTCAAGGGAATAGCATGAATCCCAATAATTTGCTAAACATATTTGCAAACTTAGATCATGCCACAAGGAGTAGGAACATGGACTTCAACCATTTGTAAAATACATTTGTAAAGTATAGTCACATGCTACAAGGATTAGACGCATGAGCCTCGACTATTTGCAAAACACATTCGCAAATAATAGCATTATACCACGGTGAGCTAGAGCAAGCGTGATTAAGCTATCAACACATGATGAGACTCAAGCTACTAGGCAAGACCCCTCTAAATAGTATGGCAATCTATACTAGCAATCCGTCTTCCAACCAAACACCAAGACCGGTAAAATATTAGGAACACATCCTTAATTAGCCCTAGCTAGTCATACCTTTGACTTGAGCATCTTCTTGAAGCTTGATGACATACATCTTTACTTCAAGTCCGGATCATTGTCTTGATATGCATCAACCAATGATGCATCCTGTACTTGTCCTTCATCAACACATGATGGGTCTCCTCTTGACTTAACGATCAACCCATGATCATCTCCTCTTCGACGTCTTGATATGTATCAACGCATGATATATCATCTTCTTGAGGCTTGACTTGATGACGATCAACTCATGATGCCATCCAAAGTCTTCATCACCTTGCAACATAACCTATTCATCCAACTCATGGAAAATGTTAGTCCCTCAATTATTAATATTAATTATCAAGATATACCTATATGAAATGCTTCTAAACAAGCTATTACTTTCAGGTGCGGTACTACCGCCGTTGATCATGCGGTAGTTCCGCTCTCCGGTAGTTCCGCAAAGACAACACTGGTACTACTGCACTTCCAAGAGAGCAAAAGGTGTCTATCTGGAAAATACGTACCGCACGAAGAATCAAAACTTCTGGTGTGCGGTAGTTCCGCTCAAACAACAGCGGTGCTACCGCTCTTCCAAAAGAGCAACAAATGCCTCTCTGGAAAACACGTACCGCCACCTAGGTTTGGTACAACCGGTGCGCGGTAGTTCCGCTCAAGCAACTATGGTACTACTGTTATGCGGTAGTTCCGCCAAGATAACTCCGGTACAACCGCTTCATAAGAGCGACTGGACCAACTCACCTGATCAGACTGGCCACGTGGACCGCTCAGATTTGTTTGAACGTTCAGACCACGTCTTTTGACCATACGATCGTTGATACATTCAGACGGTCCAAACGTTCACCAGTAGTTCCGCCAAAGGATTTGCGGTCATACCGCTACGCAGTAGTTCCACCACATAAACTCTGGTACTACTGCACATCGGTAGTACCGCTCACCAAATACAGTCATACCAATTTTCACTGAATTTTTTCAGAAGCTTTTTGAAATACAATGCATGACTCCTTTTTCTTGAGCCATGTCGATCTTTTATCACCTTTACATTTTCTTTTCATGTAATCATTCAAACTCTGGGACTAAGCTTCTAAAACATCTTAGCACACACATTAGTCCTATAACACAATTGCAAATAATTGAATATAAAGCAATATGAGTATATATGAACTACACAAGTTTTATATACTCAAAAGATATGTTTCAAAGTAGAGAACCCTAATATATGTGGATAAAAGGATATGGATCAATACTAATAAAACCACAAGACATAGTGAACTCCCCCTAAATGTGTGCATACACGAATGTGTAATAAGAACATATGTAAGTTAAACTTTTAGTGGAGTTCAACCTATATTTTGGATCTAAGAAATGCAACAAGATATAAGAATATGATGTTGAATGCATACCTCCATGATTTTTATATTTTTATCCAATTGAGACTAAATAATAGGTATAACAATAGAAGTGTTAGTTTCACAAATAGATTTATCATTAATCACTAAAATACTCTATTAACTTATAATGGCGGGTCTAGATTCTTCAGACTTCCAGCAAGGTAAGGATCATTTGAACTTTATTTTGCATCATATTGATCCTAGTTTTAATAAGTTAGTGTTTGAAATGCAATGATATTGTTTGCATGCTATTTTTGTATATCGATATGTTATGAGTAGTTAGTTATGTCCTACACTTTCTAGTTATCCTTGATAATTCCATTATATATATGCTTAAATTAGATATTTGTGAAGTTATGTATATATTATATGTTGAGTGCTTAGCCATTGCAAGTCTAGTAGATGCTTTAGATCAGTTGATGAGTTTAGCTCGTCAATTGTGGGGAACACATAATAATTCTTATCTACATTTTTGTCTAGATCTTTGTATCTAGTTCTCGAGTTAAAAACTTTGTTATTTCAAAAGGTTTTTGGTCTGGACAAGTGGTTGTTAGTGTGGGTGCTGTTATATACGAGACTCGAGTATGTGGTTGTCTTGTTCGGACCATTAAGGACCGAACTTTGAGCTGTCGATTCCAAGCACCATTCGTACTTCCACACGCGGGTTGGGAGTCGTTTGGTCAAGTAGGGGGGTTATTAGGTTTAGTCCCAGGTGATGTGAGGACATTTGTGTTCGATCATTTGTTCGTAGGACCCGATGTAATTTTCTATAGAGATTATCTATTCATAAGGTGATCAAAATTTATTAAGTATAAGTTACATGTTTTATCCATTGGATCAATACCCAATCATATAACATATCAATCTCTACACAAATGCAATGGTCATAGCAATTGACTTAAACTTAACAAAATTTTAGACGACTTAGAAATACCAAATCCATTTTTTATAATGTGCATGGGAGCACTGTTTTTCTTTATTTACATTGCATCAGCATATCCAACACATCTTGCGAGCCCGTTTAGCAAGCGTTGTCCATAGCTTGTACTAAGTATGGGGTTCATCTCATAAGGGGGACTTATCTCAATAGGATCTTCTTGCTGAAAAATATTTAATCTCGATCTACCCAGCTGGCATACCTAAAGAAGTGTGCTATTATCCAGAGGCTTACAAGTATGATCATGTCGTGTGGGTAAAGTAATACACCTCTGCAGAGTTATTAACCTATTCGAATAGTCATGTCCACGGTTACGGACATCACTTGGTTTCAAATGACACCATTAGTAGACTCTAATTAAAAGTTGATATGGTTACAACTCGGTATCGACATGAATGGGATATTCATACATGTTAGTTTATCAAAGTGGGCTGCCACTTTGATTGATTGATCTATACAATTATTTAGGTCTTGTGTACTTCTTTTATTAAACAAATTGTTTACAAAATGGCAAATGAAAACTAGTATATGTAGGATGAAAATTATTGTGTTTTTTGCAAAACTAAGCCACTAATGCCATTCTTTGATATCCTCTATGCATAAATACTTTTAATTTGTATAAGACTTATAAGTACAATTGTACTCAACCCGGCTCTGCAAATTCAGGTGAGAAAAACTTCGCCCCCGATGAGCTCGTTAGCACCGATTTAGGCGACGCTGACGAGTAGTGTTGTTCTTTAACTCCCAGTCGGTTGCCTTGGGTTATGGAGCACACTTGCTAGACCTTTTGGTATATTTATATTGCTTCCGCTGCTACTCAATGTTCAGAATTGAATTTGGCCAGTCGGTCGCTTGTAAATTGTAATAGTTGTAGGCTTAACTACTATGTTGTATGTCTTTTGGATTATCAATGTATGAATGTTGTATAGATGTGATTGACATTGAATGAGGGTATGTGTGTGTTGATTGTTGATATTGGGAGCCAACACATTCACATACACGCAGTTTTTGAATTCCCTTTTAACTCATTAGGTGTGGACTTGGACTGTTTGGAGAATCGTTCATCATGTAGTGCTTGCAGAGGAGCAGTACACATGATCATCAGAGCTTTAGTTCAGTCAGGCCTTCTCACTTAGATGGAGTTAAGATGGAATTCATTCACCTGAGGCCCAGAGTTATTTTCATAAGACCGAAAGGCATCGATCTTACGAAAATAACCCGAGGTTCCTCACACTTTTCCTCCGAGCACCGTCAGACCACCGAAGCCGCCACGAGCTCGTAGCGCTGCTCCGTCGCCCTCGTCGAGCCACCACTACCCAAATCTCCCTCTCCACCTCGGCAACCCATTTTGCATCTTGGCCGAAGCTGCCTCGCCGTTGGTTGCCATCACCGCCGCTTGCTCGAGCTTCGCCGTTCGTTCCTCTATTCCTCTCTTTCTTCCTCTTCCAGTTAACGTGGCTAGCCACCTCAGCCACCACCTCCACGTTGCCTCCCACATGTGGTCCAATCAGCAGCCCGCATGTCACCTCTATGCACCTAGTCCACCATGCACCCGAGCCACTCCGTGGGCTTGGTCCATTGACCAAGGGCCCCACCCGTCAGCCTCTCAATCTTTTTTCTGGATTTTCTTTAATTCAGAAATTTAGAAAAATCTTGTGGGACCCACCTGTCAGTTCTTTTTTTTCCTTTTTCTTTTCAGCTGAAGGACTTTTCCCTAAATATTCTTTTCTCTCTCTTTTTCCTTTTCGGCAAATCTTCCGAGAGTCTGTTCTCCTCCGTCCGAACTTTGATTCAGTCTGTTCAAATTCCTAAATTCATGAAAAATTGATCTCTTTCTTTTAGAGTTGGTTTTATTGTTTTTGGATTTCATTTGATTTTCTTTTGGATTTATTTGTGCTCGTCTTTTGTTTTCTCTCTCATTAGACAATCTGTTTTAAGGAGCAGTAGCAGAAGCAAGCTTTGAAGATCCAAGTGTGGTAATTGAACAAAGCTAAGGCAATTTGTAGTCCTTTGATCATTTGAACCTATGATTTTAAAATTATATTATTTTATATCAAATTGCATACTATCTTTACAACAACTACTTTTGGAAATAGTTAGTCACCTATTTGTCACTACGCCTTCATTGATTATTTGAATATCATGAACCATTTGTCACTACAGGATTGTCAATATTAGTTGGACATATTTGTATCATCAACATGGGTTGTCGTTGAGATGCTTAGTCATACTTAGTTATGATGGGTTCATTATCACATGTTCAGTAATGTTAAATTTGACTTAATAATATATGGAATTAGGGTGCGATGCCACTGTTGTGGAACTGTGGTGTAATGCCATTATTGTACAATTTGTGGTGCGATGCCGCTATTGTAAAGTTTTGTACCATGAAAGGGATTTTCATTGGTTTGGGTGAACAAAATGATTTATGCTTAAGCGAGTGATCGTGCAGTAAAGGGGTACGTGAGACACATTATTTTGGGATGAGGTAATCTCACCTGAGTAACTTGTTAAGAACTTATTCTTGTGCGCCATTGAACTGGGTCATATCATACAACCACTTGTCCAGTGTGGGACGGACCTGGCTAATTAATTAGCAATATCTTAGCTTAATTCTATCTTTGGAAGCGTGAGTTCCAAGATGGATACTCATAATGGCACAAGGGGGCCTGTCTGGTTGTGATGACATTCAATGTTGAAACCTTAGTGAGCATAATTGGGTTGAGAATGAGCTTTGTAAAGGGCTTGTGATAATCATTTAGTCGCACATCTACAAAAGTGTGTGATCGGATATTATAAGTTGATTTATCTCTTATAGGTGAAGTTGTACAACCTCTGCAGAGTTATAACTTTTTAAATAGCCGTACCCGCGGTCATGGATATGCTCGGGGATTTCACATGAGAGATAGAGTTTTTCTTTATAAAAATGTATCAGTAGGTGGATGGGAGATTCACTCGGTGAATGTGATGTTCACGTAGTGGATGAGATATTGACTTGGGGGTTTGGTTGGAAAGTGAGTGGGAGGTTCACTGGTTGTTTCAAAGTAATTGTTTATTTATTTATTATTCTGTCCAATTACACTTTTCAATCTATTTACTGTATTTACCGTCAATATTGCATTCTGCAAAAGAACCAGACAACTATCCCTTTGTTCAAGCCTTGCATGAATATTAATTGCATATTGTTTCCCTACGACTTGTTGAGTACTTTATGTACTCACAGCTTTAAACATTACTGCTCAGTTGAAGAGTATCAAGCTGCTCAAGCGTTCTATGAAGAGGAGTTTTATGAAGACTTTGCGAAATAGAATGCATTCTCCACTCGAATACATGTGGGCATGTTGATTGGCCTTTCTAAGCTTTCCTGTTCCACTGCAAGAGTTTATTTGTTTCTTTATCCTCGCATGGTAGGTTAAGTAAACGTTAACCATGAAGTCCAATTATTAATACTATTTGCTATTTTGCTATTTTTTTAGTTAAATCGATAAATAGATGGTATTTCATCGATGTTTCCTATGTGAGCTAGCTACCGATCTGGGACTAGTTTAGAATACACTGAGAGTTTTGGATGTGTAAGTCCGGGTCCCGACATGGACGAATCACCCAGCACAGCCCCAAAGACATTAGCCAAAACCAGAAAACCTCCTAGATTTCATAGCATCAGAAGCACCAGTCATTGCTGAATCACAAAAATGTCCACAATAAGATTTCTGGAATGTTGAAAATATAGATAATATTTTAATTACAGATTTTATTATGAGGTAAAGATTACATAAAACTAGATATGCATAAAACAATACTAACAACAAGCAACTCATTGCACTTCTAAACATACACAATAATATGATTATAACATAATAGTTTGGTCACACAACCAACTTACAGTCAGTCTTGATGAAGAACAGGAAGCAGCGCATACTCAAAACCAGTGGCGGATCTAGAATGAAAATGATCGGGGGTCACCACTCCCAATACATATCACAGATGTTTAATTATCAAGCAATATTGGGCTAGGTTGTGGTTTGGGGTGTCTCCTCATATTAAGCTAGGGGTGTCCACACTATATATACATGATTATATCTAAAGAAAATTGATTTTTGGACCTGGTGTCCTGTGCACCCTGCTAGCTTACTGTAGATCTGCCCCTGCTCAAAACTGTGCAGAACGTAGATAAAGCAATGAAGCGAGCGGTCGCGCAGATGCGCTACCCAGAAACCTTATTGCCGCCCCGTGCAGGTGAACTCTTTGACAATGGCTCGAAGATACCCGCTCACTCTCTTTCCTAGTGCACACTGAGGAGAAGGGATGACTTAGTTTGACAACACAACTCTCCAGCACAATAGAATAGAGAGGAAGAAGAAGAACATGAAAGTGAATCGATTGTTCTCAAGTCTAGACGTTTCCAGATCTTTTTAAGATCGAAACAATTACTCTCTAGTAACTACATAATAAAGCACATATTAAACCACTAGTAACTGTTAATTCAAAACCAATTAATGGTAACTAAGCAGTGTTTATCAGTTCGTGATTACACAGTAGTGTATAGCTTTGAACAGTGTATTTCGATCATATTATTTCAACCACATTGGTCTATGGAGCCGACCACTGTGTTTCGACCACTTTATTTCAACCATAGTGTTTTGACTACGTTATTTCGACCACACTAGTCTATAGATTCGACCACTGTTTTTCGATCACTGTGTTTCGACCACTTTATTTTGATCACTTTATTTTTCAACCACAGTGTTTCGACCACTTTATATCGACCACACTGGTTTATGGCTTCGACTACATTATTTCGACCAATATAAAAGGAGAGGGAGAAATACATGGTTAGCAAAAGAAAGGTAGACTAAGTTCACAACACGTTCACGGTCGTGTGTTGCAGGTCACAAGTCACGCGATTGCCATGAGAAAATACACGTGCGTGTGTGTGACTTTAGCTATAGTTCTTATGCCACCCCCATGCTATGTGTCATATGTTTCAAAGGGTGGCAAGGACTCCACCTTATGAACTGCTCTCCATCACTTGGCTAGACAGTATGAGACTAAACTATGCATGCTTTGGAATTTAAGGAATGAATGGACATTTACACTTATAGGCCCAATTCTAACATCCACACATATATATGGTGAACCCGGGTATATTTTGTTCTAGATCAGCCACCGCATGCTTATGTGCTTCACTTGTCTTGCCCTGTCAAGATCCTATCACCACTTTCATTGTTGTTCCTTATGGGCTAGTTCCCTGCCAAGCAGCAATCCAGCACAAACCAAGACTATTTTTTTCCTTCAATAAAAACATATGATTCCTGCGGTGATTATCAATAAAAACATATGATTCCTGCAATGTCATAATCTTTTCCTCATCAGGAACCACCTTTTGGTATGGTGATGTAGTTGTGGGTATATGACTCCATCCAGCAGAGCATAAATCCTGTTACCCACCTTTACGCACACACGAATGTGCTTCGGTGGAAAATTTGTGAGGTTCACGGAATTATCCCCGACCTTTGTCTGTTTAGATGTGTGCTAAGGAGACGAACTCATGTGTATGTGTGGTGTACGTGCGTGGTGGTATATGTGCATGTGCACATAAACTACTCTAAAAATGTGAAAGTTTGGTGCTCTAGAGACAGGGCCAGCACGCTTTGCTGCACCAGCGAAGCTTTGTGCAGGCCAGAGTGGGCCATGGCCCCCTCCAACACTTGGCTAAACCCTAAAGAAATTAGAATGGCATTGTCTACTTCTTTACAATCATCTTAAGAGTGACCCACTCTATAATTTGCTTGATGCTCCGGCGTTGCTGACATGAGCATGTCTACAAGCGGAGACACGCAGCCTCCTGGTAAGAGAATGTCACATAAAAACTCAAATAATATAGCGAAGTCAGCCCCCACAGCACAGATTGCTTGTTTCCATAATTGGAAGAAATGCAAGGCACTTCCCCATTTAGTAACTAGGAGCATTACTTTATTTCCATCTTGAGAAATTTGTGCATCTAGAAGATCGCTGTAGAGGAGGATCCTTTCGACGTATCATCGAGGGTACAAGATAGAATATCCACAGACCGTATATTGGGACGAATTGAATAGTCTTATGCTTGGGCTGCTGAAATTTGTAGGTCTCGTGAGTCGTGACAAGGAATTACTAACACGATGCAAAATCAACACGAATTAGCCAAGCGCAAAACGCGCCGAGAGATACACGAACCGTTTGCTTGAAAAGGTTGGGTGATTATCTCGAGAGGAATCTGTTCCGTTCCTTAAACCTTTCTAAGAAACAACACGAGCTTACCTCTCTTACAACAACCGACCGATCCTCTCATCGAATTATGGGTGGTTGAGAGCGAGTTCACACTGAGATACATGAACCGTTTGCTTGAAAAGGCTGGGTGATTAGGTCGAGAGGAATCTGTTCCATTCCTAAACCTTTCTAAGAAACAACACGAGCTTAATTACCTCTCGTACAACGACTGACCGATCCTCTCATCGAATCATGGTTGGTCAAGAGCGAGTTCACACGCCGTCGAACGCAGCGGCGGTTACCACTAATCAATCATCTTTCCGCAACTGCACGGCCAGAACGCCCAGTGAGTGTAACGTACTACCAATATATCACCGTCTCACTCCTGTAAAACCAATCGAATCGAGCTTGTTAGTGACGCGCGCGGCGCCACACTTTTCACGTCGAAGTCGTGTGTTCTCTTCGATTTCTGCAGGCACAGAGCGCGTAGCGTAGCCTTTTGGAGGTTTTTTTCCCCTCTTTCCACACTGTTTCTTTCACGTAAAAATAGCATATATAGACTCATCCGGAGCCAATTTGAAAAAATGGCACCGTAAATATGCTAACAGGCGATATGTGTTTACAGATTAAATTTTTTCAGATAAAAACAGATGAATGCTATACGGCTTGAGAAGGTGTTTACCTCACACACACCGTGCACAAGCAACCTCTGAAATGGATCCTGGGCATTTATTCGTTTTGTCCAAAAAAAAAAAATCTTTGTCCAAACATGTTTCGCAACGTTCCTACGTAGTGACAAATTAGCATCCTACCTATATCATTTTTCCTACCTATATCATTTTTATTAATGTTAATTAAATTAAATTTCAATAGAGTAACATAAACGTTGCTTGATCAAGATTTGATTAGTGTTTAGACAGTTCTTAACATGGGTTCTACTGCTTACTAAAGAATCTTTGGAGTCAAGAGAGCCGGAGGAAGAAAAATCTTTGGAGCTAACAGTGTAAATAGTATTATAAACAGTGCAAATAGTGTTGTGAACAGACAAAGAGCGCAAAAGTCGTTGTGCTCATATCCAGAATAGTGCAGGGTGCCGTGCAGCGGGCATGTGCCTATTTGTTTTAGATAAGATTAGATTTGCTATTTTAACACAAAACCCTCGGGTATAAATGGAGCAAAAATTGAGACGCGAATTTGCAGGCCACGTCGCCCCGAATTCCCTCCCCCGTCCGATCTTGCGCCTCCCTTCTTCTCAGACGCACGATTTTTTTTTGCTTTGCGTGCCATTTCCTTCTCCCATCGCATTTATTGCTCCCTGCGGCCCCACGCTCTGCTGCTGCGCGATCGAGCTGGTCGCTCCACGCGCGGAGCTTTCCACCCGCGTGTGCCACGCAGGCGTGGCTCACGGGTCACGGCGTCTCGCGCGTTTGTACGCGCGCAGGCCCACTAGTAGTATTAAAAGAGCCAAAACTCGTCATGCATGTACGATCGATCGATGGAGCGTTTCGTGGAATTAAGTCAACAGTAAGCCTCATTACAGTCCGCAGCAGGATGAGTTCCAGTAAGTAAGTGCGTGTTACATGTGGCCGAGCACAAGGGCAGAACGTACTGACAGTCGATGTGTGCCTCTATTGCGTCTCCACCGCTCGGTAGCGAAAAAATCATGTCAGCAAACAGTGCTGCTACAGCATCAGTGAGTAGTGAAATGGTGTTGATGAATAGTGCATGGTATCGGTGAATAGTACCAGCTACCATGCAAAAAAAATCACTATTTTCACGTGGTTTTTGTGGCTGTCGTGAGGTGGAAACACGGTAAGAGACACGTATCGTCTATCAGCATATTTACAGTTATATTTTTATAATTCACTTGTGTAGAAACTATTTTTCCTATTTTATCCCTTAAAAGTGTCATTTCAGCGTATAACTCCCGATGCTCCGGCAGTTTCGTCGCATCTCGCTGTCACCTGGACCTGGACGGCTGGACCGACCGACCGACCATACGCCCCTACGTGCCAAGGTGACTCATCGCCAACCGCGAACAAGCGCGCACGCGGGTGGCAAGTTGGTACGACTGCCGTGCAACTTGCGGACGTGAATCAGCTCTTCTGCAGGTAGGTTAGATGATGAAAATCCGTCACTATAGATGGGAAAAATTACGGGAGCGGCTTTTTAAAAAAAAAATTATGATCAGGTCCGTTCTTGATCTGAACTGTGAGTTACCGGGCGACCACGTTGCCCACGCGCGGTATGGGGGGAGGATGGTCAAAATCAACTAGTATTAATAACTTTAATCATTTTAGTCTCAAAATAGAGCGTAAATCAGGAGAAAAAAACGCAGCTGCAGACAACTTCTCCAAACTCCTCAATAAAGCAACCAAGCCGAGCAGGCCAGGCGGCGCATCAACATTTTTTTGTTTGTTTTGAACAAAAGCGCATCAACAACTTTCACAATGGATATCCCACTCAAAACCTAAAAAAAAAATCAAAAATCCTTATATCTCCCTGTCAGATATGAATGATCTCCTCCAATAATCTCCCCAGACAAATCTTTTTTCTGAATTCAAAGAAGTGGCATTTTGCCCTTTTCTCCAACTCTGCAAGCTTTGAACATTCAGCGCTTAAAGAATCAGCCTGCCCTCGCACGCGCAGCGCCTCGGCTGCACAGTATAAATAGGCCCCCTCGCCCTCTGCTTCTACACATCCTTGTCTACTTGTTCTTGCCATCACCTCTGTGCCTAAGTGAGAGCAATGGGGGTTCTCGGAAGGGTTGCTTGGGCATGGCTGGTGCTGCTGTTGCAGATCGCCGGGGCGTCGCATGTCGTCCACCGGGACCTCGAGACGGAGGCGGCGGCTGTGGAGACCGTGCCGCCCTCCATCGTCGATTCCGAGTTGCGGACTGGGTACCACTTCCAACCCCAAAGAACTGGATCAATGGTAATGTCAGCTAATCCGACTCTCTTGTTCGAGCTGGAATTAATGCAGCTTGTAGGCAGACACCGCTATATATGGCCAAAGAAGGGACAGTATTCTGTTCTTGAGACACGGTCTCACAAACCATGCATGTATGATGTCCAGACAATTTTGAGCATGATACAGAGAAAATCACCTGAAATTAATGGCTAAACTTGTCCACTCCAAGTTATAGGCTTATAGCTACGCTTGAGTATACTGACATGACTGGCTGCTCAAATATTTGGGTATAGTAGAAACTACGAGCTGTATGTCAACTTTGTGTCCATGCTTTTTTGACCGAGAGGCCAAATTGTGTTCATGTTAGAACAAGCATGCTTTAGGAGTAGCCCACAGTTAACTGATGAAGTTTCAGGGCTCTTTCTTAAAGCTCGAACTTTCCTGTGTCCAGTGATTCTTGCACAATGATTCTTGCAAAGGTTTAATTAGTTCTAACTCGTGATTTTCTTACCATTTTGGTGGGCTGCTCTGCTCTCTGATTGCTGCGGCGGCGAAATTAACATTGGAACGCCACGCCAGATCCGAACGGTACGTCGTTTTCCCGCGCTCTTTAATATCCTGTCACGCATCACTGTCCTATGATGACTTCATCTGCTAGATCCGTGTGCGCTGCGGCTTGCAAATCCGTTGAACAGCGACGCCTTTTGTGAGGATTAAAGCACATTTAGCATGCGAATGGCTGACACATTCGCACTCCACATGCACGGGTACCTGTCGACCGTAGGCTGGCTAGCTCTTACCATGGCATCTAGATTCTAGATTAAAAAAAAATAACTTCCTCTATAAAAAAACCATTAGTTTTTTTTAACGAGGGCACAAGAGCTGCCCTGATTTAATTAAGGAATAATTAATTATTTACCACTGCAAAGATGTGGATTTCAGAATTTGCTATTCCATATGCGAATGACATCCGAGTCCCAGGGCTACATATCATAGACATATCGGTGACAAATCCTGAATTGCATATATTTGGTAGTAGCAAATAATCAGATCTCCCTTTAATTAAAGGAAAGGGGGAGAGTTTGGATTAGGGGCTGTTGTAAGATAGGTAAGAGTGCCACGCAGCGGCTCTGAAAAGAGTCAATTAATTAATTATGGTATTATAGAACTAAGCGGTAACTCTGTCAGATTCTTGGCTCCCACGAGGGCCCAAATTCCGGCCTCCTCTTTTATGCGGGCAATCAAGGACTCCGGACGTGTATTTTGTTCCTTCCAGATTTTCCATGTGACCAACATTAGAAGCGTCGCCACTGCTTTCTGTGGATTCCAGGCATGTGGATAGCCGATTCCCACCAAAGTCGGGTCGAGAATTCCTCAATTTACCGGATTCAAGGAACCGCAAGTTGTCCATTAGTTTTAAAGTAGTAGCAGTAGTATCTACATAGTACCGTATCGATTTGGTGTTCTAATCATTAGTGGTAGAAATAAGTTGCAGCCTAAAACACGCGAGTAATTGAACCGTAAAAGCAATTTGTAATTCAATTGTTGACTCAACTGAGACACTGAAATATTTTGATTTGGTGAAACTGAATGCGTGCAGCGCCGATGTACTACAAGGGATGGTACCATCTCTTCTACCAGTACAACCCCAAGGGCGCCGTGTGGGGGAACATCGTGTGGGCGCACTCGGTGTCGCGCGACCTCATCAACTGGGTGGCGCTGGAGCCGGCGATCGAGCCCAGCATCAAGTCCGACAAGTACGGGTGCTGGTCAGGCTCGGCAACGATAATGCCCGACGGCACGCCGGCGATCATGTACACCGGCGTCAACCGCCCCGACGTCAACTACCAGGTCCAGAACGTGGCATTCCCCAGGAACATGTCCGACCCGCTGCTCCGGGAGTGGGACAAGCCTGGGCACAACCCTGTCATCGTGCCCGAGAGCGGCATCAACGCGACGCAGTTCCGGGACCCGACCACCGCGTGGCGCGCCGACGGCCACTGGCGGCTGCTCGTCGGCAGCGTCACCGGGGGGTCCCGCGGGGTGGCGTACGTGTACCGGAGCCGCGACTTCAAGAGGTGGACGCGGGTGAGGCGGCCGCTGCACTCGGCGCCCACGGGCATGTGGGAGTGCCCGGACTTCTACCCGGTCACGGCGGACGGCCGGCAACACGGGCTCGACACGTCGGTGACGGCCGGCGGCAAGCGGTACTCAAGTACGTGCTCAAGAACAGCCTCGACCTGCGCCGGTACGACTACTACACCGTCGGCGCGTACGACCGGAAGGCCGAGCGGTTCGTGCCGGACGACCCCGCCGGCGACGAGCACCACCTGCGGTACGACTACGGCAACTTCTACGCGTCCAAGACGTTCTACGACCCGGCGAAGCGGCGCCGGATCCTGTGGGGCTGGGCCAACGAGTCCGACACCGCCGCCGACGACGTGGCCAAGGGGTGGGCTGGAATTCAGGTAGCTAGCTACGTGCATGCATGCATGCCTAGTTGACTAGCCGTCCATCATGCTGTCATCTTCAGAGATTGTCCGTATCACCGTATGCTCATGTTCTTTAATTCAAATCACAAGATTTTGGAAAGCATTTTGTGCGTAATCTTGTACGATGATCTAAATTAACTTGAGTATGTGTGTGATATTGTTAGGCGATTCCGAGGAAGGTCTGGCTCGACCCTAGTGGGAAGCAGTTGGTGCAGTGGCCGATCGAGGAGGTGGAGGCGCTGAGAGGGAAGAAGCCGGTCAGTCTCAAGGACAAGGTGGTCAAGCCAGGGGAGCATGTTGAGGTCACTGGGCTACAAACTGCACAGGTTAGTGTGCTTAACACTAATTTTTCCACACAGTTCATCTTCATCTGTATGCAACGAAGGTAACATTTTAATGACCGAAAAGTAAGAGCATTATTGCCATCAGTGCCGGCCTGCGCAACAAATTGCTCCCCTGATCTGTGAATGGCAGTATGCATGCTATCCTGGGCTCCTGGCCCCCTAAATTATCCGGCAGCTCTGAAGTTGTGTCCAGTGTGCAGTCTCCACTCCCTACCTCTTGTGCTACTGCTGTGTCGCTTTCTATTTGTGCTTTCTCCTCCACAGATTTCACTACCATCGACCTCCTGCACTTTAACCTCAACTCGTCGTCATCCGCACATTGCATGCATGCAACGCATACTTTCCAACTTGATTAATGCTACCTAGGTCTGCTAATGCAAGATATTTAATCAATAGACCCTCGCTTTACCTAAGCGTGTGGTGATGAGTTGAGAACCAATTAACTAACCTCTCGTCACTTCCGCAGGCTGACGTCGAGGTGAGCTTCGAGGTGCCGAGCATGGAGGGGGCGGAGGCGATCGACCCGGCGCTCGCCTACGACGCCGAGAAGCTGTGCAGCGTGCGGGGCGCGGACGTGAAGGGCGGCGTGGGCCCCTTCGGCCTGTGGGTGTTGGCCTCCGCCAAACTGGAGGAGAAAACCGCGGTGTTCTTCAGGGTGTTCAGGGCCGCGCGCAGCAGCAAGCCCGTGGTGCTCATGTGCACCGACCCCACCAAGTACGTGCGTGCGACTAATGGCATCGTCTCTCCCTTATGATAATCTCACGCATATGTGGTGTAGCCACTGAGGTACACGCATTAGCTACCGTTTGTTTAGGTTCGAGCAACGCAAAGAAGATCGCACTCGCACGAACGTCAAAGCACATGTGGTAGCCATGAATCTTTTCGTGTATCTGTACATGAACTTTGGTTTCTTTTCCGTCACAGGTCGTCTCGCAACCCAAATTTGTACCAACCGACCTTCGCAGGTTTTGTTGATACGGACATCACAGATGGGAAGATATCTCTGAGAAGCCTGGTATGCTACCATGCATTCAACAACTTCTCATACTGTACAAGTTCACAAATTCTTATTTCATAAATTTATTTTTGCATATTTTCTCTCTCTCTCTAGATCGATCGCTCGGTTGTTGAGAGCTTTGGCGCCGGGGCAAGACCTGCATCCTCTCAAGAGTCTACCCGTCGCTCGCCATAGGCAAAAACGCTCACCTTTATGTGTTCAACAATGGGAAGGCGGATATCAAGGTGTCGCAGCTCACAGCATGGGAGATGAAGAAGCCACTCATGAACGGTGCCTAAAATCTAAGGAGGGGCTTCCTATGTGTTTGCCTTACATTCGGCGCGTTTTTTCTTGAAATGCTCCACGTTTCTGACGTAAAATTGTTTGTCCCTGGTCAATCATGCCCTAGCTTGTACAATGGTTTCAGTTGCACGTTGTGTGAGTGTACTAAAGGGGTCAATTTGAATGCATCTAGGAATAATAAATTAAGATTCATACGTGTTCTGGGTGGGCAATGGTGATAATATACGAATTGATCTCGATCAGTACTAGTTGCTGATTAGTGATGGGTGCTATCATGCGCGTGACTAAAATAGTCCTATTCATCCCGACACGGTACCGAAACTCTACTTACTGACGTGTACATGGCCCCACCCACCACCGCCGCGCAAAGTTTTTTATCTCTACTATAAAAGCACCAGTACCAAATTTCCCTACAGCTACACCAACCACTCACCCACGCAGTCAAGAGTTCTCCTATATGCACAAAAAAAATGCACCCAGAAAAAACACACCTTTCAAACTAACGTCCCAGATCAACTCTAGCCTCTCCTTCCTCTTACTCACTCAAATCCAACGGTCCAGGTTCTTTGGATCAAACCTCATCACTCATCCCGCGCGCGACTCTCCCTCTCCCCGACGCCTCGACTCCTCCTCTCCCCGACGCCTCGACTCCTCCTCCGTCTCTCCCCCACGCACGATCTCCAGGGCGTCTCCAGGGCGCCGCCCACCAGGCCGCCGCCGCGCCGCCAGCCGTCGCCTCAAAGCGCGCCGCTGCCGAGCCGCCGCCGCCGCCGTGCCGCCGCCCGAGCCGCCGCCGCCGTGCCGTCGCCTCAAAGGCGCCGCCGTTGCCGAACCGCCGCCTGAGCGCCGCCGCCTCAAGGCGCGCCGCGCCGCCGGCGCCCCGCCGCCATGAGCCGCCGCCTCAAGGGCACCGCCGCCCACCGAGCTCTCCCGACCTAGCCTCATCTCGACAACCTCGACGCCGCCAAAAGTACGAGCCCAATGCCGACTCATCGAGAATGCGTGCGCATGCGTATACTCTTGCTATTGTATCACATTCGCGTTGCCTTGTCTCGGTCGAATGTGCGATTGAACTAGTGGTTACAGTTGCTCACGGTTACAGTTGCGATTGATGATCTGCTTAATGTGTGGCCTAGCCAGATGGTTGCTTGTCTCTATGCTCACTAAAAGTATATTAATGCATAATTAACTAGGCGCAAACCTTCTCAACAGATAACGTTTTGGTGTTAAATGGTTTGGAGGTAGTAATTGAAGTCGGTATCTATTGCCAGAGCATCACAAATCCCTGTATTTTGTGTATGGACTTAGTGCAATTGACCCAATTCCATTGGTATCTCAGCTGGACCATGTGCAGATGAGAAGTTTTGATTAACGTTGTCCGTGTTAGTGTGCATGTTTGTATAGGCATTCTTTTAAGCTGTGCAAATGGATTTCCCCTTTCGATTACATGGCTCATTGTTCTGGATGTCCCCAATATATCATGGTTGTATAACCTAACAATTAATGATTGGATGTTTAGAGGAAGCTTCCATCGATGCATATTTCCTCGTGCTTGGCATCTTGGTTGCTCAAATTACTACTATGTGTCTAAACAAGTGGTGTTTTTCACTCTTATGAAACCTTGACCACTGATTTTTGCAGTAATATGTTAGCAAAAAATCATTATATGTCATTGTGGATACACCAGGCCGCCGCCGCCCACTTGGCCGCTCGCCACCAGCGGCGCCTTTTAATCGAGTCGAAAATGCATCTTCGCATCTATATGCTCAGATTTATTATGCAAACATCTAAACAGAAATTGCTGATTGGGTAATTTAGGTATCACAGTAGGTCCGTAGCTACTGCCTGCGTGCTTCTGTTATTGATAAAAAAAATCATCATCTATTATGTGAAGGACGGAGGCGGTCTTTTCGGGGTGGAGGATTAAGAAGGACAGGACCAGCGGTTTGGAGGCTTGTTCGTCTTCATCTTGCAGTGCGTCGTCAAGGGTAACGACCGGTTCTCGCGTTGGTTGTAGGTCCTTGGTGCGTTGGCAACTAGAATTGGTCCTTTGCTCCATGTTATGTCAGGCACCTATACTCTCAATTCAGTTGTTCAAGTGTCAGCTGGAACAGATGACAGCCAACAACTGGGTATGCACTCTAATCATCATTGCAGATTCATAATTTGGTCTATAAAATTATAATTATGTTTTGCTCATCTCGATACAGATCAATTGAAAAAGGATATAGAGAGTGAGGCAGGAATGGTACCTGTTGGCAATGCTCAGATAGTTACCGAGGAGAAGCAATCAGCCTATAACGAACATGATGAGTTGAAAACATTGATTCGGATATCACAGCATAACAAACTTATGAAGTCGAACCTTGCTAAAGTTGTGCCCCAAGGTAAATAATTAGATTTTTTTTTATTCTTGCGCTCCTTTTGATTCGCAATGATATCATTAACTTTTGTAAAATAACATTATACGTTCTAGATTACATGTGCACCACACACGATCTTGAGATTATTGAATACATGAAAGCGTCACCGGAAAAGAAAGTTCTCGTCAACATTGACGATGCATGGGTAAACAGGGATGATATGGGGTGTCTTTTGCAGGATGGCATATTTGTGAATGGCGCTGTAAGTATAGATTTTATTTATATCTTTGTATACAGAAAAGTATATATATATTCACTAATTGCGTTTTATACAGAAAAGAAAACATACTAATTGCGTTTTATTTACATACAGGTCTTAAGTGCGTATATTCACTGTATGAGGGATGAAGAGCATCTACTTCATAGGGAAGGTGGAGATGCCTTTTTAGAGGATACATTTATTTCTAGCCTCCTTAGGCGTGACGGTGAATACACTGATGTGCCATTAAGCTATAAGGAAGACATCATTGATACAAGGGTGCAAAACTATTTAAAAGCTGACATGGTAAACTTAAATCTTCCTCCATCTGTGATAAATATATATAATATGACCATGGACAATACTTCAAAAAAATTGCAATGTTTGGTGCAGCTGTTTCTTCCAATTAACATAAAGGACTGTCACTGGTACCTAGCGGTTGTGAATGCTAAAGTATGTGAGATACATGTACTAGACTCATTTGGGCTAGAATTATTGGACCGCAGAGACCTCACCTTTACGGTGAGTAATTATTCTTTTTTTGTGTTATTAGTATTTTATCTTATTATTACTGAAAAATCATATATTTGTATCAAAACAGTTACATGGACTAGAAAGAGAATTTAAACTTGTAGCACAGCATAAGGAGCTGGACCGAGACAAGTGGCGGAACCTTGATGTTTCAACATGGCAGGTTGTAGAAGTTCCATCGTGAATGCAAACAGATGGGTACACTTCATGTCGCTTATAATTTAGAAAAATGATCATGTTTGGTTCTTACACTTGCCTCACAAGGATTTTTAAATGAATAGAGTATCGTCGGCTTATGGATGGTAAACTATATGGAATATTGAATTGGATCTTCCTATCTAATAATGTAACTCGGGTACTTCATAGAGGACTTGCCTTGCATGATCACTTATAGAATATAATATATTTCATCTTCTTACCAATATAATTGTTTTATTTATTAAAGCTTCAAATTATGTGCAGGACGATATAAAAAATTTCAGGTTTAAGCTACCTGTAATCTTGTGGGACTCGCGATTAAACAAAATAAAAGAATATCAAGAACCTGAACAAGAAAAACAAGACAGAGATAGTCCAAGTGATGTTGAAATGATCGAAAATCCGGTTGAGGTGGCTAAACAATCTGACACAACACATCAAATAGAATCAGATATATCTCCATGTGTTCTATCAAGTAGAATAACATCGACAAATGCGCAAGAACTATTGTGTGCAATTGTCACATACATCATGACGATCAACGATCTTGAATCTTTAGAGTAAGTCATTTCAAAGTAAATATTTTTGTTCTAATTTAAAGATTTATCATCGCCCTTGCTAGAACCGATGAATAATATACTCGTTTAACTAATATAACATAGGAAAGAATGGATTCGGAACACCAAGCCTTATCCAATTTCTTTAAGTCTCAAAAAACTTAAAGAAATATTAGATGTAAATAAGCCAATGGATCTGATTGCTTCAACATGGCCGTTCGGATGCTCGCATGCAATGAGGGCTTGTTGTGTTTGAAGACAAATACCACTACATGGACTGCGGTTTTGTGTAAGTTCATATTATTATCTGTATCCACATAGAATTTTCAATAAAACTCTATATTTTACGATAACAAACAGTCCATATCTGCTTTTTCTCGAGGCGCCCTATCGTGTGAAGCTAGATATCAAGCGGTTGGCAAAATTGTTTGAATGTTGGCGAGACATGGAGTATGATATTGAACATTGCAGCAATGTAAGCTATATTCCTTCGTCCTTCATAAATCTTGGATTTTGTTGCCCTAACATGAACAAATTGTTTGCGATTCTATTGCGTACTCTTCTATGGGTCAGTTCACATTATACGTACTTAACATGGAGACTAGAAATATTTCTATAATGGACCCGATGCCTATACCTCTGAGTTTAAGCTTAAACCTCGAAGGTTGTGGTATGTTCATAAAATAAAAAATATTGCCAACAATGTGGACTTGGCCATGGAATTAGTCAATCCTAAATGGAATGACAATATTTATTTCTGGCGTCGTATATTGCCAACATGGGTTCCAAGAACTGCAGACTGGTGATTGCTTATAACTTGCACACTACAAATTAGTTCTACATATGTGTAATAATGTTTTCCTTCTACAGGAAGCTGACAGGATTTTTTGTTATCAACTTTATGCGCTTGTGGAATGGTATTAGATTACCATTGTTTTCAATTGTGAGTAAATAATCTTTTGTGTACTTGGTAATAACATTCTACAATTAATTGTTATTTTATGACAGTGAAGTGTAATAATTAAATGCAGATGGGAATACACTGAGGACCAAATTCTTGGTAGAGATGTTGAAGTACAAGGACAACGAATCTAAAGACAACATTCCTGAAGATATACAAGAACTTATTAGGCGTGTGAGGATTTAGGTGGCTTCAAAAGATGTAATAGCTGTGATGTTATTTATGATAATGTTGCTCTTTAAGCATAATTGCTATGGACTCAACAATATAATAACTCATCATGAATCCCTTTTGGCATGAGTCTTAATCTATCTCACTATTTACTTCATTTTTAAGAAACATAGTCTTTTTGTTTTTTACCGTAGCGTTAGCACGGGTAGGAAAAAAATATCGTCATTTGGTTGTTTTCATGTGTATCCCTCAAATGCCGTCGTAGCGTTAGCACGGGCACTCTACTAGTGGGAGTAAGTAATTGTATGTAATATTATCAAGTGAGTAACTAGCGTCCGGATTCACGATGGGAAGCGTTCAGCTTCTCATGGTAACATCTGTAAACAATGTGTGTAACAATTTTAATCCATATATACAACAAAATGCACAAATAACAAATACATTGACAAGAAAAAAGATTAGGAAAAATATCATCTTCTCACCAAAAATTGCATGAAACTATCAATATAGAACCTGGATGCGCTATTAAAAATAAGTTCAAATATCCAATCAAACAAATTCGGATGTTACAACATTTCAACATTTAAAAATAATAGTGGAAACAACCAAAAATAATCGTTGCAATATGTTTGGAACAATGAAGCAACAATCAAGATAAATTAACAACAAATGGTGAAGGAGATGCAATAAACCAGGGTGAATTATGCAACAATGGAGAAAATGGGCCACAACAAAAATGAGAAATGCATGCAACGAACTAGGAGGGAGGGATGCTTGCCGAGGGTGGCCAGGAGGTGAGCTTGGGGCAGGACACGGCTGGCCCCCATGCCTATTCTCCCGCGTGAGCCTGGATATATCCGGGTGTGGCCAGCCCGATGCTCTTCTGGCAAGGTACGCGCATTGGAGCTCAAGTGGCGTTTGGGGAGGCTTTTATCATGATAGAGCTCGTGATGCCGTGGCAACTCGCGGTGGTCGTGGTTGGCCGTAGCGCCGGAGCTCAGGTGTGACCACGGGGAGGACGGGGATGGGAACGTTGGGAGGAGGAGCACAAGGAGGGAGGGCATTGGGAATGGATCGCCAGCGACCTCCCTATCCACGGACGTGAGCTCGGTTTGTTATGTGTGGGCATAATGAAATGATTCAGGTTCAGTTGTTGGGGGATGAAATCTTGGTGTGTGTTCTCGTTGGATCCAAGTCGATTGGTTGATTGCACCGTCTGGATCGAACACACGGACGCTATCAATTCCCTATTATCCAAGAAGAATCCATCTCGTACGCAACTTGCTTTGGGTGTAATCAGCCGATAATCTACTGATTTGTTTCTCGACGCCCCTGCATGTGTATCAGGATCAGTACGTAGTAAAGTATGAATTCCAATTCGTCGTGCATCTTCGCCAACGACTTTGGCTCCCGCTGTCGTACGTTTTTCCCATCGGCGGTGTAGGGTCCGATGGGTGGGAAGGCGCTAGCACAGCTGTAGCTGCAGCTGCAACCATGGCTACTCCACGTGTCCACGTTTCAGCTGGCCGCGGTGGTGCTGTGATATTAGCGTCAGCGTGGGAGTGCAATCCGGATGGGCAACGTCATCAATGTAGTATTTGAGTGGTTGATGTGGATTGGACGGTGAAGGCGATGTTGTTCTCGCAACGGGAGTCACCATGGATGGGGGACGAGTCAGTGTCGCCTCACCACTTGTTGCTTGGCCTGCCGAGGAACAGTTTGCGGCGGGGTTCATCAAGTATTCATATCAGGCGTTCGCATCAAAGGCGAGCCCTCGCAGCAGTCGACGTCAAGACCGGCCATGGACAGGGCTGGAAGCACGTGCTCAAAGCGGCGGTGACTTCTCCCCCGGATCACCATCGTGCTCAGCTTCTTCCACCTGGACAATCCTACCACGTAATCACCGCATCATCTTATTATTATATTTATTTATTGGACGCGACTAGCGCTTGGACGTACACTAGCGCCGTACGCCATGCTGCGCTGTTCAATTTCACACGATGTTGCTCAGTCGTCCATCTCACGCACCCCAGACAACAACAAAATCCCCCCATAACTTTGCCCGATCTCGCTCGTCGCCCAAGCCTCCGATATCAACAAAAATCCCCATGCAACATCAGTGAACACTGTATGCAACATTTGTAATCACCATGTGCAACAAAATGCACAAAAAATAGTAAAATGATGAAAAACATCTTCTTCTCTCTAAAATTGGATTCAACCATGAAAAATAGTTCAAAAATCATAAACAAAGAAATTTATAATATCACAATATTGTAACATTTGAAAAGAATGGTTGGAACATTTTATGGTTACTCATGCAACATTCGGATACAATGTTTGCAACAAAAATTGAAATGCCACATTTGAAGAAGAAAATCGCAACATAACAAAATGCTTCTTGCAATAATCATATGCAACAAGTCGGAGAGGAAGGAAGCAACAGGTAAGCAGCAAAAAAATCGACCTCAAGAATTTGCTACTGCAACATCCAAAAGATATAGTACCAACATTTCAAATCACCTATTGCAACAAAATCCCACTCTAGCTACAACATCGCAGCAATTAAAATATGCAACAAACATAATAAAAATTATCATGCAACACTTTGAGTGAACTCGTGCAACAAATCAAGTGAACGCCTATAACAAATTCAGTTAATGCCTGCAACAAATCGTACCTACAGGAGGCGCACGGAGAGGCATGAGGGCATTGGCGATGGCCAAGCTCACTGGAGGAGACAGCCGGCTTAGCGCCCCAAATCTGGCGAGGTTGAAGCCAGACTGGTGGCTTTCATCTGGCCCTTTGTTTGCCATTCCCTCTGATCTGCATGGATCTGGCGCCTCTAGGTCCTCCAGCATGCTGCCTCGACAGAGAGGGGAGACGCGCCACCATGGAGAGCTCCCCAGCGTCAAGTCACCAGCAGATGAATGAAGTGTGGTAGTGGAGGTAGGTAGAAAAAAGATGTGGATGGCAAGATGTGCTAGGAGGAGGAAGAAGTTAGCAGACTGCCGAATTAGACACATGTGTAGTGAGGCGTCCGATATTAGTTCTTGTATCGGACGTAAGATGTAAAGCATTATCCTTATTTATTAGCTAACCTGGCCTACAGGTCCACATTAGGGTATCCCTAGCACCACTAGCGTGAATAAGAGGAAGAGTGCAACATATAGCATATGTGCCCATTTCAGACTTCAGAGCCAATAATATTTTCATACTCTAAAAAAGGTCAATGGTTTCATGCTAATGAATAACGATCAATGGCTGGTACAGTACCTCAAGAATAAGTAATTAAGACTCCTTCGTCAAACTTTGTTGTTGTACAATACTACAGTACCTCAAGAATAGGTAAGATTTGTTGCAACTATGTCCAAAAAGTGAAAAATGCCAGACTTTTTGTATGGTTGAACTTTCATGCTTCTACTCCTAATAAGATGGATTTCATTGACCAAGTTACAAATTATTTATGCATTAGGTAGGTAATTAAAGGCTCATTTTGAAAATAATTTTACTCCACTTGTTTTCAGTAGAATCATCCGAGAGACCAATTAATGTATATTATTTTAATACATCTCTTTCCTATCTAAAGATGCAAGGAATGGTGAGCTCATGGAGCATCAATGTCGTCGTTTTCATGGAAAAAAAACCCCTCTAGTTTTCAAAATTACGTCAAGGTCCTATCTCGGCTGTTAGCAAATGTCGGATCTCCATCGCACGAACATAATTAGACGAGTACAAAGCCGTTGGATCGCAGTTTCAACACGGACGGCGTAGATCCGCTCGCCCCATCTCCACTGCACCACACCCCTAATCCTAGGCCCCCCTCCCCCCGCGCAGCACTCGCCTAGGTGACGTATCCGCTAGTGCTCAAGGTGGCAACACGGTCGTCGCTCTGCCCGCTCGCCCTCTCCTATCTTCTGACACCGCCTCCCTTTCCCCTCGCCCTCTCCATTTCCCTCGCGTCCCTGGCCTACTCCCTCCCTCTCCTCCGCTGTTTCTTGCTCAAGGCGGCGACGCGGCCGCTGCTCTGCTTGCTCACTCTCTACCATCTTCCAACGTTGTCTCCCTGCTCCCTCACCCTCTCCACTTCCCTCGCGTCTCAGCATGCTTCCTCCCTCTCCTCCGCTACCTCTTAGACCGTCGTCGTCCAGATCTGGCCGCACTGTTGCTGCTTCTGCAGACGACCACAAGCGGCAAGGCGGGCAAGGTCGTCCACATCGGTGACATTGACGCCGATGTCGCCGGCCCCTGCCGCGCCACCCATGCCATCACCCTTGCCTCCGATGTCTACGGTCAGTTCTCACTCCACAACGCCTTTGCGTCTTACCTCGCCATCGTCCGCAGAGAACAATGGATCTAGGCGGTCGTGCAACTTCCACTGAGGATGCCAGATCCATGGAACAGGGAGGCAGCCCATCACCAACCTTTTTATTGGCTTTATTTCTTCTCATTATGCGTCATCCTCTTCTCTTTTTGTTCTTTTCTCCTCACCTCACGAGAACCTCTCCTGTGTGTACTGTTTGCTGCCTGCTGGAAATCCACCACCCGCTCAGTCATTGAGGTCGTCTTCTCGGCCCATTGCCGATTGGAATCGACACCACCTATCCCTAGATCTACGTCACATTCGCTGCCAGTCTGGATCAACCATGTCACGCCTGGATTAGTTGGTGAAGTTTTCCCTAATATGTCTTACATGCTTTTTAGAAAGTACACCTCTAGATTACAAGTCTAAGTTTTAACTGTTAATTTTATCTTGCCTAAGGTGTTAATTAGCTGAAATGGGTGGTCTTTCTGAAGATAGGCAGAGCTTTGGTCTTGATAAATCATTTAGGTAAGACAATGTGAAGCAATCTCTGCATATTTCTGCCACAGTAGGCACTGCAATTTACTTTTATCGGAAGTCCAGAAATCTCATTTGTAGTTAGTTCTTCAAACATTCGTACTATGATATTTTTTATCTTAGAACACTAGATTTGTAGCTTACTATATTTACTTCTATTTGTATCTATTTAACATGAATAGCAATGTTTAGTTATTGATTCATTCCCTCAAATTCAACATGTCATTATCACCATGATTACTAGAAAATCAATGTACATATTGATAATTGTTGCTCTCTTGATGCTATGACTTTTGGTGAAAGACTTTGAATGACCTTTAAGTAGTTCTCTTGCTCTTTTCCATCTTTTCCTCTTCAAATATGTAACTAGAGGGGTAGATGAGCTTTATTGGTTACTAATCCTGGAACATTGTGGTCTTCTATTTTCTAAGTCACATTGTAGCTTTTGACTAGTAGAACGGCTACATCATTTGAATTCTTTTTGTGACTTCAGAATCCTGAATTGAGCAAATGCATGTTAGTGTCGTTGTTTTCTAAAATCCAGGAGTGAATGCATTGATTCACAGTAACAGGAGTCTACCAAATCTTAATTTCATTGATGCTTTTTTTATTCTTACTTGACTGCACATTTCTCCAAAGTTGTTTATGAACACACATGAAAAATCTCCCGTAGCAATGCATTTTACACATAATATGTAGTTGTTCTTGAGATACATGTTTTGTTTGTATATTGCATTGTTAAATTAATATCCAAGCTTAGTTTATTTTCTTTGCCAATTACCATCTCCATGTCTGTGGGCTTTTCGTGTCCATTAAGGTTAACCAGATGATGTTCATGTCAGTTTAGTGATGCAACAGCATGAAGCATAATCTTTTGATTTTGCTTGCATATCCTGTGAGTTTTTTTTTTTCTTTATTTGGCTCCCCTGTATGCAGGTCCTCCGTTGTGCCCTCTTTCGCTTGGTGTTCTGCAGCCCCAACCTTTGCTGGTTCCTCCTCGGTTAGGTCATCAAAGAGAGGAGCCTGTCCCTCCCCTGCCCTTTTCGGTCACTTGCTCTGCTCCCGCCTCAGCCCATCACACTATTTGTCTCCCCTCGCTCCACAGAGACGCTCCGGATTTGATCACCAACACTCCATCCGTGTAGGTTTGGACTCCACCTTCTGTGCTTCTTCCTTACTTTGCATTCTTGCGTGATGTTTTACTCCTTGTGCATCCAGTGCGGCTCCCTGACCGTTGTTTGCCTTTGTTAGGCTGAGGGCCTGAGGCTGAGCCGTCGTTGCTTCCCTCCTCCCCTGTTCAGGGTATGTGCCTTCCCTTCATCACGCTTGTTGGCATGTTGCATCTCCTGTTTTGTCAAGAATCTGATCCTGGCGGGAGCTAAAGAAATGAGCATGTATGATGCCAAGAACTTAATTTTTGCACGAGCTGAAGAAATAATTGTGTGTCGTCCTTCATTCTTATAAGTTTCCTCATGTTATTACTCTAGGGAAAAAAACAAACATCGTATTTTTATGAACATTAGCATGAGACTCTTCGGTTCAACAACTAGGCAGTAGGCTCGAAATCATTTGATTAAAAGCTCATATTTCTATAAGTTATTTTCCAAGATATTATAATGCACTTGGGTACATTTAGGTGTAGAGTAATTCACGGTTGTCTTACTTTATTTTATTTGACAGAAAAACAAGCTTTTGAACTTTGTTTACAGATTGTCAAAAAGCTTCTAATGGGTAGCAAATACAACTAACTCTGACCGTGGACCAGTCGAAGGTGGGTCCCCATCCCCAACCCCTCGACCTCGTCGGCTTCCACCAGAACTCCGCTAACGCCACTGCTTCTCTCAAGATGCATCAAACTTACCTCATGATAGGCTCATCTACTGCTTAATCTATATGAGTTTTGTTAGAAAACTGCTTTTTCTCTCAAGAACCATTTGATATGCGTTGAGATGTGTGTTGAGTTTCAAACTCTCATCCTCGGTTCAAAATGATAGGAAAACTCGTCTACAGTCCCAATCTATATACACGGAGACACTAATGTCTGCCTACGTGGTCATACTATACCGTTCTTTATGTGTACTCAAAGAATGAGCGCAGCGTGGCGCGCTTAACCATCTAGTAACTGGTAAGAGGGCTAAGACATCGCAACCACTGGCCTGTTGCGTTATTATCCGTCCAGGCCAAGAAACAGTAGTGAGTTCACAAGGTTGTACTTCCCTATATATGCTTCTACGATGGGGCCTGTTGGTTTTGTGACTTCTATTTTTAAGAGGGCTAAGGGCAAATGACCTTGCAGATGCAATAATGCAAACCATGGCTCCACAGGGCACATGCCCTGCCCTGCTGTTCGCTCATGCATGGCCAAACTACCGATCGATAGCCAAAGAAAAGTACCGTTTTCTGAACTGAACTTGGTTGGCCACTCCAGAACAACACCTAACCTTAACCTCTCAACTAAGTCCAAAAGCTACTAAATCTTAAATAATCGTCTCCAAAAAAAAAATCTTAGCTCACTACTGTCCTGATCATAATTGCATAAGCCGGGCAGGTTAAGCTAAGGATTTCTAGATTCATTAATTTTCAAAGGAATGTATGTACTTACTTTGTACCTACATTTCACAGTGGCGGAGCCGATGTTGATGCATGGGGTACAATTGCACCTTCAAAATTTTTGCATAAAAATCTAGTATATACTCCCCTTAGTGCATGAAGTATACACTATACATACTAACATACATACTCCTCAACTCATGGCAGTCCATTTAGCATTAAACCCAGCAGAATCTGATAATCAAGTCCAAGTCAACTAGTCAAGGAGATGCCGGCCTAAGTATCATCTGCCTATCCAGACGCTCTAGCAGCAGCGCATGAGCGCATGGGCACAGCACTGCAGCTGGCAGCTCATTGCGGCATCGACGCATCGCGGCGCTCTGGCACCGCATCTGGCTTCTGCGCCGACAATCTCGGCCTCGACGCGCCGATGGCCAGTCACGCCCCTCGAGTCTCGACCCCGAGGACCGCCCATCCGCCCGCTCTCCTCCTTAGTTCCAGGCTCCTTCAAGGTCTAGTGTTGGCTTGATCTCCGCGTTCCTTTCCTTATACCCCTTGCTGCCTGTCTGCTAATTCGTTTGTATGGCATCTTTGCATCCTGCTGATTCATTTGCTTCATATGATAAGAATAAAATTCTTAAACTTGCTAAGTTTTATCCTAAAGATTTCTCAAACACAGATTTGATCCAACTTTCTTTGCAACTTAATACATTTATCACTGACATGCATCAAGATACAAGGTTTCGGGAAGTGAGCTTTCTATTAAACTTGTTGAGACAAAGAAGCATGATCCTATAAAATTATTTATTTGCTGCTCAAATTGATATTGATCCTTCCTGTGACTACTGCAAGTGTAGATAGGGTATTTTCGACAATGAATCATGTGAAAAACAAGCTAAGAAATAGCATAGGTGAACAATACTTGAATGATTGCTTAGTTACGTACATTGAGCGTGATTTTTTTTCTAGAAGTTAGTGATGATGATATCATCAATCGCTTTCAAAGCATGAAGGAACGTCGTATCAAGTTGTAATTAAGTAATTTTCTAAAATATTTTGTGATGTTGGTTATAGTGCGAACATATAATTTGACACATTTGAACTTATGTACTATGTCATTCAAACTTGTGTTGGAACGGATGTGTCCTAAGTTCGCACCCCATCGTTAAAATCCTGACTCCGCCACTGACATTTCATGTATATATATATTCAACTTTTGCCGGCCGGGTCTTACTTTGGATTGTCTAGTGAGAATGACGAGGGCACAAGAAGTTATCATCAAGGATTGCGTTTCTTTTTCTCAAAAGAAAAAAATGAAAATAAAATAACCTTAATGCAACAGTTAGGTCTATGACGAATGCGCAACTGAAAACATTGCAAAGACCATCAGGGGCAAGATAAGATTAGATCGTATAAATATCCAGTGAAAGCCGCAACAGCATTAAGAAGAAATAGTGCTATACGAATGGCAGCAAACAGTTTGTGCTTGTGAGTACTAGCCCACTAAACTAAGCAAAAAAAAAAAAAAGCAAGATCGTAAATGTATCTCGCAGTCCATTTGAAGTCCCATGATGGTTTTGAAGCTGTCTCCCACTATATGAGATATTTAACGGCCTTACGGTTTTCTATTCTACATTCCACAAGATAAACTCTGGTGTGAATGTGTGATCATGGCAGTATGCATCTATGGAAGTGATCACTTCTGTGTCAAAAACTAAGAATAAAAGGGGCTAATCCACAAATGCCCGCTGATCCAACGCATGAAGATGGGACCGGGGAACCTAGACCAATCACAGGATAAATGTAATGCTCCCTACGTTGAAATATAGGATTTGCTATTTATAAGGCGTCTGAATTTTTTAAAAGTTTAAGTTAATTTTTGTAACAATTAGATTTGTGTATAAATTGATCTGTCATGTTATTGGTTGTTGATCTAATGGATGAAAAATGTAACTTATGTTTAAAAAAATTTCAATCATCTTACAAATAGACAATCCCTTGAAATATAAGAGGTGTGTTTTTTTATAGTGACTGCTTTTTTCATGATGTTGTTGATTTACATAGGGAGTTCAGACTAATCAAGGCAATATTTGTGATACTTTTCCTCTTATAACCTTATTAATTATGCTTTCGTTGTATGGCAATAAACAGCAAAGCACACACTAATTAATCAAGGAAATATATGTTGACAGGTAGGAGCAACAGCAAGTTTGCATGGTGCAGAGAAAAAGAGACGCTACCAATGCAAATCATGCATGCATGCCCTCGAAAAAAAAAATCATGCATGCAGTCAAAATAAAGGAGTCGAACACATTGCAACGTTGGTGTCCAACATGCATGCAGCGAGCTTGGTAGTGAGCACGTAGCTACGTCCGTGCGTGCAGAGATAAAAAGAAGTGCGAACGGCGGCGGCGCTGTTGCTGGTGGCTCTTCTGCAGTTGACGTCGGCGGTGGTGCGCGCGCGTCGCACGTCGTCTACCCAGAGCTCCAGTCGTTGGAAACGAAACAGGTCGACCAGACACTGCGCACCGGGTACCACTTCCGGCCTCCCAAGCATTTGATCAACGGCACGTGGATGCAGTACTGATCGAATCTTTGATTTCTTCTTCCGGATTTTGAATCTATGTGCATGTTAGTTTATGTTCCTTGTTCTGCGAGCGATTACTGCATGCAGTGTCTAATGTTACTCGTTCTCTATGTTTCATCTTCAATTTCGGCCTTATTTGGTTGGCTTCGATCCTACTCATCATCACGCGACGATATAAGTATAACAGAACCCGAATGGTACGTACACTTATAGAAAAATGGGATTGCCTATTTATAAGTTGTTTGAAATTTTTTTAAGTTTAAGTCACTTGTTGTGACCATTGGATATGACAATCATATGACACAACAATCTCTACACAAATCTAATGGTCACAATAAGTGATTTAAACTTAAGAAAATTTCACGAGGAGACCTCTTTTTGAAACAAAATAGCAAAACTACCCCATCGCGAATGAAATAACAAAAATGGCATTCCTACCGCGCTATTTTGCGGTAGAACCGACATTCTGCGCACCCAGATCACGGCAGGGGATCTGCCATACACCCAGACCGCGGCAGGATGGCTGCCACGTGTGTCTGTCATTTTTATTATTTCGTTCGCGAGTGGGATAATTTTGCTATTTTATTTCAAAAGAAAACTAAATGAGTCAAAAACTCCAACCTCTTCTACCGGTACAAGCCCAAGGGCACAGTGTGGGGGCAACATCGTGTGGGCACACTCGGTGTTGACGGACCTGATCGACTGGGTGGTGTTGGAGCCTGGGATCTACCCGTCCAAGCCGTTCGACATCAAGGGCTACTGGTTGGGCTCCGCCACCATTCTGCCCAGCGACATCTCGACCATCATGTACACCGGCATTGACCCCCCGACAAGCGTTAGGAGCAGAACATCGCCTACCCGGCCAACCTCTCTGACCCCTTCTTCCGTGAGTGGGCCAAGCCCGACTACAACCCCATCATCGACCCTAACCACGGCATCAACGCCCAACGCCTTCCGCGACCCCACCACCGCTTGGTACGGCCCCGACAGACAGTGGCGGACCCATGACTAAAATTTAGAATGTGCTAATGGAACATTGCCGTTTGCCTATGCAACCGCCTACATATCCAGTTGTCGCCGCTGCTTACTTGCTCTGTCGGTTGCCGCACTTCACACAGGCTTGTGCAACGTAACGTTGTCCGGTTGCGCCGCACCTCGTGCTTGTGCCAGCCGCCCAGCATGCCTAAGCCCGCACACCGGCCGCGCGCTAGTCTCTAGGGTTTGCCATGATATGGATTGGAGAATTAGTTAAGAATTAGAGTGAAACTCGATGTTTAATGGGAAGAGAGTCAAGAGTTAGAGTGAGAGAGTGAGATATATGGGTGTTCAAGGAGAGGACGGCCGTCTCTTCGGGGTGTTCAAGGCCAACGACACCAAGCACGTCGTCCTCACGTGCAATTACCCTACCAAATAACTAGCACACTACTAGCGCATCACCATCCGAGAATCTGAGAGCCCACTTGTACTTGCAGCGTTCAATTTTTTCCATCACAAGTACAACATGTTGCACGCCTGTATATGTAACTTGCGAACTTGCAATATACTACATTATCTTCTCTGCTGCAAAGTGCCTGCGAGTGGGGAAGATAATGGGTGCTAGCTTGATGATGACGTGTCGCTGATCTTTGCGATTGGGACGTGTCGATGGACACGCCCTTATCTTTGATCTGGAGCAGAATCTGTCGATGTTCGATCAGATATCACCAATCTATTTGCATTTTTCTCACCTGCAACTGCAAGCATCGATCGCTAAATGTCTTGTTCCCCACTGATCAAACAGGTTGTTATACGATTCGAAGATCTACAGGCCGACCTTCGCCGGCTTCGTCAATGTCGACATCGCCAAGACGAACAAAATTGCCCTCAGGACATTGGTACGCGCATGATCAGTCTATGTTCATATATGTCACTGAAACCAGCATTGTCAGTCGTAAGAACAGTACTGTAACCTCACTTTGCTGCACGTGCAGATCGACCACTCCGTGGAGGAGAGCTTCGGGGCGCGCGGCAAGACATGCATCCTGACGAGATCGGACATCAAGGTCACCAACCTGGACGCCTGGGAGCTCAAGACCCCTAAGATGAACGCGCCGCAGCAGAAGCAGCCGCCCGAGGACTAGTGATAACCTAGGAGGCTGCAGGTTTAGTGATCGATGAATTATTAGGGAGAGAAATGGTCTGGTTTGTTTCTGATAATTTCAGATTGTTCTCCACTGAAGGAATTGTAGCACTCGGTGCGTGAAAGACTCTTGCTTATCAGGATTTAATAGAAGTTCAGTGGATGGACTTTTTTGAGTCTTGGAACAATTCTTAGTTACTGAAGACAAGAAGAGTTGTCTTCAAGACCCATTTTGCTCAAGAACCTGAACAAGAATGATTACACAATGTCCCTATACACAAATACCACTTTGTTGGTGCGCTTGTGAAGTGCTGCATTATAACTATCTCTGACGAAAGGCACTGTCAAATAGTCCCAAGACATGTTAAAGGACGAACTGCCACTGCTCACTTGCATAGTACATCATCACATTGCCTTATGCCGAAGATTATTGTGCATAGGGAGTGCTAGTAACAGCAGCTTCAGCAGTATCATAGATGTATACTAGTTTAGATGAGCCTGGATTTGTCGCATTACACATTACTGGCCCAAACCGAAAAGTGGAAGCATCAAGATGAACTCTGTGTAGACTGTGTTACGTAGCTGGCCATCACTGAACTTTCTTTTTTTTAAAACGTAATCACTGAACTTTCTTTCTCCATTGTTCAGCAATTTGAGGTATAATTGAAGGAAACGGCACATGTTCTTATCACCTAGATCTGGAAATAGTATCTGATCGTGCCACTTTATCTAAGGCCCACTGGAGTGCCAACAAAGCAGTAACAGAGAGAGAAATCATGAAAGCCGATGTTGAACTTATCCTTGATGTCATCTACTCATGCTCAGCAATATCATGCAAGAGACCTTCAGAGCTAGACACCTAGACGGTGTTGTATGCTGGTCCAGCACTTCTACTCTTGTAGGCATGTCTGGATACACGACATCACGGCCTCATCTCTGATGCGAATGACGACGCCTTTCCAAGAGGGGACTAGCGCGCCTTGCATTGCCTCTGGCAATAACATGCAATGGTCAACGTCAACCGTGCATGTGCACTCCAATCCAATGGAGCAGCCGTGAGGTGTACTTCCATTTGTTCAGAATCTTCAGATGCCAAGAAAGGTCCAGCCGGGAGCAATGGGGGATCGCAGGCCGAGAGGACGGACACCCAAATCAAGCAATCGATGGACCATATGTAGACGCTATGAGTGATAAGTCATGGCCTACGAGGCAACCACTGACAGGCTCCGATCGACGGCTCTCACAATCGTCGACCGACCAACGACCGCCTTTCGGAAGGCTGCAGAGACGAGTTGCAACTTGCAGCCTGCAGGTAACGGCCACAGTAGCTGTAGTGACATCCAGCTCGAAGGTGACACCATAGGGGTGAGTAGGTGAAATCAACTGTTGAAATACTAGTTGCTATTGCGATCTTGTTGCCAACGTGAAGTGGAGGCAATGATTTCCATGGTATGGGGTTCAGTAAGAACTCTGCTTGGTGAAGTAGTGGCAATTGTGATGCGAATGCAGAGATGTTGGTGGAGACTGGAGATTGTCATATGGTTGCACTTTTCCTTTGCCAGATTCAGAGAGGCAAATGGCATAGTGGGGGACATTCAAAGCTGCAGGCTGTTCGGCTTGGGTTAGGTGGTGATGCCGTGGCCGTGAGATGCGGTCCATTCCGCAGCTTTCGAAGTTCCTGAAACGAAAGAATGATGTCATTTCGGCATTTCTTCCTCCTTTACTTGTGAGGGTTGCGACAGAACAAACTACCTTCAGAGTTTCGACAGTAAAGCTGGAGAGGCGTGTCCTGCGAGACTGATTTGTCGTGTCCTGCGAGACTGATTTGTCGTGTATGTGTTTTTCCTTGGTTTATTTCTCACACAATGTCATGTCCTATGGATGCTCACCAAGCATATGCCAAGATGCTAGTCTAAGATACTAACAACCTGTCCTAGATGCTAGTCTAAGATGCTAACAACCTGTCCTAGATATTGTGTCCTCTAAGATGCTAACAACCTGTCCTAGATGCTGGTCAAGATGCTGTCCTAGAGATGCTAACAACCAGTCAAAGATGTTGTCCTTTACAAAAGCAAAAAGCCGACACAAAAGCCGACACGAAAGCCGACACGAGACTTATCCATCATTCTCCCCTAAGTCTTGTGTGTCTCCTTGTGAGAAATCTGAGCCATCCCGATCCTAGAGCGGAGCGTCGTCCTGATTTCCACGCCGAGGCGCCCCCAAACTTGACAGAGCCTCGAGCGCTGAGTCACGCTCGGAGAAGAACTCCCCGCCGCGGCCATGTGGTGGGTGTCGCCGGTGTCGAGGCACCACCCGCCGGTCTTGCCGTTGCCGAACTTTCGCCGAGGAGGGCGTGTGCTTTTGCTCGCTGGGGTGGAGGAGAGCCGCGTGCGCCGGCCGCGCCGGAGGTAGTTCGATGCTCGCTCGAGCAATGAACGAGCCGGTTGCTCCTCCTCCTCCGCTCGCGCGACGTGGCCTCGGCCGCTGCGTGGTCGCCGACAATCTTGGCCCGATGACGGAGCTTGCCGCAGCTTGTAGCAAGAGTCGCCTCGTGCCGACTTTGCTTGCTTGCCGCGCCGCCTGGCGCGCCACGGTCATCACCCTCGGACGCCCTCGCGCCCATGCTCGGCGTCTTTGCGCGCTTGCCGCGCTTGCCACGCTTGTGCCGCCGTCGTGGAAGAAGGCTCCTTCTTCCTGTCACCGCCGGCAGCCCCATCGCTTCCCGAGTGAGGAGGAGCTTCCGCCAATGGTGACGGGTCCGAGAGGAGCCGTGGCTCATCATCGCCGACGACCTTGAGGCGACCTATCGCCTCCTCGATCGACATCGTGGAGGTCCAGCAGAGACCGGATCGAGCGAGCCATCCGCCAGTACTTCGGGGACGCAGCGAAGAGCTCCACGCTCTCTCTCGCCGTAGGTGTCATCGCCGAATCGCACCCGCAATGAGTGTTGAGACGGAGAGCAAAGTCATCGACGCCTCACCGCTTGAAGGCTAGGTTCTCTCACTCCGCGCGGCGTGTCTGCAGCGGTGGACTTGCCGGGCGCGATCGCCGCCGATCCGTGAGGCGGCGATGGCGTCCCAAGCCTCCTGGCACCGCTTGTTGGAGAGCGAAATCGCATCTCGGCGGATCGCAGCGATGAGAGCATCCAGCGCTCGCCGATCTGGTTGTAGTCGACGTCGCCGCACTGCATCGCATCCCACATGTGCCGCACTGAGCTCACCTTCATCACCGCGCCCACTCGACGAAGTTGGCCTTGGTGAGGTAGGCCACCCACCGCCGGGCCGGCGTCCACGACAACGACCTAGAACCCGTGGTAACCACGGTGCACGTCCCGGGAGAGTCACGCCGCAGTGAAGGCCACGCCTATCGACTCGCTCGCCGCGTGTCGTGCGCGCTTCTTCCAGAGCGCCACCGCCGCGCGCGCCTCGAGAGCGCCACCGCACGCACGCCTCCTCGAGCGCCACCACGCCAGCGCTTGTCCGGATCGCCGCCAAGCTCGTGGGCGCGCGCGGCTGCGCCGCCCGCTCGTTGTGGCTCCTCGCCACGGGTCGAATGCAAAGAGCTCTTTTTTTCTCTGCAGTTTAGCTCTGTGACATTTGTTCGCCCTTTCTTTAAAAAAAGACGAATATCTATTCAGCCTAGTACAAGCAAGCATGTCGCGGGCCGAGCAACGAGCCCAAGCACAAAACGAGCTTCTCGCAGGCCGAGCAACGAGCCTAATAAAACAATTATTTGACACATGGCAAGAACATTTTGGGAGCCCAAGACAGATAGGTAGAACAAGGTACATCAGATAATGTGACAAGCACTGATACGCTGACATACAGTTGCCGCCTTTCATTTCATACTTTCAACATCAATTATGAACACAGATTCGAAAGCTGAGCTTGCCTACCAAAACGAGATGAAACACGCATAAATGCAAGATCTGAAAAACTTCAAAATTTTCAATAAAACAAGTATGAATTATGATGTGAAAACTGTCACCACGTCATTTCAGGACATCTGCAACACGAATATGCCATCACAAACAGCGCATCCATGGCAAACAGTGATGACAAATAGCAACCACTTGGTTCATTGGGCGAAAAGGCCATTCTTCTAATGATCCGACACTCATAGCTCAAAATTTATAAATCTACGAAGTCTGACGTTGACATCACAAATAGAGCACAGAACAAGTTGCAAGACACAGGATCGATAGCTTGGTATTGTTCCATCCTTGAAACAGCATGGAGTTACAGCCTCCTTCCTCTTCTACCACCCTTTCTGCGAGTGCTGTCAGTTGGGACTGGAGTAACATCCTCTGTTCAACAAATAGAGAACCGCGAAAGTATTAATCTTTCATGGAAACCATACAGGGGAACGGAGAGTGAAAGCTGACAAATAATTGTAAAATAGTCATTCAACTTGCCGGCTGAATGACTGATCAGTTTCAGCGTCCGGCAAACCTGAGTTGTACATCAAGTAAACCCCAATCTCAAGGACTGTAACCACAAGCTGCACAAGGAGAACAGCCTATCCTAGTCTAACTGTCAAGCATACTTAAAAGAAGCCAAATGCCTGAGAAACAATAATGTACAAACTTCATACAAAAACAATGTATAGTCGATTAGCCATTTATCATTCAGTCTAATAGTGTAATCAATTTCCACATAAACACAAAGGCAAGCACACCTAAAAGCAAGTGCAGATAAAATGCCATCGTGCACAGAATATAAAGGGGACCATATGCTTACCAATGCGTCCAATCTTCATGCCAGATCGTGCAAGAGCTCTGAGCGCAGATTGAGCACCAGGACCTGGAGTTTTTGTCTTGTTTCCACCAGTAGCACGGAGCTTAATGTGCAGAGCAGTGATTCCAAGCTCCTAAAGAGGGCAAGAACACAATAAGCATCAACTGACAGCAGACAAATCAAATTTTGAGTAAGTAGCTTAGTACCTTGCATCTTTGTGCAACATCCTGAGCTGCAAGCATGGCTGCATAAGGGGATGACTCATCACGATCAGCTTTGACCTTCATGCCACCTGTAAAATACAATTTCGTAACTACAACTGTAGATCTACAATGTCAAAGAAACGTGATAGCTGAGCATCAAAGAAGTCCAGAAAGCAAATTGCGTCAAGACATATACACAATTTGAATTACAAATATCTAAGTAGGCCTAGAGAAACAATGATCTAAATCTTAGTGAACTCAAAAGTTATTGTGAAGACAGCAAAGGCAACTGCAAAAATGCTTTCTTTAAAACAAGACGCACAGAAAAGTGGCATATCATACATGATCTACCCACCTAAGTGCAATTATATGTATAAAAGCTCAAAGATGTATTGCTAACTGGCTAAAGCCTACTGTGCTGACTAGATCCATTGTTCAGGTTGCTGACCTAGTGAAAGAAACTAATCAGGCAGCTCAAGGAATAATCACTTCATCAATAACCAGCAAGAAAAATGCACATTATCCTGCTAAAATGACCAATATAATCAATATAAAATCAGTCAATATAACTGAGATCAAAGCTTTTGTTGATGAAAAATTATCCTGCTAAAACTATGTTTTTCCCAGACAGCAGAAATGACCCCTCTATACTACCTTCTAGCTGATCGCATCCATTGACAAATTTGGGTGACTCTTAGAGACCATTATAGCAATAAAAATATCAGTGATCCCCTGGGTGGGTGCCTAGACCGCCTAGGCGCTAGGCGTGGGCTCCCCGCCGCGACTTGGGCACAGGCGTTCCCCTAGGCGCTCGGTCCGCCTAGGTGGTCAACACCGGTCCTAGGCGGACCGAGGCGGCGCTAGGTGAGTTGGGCGCGGCAAAACTGGGCGGCACGAGGCGGCGCTGGGCGCTCGGGGGGAGAAAACAGAGCCGAACTGATATAAAAGGTACGATAAAACCCTACCCGATTTGGCTGGTTCATCCCCTTTTGCTCCCCTCTTGCGCTGGTCCAAGTCGTGCGCCGCCAACTCCTCTCTGGCCCCCATCGCGCGCCGCCGACTCCTCGCCCCGTCGCGTGCCGTCTCTCCCGGCCCCGATCGCGAAGAGGAGGGAGAGGAGACGGATCTAGGAGAGGACGGAAGGGAAGAGGACGGCGACGGCGTCGGCGCAGAGAGAGCGAGGAGGACAGGGGAAGAGCGAAGACGATACGGGCGAGCGTCGGCTGAACGCATCGACGCATCGTGCAATGGCCTTTCTTTTATGGGAGAGAGAGAGAATCATCGGTTATGGGCCGACCCATTTGTGAACAGTATGCCTTTCTTTTATTTTATTTTTTTCTCTTTTATCCTTTTCTTCTCTGCTCTTCTCCCCTTCCCAGCAGAGCTCCCTCGTTGTTTCTGTTCGGCCGCCTAGGCGGCGCCTAGACAGGCTAGGCGCTAGGCAGCCACCCTCCACCCACCTTCCGCCTAGGTGAACATTGAAAAAGATGGACAAATTGGACAGCTAAGATGTAAAATCTTTGAACAAAAAGAGAAATTATCAAATAATGTAAACTGTAAAGCATGTTCACTTCCAAAATTTAGACACCACCATTTAGTTTTGCAAAGAGTTGCAAGGGTGAAAAACTCAACAGAAGCAATGCAGAATGTAGCCGCTCCATAGAAACCATACACTACAAGAAATGCAATGCCAAGATGGAGACACCTTGAACTAGAACAGGAAGAGAAGAAGTTCCAGAGAAAAACTCTCTGATCCTGCTTGTGTATCTTGCACGGCTATGACTCGGCACGCTCCCACAAAAAACGTAGGCGATCTTAAGGTCAATGCTTACAAAGAAAACCGACAACCTCAAAACTAAAACAATTGCACGTCTATGACGCGACACGCTCCCACAAAACAATAGGAGGCGATCTTAAGGGCCATTCTTACAAAGAAACCTGACAACCTCAAAACAAAAACAACGCATGCGGAGAGCCGGCAAGGTCAATGGACTCTGGAAGTGCTTTGACGGCTCTGTCAACATGGAGGTCAATGTAAAATCAGTCAATAAGATTAAGCGAGGAGGCCTCCAATAGTTGGGTATCAAACAACGTTGTGTAATCCTCAACAGGGAGATTGCAGCACCCCCATAGAAAACCGGTGACAGATTGAACAGGATCCAACAGATATGGGGTTAATTTAAATTTTTGTGAAACAATTTGTGGTGAAGCAATTCTTTTAGTTAGATGTGTGGTTTTCTGATACAACAATTTGAAAGACAAAATGTGGAAGGTTTTCTGAAAACTACACTAATACAAAGCATGTTCACTTCCAAAATCTAGATACCTCTAATTAATTTGGCTGAGTTACAAGAGCGAAGAGTTCAGCAGAAGCAACGCAGAAAGCAGCTGCTTCATACTGACCATACACTACAGTAACCTCAATACCAAGATGGAGACACCTGGAACTGAAACAGGAAGAGAAGAAGTTCTAGAGAAAAACTCTCCAGTCCATCATTGTCAATCTTGCACAGCCTCTGAAGCGCCGATACGGCTGCCTGGCCACATACCGGTATCCCGATACATAACGGGTACGGGTACGGCCCCGATACGTATCAGGAAGTATCGGAAATACTTGCGTTTAAAAACAAAGAAAATAAATAGGGATACATCCGGATACGTACCGATACGTAGATACGGCATGAAAAGAAGCCCAAGCTGCCCAGCCCAAAACTATTCCTAGCCCAACTAGAATGGCCCATCAACAGAAATGCCCTAACCTGCTTCTTCCTGTGCGCTAAGCGTCCCTCCCGTCAGTCCTTCCCGTGCACTGCGCCTCCAGTCCGCGCCTCTCGGCGACCAGCAGACGGCGTCCTCCGCGCCCCCTCCTCTGCGCCCCCTCCTGCGCGCGACCTCCTCTGCGCCCCCTCCTCCGCGCCCCTTCCTCTACATCCAGCGGCATTGATCCTCTACGCTCCCTCCTCTACATCCGGTGGCCGACGGTGCTCCCTCCTCTCCAGCGGTCGGTGACTCCAGCCAGGTGCGTTCCCGCTCCCTTCTCTGCCCCCTTCTCCTCTCAGATCTTGTAGCAGGCAGATGAACTGGGAAATGGGAATTGACGGCTGAGAGCTTCATTTGGGGATGTTATGTCGAACTGGGGGTCTGGGAAATGAGTAACAATCTAGGAGCTGAGAGCTTGTAACTGAAACCCTTTAAGAGCAACTGAGCAACAGACTTGCGCATGACTAGGGTAGTAAACTAGTAATCCATGCATCAGTATGTAGGGCAGTGCAGTACAGTAGGGCAGTGCATGACTAATGTCTGTACAGATGCACAATTCAATTGAGTTTCGACTAATGTCTGTTCACTGTTCTACTCATTTTCTTTAGGTCTTTTTTGTGCAATATGGCAAGTGGAAGCGCTGAAGGAAGTATCGTATTTTATATCTTTACTATTTTTAATATATACACACACACATCCGTATCGCCGTATTGGGTTTTTTGGAGAAATGGGGTATTGCCGTATCTGTACCGGTATCGCGTATCGGTGCATCATAGTGCACAGCTATGACTCGACACGCTCCCACGCAATAGAAGGTAGACGATCTTAAGGGCCATGCTTACAAAGGAAATTCACGATCTCACTAACCAAACAACAACCTCAAGCATTTACTATCCCAAATGCAAGAACATTGGTTTTCTGCATTGACACACTACAACTGAACCTATCTCTATTCTCTATGGAACAAGGTACACTAGATGCTCGTAACAAACAAACATCACCCTAGTGTCAAAATAGACACACCATAACTTAAGCATCATGCTTGGTAAACACATCCGATATACCAAAAAACTGCTTAGGGCCTCTTTGGACTAAACTAAGCTTACAGCCAAACCATCAACTTAATGATGTAGTTGTATGCTCGCAAGCGAATGGCTCATAGGGTTAACAGGTCTTACCCAAATAGCCATGCATTACCGAATAAGCTACCGTGCTTGGCTTATAAGATACCAGTGCAATAAAACATATTGCGTGATAAATCTAAGCTCTCCCCCCATCCCCACCACCCAAAGCCAGAAAAGCAACCTTTTTCCACACGACGATGAGACATCCCTATAGAATGTGATATAGTACTAGCCAAAGGCCCATACGTTGTAACAGATCTCAAATAAACATATATAAATTCTAAACTTGAAAAACCAATATACATAATTCGCATCCTATCAACAGGCCACAAAGAGTCTTATCACAAACGACATGCGTAAATGATCTAATTGTCTACAGAAGATCCTTATAGACTCATAGTAACATGTGCATGTATGCACACATCTATCCACAAAAGATTCCACCAACTCAAGAAGTGAGGATGTAGATGGCAGAACTCACCACCACCACCAAGTGCTTCTTTTCTAATAGTAAAGATAAAGATATCACCATTGCTACACAGTACACACAATAATCCCACCGTCCTTAAGCACGTAACCAAGAAAACAGTACCAATGCGACAATACCAGTACCAATTACACCAACTAAGGCGACAAATGCTACTCTATCTGCTACGCATAGCCACCACGATTGGGTCATTAAGACACCTACTTCCTGACAATAACAAGCGTTTTCAAAGGGGTTTAATTACCAGTGATGCGGACGAGCGTCTCCCTCCCGGACAGATCCGTCACATGCTGCAAGAACGAAGCCAAGCATGACACAGACTTAGCACCAAGCACCACACCGCGCCTAGAACAAGCAGGCAGGAAAATATGGCAGGTCCTTGGGATCTTACGATGAAGGTGTCGTTGAAAGAGGCGAAAATGCGCGCCACGCCGAAGACGTACTCCCCCTCGCGGACGGCGGGGCCGAGCGTCACGTTCTCCTCCTTGGGCTCCCGCGTCTTCTTCCTCCCGGACTGCACACGTCACAACAGCACCGAACGACACACAGATGGATGAGCACAGAAGCTAAGCCGACCCCGAATCACCGGGAAAAAGGCGAGCTGCGTGGCGTTACCATGGTTGCGTCTGCGTGCTCGCGGCGGCGGCGGGGAAGAAGAGAACGCGGCTAGGGTTCGGAGCCTTGGAGGGGAAAGCGCAGACGAGGTGCGGGAGTGGCGAAGCGTGTTAAGATAAACCCTCGCACGGAGTGGGCCGCGCGGGTTTGGTCATATGGGCCGCATATTGGGCTCAGCTTTCCAGTTGCGCACGGACCTAGTGAGCTTGCCTTGCACGACGCTCTATTGGGCCTTTGTTTTTTCGGCCCTACAAACCTGAGCTTATCTCGAGTGTATGAGATTAAGCGCGCATCCACGATGTGACCAAATAATTACAGGACGACTAGAAAAAAACCTAAGCTCATATGATTTTTCTTTTCGAGGCTATCGGTGACCCTACCTTCAGGTGTGCTGGTTAGTTGGCACAGAACCGTGACATCTTTAATGCAAACTACAACTGAGCTAGAGCACCTTGAGAATGGTCCAAACTCATTCGGTTTAGCAGACAGAAAAAGGGTAAATATATCTTTAAAAAATTATGTTTCTTTGAACTACTTCACATTTTTTTCCTGGGAAAAAAGTATGAAACCGTTGCGTTGCACACTAAACATAATCATTATCAGTGACATATTCACATGAGGAGAAACGAAGGAGAAACCAAAGCAAAAAATAATTCATACAGCCACATGACTACACGAGGAGGCAAAAGGGCAAAAAATAGAGTAAGTTTGACAGCTGTGGGATTTGAACCCACGCCCTTTCGGACCAGAGCCTAAATCTGGCGCCTTAGACCACTCGGCCAAACTGTCGCAGTTGTGGGAATTTCAATATTTATGTAATTTATACTCGCAGGACCTGTAGTGAGAAGGTCCAGCCTCCCGACAACAAAATCTAGCTGCATGACCCTGTTAGTTGGGAGAGGGATCCTGTGTTACTGCTTGTCAACGCAACACTACAGTAGATGGACAAGCGACCTCTACCGTCCCATGTAATGCAGTGTTATGCTACAGTACTTTTTCTCCATGCTACTACACTGTCTTGCCGTATTACTCCGACAGAGACGGTTTATGAAACACTATTTACACAGTGTCCTGCTCATGGGTAGGTGGCACGAGCAGAACTTGCACAAGAACTACACAGGACAGAGAACTGTCCACGTAACATAAAACACTGTTCACACGGTATCCTGCTGGTAGGTGGGTGGCACGAGCAAAACTTGCACAAGAACTCCACAGGACAGAGAACTGTTCATGCAACATAAAATATTGTTCACACAGTACTCTGCTCGTGGGTGGGTAGGTGGCACGAGTAAAACTTGTACAAGAACTACACGGAAAATGCATCGCAACTATCGGCCACAGCACATATACAATGCAACAAGTTGGACAACATTTTGATGCCCGATGTCTCTCTGGAATCTGCAGCACTCGGCCACAGTTTTTTTTACGACTGCAAAAAAAGACTCGCACGCGCACATGCTATAACGTACTCACACCACACATACATGTGAGTATACCTTTTTAGCATACATTTAGACATATAGTGACTAAGATAAATTTGTGACCTTACAAAATTCTTATTGAATCGCATTCACGTGTGTAGTACGTAGGAATCAGAATTTGAACCCTGATACACCCACAACTCTACCGTTCCACCCAGAGATGGTTTCCACTCGGCCGCAGCTCTAGAACCCTTCAATTAATCTAAAACGAGCATTGGTTTAATCCAGCAGTTAACCGCAGCATCCACAGGATTGAGACAGATTGAATTGGAGATTAGCGGGAAAGATTACGCGGCCCCGAGACGGTAGTTGGTAGAGTTGTTAGCTTGAGCTACCTACTAACTATGATTGAAATGTTTTTTAAGGAATAACTATGATTGAAATGTTGTCCTTGTCAATTGTGATTCACAGATGCATCAGGCGCCGGACTGCAAATTCTAGTGCTCTCCATTAATGTTCCCTAGTTGTACGCTGAACAGAAGCTATTAATCAAAGCTACAAGGGATAGGCGTGTCCGGAAGAACGACTATGCGTCAAGAAAAGAAAAAGGCAAGAACGTTGTACGGAAATGCATTCTCTATGAACTGACGACGCATGTCTCTGTATCTTTCGATGCAATTTCTTTCACAGCTTTCTATTATTTCTATCTCTTACTGTATAATGCAAGCTTGTCCTGTACCTTGCGTCCACACCTGGCATGATGCAATTCAACATAACGTGACTTGTATTAGTGGCGGAGTCACGAATTTGATAATAGGGTGCATACTTCAATGATGGGGAAAAAAATCTTATACGATATATATGTAATTTCACAAGTCCAACACAATTACACAAAAAAGTTCAAAATTAGTTAACAATACAATATAAATAGTTTAAATAAAATCTTATATGAATAAAAAGAGTCCTAAATGGCTAATGAAAATCACAATACCACACGACGTAATCTCATTCCTTGGAAGCACTTCATTATATCATCATTACTAACTTTCGAGAAGATATCTCGCTCTATAAATGTGATTAAACAATCATTCAATACTTAATCGCCATACTATTTCTCAACCTGTTCTTCACAAGATTCATCGCGAAAATACTCTTTCAACGCTTGCCGTTGCCACCGGTAGGAGCAATACCAATTTGAGAAACAAGCGCATCAACTTATAAATATCATGCTTTCTTGTTTTAACAAGTTTAGTAGAAAGCTCACCGAGATTCTTTAGGCACTTAAATCTATCATCGCTTCGCATATCATCAATGAAGTTATCAAGTTGAAAAGAAAGTCTCATTAAATCCGTACTTGAAAAATCATTGGGATAAAAGTTGATAAGGCTAAGCACTTTGTCTCTATCATAATAAGCAAATGAATTCAGATGATTTAAAATGGGCATGCAAACAAGTAACTCCATATTAACCTTGTCAAACCGATTGTCAAGCTCTTGGAGAATATTATCAATGATACCAAGATACAGTTCCTTCTAAAATGATCATCATTTGTTTGTTTTGAGTAAAAACATGATGATCTTCCATAAGGTACATATCTATCATCCGTCTTAGGAACTTTGATGCCATATTTACTACAAAATGATGTTACATTTTCTTGAAGGAATTCTTCCCACCCATCACACCTCATTCGGTGTATTCTATCATTAGCCAAATTAACAAGTGACATAGTATTAATAATATCTTGGTCACTCTTTTGCAAAGACTGAGATAACTCATCTGTGTATCCAAGTATGACAAGCATCAAGTGTGCATTGAAAACAAAGTCAAATGACTCAAAGGCTCTCACCATAGCATGTATTTTTGGCCAATCATTTTTTGTGAGGGGTCTTTTCCAAGTTGTATGAGTACTTTACGGATTGTTGAATACATATCAATAATTTGCAAAATAGTTCTATAATGAGAACCCCAACGAGTGTCACCGGGCCTAGTTAATCCCATCTCTTGATTTAATCCACATCCACTTTCTATCTCACCCAATTATAGTGCTTCTAAAACTTCTTGGGCTGAATTGCTGAAATTTGACTAGCCCAAGTACCAATTGCTCATACATATACATAGTTAAAAAAAATTACATTTTTTTGGGTGCATGTGCACCACAGGCACCCCCCTGTCGTCGCCCATGACTTGTATTGTGCTCGACAAAGCCTGCAAGGCCAAAATAATTATATGTCGTTGTTATCCAATCACGTACCTTGCAAAATAATGGAGTTTTTGGCCGTATTGCCATATTTTTCGAATGAATTAGCAAAAATAACTATTGTCGCCACGTATTTGCAAAAATATCAAATTTTTTAAAATAATATTATTTTAAAAGATAATTACAAAAATAAATAACCACCCCAAAAAATTACAAAAATAGCTCCCTGTCTCTAGTTGACAAAAATAAATAGCCGCCACAAAAAATTACAAAAATAGCTCCTGTCGCCAGTTGAACTGGCGACATGGAGCCTGTTGACCCCCTGTCGCCGGGCTAGCTCCCTGAACTGGCGACAGGTAGCTGTCGCCATTTCAAGTGGTGACAACTAACTATCGCCAGTTGAATTGATGATAGGGAGATGGAACCCTAATCTGGTTGCTCTGTTTGTGATTTTCGTAAATTTTTAACGGTACAAAATCTGTTAAACTCACAATAACATTTTGTTGTCGTCGTATATTGTGTTAATGCAATGAAATTTCTGAAGAATTTTGCGAGGACGATTGAGGTATCAATGATTCATAAGTAGGAAGGTAAGTGATATTACGTTGCACCCGGGAATTCATATATAGTGGAGAAATGACCTCTTGCATAACATTGCTCATGTACATGCACTACATATTATGTAAGGAAATAAATGTGAATTTACCATTACTAACAAAGCTACGACAAATCACACTGATATTACATGACATTCACCAAAACATCATAACACTTAGTTTATATCAAAACTACGACAATTCACACTGATATTACATAACATTGAGCAAAACGTCATAACACTTATTTTTTCAAATCAAAATGATAATTCAGAACATTGGCAATAACATATTACAATTGTTTGTGTTTTCCCGTGACCACGACCTCAACGTCCCCCATGTGGACTGCCTCGAGTCGGGCGACGGATAAGGTCCCGCAGCGACGTCCGGAGTGCCGATGTCTCCTTCGACCTGAGGATTTCTCGTGGGGCATTTCTTGAAGGTGTGCCTAGACTCCCTACAAATGGAGCTCTTCTTCGTACGACGTCTGGCTCCTACGTCATCCATATCATTCTTGATGCGTTGTACCTCTCGCCGGCCAACCTTTCCCTTCAGCCTATTAATGTCCGCAACCCAGATTAGTTGCTCCCAAGTCGGACGGCCAATGAAATAGCCAACCACAGCGTAACCAAACATCTCTCCACTCCAGGTTTGCATCACCGCCTCCTTAGTGAAATAGTCAGAGAGGTATTGGCCGAGATGTTGTTGTGCCACCGTCGAACATGCGGTCATGACATGGAAGCAAGGCTTATACAGAAGAAGGGGCATGTTGCAAGTGTATATGCAACTACCGCGGCATAGCGTGCACTCGTGGGTGACCCTCTCATGATTCATCCCGCGGCGTCCTTTTTCCCTGCACATTATTTTGAAGCGAAACTCTCTTGTGTCCATCTTGAATGCCCAATGCATCTCACCCTTCTTGCTCTTCTCCTCCATGTACTTGGTGACCGTGGCAGAGTAGAGTACTCTGTCATTTACCATAGTGAGCGACGTGTTGTCTCTTCTGTCAACAAAGTAGTTTGTCGTACCGCAGAGAATTGCCTCTACAATACCAACTAAAGGGAGGCACCTTGCGCCGCGCATGACCTAGTTGTACACCTCGGCTAGATTGGTTGTTATGACACCATATCGAGCAACACCCCCATCATGTAACAGCGACCACTTCTTCTTAGGCTCGTGCTCAATCCAGTCCGAGAAGTATTTCACCTGCGCCCCCGTCCTCCTCGTCAATCTGGGAGCATCTATGGGTAGCTGTAGCAATACTTCGGGGCCCTGATTAGTGCTTCGGGCGGCCCTTTTCACTGCCTCCCTTCTGTGCGTCTTGGTCCGCTCATCCAGAATCTTTCAAAGTGCTTCGAACTTCTACTGCTGGTTCTGGCTGCACAGCCGCTTGAATAGGTTCATCAAGTCCTTGTTGCAGAACTACTTATTGAAGTTTGCACCCAAGTGCCTCATGCACCACCTGTTTTGTAGATCCGCCCATGGAAGTGGTGCGTTCTCTACTTGTTGTAGCTGAGTTATTACACTCAGTAGACCCACATGCCGATCATGTATGAAGCATACGTTTGGACGGCCCTGTGCAATAGAAATCCTCAAATTCTTCAGGAACCACAACCAACTGTTCATGTTCACGCTTTCAACGAAAGCAAATGCCACGGAAAGAACTTGATTGTTCCCGTCCATCGCTATTGCAATTAGTATTTGGCCTTTGTACTCTTTTGGTCCCACTGAAACTGTTGCTATATATTGTTCAATACAGCCCAAAAGACACACCTTGTTTGTAGAAACTAATTCGATGCTGACACATCTGCGAAACACGCCATGGACACAGAGGTATGCATAAAAGTTTAGCATAAAAGACCCCATACGTAGTACTGAAATCAATAGCATTCAGAAAAAATACCCATAGTTTCTATGATTCATACTGTTCTTACTGAACCAGGCCAGCTATTTAGATACATACCTTCATAAACTAATTTACTGTGCTTTCATAGTTCCTTACAAAGGTACCTCTTTTCTTCTACCAATCCTCATCCTTCAGCCTATCTTTTTCACCTATACAGTTCCTCACCGTCACCTAAAATTTGTCCTGCACACCAAAAAAAAAGGAAGCTCTTCCACCAAAACAAGGAAAAAAACCATACATTTACACCTATTCTGACTTCACAACTCTCACCGACTTTTATACACCATCTTGCATACGTCATCTTATTGTTATTTTCTCCTCCCTAACAACTACTCTAGCAGGTCTCCTATCTAGAGCAACAGATTCTAGAGTCCAACCCTGAAAGGCCTGTCATACCAACTAAGGAACCTCCACATAACATTCAATCTAAGAGGTATATTATCCAAATAAATTATGCTACATCCGATATCACATATTCCATTGATTGATTCATTTGGTTTTTGACAACATAACAATGCACATGCGCTTGCTAAACAGGCCTACATCACCACCTCGCCATCCTATGCTTGATCCACCCGCTAAAAAAACAAAGCCGCCCACAGCATCTACATAATAATATCAACACTCTATAAGAACCAACGCTGTCGCAGATATATCATCTTACCGCCTTACAGTAACAATAAGCAAGATATTTTACCGCATCTTTCTAACTAGTTGCCTATTATATCCCATTCATACATACACATGCAACGAATATCAGCGCAGTCGCTGCTTCTACAGAGACAACATTCATTTTTTGTATTAGTGCTTCGTTAATACTTTCTTCCACTGCTATATAGTTACTCCATCCTTTTGGCCATCCTGTTAGCACTTTACAAACTTGTTATGTAAATATTCCACCCTCAGTTACGATCGACGTCTTAATCCTTGCTCTTCATAGTGTAGTCTACGCATAGTTGCTATGTTAGCTAATTAAGATATGACTTTCGGTTGTATGTATGCTCTGATATGTACATATCGTCCATCCTTTTATAACATATTTTCCTTCACCCAACACTGCTCGAGTTACTTCTCTGTTAGCCAGCTCTCCAAGATTTCACATAGCGTTCGCATGTCTCGCTAATCAATAGCTTCCATTCCATATCACCTTTAACGCATGCTAGAACCTATGCCAGCATGGTTTTCAAACATTAAAAAAACCTCTAAACGTATAGCATCCGCGATAGGAAAAAACCCTTTATAAACCATATTCAGACTAGCAAAGACGCCTAAAAAATTCCTTACAAACTTTCTACCTATGTCTCCGAGCCGATCGGCGCGGATTGGCTTCTAGTCTTGATAACCCACGACGCTCTCAACATTAACTTCCATTCAACGGATAAATCTTATCTTTCCCACACGATATTAATTTGAAATCACATAACTCGTAAATGCTCAGTGTTAGCTTCCGTTCACTAGATAATCCTTATCTTTCCCAAACAATGAACCCTATACCCATTCTCAATTGTCCATTTATTCAAATTTGCCTTTTCTAGAGATCAAGGAAGTTTACTGATGTGATCTGTGGTCCCGATCTTTCGATGAGGATGATACAACTTGATTGGGTGGAAGCTGACTCTCACGATCCAGGCTACAACCGTGCGACGACCGATACACCCGCAATCGCTGAACCAACTTCACGATTCGTTATTGATCTTACCGGTGGCGAGATCGATCTGACCACGAAGGTCTTTTTCCTGCATGCAATCAAGAATTAAGCAAGAAAAATATATAAATCAACGAACTTGCTGAATAGGAATTGAAGAACAAAGATGGATGTATTGGACGATTTGGGGTTCCGTCTACAAAGCCAGGTTGTACTAGCCGCACAAGCCAACAATGTTGTTTCTAGCCTAAGCTGAAATCAATCTATCAAAATCCAAAGAACTATAAGCGAAACCCCTGGCCTTATATTGGCACCTAAAGGTGCAGCAAACTCACACACGGCCTAATGTCGTCTCTATCTCTAACTCACGCGTATCATGCAAAAGATTTCTTCCTAAAACAGTTAAGGAAAGTTTACAACCGACTCAAAAGATAACATCCAACTCAAAAGATAACAACCGACTCAAGTCCTAGTGAGGTCTGAAGAGTCCTTGAAGAGGTCCTGGACGATGTCCTGGAGGAGGTCCGTGAGGAAGTCCTGAGAGGTCCTAGGAGATCCCTGAGGAGGTCCTAGAGGAGGTTCTGGACGGTGTAGATTTCCTGGGGGTGGTCGTGGAGGTCGTGGACGGCGCAGATCTCCTGGGGGAGGTCGTAGATGGTGCAGATCTCCTTGGGGAGGTCGTAGACGACGCGGATCTCCTGGGGGAGGTCGTGGTGGACCTCCTTTGCGGGGAAGTGGTCCTGGCGGATCTCCTTTGCAGGGAAAGTGGTCCTGGAGGACCTCCTCTGCGGGGAGAAGTGGTCCTGGAGGAAGATCCTGGAATGTTGGTCATATTCCTATATTCCTAAACACAAGCAAATCATCTCCATTAGACAACAACGGTTACCTGATAATTTAGCTGACGAGCACGTGCTCGAGTAATTGGTCCGTGCACATCAGAAAACAGTAGGGATGGTTGTATCGGTGGAAGGGAAGTCCTCATCTTTTCCCTCCCTAGACCGAATCAGGACATAAAAGCAAGTTGGCTACAACACATCCCTACTTCATTCACCTTTTTTCGAAGGAAGAAAATTTCATTAATCATCAATAGAAGCTTGTTTAGCACATAAATGGGCTACTAAGTTAGCAGTCATACGGGTATAACAAATACTAAACATGAAGAAACTCCTGCTTAGCTCCTTGATTTCAGCGAGAAACGAAGAAATCTCAGCATGATGATGTTGTTGAGTCTCCCACAAATTGACGAGGTTCCATGAATCACACTCAATCAACACCTTATGAAGAACCCAATGAGTTGCTAGTTTAGCACCATCCCGAACAACAAGTGCCTCAGCAGTAAGAGCATTAGAAACATATGAGTACCATCTCACTCTACCCACAAAAGGCTCCAACCTCATTATGCACGACCGCACCAGAAGTACCATTTAGGTTCCCTGTGTAGAAATCCCTGTCAACATTAATTTTGATGAAACCATGTTGGGGTGGTTGCCATGCCACATTCATCTGAACTGGCCGATTTTGCTGGTACTTTAGGTTTCACTTGAATAAGGTCGAAAACCACATCCTGAGCCTACTTCATAGACCGAACACAGAATCACCGTAGTCTCATCCAGCGAGAAGACATTCCATCTACTAAATTAGTTGCCCAAGTAGTAGGGTGGAGTGGCAACTTCTTAGTACCTGTCAAGTCCTTCATAGTTGCCCCAAACACCTAGGTGCAATGAATCAAAACATGCATAGTAGTTTCTTCCTCTACACCATAAGTATAACATAAAGCAATCCTTTCAATATGTCTATGTTTCAGTACTGCTCTTCATGGAATGAAATCATGAAGCACGCGCCACCAAAAAACTAGGGATAGCAATTGTGCCCGATTACTCGCGTGCCCACGGGTAAATACCCTAATGGAGTCGGGTATGGGCTATTTTCTTTGCCCACAGGCATGAAAATTGGGGAAACTTTTCGCCTGTCGGGTAAACGGGCGCGGGCATGGGTGACCTCCACCCATACCCGTCTCGCCCGTTTACCCGCGATATACACTGACAAGTGGGCCAAGGGTCAACAATACCACTAAAATCCTAGTAAGGTTAGTCACTACTCACTCTCACAATCACTCGCTCTCCCCGACTGAGTCACTCAGTCACTCTCCCCCATTCTCAGCCGCCAGCTACCAACACAAAGCACCGAAGCCCCAAATCCAGATCCGTTTCATCCTCCACCCCGCCGGTTGCCTCGCATGTCCTCCCAGCCGGCTACCGCCGTTGTCGCCGCTCCTCCTGACGCCTTCTTCTCAAGCCCGGTCGCCTCCTCCTCAAGCCCGTCCCACCTCCGGACGCCCTTTCCATTACCACCTGCTTCCACACCATGTAGTCAGTCTCGCGGCCAACCCCTCGACGCCCGCCCGCCGTCGCCGCCTTTGATGTCTCCCACCCGCCGCCTCGGCTTCCTCTGGCCACGGTCGCAGAGCTCCCAAGAGTTTCCCCTTGAGGGCACTTCTACCCCTGCCGACGTCTAGCACCAGGTGTCTTCATCGCAGTCGAGATGCGTGGCAAAGACAAGGTATCCATCCATCCAACCTTGCGTGCACATTGACATTGATTACGGCGTGGTTGCGTGGTTTAACTCTCGGCACTGCCGCTGCTATGATGTTGTGGCGCATTAAACCGAACGAGGCGGTTGCTGGTTTGGGTTTCAGTGAATTGATGCAGTTTTTTAGTACTAGCACTACTGATGTAATACTACTGCGAGAGTGTGAAGCATTCTTCCGGGAACATTGCACTGATGATATCGATCCAGTTTTGGGGTTAGGTAGATGATTAGTGCTTGACTGTTGATTTGAAGGTACGCGGAGTGCGTGACACAAGGACATTATTCCATTGGAAACTAAAGTTGAAGTTAGAGTTTTTCTTAGACCCATACAACTACTCCTGAAAGTAGCATTATATAGGAAGGGCTGTCAAATGTCAATACAAATAATTTCATATAGTTGTTGTTTGGATGCACCACATGTTATGTTCATGCTCAAAATTGTTAAAGTACTCCTGATTTTCTCATCATATAGTTGCTTTTGTAATGCAGGTTGTCTTATTTGATTCCTTTATGGAGGACGAGACTAAGTTGTTCCAGGGGCAACCTGGTATAAGTAATACTAAAAGTGCGGAGAAAACATGGGAACGACTGAGATCCAGTTTGGGTTGTTGAATTTTTCAGTGCTAAGTTTTTTTTTAAAAAAAAAGCATCAAATCCTATTAGCAAAGGTGATTTTCATCCTGCAAAATCAACAGATGGCCAGAACAAAGTCGTTACAAAGGATAATGTATGCAAGAATGAAAAGGATATCAGAACATCTAGTGTAACAAATGGTGGGCTTGTCGTTTTCAATGGGTTTCCCATTGCCAATGTTTCTCCTAACAATGGTGTCCTCAAGAATGTAAAGAAGACTGGAGGTGCGGCTCCTTCAAGTGTGTCTGTCAAGAATGTTAGCAGTTCAGCACCACTCGGAAGGTCAGAGGTGCACCATGAGGGGATCAAATGCACTCAAAGCAGTAGTTTAGTTATGGAAATAACTGAAAATGGAAATACACCTATTGTTGCAGCCCCAGTAGATGAGGCTATCACAAGCTTAAATAAGAAAGCCTTTCAGAACAAGCCATTGCTTCCTCATGATTTGAAGAATACAGAAATATATGCTTCCTGAATGCGACCTTGTAGGCATTGCTTTCATGGTTGCCTTTTGTTCAGCTTTTTATGGGACATGAAAGCCTTTTGGTAGCTTAATTGCTTAATGTAGTATTAGTACTCCAATTGCTAATTGCTTAATAGCTCAGTTCCTCAGTCACTTCATGGGCATGGGCGAGGTTCGTGGGTACACGAGCATGCCCGCGGGCGACGGGCATGGGCGAGGTTCTTTGCCCGTCGTCCTTCGCGGGCATGCCCGTAGGGGAAAATCGGGGTCGCAGACATAGGTATGGGCGAGCACTACCCGTGCCCGATTACCATCCCTACAAAAAAACTCTCACTTTCGACGGGATCAGGAGCTTCCAAAGTTTTGGCCAGAAAGGATCTACATCCCCAACGAAGCTTGATGGAGTTTGATTACGTCCTGTATCATCTTTTCGTAAGCAAATGATATGCAAAACAAACTGAAAAATTACCATGCTGCTCAGCAATCCAAGCCCAAGAGTCTTCAGATAATCAGCTGAAGAATCTAGACCCGTCATTATATGTTAATGATGTTTTGGTTATTAATGACAAATGCTTTGTGAGACTAACACTCTTTATGATATACCTATTGTTTAGTCTCAATTGGATTTAAAGATCAAAGAGGTATGCATTCAACAACATCTTATTATATCTTGCTGCATTCCTCGGATCCATTATATAGGGTGAACTTCACCAAAAAGGAAAACTTGTATATGTGCATATGTTTCATTTACACACTCGTGTATGCACACATTTAGGGGGAGTTCAATCTATATCTTGTGGTTTCATTAGTATTGATCCATAATTCTTTGTCCACATATATTAAGGATCTTTACCTTGAAATGTATCCTTGAATATATTTAACTTGTGTAGTTAATATATTCATATGAGTATATACAACTTGTGTAGTTTGTATACACTCATTCTGGTATATATAACTTGTGTAGTTCATATATACTCATGACCTTGTTGTTTCATTAGTATTGATCTTTGTGATCTACTTTGAAACATAACTCTTGAGTATATATAAAACTTATATAGTTTATATATACTCATACCAATTACATCCAATTATCTGTAATTGTGTTGGTTATCATCAATTACCAAAGAGGGAAAGATTTTGGTATCTTGTCCCAACCATTATGAGTTAATGGTATGTTGTGGTAATTAATGATAATCAAATTATGGAACTAACGTTTCTCCTTGAGTTGGATGAATAGGTTATGTTCTAGGTGTTTGAAGACTTTGGATGACATCATATGTTGATTGTCATTAAGTCGTGATTCTTGAAGAAGAAGAAATCATCATGTGTTGATGATGTTCAAGAAAAGGATGATCATCATGCGTTGATGATATTGAAGTGAAGAGCTTGAAGTAAAGGATGCATCATGAGTTGATGCATGTCAAGTTCAAAAAGATGAGATGATCATTGGTTGATCATCAAGACAAGAGAAGGTGTCATCATGTGTTGATGGACATCAAGTCGAAATCATGAAGCAAAGGAAATCATCATGCGTTGATGATTATCAAGCTTCAAGAGATGTACAAGGCTAAGGTATGACTAGCTAGGGCTAAGGATTTGTTCCTAGTCTTTTACCGATCTCGGTGTTTGGTTGAGAGATCGGATTGCTAGAATAGGTTGCCGTATCATTAAGAGGGTCTTAATTAGTAACTTGAGTTAGTCATGTGTTGATAGCTCATTGTGTTTGCTCTAGCTCAACTTAACATGTTGCCTATGTTTGCAAATGCGTTTTGCAAATGGTTGTGGCTCATGGTTAATCCTTGTAGCATGTGACTTTAGTTTGCGAATGTGTTTTGCAAACGGTTTAAGTCCATGTACCTTATTCTGTATGGCGATGATTCTAAAAGTCGGCAAAATGTGTTTTTGTGACTTGTTGAGAATCTAGCTTTCATCTCTTGTGTACATGTTGCATCAATTTGGCAAATATGTTTTGCAAAGTGAGTTGAAGCAAATGTGCAAAGTCTTCTCGCCTTGGTGATCATTGGCCGACCGCTTTGTGGCGGTCGACCGGTGCTTGCGGTCTGACCGACGTGGTTCGGACGGTCTGACCGGTGGTAGCGGTCTGACCGCCATGGGTTGGGCGGTCTGACCGATCTTCGTTTGTACCGGCCGTAAGAAACGGTACTACCGGGTGCGTAGTACGGAGTTTGAAGCGTACTACGGAGCGCGTAGTACCGAACTTTGTTTGGCGGTATGTGTTTTCCGTAAGGTTGTTTTCGTTTTGCTCGTTGCTCGCCGAGCGGTCTCGACCGCCTCGGCGCTCGGCGAGTCTGGCGAGCGTCCGACCGCCATTGGTTGGCGGTCGATCGTTCAGAGTCCAACGGCTAGTTTATAGCCGTTGGCATTAAGCGTCCGACCGCCATTAGTTGGCGGTCAGACCGATTTTGTCCAAATTCTCTGGAATCTTTTCTCAACGGCTAGTTTTTGTGTGTGGGCTATAAATACCCACCTTGGCTGTGTGAGGAAGGTGTTGCTGGTACCCCATTGAGTTTCTTTGAGCTAAGAGCAAGCCTCTCATACTCGTGTGTGCATGTGTTGCACTTAGTGAGTGATCGAGAGCAAACCCTAAGTGCATGTGTTGCATTAGGTTGTGGATTGTTTATCCATAGAGCTTTGGCACTTGATTGGTTCAAGTGAAAGTTGAGTCTTGTTACTCTTGGTGTTTGCCGACACCTAGACGGCGTGGAGACGTTGTGCGTCGGTGATCTTCTCAAGTGAAGCTTGTGAGAAGACCCGGGCAATTTGTGAGTGGCTTGGTGCTCGCCATCTCCGGAGCGGAGTAAGAGCAACTCTAGTGGATTGGGGCGATAAGTTCAAGTTGGAGTCGGTTCAAGCGGTTGAACTCACTTAGAGGTGTTGGTTCGGTTGGAACCGGTCCAAGTTGTTTGGACTTACCTCGGAGGTGTTGCCTCGCGCTTTAGAGCCGATCCAAAAGATTGAACTTACCTCAACGTGGATTAGGGAGACCGCAAGTCTTCGATCACCACGGAAAAATATCGCTGTAAATTGTGGTTTGCATTCTAGCTTTACTACATAGCAATTTATATTCCTAGAATTAAATTGCTTACTTGTGTGATTGCTCTTCTTCTTAATTGTTTATATCATTGGTTAATTGCTTTCAAGTCTTTGCTAAATTGCTCTATTTATTATTGACTTGTATTGTTGGTGCACTTAGTTGAACCTAGTTGATTTAGGCTTTAATTGTGCAAAACCGTATTTGTATTAGCTTCCGCATTAGAAATCGGTTTTAGCGCATAGAAGTTTTAAAACGCCTATTCACCCCCCTCTAGTCGGCCTCCTCGATCTTACATCAGCCCAAGCCCAAGAATCTTTAGATAATCAGCCCAAGCCCAAGAATCTTTCGATAATCAGCCCAAAGGAATACCAAGGACTGCTTGTATATCTAAGGCAGAGAGGTTTGTTGTGACAGCATGCACATTCCAAGATTCACCATTGTTGGAAATTAATCACTGACCATGTACACTGTAGCATTTGCGAGACGACATGGTGACTTAAAGCCATGGTTACATGGAATCCATGGATCTTTCCACAAGTCCATAGATGAGCCATCCCCTACATGTTTGTAACATCCCAAATTTTCAATTATGGTTAAAAATAAAATTTAATGAATTTTGTAGATTATAAAAGGTTTTTCCTATTTATTTTAAAGCCAAAATAATTTATTTGTAAAACTAAATACCAATGTTAAGTTGTAAATATTTTATTTAAGTCCAAAATAACTCAGGAAATTTCTGTGATTTTTTCCATAATTTTTGGACTTTATTTGCTATTTTCTAATAGCCTAATTAATTTGTTTAAATTTTCAAAATCATTAAATCTAAGAAAATCTAGGAAACTCTTTGGGCTGAATCTCTTCAGACCATTTCTACTTTTCCCACGCGCCCGGCCCAGCTCGCTCTTTCCTCCCCCTCCCCACTGACATGTAGGCACCCTCCCCACTTTCTCTCGTTCTCTCTCTGACCACCAGGTCCCACCCATCAGTTCCCTCTCCCTCCTCCCTTTCTTCTTCCTCGTGATAGCCAAACTCTCTGTCATTGTTTGACCTTGAAGCTTCTTCCAAAAACAAGTGGAATGGCCCGATTTTCCCGCGCCAACGCTCTGCCATTCTTATCCCTTTATCCCCCGCAATCGACCCTGACCCTTATCCCCTTCCTTCTCGCCGCCGAACTCTGTTTTTGCCACATTTCTGAAACAAACTCCCAATGATGTACGTCGATTCGGTGATGCCCTCGCCCTATAAAACACACCCCCGGGTTCGCCTCTTCCTCCTCATCCCATTTTAGCAACTCACACCGCCCCAATCAACCTTAGATCGCCGGATTTCGTCTTTGAAGCTCGCCGACCGCAAGACCTTCCACCGCCAATTGCCTCGCCTTCGACGATGTCTTGCCGCCATTGTCTGCACCAGAAGCTTTGCCGTGCCATGTTCTACCATGGGCACACATTAACATCACCGGAGGATCGCCAGAGTACCCTCGTCGTCAAGACCTGAACCACCTCACCATCGTTTTCCTCGCCACCGGCAACCCCGTCATGCCCTCTCGCCGTGAAGGTGTGCTTTAGGTTCACCGCAACCCAATCTTCAATTTGGTACCATCGCCGCCGTTCGCGAAACCTAGGGTTCCGAGCGCCACCACCGCTCGGGATGACGTTACCGCCCACGTGGCAGCCACTTGGCCGCCACGCAAGTGCCACACCACCTCCTCTGGTCCACGTCACCGCCCACATGGCTCATTGTGCCAGCGTATGCGTAGATCTACACTATATCGTAAGCCAGGTCCACGGCAACTTTGATTTTTCATGGACCACGTCTATAGACCTTGGGCCCACATGTTAGAGAAATGGAATTTCAAGTAGAGAAATAAATCGCCAAAAAGAAAATTCAGGGCTAATGTCATGCTAGTGTCATAAATAGATTTTCCTTTAGTAAAATAATTCCTAATTCCACAATTCGAATTTAGTTAATTTCTTTAGGGTTTAATTTTCCAAGGACTCGTTCTGCTTCGTACGAGCTCCGATTTCAGCGATTCAAATTTCTAAATTCATATAAAATTAAGATCTAGCTATCTATACTGAAAATATTTAATTTAGAGTTTATTTGAATTTTATTTGAATTTGGCTTGTTTTGCGTATAAATTTTGACAATTCCAGAGAGCTTAAATCACTTGAAGAGTTAGATCCACAATCATTTGAGCATGGCAAGTTACATTCTTTGATCATCTTTGAACCCAGAATTTAAAATTATTTTAATTTTGTTTTAAATTATTGCATGCTTATTTATATTTCAGTTATTTTAAATTTCTGTTTTAAATTCCTAGTTAATCATTTTCCTTTGTATGGCTAATTTTGATGTTTAATTATCCATTTCCTTGTCACCTTAATTAAAATAAAATAAATTAGAAAACTCTATGCTTAGCCAATGTTTAGACCAAAATCTTGAATGTCGAACCCGGGAACGAAGGATCCCGAATTCTCTGTGTTCAAACACCACCCAGATTTCCAGCAGTACACGCCTCACAAAATGAATATCACATTCATATCACGAAAACGTAATTGGCATTAAATAAATAATTGTTTAATACAAATGAGTCTCGAATAATAACATCAAATGTCAAATGATAAACACAATGGAAATAACATAATAGTGGAGCTACACGGCGCGCCACGTGCAATCGTCTGGTCGAAGGCCTACTCGTCCGGATCCTCACCACAATAAAGCAGCTTTCTCCGAATAAGATTTATTCAAGAAGAGTGAGCACTACTACCGTGCTCGCAAGTCACACCCAATATTGAAGTTAAATGCATGCATAAGGAAACAAGTGAGTATGACAAGTGTTGTTTTGCATAAAGAGCATTTTCACTTGAATAAGCATAGTAGTTTCTAAGGCAATTTTATACTATGGATAAAATCATATTTTGAAATGGCAATGATATATCGTGGATAACCTCCAATGATAAAGTGAAGGATCCTCCTAACACTTGGCTTCCCGCCTAAATTTTCATAAGGATTAACCATCCTCAACATTTAATAAAGCATTTTAAAACCAAAACAATACTAACTTTAAGTGGCCCCGCTAGCATGTCCATGACCGCGACGCGCTATTCGAATAGTTTCTACTCGCAGAGTTGGTACAACTTACCCACACGAGGTGACATGCTCGTTATGTCGACCAATTCACGCTCCGTAGGCGTGGATCGAGCAATTACCATGAGGCCTTTACAATGTTTTATCCTAGTACATTCATGCCCGCTAAGGTTTCGCCTTTGACTAACCGCCCTCCTAAGCCCTCTGCGCCAAGTGGGAATAAAACGCCTAACCGACACCCACAAAATCACATGACATAAATATACTAGGACATCACAAATTAGTTAGCCAAATCCCGCCCATACAGACATGTGGTGGTACGTTATGGCGTAGCAATAAGCTGCTCAAAGACCGTCCTCAATTGACTTGGCGCCATTCCTACAACCCATGGGCCTTGACCTTAACTGATCAAACCTGCATAAACTCGCACCCACCATTCGACCATTTCGCCAAGTCCAAACCCATTTTGGTTTTATTTTGAATAAAAATTTCATTTATAAACTCATGTGGTAAAACAATACCACAATGTCAAGTTTGAAAACAATTTGTAGAAATATGGTGTAAACCTCCCAAATTCTCAGAATGTGGACTAAGCTTGGCTAAGCATATATTTGAATTTTGGTAATATCTTGCCTATGGTATCAAGGTAGTCGATACAACATTCAAATTTGGCCATACAATAACATATGGAATTAACTATATGTAAAACAGATATTAAAATATTTATAACAACATATGCATGCAATAAGGAATTTAAAACTGAAAATAACTTAAAATAATAGGGGCAATATGGTCAATGGTATAACTTGCCTTGGTCGATGTCTTGAAATTCTAAATCTTCGATTGATCGAACTCTCCGAGTCGCCAAGTCTATACGCGAAACACGACAAATTCAACATTCAAATTCAAATAAATTCAAAACATAGATCAAAATAACTCCAAATTGAAATATTTTGGTTTAGTTAGCTAGATTATAATTTTATACAAATTTTGCAATTTGAATCACCCAATTTGGAGTTCAGATGCAAAAGTTATGAATTTTAGAAGTTTATATCAAAATCGGAATTTTATTGAATTTTCGTAATTATTTTCCTACAAAATCTATTTATTGCGCAATGATTACATCAGCACTGGAATTTCGGAATTTTAATAATTAAAAGAATTTCGACACATGGGGCCCATGTGTCATTGACATGGTCCACGTGACCAAGTCCATGGGACCCTTAGCTGGTCGGTGGACCGTGCCACGCAGCGCGCACGCGCGCAGAGAGAGGAGGTGGCGCCGACGCGCGCTGCGTGGCGCGAGGTGGCGTGACGTGGCGCGCCACGCCACCTGGCACCGGCGACGCCGGTCGTGTGCTCGCCGGCGAACGGCGCGGCGACGAGGTGCGCGGTGGTGTCAAACGGAAGAGGGGACGATGGGGTCACGGCACATGTTTTGTCACCGAGGGCACGGCGATAGCCTGCGGCGAGAAGATATGCGCGGCGGTGTCGGGCTTGTCGGCGGCAGGAGCTCCGTGGCGCCCGACCTGCATGGAGGGCGCACGGCAGGCGATGAGGCGCGAAGGTGACGGTGGTGTCGAGGTGGCCGAGACGGCTTGACGGCGCAACGCAGCTGAGGTTGTTGCGCGGAAGTTTGCGAATTACGGCGAGCTCGGGAGAAAACAAGAGGAGTGAGTGTGGTGCTGGTCATGGTGGAGAAGAGCGCACCTGTGGTCGCTTTTATAGGCGCCGGGAGCTCTAGAATGGCGTGGAGGAGGCGGGGTCGTGGCGCGGGCGCTTGCGGCGAACGTGGCGTCGTGGCGAGAAAGAGGGGGAAACGGCGTGGAGGAGGTGGCGAGACCGCACGATTTCGTGCGTATGACGCGAAGTGCGGGGTGGTTGGGAGAGGTCGCAGCGGCTCCTCGTGTGCGCGGCAATGGCGGAGAAGTGACGGCGCCGCGAAGAAGAAGGAGAGGAGGAAGATGACGCGGGTCGTCTGCTTTTAATCTGACGGTCGCGATTTGATCCGCGGCCGGTAAGTTGATATCGAGCGCAGCCGCTGGATTAGGATCTGACGGTCAAAATTAGATGGGCGAAACGGTAAGTGGGACTCGGCGCACTGCTGGATTTTGATCCAACGGATGGATATAGGGGAGAGAGAGAGCGCGGCAATTGGTATGTGGGCGAGCGCGGAGGGAGATTTGGGCGGTGCTGGTGGGTTTCGGCCGACGCTATTTTTGGATTTTCTTTTGATTTCTCAATTGTTTTAATTTCATTAATTCATTTAGGCTTTAGAAAATAGCAAAATACTTCCAAAAATTATGGAAAATTCACGTAAATTCCCATACTCATTCTCGACTTAATAAAATTATTTCCAACTATTAGTTGGCTTTTAATTTTGTAAATAAATTTGTTTTAGCTTTAAAAATATTTATAAAAGCTTTTGAAAATTCAGAAAACCACAAACATAAATAAACTTTTAAATTTTACTAAATTGAAAATTGGGTCATTATAAACCTAACCCCTTAAGGGAATCTCGACCGAGATTCAAGATTGGTCAACAAAGAGCTCGGGATAGTTAGTCTTGAGGTCTTCTTCTTTTCCCATGTGGCTTCACTTTCTGATGGTGACTCCATCGCATTTTGTATGATCGAACTATCTCGCCTCCTCGTGATACGCTCATGCGACATCTATAATCTTGATGGGTCGCTCCACATAAGTGAGGTCTTCCCGATGTCATAACCTTCTAGAAGGGTGTGTTCTTCTCGTACTGAATGCATTTCTTTAATCGTGACACATGAAAGACATTGTGTACGCCGATGAGCTTCCGGCGCAAGCCGATAGGCTACTTCACCCTTTTGGCTAGAATCTTGTATGGTCCCACAAACTGGTGCAAGTTTCCTTTGTTCTAATCTTCTTACTCCTCCGAGTGGAGTGACCTGAGATAGACCAAATCTCCTACCTCAAAGTTTAGATCCTCCGACGGTTATCGATAACTCTTTGCTCGGGTTTGTGCCACCTTCAGATGTTCCCTTATAGCTTTGACCTTACTTTCGCCTCTTTGATTATCTCAGGACCAAAGAGTTGATGCTCTCCTACTTCATCCCACAGAAGTGGAGTTCTGCATTTTCCGCCATACAATGCTTCAAAAGGAGCCATTTGCAAACTAGCTTGATGGCTATTGTTATACGAGAATTCAGCATACGGCAAATTCTTGTCCCAACTTTGTCCAAATTCCAAGGCATGTGCTCTGAGCATATCTTCGAGGACTTGATTGTGCGTCGCCGTCACCATCCGCTTGAGGATGATAGGCCGCATCAAGTTGAGTCCGTGCCTAAGGCTTCATGCGATCGCGAATCTTGACGAAATCGAGAACCTCTGCTTTGACACGATTTTCTTGGGTACCCGTGCAGACAAACAATCCTAGCCACATATAACTCGCCAACCGCCGCTTCAGATGTAGTCTTGACAGAATGAAGTGAGCTACTTTGGTCAACCGATCAACTATCACCCGAGATAGAATCATATCCTCGATTGGGTTCTAGGAAGTCCGTGATGAAGTCCATGCCAATCTCTTCCCACTTCCATTCGAATTGGTAGTGGCCGCAGAATCCACTGGTCTTTGATGTTCGCTTAACTCGCCGACACACATCACAATGCGGCATTTAACTCAGCAATTTCTCGCTTCATGCTTACCCACCGCATTTCTCCTTCGATCCCGGTACATCTTAGTGCTTCCGGTGAATGGAGTAAGGCGTTTCATGAGCCTCCTTCGTAATTGATTGCTTTAACTCCCGCCGTTAGGTACACAAATGCGGTTCCCAAACCACACGCCCTTGTTCATCTTCAATAACTCGGAGCCTTGCCTCTTCGCATATTCTTCTTGATCTCCTTGATGTCATCATCTTCTAGTTGTTTTTCTCTGATCTGACTTTGAAGAGTCGGTTGTACTTCCAAAGTATTCACACAACCTTGACTGACAATCTCCAAATTTAGACGCTTCAATTCTTCATGTAATTCTGGCTGTTCCTTCTGCACCATCATGGTATTGCAATAGGCCTTTCTGCTCAGGGCATCTGCAACCACATTTGCTTTGCCTGGGTGATAATGGATTCCAAGATCATAATCCTTTATCAACTCTAACCATCTTCTCTGCCGAAGGTTTAATTCTGCCTGTGTGAATATATACTTCAAACTCTTGTGATCCGTGAAAATCTCACAGCGGTTACCAATGAGATAATGCCGCCAGATCTTCAAGGCATGCACAATCGCCGCTAACTCGTGATCGTGGGTTGATAATTCCTTCATGTGGCCTCAATCGCCTCGATGCATAAGCTACTACCTTGCCCTCCCGCATCAATACACATCCGAGACCTTGACGGGATGCGTCGCAGAAGATCTCAAATCTTTATGGATATCGTAAAACTAACACAAAGCGCCGAAACTAATCTCCTCTTCGGATCTTGAAAACTTTCTTCACGTGCATCCGTCCAATCAAATTTCTTCTCCTTCTTCGGTTGAGTCATGGGTCTTGCAATCTTAGAGAAATTTTCAATAAACTCGCGGTAATAACCCGCTAGTCCAAGGAAACTTTTCACTTGGTGGACCGTCCCGGTTGCTTCCAACTGACACGGCTTCAACCTTGGCAGGATCTATCGCGATTCCTCCCGCGACACAATATGTCCAAGGAATGCCACTTGACTTAGCCAAAATTCACTTTTGCCGAATTTAGCGTAAAGTCGATGCTCTCTGAGCTTGTCCAAGATCATCCCGATATGCTTCTCGTGTTCTTCTTCATCCTTCGAGTAGATGAGAATGTCATCGATGAAAACAACCACAAACTTATCCAAGAATTCCATGAACACTTTGTTCATCATATTCATGAAATAAGCGTGGCGTCATCAAACCAAATGACATCACCAGAAACTCGCTACCCATATCCGTGGTGAAAGTCGTCTTCTAATATCTTCCGGTCGATCTTCATTGGTGATAGCCGATCTCAAATCAATCTTTGAAAAGACACTTGCTCCTTTTCACCGATCGAATGATCATCTATCCCGGTAAAGGATATTTGTTCTTGATCGCCACCTCATTGAGTGATCTGTAATCAACACACATTCTCATGCTATTGTCCTTTTTCTTGACGAACAAAGACCGGTGCTCCCCAAGGTGATGAACTGGTCTGATGTAACCCTCGCCGCAGCTTCTTCAATCTGCTTCTTCAATTCGCTAATTCATTAGCCGCATTCTATAGGTCGCTTCGATATTGAGCCGTCCCCGACTAAGTCAATTAAGAACATGACGCCCGATCCGGTGGCATGCCGTAATTCATCAGAAAGACATCGCGATATTCTCTGACTACGTGTATGTCTTCAAGTTTCACTTCCTTCATGTCGGTGAGGATAGAACTTCCATTGGTGCAGTGTCTTGGGTTTGAACTCAATGAAATTCCTTCTCCATTTGTGAGAGTGATAGACCTATTGGCACAGTCTATTTGTCCATGATTCTTGGCTAACCACTCCATTCCAAGAATAACGTCCAGACCTTGGGAATGCAAGACTATCAAGTCCGCTAGGAAGGATACTCTGATATTTCAAGGGTGAGGTTCGGCATAAAGAACTAGTTCTCATTTCTGAGCCCGGGGAATGGATTATCATGGGATTTGCTAAGGAAGATATTGGTAACCCATTTTTGCCCACAAATTTATTTGACACGAAAGAATGCGAAGCTCCGAATCAAATAGTATCAAGCCGGTATTGAATTGACAAGAAACATACCAAGCACAACATCCGGTCTTTGCTGGCTTTCTCGGCCGTGACGTGGTTCACACGCCCTTGATGAACTCGCTCGACGGCTGCAGACGCCGCATGGTGTGACTCGTGTCGGGCTTGGAAGACGCCACGCTCGCTTCTTGGGGCATCTGTTGGCATAGTGGCTCGTTTATTGCAGTGGAAACAGTCACCTCGCACCGGAGGCGGAGCTCTTCTCGAAATTGTCCTCCCGCTGATGCGCCGCGAAGTTGGAGGTGTTGGGCGCCGATTCGCACGGGCTCGGTGTGGAGACTGAATTTCACGCCGCGGTGGTCCTTTGAATGAATCGAGGTTTGGGAAAGCCTCTGCGCAATCTTCGGGCGCCATCCTCCGCTTGCAGCTTCTCCATCTCGTGATGTTTGGCCTCCCGCGGATCGCTTGTCCACCAACCGTTGAAAGTCGGTGAAGTTCGGGAGATGAGTTGGACAGAGATATCGCCATTGAGTCCCTCCAGAACCTTTCTTGTCGTTCTTCATCTCGCCACATCACCGGGGCATAGCGAGCTAGCCGGGTTGAAACGGTGGAGATACTCGCCACCGAAGCGATTGCCTTGGCGGAGTGCATGAAACTCCTTCTTCTTCAAAGTCATCATGCCGGGCAGGATGTGGGCATGACTAAGGCTCTCACAAACTCGCCCCACGAGATGGCCTGGCATTGGCGTGGGAGATGCGTAAATTGTCCCACCATTCTCGAGGTGGTCCGTTGAGTGATGAGTGGCGAACAGACCTCTCACGATCGTGCATTGTGCGATGTCCAATTTCTTTCCGATGGCACGGCCAATCGCCGCATCCATTGGCTCGGTACCGGAGAAGGTCGAGGACGCATACGCATGAACTCCGGCATGGTCACCGCTGAGGAGGGTGTGCCGCGCTCGAAGGCGCGGTAGCCGCCGTTGTTCTGGTTGTTCGAGCGTTGTTGAGCGATCGAGCTAACAATTCAATAAGGTGAGTTTGATTGGCCATCATCTGCTTGCCAACCGGTCCTCTCCTTGGCGGTGGGAGGTTGTTGAACATGCCGCTCTCGATGGTCGGTATTTCCGCTGTTCGACCCTGATGCCGCCATTTCCTGTATGGTGTTCACCATCTGCTTGAATTTTCCAAAGACTTAGGAAAGGGGAGAAAAGGTTGCACTAAGGGGGAGTAAATTTATATTAGCCCAAAAAGCACACAAAAAAAAACAAGGCAAAGAAACAAAATTTTCTTTTGCAAGTAATTCTTTATTTTATCCAACTGATTATGGCTACCACAAAAGGTTAGTAGCTCATAATTCGCAGCTAATTGAACAACTAAAGGGAAAGCAAATATCTAAAATGGTGGGGTAAACATCTATGGGGTGGATGGGGTGTAGTCCGGGAGTTACAGTGCACGCTTGGCCCTTCTTGTACAGAGCCAATTCACCTTCACCGCTTCAATCTCTCCTCTCGCAGCTCTAGCCTCCCGAACGAGATACACTCGTCCGTGGTGTTGCCATAGCGTAATCCATTGCCTTGGCTAACTCCACTGGTGGGTGATCTCGCATATCCTCATTCTACTGAAATGAAGGCACCGCCAGCCGAGTGGGGATGTGCATGGGATAATACTGGAATGCGATATCCCGAAAATGGGCGTCGAGGTGTAGCGAAGTCGGCAGACGGCTTCTCTTGCCGCATCTTGGATGCCGCCTCGAAGGTCTCCGACGCATTGGGCCAAGATGTGGAAGGATGTATCCGGCGCTAAGTTAGAGTAGAGGATAACCTCCACTCTCCAAAGCGCTCCGTCGTCCACGATATACTTGTATCCTTGATATGTGGGTCTCTTCGTGAAACTCGATGTTGCATCATCTTCCATAGGATATCCGCCCATTCTCCAAACAGAGACTCCATGGGAGATACTGGCCTGCCTCTCGGCCATCTACAATTTTAGAAAGGACAAGAGTTTAGAAATCTTTTTAATAGAGAAAGGAAGAGTAAGACTCTGGAAGACAGGTAAATAGTTTGTAAATTTTTGAAAAATAGTCCTTAATGGTTTTACCAATTCTACCGTCGGCCATGACCTACAGTCGATATGGCTCTGATACCACTTTTGTCGAACCCGGGAACGAAGGATCCCGAATTCTCTGTGTTCAAACACCAGTCCAGGATTTCCAGTGTACACAGTCTCACAAAAATGAATATCACATTCATATCACGAAAACGTAATTGGCATTAAATAAATAATTGTTTAATACAAATGAGTCTGAATAATAACATCAAATGTCAAATGATAAACACAGCGGAAATAACATAATAGTGGGAGCCACACGATGCGCCACAGGCAATCGTCTGGGTCAGAAGGCCTACTCGTCCGGATCCTCACCGTCAATAAAGCAGTCTTCTCCTGAATAAGATTTATTCAGCAAGAGTGAGCACTACTACCGTGCTCGCAAGTCACACCCAATATTGAAGTTAAATGCATGCATAAGGAAACAAGTGAGTATGGCAAGTGTTGTTTTGCATAAAGAGCATTTTCAGTTTGAATAAGCATAGTAGTTTCTAAGGCAATTTTATACTATGGATAAAATCATATTTTGAAATGGCAATGATATATCGTGGATAACCTCCAATGATAAAGTGAAGGATCCTCCTAAGACTTGGCTTCCGCCAAATTTTCATAAGGATTAACCATCCTCAACATTTAATAAAGCATTTTAAAACCAAAAACAATACTAACTTTAAGTGGCCCGCTAGCATGTCCATGATCATGACGCGCTATTCGAATAGTTTCTACTCGCAGAGTTGGTACAACTTTACCCACACGAGGTGACATGCTCGTTATGTCGCCAATTCACGCTCAGTGGGCGTGTGATCGAGCAATTACCATGAGGCCTTTACAATGTTTTATCCTAGTACATTCATGCCCGCTAAGGTTTCGCCCTTTGACTAACCGCCCTCCTGAAGCCCTCTTGCGCTGTGGGAATAAAACGTCTAACCGACACCCACAAAATCACATGACATAAATATACTAGGACATCACAAATTAGTTAGCCAAATCCTGCCCATACAGGACATGTGGTGGTACGTTATGGCGTAGCAATAAGCGGCTCAAAGACCGGTCCTCAATTGACTTGGGCGTCATTCCTACAACCCATGGGCCTTGACCTTAACCAGATCAAACCCGTGCATAAACCTGCACCCACCATTCCGACCATTTCGCCCAAGTCCAAACCCATTTTGGTTTTATTTTGAATAAAAATTTCATTTATAAACTCATGTGGTAAAACAATACCACAATGTCAAGTTTGAAAACAATTTGTAGAAATATGGTGTAAACCTCCCAAATTCTCAGAATGTGGACTAAGCTTGGCTAAGCATATATTTGAATTTTGGTAATATCTTGCCTATGGTATCAAGGTAGTCGATACAACATTCAAATTTGGCCATACAATAACATATGGAATTAACTATATGTAAAACAGATATTAAAATATTTATAACAACATATGCATGCAATAAGGAATTTAAAACTGAAAATAACTTAAAATAATAGGGGCAATATGGTCAATGGTATAACTTGCCTTGGTCGATGTCTTGAAATTCTAAATCTTGATTGATCGAACTCTCCGAGTCGTCAAGTCTATACGCGTAAAATACGACAAATTCAACATTCAAATTCAAATAAATTCAAAACATAGATCAAAATAACTCCAAATTGAAATATTTTGGTTTAGTTAGCTAGATTATAATTTTATACAAATTTTGCAATTTGAATCACCCAATTTGGAGTTCGTATGCAAAAGTTATGAATTTTAGAAGTTTATATCAAAATCTGGAATTTTATTGAATTTTCAGAATTATTTTCCTACTGAAAATCTATTTATTGCGCAATGATTACATCAGCACTGGAATTTCGGAATTTTAATAATTAAAGAATTTCGACACATGGGGCCCATGTGTCATCGACATGGTCCACGTGGACCAAGTCCATGGACCCTTAGCTCTGGTCAGGTGGACCGTGCACGCAGCGCGCCACGCGCGAGGGAGGAGGTGGCGCCGACGCGGCGCCTGCGTGGCGCGAGGTGGCGCGTGACGTGGCGCCGCCACGCCACCTGGCACCGGCGACGCCGGTCGTGTGCTCGCGTGACGAACGGCGCACGACGAGGCGCGGTGGTGTCAAACGGAAGAGGGACGATGGGGTCACGGCACATGTTTTGTCACCGAGGGCACGCGCGATAGCCGGCGGCGAAAGATATGCGCGCGGTGTCGGGCTTGTCGGCGCAGGAGCTCCGTGGCGCCCGACCCGATGGAGGGCGCACGGTAGGCGGCGAGGCGCGAAGGTGACGGTGGTGTCGAGGTGGCCGAGACGGCTGACGGCGCAGCAACGGAGCTTCGGCTGCCGGCGGAAGTTTGCGACTACGGCGAGCTCGGAGAAAACAAGAGGAGTGAGTGGGTGCTGGCCGCGGTGGAGAAGAGCGCACCTGTGGTCGCTTTATAGCGCCGGGAGCTCTAGAATGGCGTGGAGAGGCGGGGTCGGGCGCGGCGATTGCGGCGAACGTGGCGTCAGGCGGAGAAAGAGGGGAAACGGCGTGGAGGAGGTGGCGAAGACCAGCATGATTTCGCGCGTATGACGCGGAAGTGCGGGTGGTTGGGAGAGGTTGCATGGCCTTCGCGCGCATGCAATGGCGGAAGCGACGGCGCCGCGGCGAAGAAGGAGAGGAGGAAGATGACGCGGTCGTCTGCTTTAATCTGACGGTCGCGATTTGATCCATGCCGGCGTAAGTTGATATCGGCGCGCACCGCTGGATTAGGATCGGACGGTCAAAATTAGATGGGCGAACGGTAAGTGGGACTCGAGCGCGCACTGTTGGATTTTGATCCAACGGTGGATGGATATGGAGAGAGAGAGCGGGCGGGCACTGCGCGGCCGAGCGCGGAGGGAGATTTGGGCGGTGCTGGTGGGTTTCGCCCGACGCTATTTTTGGATTTTCTTTTGATTTCTCAATTGTTTTAATTTCATTAATTCATTTAGGCTTTAGAAAATAGCAAAATACTTCCAAAAATTATGGAAAAATTCACAGAAATTCCCATACTCATTCTGGACTTAATAAAATTATTTCCAACTATTAGTTGGCTTTTAATTTTGTAAATAAATTTGTTTTAGCTTTAAAAATATTTATAAAAAGCTTTTGAAAATTCAGGAAAAACCACAAACATAAATAAACTTTTAAATTTTACTGAAATTGAAAATTGGGCTGTTACATTGAATTTGGGGAATTTAGCCAAAATATCCAATTATGGTTTTGAAATTGAGAATATGGTATTGTTTTTACCATAATAATTTTAGAAAACAATTTAACATCAAAAATAAAATAAAATAAAACTGGTTTGGATTTAGGTGAAATGGATAGTTGGTCGGTGTAGGTTTATGCACGGGCTTAATTCAGTGAATGATTGAGGCCCAGGAGTTGTTTTGGAAGTCACCCCGTTATTTAACGACCGGATGCGAGTTGTGGATTGTTAAGCCATACTCGTACCACCATAAGTCTGGTATTGGATAGATTTGGCTTATTAAGCTATACTATTTCACTGTTGATGTGTCATTCAGAGATGTAGGTGTCGTGAAGACCTATTTTTAATTCCCACATGGCGCCAGAGGGGTTATCATTTGGCGGTTATCATTTGGCGTGAAGTATACGATAACAAAACCTTACCAGGAATATCTACGTTGAAATATTATAGGGGTAAAGACCTCGTGATAGCTACTTAGTCGCACGCCTTCGGAAGCGTGTCTTGGCCGATATGTTAAGCAACTATCTCTTGTGGGTAAAGATGTACAAACTCTGCAGAGTATTAATCTATTCGAATAGCCGCACCGTAGATATGGACATGCTGAGCAAAGCCTTTCGTGGATTAGACTTGATTTTATTTTAAAATAGTTTCAAACTCATATGTTTTTGGATAGTTTATCCAATGAAAAATTTTGGGCAGAAAGCCTGGTGTAAGGGGGTTAGTCCTTCACCATTTATGTATGGAGGTTTATCCTACACTAGAGAATTGTTAAATCAAAATAAAAGTTTGACTTTTAGTTATAAATTAAAACTGCTTTGGAACTTAGTAAATGTATTTAAACTTGACAATGTAGCTTTGTGCAAAACAACCATATAAACCATCCTTTAATAATATCTTGAATGAATTATCTCTGTTATTGTGTGTAACTTGCGGAGTACATTTTTGTACTCACCTTTGTTTAATAAATTGTTGTTCAGGAGAAGAATTCTACATCGACAGTGAGGACTAGGCCGCGCCCCTAGACGATTATCTGCGGCGTATCGTGTGGCATATTTATTTATTTATGTTTTCCACTATATCTTTTTATTTGGCCTTATGTCCATTTGTAATAAACTCTGATTATTATTCAATAAATGCGTGATATAGAATTGTTAACATTTTTGTTGACTATGTACACTAGCTGTTTCTAAACTAGTACGAGGAACATAGAGAATATGGGATCCCAACAAAAGTGATCAGGCCATTCATTGGAGCCTCTTGACCACTCAAGATCGCCTCTCCAAGCATGGGAGGAAAACCAATCCAAATTTGACCTAAGCTCCCATAGCATCTTGTTCATATAAACCGTCCAGATTCAGCCACCATGACTGACATGCGGAATTTGAAGTGAACCACACCATGCACGCAAACGCAAATCGAAGAGTAGACACCATTGGCCTGTTGTTCATCTGAAATTCCAAATCTAGCTCCCTTTACCCGAAAATTCCAAATATAGCCCCCTCCTTCCACCTGCTGCGCTCGGGAAGGCAAAGACTAGGTGTCGCCCTCTGGACAAGAACATCTTGCTCACTGCGTTTAGCGACCGCAAGATCAGCAAGAAAATTTTCTATTTAAGTATATTTTTTGAAGGAATTTATAAATATAGAAAACGAGTTCAAAAAATTATGAAATTTTTTGTATAGCCTCCTGACAGAGTGTACTTGCTTGTGTAATGTTTTCAAAATTTTATCTATTCTTATTTTTTGTCAAAAATTTATTTAAATATACTGTTTGTAGGAACTTTCTAATATAGAAAATTAGGTCCAAACATTATGAATTTTTTTTACAGGCTCCTTACATAGTGGGCTTGATTGTGTAATTTTCTATAATTTTATATGTTTTGAAATTATCGTGACAAATTAAGGGTTTATGTTTCGAAAATTAGGATGAAAGGTTTTGAAAATTAGGGTTTCATGATTTCATGTGACTTGGAATGTGGGAAGTTTAGTACCACATGACTACTGTAGGTAACAGACACTCCCTCCTCTGCACATCTGTCGCCCCATCGCCACTGTCCCCGCTTGCCCGCAGTGCTCGCTTTTATGACGTGCCGAATCGCTAGACCCAACTCTCGATTGATTCGCTCACACGCCTTCATCAGCAAGGGTGTTGTGTGATGCTTCGCGGTGCCACACCGGTGTTAAACATAACATATTAGGAACCCTTCCTGTAGACATGTAACATCCCAAGTTATGTTACCAAAATAAAAAAATAATAAATTTATTATTAGATTTTTCTGAAATTTAAAAGAGTTTTATTGCTTTTCTTGAATTTCCTAAATTCTAAAAGTTAAAAATAAAATTTATAAAGTTTTCTTGGATTTTATTGGCTTTAAAGTTAAAAATAAAAATGTAACTAATTTTATGAAATTTCTCGATTTTGGGTTGTTTTGGGAACCGCAAAGCGTCACACAACAGCCTTAAGTCTAGAGATTCGGCACGCCATAAAAGCGAGCACTACGGGCAAAGGGGGACAACAGCGACGGGGCGACAGATGTGCAGAGGAGGGAGTGTCTCTTACCTACAATAGTTATGTGGTACTAAACTTTTCACATTCCAAGTCGCATGAAATCATGAAACCCTAATTTCCAAAACCTTTCGTCCTAATTTTTAAGACATAAACCCTTAATTTGCCACGACAATTTCAGAACATATAAAATTATAGAAAAATTACACAATCAAGACCACTATGTAAGGAGCCCAAAAAAATCATAATGTTTGGACCTCATTTTCTATATTAGAACATTTCTACAAATAGTATATTTAAATGAATTTTCGACAAAAAAGCAGAACAAATAAAATTTTGAATTTTTTTTTACATAAGCAGGTACACTGTACCGGAAGGCTCCACAAAAAAATTATAATTTTTTAAGCTAATTTTCTATATTTATAAATTCCTCCAAAAAAATATATTTAAATAGAAAATTCTCTACTGATTACTACGGTCACCTCATCACGATCGCCACGCGTAGCAGCAAGATGTTGTCGTCCCGAGGCAACACCTACCGCCGCTTTCCTGGCGCTAGGTGGAAGGAGAGAGCTAGATTTGAAATTTTTAAGTAAAGAGAGCTAGATTTGAAATTTTGGATAAACAGGAGGTCAATAGTGTCCATACTTCACGCAAATCTCATCCAAATCCAACCAAATTTGTAGTTTCCAATGGGTACACTGTATACCTGACGAATTCAATTGCCCCTCCTTATCTCCCCCGTCCGTACCCGCCACGTCCCGCGCCCCCATACGGGCTACGGCCGAGCTGAGGAACAGAAGCGGCTGGGCTCGCCTCTCCTCTCCCCGGTCGGTCGCGCCCATAAAAGCCAAACCCCACCAGACCTTGCCTTCCCCTCCTCTCCTCCCCACCACCACCACGTCGTCCGCCCGCCCGCCTCTGGGAGCCGAGCCTGCGGGGCCCCCAATTCCGGCCCGCCCCCGCATGCGCCAGCCGCAGCGCGCGGCCTCCTGAGCCCTGAATCCCCTCGCCGGAGCGGCGGAGCGCGAGCCCATGGATGAGTACCGGCCACGCCGGTCGCCGGCGAGCGAGCGGTTCATCGGGATGTTCTCATCGCCGTCGCCCTCTTCGTCCCCGACGGAGCCCTCGTTCGTCGCCGGGGACGAGTTCCACGAGGACGACTTCCTCTTTTCGGCCTCCCCCGCCGCCTCCTCGGACACGCCGCCCGACGGGCCCAGGAGCCCGAGCCGGGTGCCGCAGGGCCACCTCGGCCTCCTCGCCGCGCTGCACGAGGGGGACAAGAGGCTCCTGGTCCGCCGGGGCGGCGCTGTCGGGGGAGGGGGAGCGACGGCCGCGGCCACCGCGGGGACGCTGCTCCGGCGCAAGGCGACCATCGCGGCCGCGGCCTCGGCGTCCGCCACGGTGGCGTATGGAAGCTCGCTGTCGCCCACCCAGTCGCCGACCTCCGCCGCGTGGGCCATCCCGGCGATCCCGAGGCCCAGGAACGACGGGCCGGCCGCACCGTACCACCAGTCGGCTCCAGTGAAGGTGCCCGTCCGGCCGCCCCTGAAGCCGGCGATGGGCCGGTGGGACGAGCTCGACGGCGACGACGACCTCCGGCACGGGGACGCCACCATGCTGCCCCCGCACGAGATGGTCGCGCGCGCGTCCGCTGGTGGGGCCGGGCCGGCCGCACCGTTCTCCATGCTCGAGGGCGCCGGCCGCACGCTGAAGGGCCGGGACCTGCGGCGGGTGCGCGACGCCGTGCTCCGACAAACCGGCTTCCTCGACTGAATTCGGCGAGGTGATGTGGCTCTGGCCTTTTGTTCAGCTCCGGATGCTCAGTCGTAGATTGGTTACATTAGGGTATAATTCTAGGGGGTTCTTGGTGTAGATCGAGAGAAAACGAGTAGGTAAAGGTAACAAGTTGAGTTTTTTATGCAACTGCTATCAATTTTGGTTTCCTTGGAGGGATGTGTGTGTGTGTTTGTGTGATATTACTGTAAGTTTCAACAGTAGTAAGAACTTGTGTCGTGTGTTTGGGAGCTCTCTGTAATTCAGGAGGAAGAGCGATTTTTGTCAAGGTTGTTAGGTTTACCATGAAAGTTGTCAGAGACCTATGCTTGTTTGCTCCTATGAAATTTATTTTCAGTTTTGTTTCTTCATCTCGTAGATGGAAAGGTGCAATTTTACTGTGTGTTTGCTGCCTGATGTGCTTTCTCTAATCCTGATGGGTATATTATGCTTATTCATATATGCCTACTTTCTAGAGAATTGCAGACTTCATTGGGCCAACAATATGATCTCACACCATAGACTATAGAGAACTGCTTATGCTTTCAAATGTTATCTGATATGTATGTGGGTTTCTGTGCTGTCATCTGAATTGGAAGCAATGTATCACTATCAACTCATCCACCAAGTTCATGCTTTGTTCAAAAGCATTGTCGTTTATGTCCTGGGAAGGGCTTTGGTTGGTGGTTGCTGCTAGAATTCTCCAGGCATAAGCAATTGTAGGATTTGGTCTTGTTTTGCAAACTTATGTTAGTACATTCCATGCTTGAATTTGTAATGTCTTTTAAAAGATTTACTAGTTTGGTGTTCACAATGACTGAGCTTAGTTTTAGTAATTTGGGTGCTCTGACGGCAGCCACCTTGTCTTATCGAACAAAAGGGATGAATACCAACTTCTTTGAATCATTCAATGCTGTTTCCTTTTTGTGTGCACGTACTTCTGCTCTGCTGTATAACACACAATGCCGAAAGATGCTAGATGCACACCTACCATAAGAACGCATAATCTTCTTCAGTGCTTTATGTGTTCTACTCCTACTTTCTGCGTAACTTAGCTTTTGTAGCATCTTCTACTGTAGCCTATTTCAGCGCCTTAAAAGACTGAGGCCTACGGCTGATGTAGGTCAGCACTGCAATAATATGCAGTTATGAAATTTAGAAACTTGGGGATGCCCTGAACCATAAAGTTCTTTTCTTTGATCTGATACATGCATCGCAGAGTTCAGAACTTCAATGCTTTAGGAAAGCTGAAACAAGTTGCTTGGGATCCAGGAGATTTGAGCAAATATGAAGATGATTATATTGATGCATGTTGTGCAATGTTTATCGTGTATCCGATGGCCTTTTGAATTCTGTTGAGCAATCCTTGTGTTTGCTGTTGGTGTTCAGCACTAAAGTAAAACAAAAGTATATGTGAGCTAGGCCTGATGCTTTATGTCCTCTTCAGATACAGTTTTCTCAGACAATTTGGTTAGGTTTCGACTGTGAATCACTTCATCCACTTTTAAATGCTCCTCTGTTGGGGAAAGTTGGTTTTGCTGCCCTTTTTAGCTTCGATTTTGCTTTATTCCTTTGTGCTCCTCTTTTCCCTTGTCAATTCCGGACGTGGGTGCAGTGCTTTAGTCAATTGCTGGACCCTATTCAGCATACCAATTCAGGGATCAATACACTGGATTATACTAATTGATCCAATTGAATTTGCGATGCCTTGCTGCGTGCCATTCTGTCTGTGGGGCTGCGCTGAGCATGAATTTACTGCCTGGTTCCTCCATTCAATGAGAACTAACTGCACTGCATTACACATTTGCTTTCATCGCAAGGATTTTATAATATCTACCTGGAGAAATGGCAGCTGCTACCTCTGTTTGTTGCTAAGCTGCTTTAGAAGATAATGAAACCTTGCTCAGAGCTACTGCCTACCGAAGTGCCATAGGCTGGCTGCCTATTAAATGGCTCAATTGTCAATTTCTCATCTGACATCTGGGTTCCTGCCTGAAAATACAAGTCCCGTCATAGGGTGGCAAACCGGCAATGGTTCAACCATTTCTCTTCTTCTACTATTCCTACTGCTTCAAGTCAGAACATTGACCTCCATTTGATCACCATCAGCATTCGAAAGCGCGATTCGGCGCGAATTGAATACCAAAACTCTAGATCACTTTCAGAGCAGCTCAATTCAGTGGCTTACAAATTTGAGCTAGCCACAACTTGTTCATTTATCATGTGTTGCCCTTCAATTTTGACGAGTTGAGTGGTGGAGAGGTGCCGGTGAAGTGGCTGAAAAATTGGTTGGTCCTGTAGATGATAGCAGCGGCTGCTGCTGCTAGCTGCCTGTTGCTCCCCTGGGACTTAGACAAATTAACTCAACGGAGCGAGCCAATGGCCACTTAACACCGCACTGCCTCCTTGCCCCATCTCGCCCAAGCACAATAAAGCCGATCCTATCCACCAATCTAACCTTGCCAGCATTCACTGAGTGGTCTTCGTCTTAGCTACCCTCCTCCAAGTACAAGCCTACATCACAACCTCGTATAAATGTAGGTGGTGTGTGTGCATGTAACGCAGCGCCCGGTCTTGCATTCGCGTGCGCGAGCTGCTGCACCGGGCTAAAGTCTACTACAGCTTCCGGGATTGTGCATTTGCGCGTACGATGATCATGGCTGCTGCTCGTCGCCTCTCCTTCGCCGGAGCCCTCGTCCTCTGCCTCGCCGTCCAGCAGATCGCCGCGGCGATGTCGTCCCAGACGCTCCGCGGCACGGTGGCCTGCCTCGACTGCACCCCGCAGCGTAACCTCTCGGGTACGTAACGCGTGCGTGCGTGTGCCGCGCGCGCATTCATCTACGTACTTACGCCTTTGCAAGAAACCTGCTTCTGACGAGGCATGCATGCGCGATCGTGCTAGGTGTGGTGGTGGCGGTGAAGTGCGCCAACGGCACGGCCCTGCGCGCCGCGGAGACGGACGGCCGGGGCCGGTTCGAGGTCGCCGTGCCGGCGCCGGCGCCGGGCTCCGCTTCCGGCTCCCGGTGCGCCGCGAGAATCCTCGGCGGCCCGGAGCAGCTCTGCGCGCCGCGGAGGTTCGCCGCCTCGCGCGTCGTCGTCGCGGGGCGTAGCCGGCGGCCCGGCTCGTATGCTCTGGCCTCTCGGCTGGCCGTCTTCACACGGTGCGCTTCCGCTTCTACAACCGACGCCGCTGTTGCGACGACGACGACGGCCACCGCCACCGCCGAGACGACTCTGGCAATGTCAAGGCTGCCGGGGATCGACTCGCCGCTGGACTACAACCTGGGGCTGCCTCTCAGCCTCCTCTTCCCTTTCCTCCCAATCGTCAGCGGCGGCATTCCATGACTAAATAGTACTAGCAGTGTTGCGCTTGCATGCAGTACAGGGCTTCTTGTCCTCTGCTTAATAAGGCGTGGGATGATGATATCATGCTACGCACGTGCATTTTCTTCCGGTGTGATTTGAAGCTTGTGTTTTGTATTGGCGAATGATCAGTGTTTGCGCGTGCCTGCCTGCAAATAAACAATACAAGCGTTTGTTTTAATAATATATAGAAAAATAGGAACGAGAGACACGAATTTTACGTTCAAAACACTTTTAGGAAAAATTGTTGACGCACGAAGTCAATATCACTATACGAGCAGATTGTTTGTAACAGCCCTGACTTAGGGTTTGTATTTCAAATGTAAAATTTTGAGGAGAAATAAAAACTTTTTTTGTCTCATCAAATCATTTGGAAGTTTTCCAAATTTTCCCTAGCAATTTCCATTTTCTAGAATTAAATTCTTGTGAATGGAAATTGTTGTCAGCAAATTCTTAGCTTTCAAACTTGTGATTATCCCCTGAAATTATTTTTCCTATCATCTTGATCATCCTATCTACCTCCCTGAATTATTTCACAATTTTTAGATTTTATTTGCTATTTCAAATGCCCAAGTCAAACCAGTTTAGAAATCTGGTCAAACCTCTGGTCAGCGGCTTGTGAATTTTATTGGGAGAAATCTAGTGCATGAAAACTCCTGGAAAAATTAAACAAGGTTGCCCTCTTTTCCATTAAGCTCCCATAAAAATTTCAGAATTTTTGGAGCTCAGGAGCTACCTCTAAAAATTCCCCAAACTCTCTCAGCTTTTTAAAACTTAAAATCAGAAATCACTGTTTGTCGGGCTCGAACCCGAGCCCGACTCAAACCGCCGCACCTAAATGGCTCGGTCGCACCGCTTAATCGCACAGCGCGAGCCCGATCATTGTCGACCGTCCGATGCAGATCGTGCGGCTCGCGTGCGTCGAATCAACCGACTGTCGAATGCATGCATCAATCTCGACCGTCCGCTTTAGATCCAACGCTCAGCACCGCTCGGGTCGAGTCAAACCACCTAATCGCACCGCTCGGACTCGGCCGCGCCGCTTCGCTTTTTCACGACGGGAGGCCCCACTTGTCGTCGCCACCTACTCATTGGGAGCTGAGCCGGCAGATCGCGCATGAGTGCCACCTCGCCTCGCCGTCCCGCCACCGCTTCGGTTTTTCTCGCGCAAACCCTCGACCGCGATCGTCCGCCGATAGACCATGTCCCGGCAAGATTAATCACCCACCATTCCTTTCACCACTTGTCAAGACCGTTTTGAGCTCCTCGGTGCCGAAAGCGCCGCCGCCGCTTTCCTCCGCCTCTTCCCTACTTAAGCCCTCACGAAGCTCTCTTATCCTCCTTTGGACACCATAAGACCACTTCCTACCTTCCATTGCTCCTCCGAGCTCGAACCGAGGAGTGCGCAAGCTCGTTCACGGCCGTGTCACCACCGCCGTGTCATCTTCGCAACCGATGAAGATCATCCTTCTTTTGCGCCATATCGTGTTCCGCACTCCCATCATGATTTCCCTCAACTAATTTTGAGTTTCATCCGCAGGACCGTTGAATTTTGAGTTCCTCTTCTTCTACAAAGCTCGAGTCTTCGCCTCATCACCGTGAGCTGGTCCTTGATCGATTGCTTGCTTCAAGCACCATCTAGTTCACTCAACCGAGCTATCTCCATCTCTCTTTCCTCCCGTTTTGCCTGTTGCTGTTCTCCTCGGTGTCGCTTGACCGCCGCCTGGTTCATCGCCGCGCCATCTCCGCAACCTCCTCTCCTCCGCGACATCCCGGTGAGTTCCTCGGTAACCCATCGGTGCTCATGCGCACGCTAAGTCGCTTAGAGTCCACCAAACTCGCGCGCTTTTTGCCGTAGGTTCTCTCCGCTCCGCCGCCGCGTCACCGCGTGGTCCACCTCCGGTGATGTTCCGCCATGGTTGGGCGCGATAGCATCAGAACCCATTTTGGCCCTTTGCCGACATCATGGGGCTCGCTCGCCGGCGACACGCCGGCAAGGTCGAGCTCGACGGCTCATTGTCGGACGCGAGCGCTTTGAATCGCGATCGGGTGCTGTTCGATGCCGGATCAGCGGTCTAGATGGAGCCACGTCATTTCCTTTGAGTTTGGTTTTGATTATTCCAGAGGATTTATTTGTCATCTAGAAATCGTGTTAACTTTAGAAAGTCATATCTAATTGGTTGTAAGTCCTTTTCAGCTTGTTTCCAATTTTGATAGCTTTAGTATTGTCTAAAGTTTAATCTAAAATTGGGTAGAGGTTTAGTTCAGCTCCAGAAGTTGGAATTTTAAAATTTGTTTAGAAATAGGTTTAATTAAAATGCTCAAACTTGTACTTAAATTGTAAAATGCATAACTAATTCAATTTTTATTCAATTTATGTGAAACCAGTGCTGATAATTTTCATTTTAAATGTAGTATTTACTAAAATTAGTTTCAACCTTGTATCTGTAGTAAAAATCTGTTAATTAATTAAAGGATGTTTTATGTATCTTCTAAATTAGAAAATATTTATCTCTTTCAATAATTGTCCAAATCCAGTGAAACCGATTCTCAAAAATTTCATTTTTAGTATACTAGTTATCGTGATAGGTTTTAGATACTGTTTCTGTTCATGAAAATTTGTTAAGCAATTAACTAGTGTTTTGATGTGTTTTTAGCTTAGAAAATTCATAGAAAATTCTTAATAACTTAAAATGATTTGTTCTCTGTTTCTAAAATTTTGTTATATCTTGCTTAGGTTGCTGTGTGAGTTTGGTATGTTTTGATGTTGTTGTATGTCTGAGTTTTGTCGGTGTTATTCGTTCTTATTCGCTGTTGTTTGTTCAATCGTTAGGCTTCGACATTTGCGGTAACCCCGAGCGATCCTCTGCAACGAGTTGAGCATTCTGAGCAACAAAGAAAAGCCAGCAAGCGCTTTGATCATGTTTATTCCAAGATTTTAAAATCTAATATTTTGTTTCAAATTGTATGTATGCATTGCTTAATTTGTGTTAAATTGATTAGTTAAATCCGTAGTGCATATCCCGTAGGAGAAATATTGATCTCTACTACCGAGCCTAGGTTATTTGTTGTGATTAGAGATCATTGGATGATCTCTTGTCACTTAGTAGATCCGGTCAATCGCTTAGACTTACTTAGCTATCGGTAGAATCAAGCGGTTATCGACTTTAGTTTGTAACCTTGATCACACAAAATTTGCTATAACTTTATGTTTCAGCATTTTGCTATGTTTAATTGTGAAAACTAAAATGAAAAACAAAATGATTTAGACTTGGGCACAACGGTATGTTGGTGTGATCTGCTGGGTGTGATCGGAATGGTGCCCGAGTCAATTAAGGACCGAACATCTTGTGAGTGGATTGTTATCCAGCATTTTTGCGTGCAACCACACTAGAGGGTATGGGACCTCTCTTGACCTAGTACTTTGGCGTGTAGTGGCTCCGGTCGCAGGAGGTCGCAGGAGGGATGGTGTTGGGAGCATGGTAGTTGTCCAAAAGCTTTATCCCGAGCGGTAGTTGTCTTTCGGCTTTACCATGTAAGCGTATGGATTTCTATCCATACGAGCGGCTCGTAGTTAATACACAATATTGGAAAAGTCTCAGAGGACTTAGTCAGGCATATACCTTCTGTAGTGTGTTTCGCTAAAGGCGATCCGAGGTGTGGGTACAGCATGGTACACCCTGCAGGTTAAAACTATTCAATAGCCTCGCCCTAGGTTATGGACACGCTTGGGTAAGCTTTTCAAGAGTTAGACTACAACATTTAAATTAAAACTTGATGGGTGGTACGAACTGGATTCGTGTATATTGTTGGAGTGACTTTTGGGATAGTCACTTCTAGGTTGTTTATCTTTCTTTGTTATTATTATCTTTACCGTTATTTCAACATTAAAACGAATTGCAAACTTGCCTTCATCGTATTATATTATTGCAAATGAAAATTGGCTTTATGCAAACGAAACATATGGCCTCCACCAAACAAGCGTGCATGTAGCATATGAACAGTCCGCTAGTTCACACGCTGCCTTGCGGGTACAAAGACAATCTTTGTACTCGATGCTTTGCTTAATATTTTGTTGCAGAGGAAGAAGGTGAGCCCCAAGGGCCTCACTTCGTGAGTCGTGTTGCCGCTTCGTGACGACTAGATTTGGCGGTCCGGTCAGATGCCTTGTGGGTTGGAGGCACACTGATTGGCTTTTTTTATAGCCATCTTATGGCACTTTTGCTTCAGCTGTCCATCTTATTTATTGGTGTATCTTGTGGCCTGTCGGCCTTTGTCTGTAATAACTCTACTATTTGTTTATCTTCCGTTTGGTAGTGTAGTGTTTGGACTCTATGTTTGGAATGGAGTTGATGTCTAATTTTGTACCGAGGTGTGTATACTGTTTTCTGGGAAGTATACATATCTCGAGGATCAATTTATTTGATTTGTGATGCTAGGACCAGGTGGTTGGTTAAGCATTACAAGCCAAATAAATTGGGATCCTCACATTGTTACAATAAAGATTTTCCACTTGCCTATAGACTACAAGATATATTTATGGTGCTATATGAAAAACTCTGTATAGAGTAAAACTATGAGTTAAAGTGGGAAACAAAATTTGTATCACACTCAAATTCAACAATCTCCACCTTTAGTCAAATTCCCCCTGTAGTCAAAACAAAACGTGATCTCCTCAAAATAGATTAGCATGACACCTTGTGTGCCAAACATCCATATGACTACTGATTGATACCAACTAAGTATGAGCAAAGCTCAAACTTAGTTGTAGGAACCAGCTTTGTCATCATATCAACTGGAATTATTACGAGTACTTATCTTGCTAACTTTAATACCACATTGAGCAATGACACCCTCGAATGTAAGGATATATGATGTCAATGTGCTTCGTTCTCTCATGAAGCATCTGATCATTCGTAAGACAAATAGCGTTTTGACTGTCGCGGAATATTGTAGTGCAAGATATACTTCTACAAAGCTTAATAAACAAACATCTTAGCCAATCGACTTTTTTGCAAGCTTTAGAAATAGCCATATACTCAGCTTTTGTAGTTGACAAAGCAACAGTAGCTTGTAGGCTTGTTTTTTAACTTATAGCACATCCTCCAACAGTGAACACATAACCAGTAAGATATCTTCTCTTATCCAAATCTTCAAAAAAATCTGAGTCCACACAACCAACGATTTTATTTTTAGTATTCCCCAAAGTGTAAACAAACATCAGATATGCCCCGCAAATATATGAAAATCCATTGAACTGCTTTTCAATGCGCTTTGCCAAGATTAGCAATGTATCTACTAACAACACTAAATAATTGAGATAAATCGGGGCAAGAACATGCAATGATATACATCAGTGAACCAACTACACTCACATATAGAACTTGTCGATGATCTAGTATCAATCCTATGAATAAATGTTAGGGATTTTCCTTGAGTTAGATCCACACATAAAAGACACAGAGATTTAGATAGGTCCAGGCCTTCTTCTGGTAGAATAATAACCCTACTCCAGTGTCAATGTATTGACCATGAAGAAATCGATAAAACTATAGCTTAACGACTTTTTTTATGTTGTCTCTAATCCTTCTCTCCTCCTTTGTCCACTGACTTTACTTCTTATATAGCGCGTGATGGGGTGGCAGATGTTCCATGCCAAGAGACGTCTCAACGGTTGATAAAAATGTGCACGTCGAGGGTGGTTATTGTCAAAGAAACCACATCCCACGTTGCTTTGCAGTTTTAGTCAAAGACAGAGGCTTTATACTGTGTGTATTAAATACAATGCATAAGAGTCCCTAGTCAATTGGGCCCACATATCTGTAAGCTTTGTTGACTATAAGATGATCGTAATAAGACTTACAACCATAAGGTGGTCGTAGTAAGGCTTACGATCATAAGATGATCATAGTATAACCACAGGGTGATAATAGGAAATCCTACAACCATAAGGTAGTCACAGGAATACTCACAACCATATAGGGTGATAGTAGAATCATTCACGACCACTTAGTTAAGCTTTTACCTTATGACTGATGAGGGGCATGCTTATGAACAACGCATGAAGGTCTTGCTATCTATAATAACAATTATAAATAAACAACTTAATTAATTGAGGATTATTAGATCCTCGTCAGAACTCTATACATATACTCAGCTTCATCATCTAACTGTGGATATGATACCGAAGAAAGTTTGAAATATACAGGTAACAGAGTACTTACTGGTTTGGCCTTATGCATATTGAAAACGACGAAGAACTTTATCAATATACTATTTCTAACTTAGGTATAATTTTCCAAACCGTCAATCTATGTAATTTCCATACCAAGAATTTTCTTTGTTGCACCGAGTTCCTTCATCTCAAATTCACATCAGGTTTATAACCAAGGAAAATACATTTAGTGGCTCTAGGCTCTAATTTACCATTGTTAACATGAGTATAAGTAGGATAGACAAATATTTTCAAATTTGAATAATCTGATGGAGAATCAAACTATACCTCAATTGGAGTCTTCTTATCAATTGCCAGGTTGGGTGACCAATTGATCAAATAACAAGCAGTGGGCGCTTTAGTCCAATAATTCCTAGATAAGCCGGAGTTAGATAACATGCAACATACCTTCTCTATAATAGTTCTGTTAATGCATTTGACCATACCATTTTGATGAGGAGTACCCTGGGACAGTGCAATATCTCACAATGACATCTGATATGCATAAAGCTTCAAATTCTTAAGAACAAAACTCCAAGCTATTATCAGTATGTAGCTTCTTGATATACTTGTCAGATTGCTTTTCAATCATATTCTTCTACACCTTGAATGTCTTAACACATCAGATTTGTGTTTCATGAAATGTGACCAAACTCTTCTTAACTAATAATTAATGATGGTCAATAGCCATCGCCTCCAAGGGATAGAACGTAGGATCCCCTTACAAATTAGAGTGAATATAATTTAATATGTCTTTTGTAGAGTGAATTGTTATACTAAACTTCACCATCTTTTGCTTGCCAAAGACACAGTATTTACAAAACTTCAACCTGTCGATGCTTTGACCATCAAGGAGTTCTCTTTTGCATAACTCCATCATACCAATTTTACCCATATGCTCCAGACGCATATGCAAAAGATTAGTAGCACCGGAATCAGATTATTTATTTAAGATAACAACAGTATTATTCGAAATTATAGTACCTAGCATTATTTAAAATTATAGTACCTTGTAAATGATATAAGCTGACAGTTTTCATCTCATCTTTCATCACAACAAGAGAGCCTTGGAGATCTTTAGAACTCCACCTCCATCTGAATATTTGTACCCTTTAGCATCAAGAGTACAAAACAATATAATACTTCTCTTCAAACCAGAAATGTATCGAATAACCGACAAAATTCTGATGGTGCCATAAAACATCTTGATCTAGATAGATCCAATGCATGTAATCTTGCATGGTGAATTATCACCCATCAACATTGCACCACTTGGCGTAGCTTCATAATTTACGAACCAATCTTGGTACGGACATATGTGGAAAGTGCAGACCGTATTAAGAACTGTCGTGACCCAAAAATACAATTCTGGACCCTCTGTGTATACTGCACTAGTCCAGGACCACGCTAGTGCACACAGTGGCAACATCGATGAAATATCATTTCCATATACAAAGGTGACTAATAAATAGGCAAATAACAATAAGTATCAGAGTAATGACCTTAAAGTCAAAGCTTACAATTAATGCCTCGTAAGGCGAATAGCTCAATGAAGTCGCAATGAACGAAACGGAATAACTCAGTGAAGCCCATCCATATGCCCACAGCAATACAAAAAGTGCGACCTAGTTCTTCTCGATCCTTGAAGTAGACCTTGTTGACCGACGATTACTTCACTCAGTAGGTTTGGGCGCAAGTTTTACAACAAGCGTGAGTACACAACCAGATTTCGCAAGTCATACCACGAATGCAATGTATAAATGCAAAGCTTATTTCAAAGGAAATGACTTCGTGGTTATTTTGCGAAATGCAGATTTGCAATTGAATACGAATAATAGATTGAAAGCATAATTCAAAACAAATAGACAATATTAATTTAACAATTGTTTTCACAAAGACACACAACTAAACAGATTATTTCACATAGCCATATGATTGAGGTCACACACCGTCCCTTCCCAATAGTTTTATGAAAATCTACCCTCGTGTGAAATCCCGAGCATGTCCATGATCATGACGCGCTATTCGAATAGATTGTTTAACACTCGCAGAGGTTGTACACTTTACCCACAAGATGCAATCAATCGGATCGAGTTGATCACAACAAAACCTTTCGTAAACTTCATCTCAACATCGACACTCCCGATGTGCTTACAAACCGCTATGCCAACCCTAACGGTGCTTTGGCATAACACACATCGTTGGACAGGAAGCGACAAATCATCCGCGATGTGAGCCGCCATCGAGGTCAAACACACCTCCACCCGGCACATAGCCTAACCTACACCGAGTAATCAATGCCAAGAATCCATAACCTACTAAGTTAGGCCCGCCCCATACTGCATGTGGTCGCATAAGAAGGCTCGGTTCAATGGCGCACAAAGTTAAGTCCTTAATTGACCAAGGCAAGACTTCCATTTTCTAACTATGCCACAAAGATTATCATTCCCATCACAAAGTCCACCATATCACACAGCTTCCACCACTTACCTCGCCTAAATCCTTTACCACCTGGTTGGTTTCAAGCAACACATGCCATCACGAAGTAATAACACATAGCACACGCTTTACACAAGTTCCATAGTCACTTAGTCATAGTTCATATTTGCAACTTTCATGAGATGTGAGACTCGTAGCATGGCTAAGCAATTGTACTCGCATCTAACCAACCCACGTTGGTGCTATAATATTACCAACTAATAACCAATCTAGAGTGACAAGGAATTATGACATACAAGGCCAAGGTGTGATAACAATTTGGATAATAACTATGCCCAAAGCATTTAAATAAATAATTAAAGTAGAATGCAATAATTTAACACAAAGTAATTTGAAAACTGGGTTCAAGATGATCAAAGGTATGACTTGCCTTGCTATAGCAATGATGATCTTATTTTATCTTCAATCTTCTACTTGCTTGATCTTCAGCTCCTTCAGACGATTCCAGACTTCTCTGTTTAACGAGAAAGAAAGCGCAAAACAAACTAAATTCAAAAGGCAAATCAAATAAACTCCAAATTGAAATTGAATGGTACTGGAAGGCAGATATTGAATTTAGATGAATTTAGAAACTTGAATGGGTTCAATCGGAATTCGGATGAAGAAGATATGGCTCTCGGAAGATTGGAATTCACATGAAATGATGAAAAAGCTCTACGGAATATTCTCAGAATATTCTATTCCGAAAATATTCTGACATACGGGACCCGCATGTAAGAGAGATAAATAAATAAATAAGGTGTTTAATTGAGTGGATGACATGTGGGGTCTACATGTAGGTGAGATAGATATATATTCTCTTGACTATTTGAATGACAAGATCTTTGGTACTGAGAAGGTAAAGCAAGAATAAAGAACTAACAGACAACATGCTTTGGATTGTTGGCAGCAAGATAATTAACAGAGAAGGATTAGCAAAGGAGAATAAATAGACAAAAGATAGGGCCGAAGCTCATGCGGCTGCTTCGATGCATGGAATTGGCAACTGTGAAGCATGAACTAACAAGAAGTGGCAAAACAAAGAGGAGAAGGGATTAGTCATGAGCATCACATACATGAACATGAATAGGATAAAGGCATGGAGGGTCGCCGCCGCCATTCGCTTATGGCACAAGGAGGTGACGACTTGATATCGTGATGGGCAGAGCAAAGATTAGAACATGGATTAACAGAGAAAGAAATCTAAAGAAAGTCATCCAACTAAACAACATACGATCGGGACACATGCATGAATAGGAACTAAAGCTACTGCATCGATTTTGAGGCAAGATTGTAGGAGGTTTGGTAATGCAAGATTAGAGAATAGATTAACAGAGAGATGCACACTTGAATTGTGGCTAGATTAGATGACAAAAGAATCACCCAACAGAGAAGGTCAAGAACTAAGCAATTCCGCGATCGGACACACATGAACGAAACAACAGAACATATGAAAACGCTACAGAGCATGCATGAATAGTGTGCACGGGTGGCGGATTTTGGAAAACTCACCGAGGAAGCGAGAACGCGCGACGAACACGCTTATTTCTAATGGCCGACGATGCTCGCGATCTTCGGGCGGGCGGATGGAACCATGACGAGAGGCGACGACGCTGGCCAACGCCGCAGACGCCGCCGGCCATGGACGTCGGACGAAGGCGCAGTCACGGAGAAGACCTTCGGTTGGAGCTCGGTTTTCGGAGATTGCGGCGAAAATAGATCGGTTTGGAGGAAACCAATTCAGGGATTGGAAGAGGGGATCAACACGGACGCGTGAGCGCAAACGGCTCGCTTTTATATGCAATCGTGGAGGAAGATATGAAAATTTGAAGTTTTGATTTAGAAACGGACACGTTCTGGACTCTGCGTGCGTTCGGCCAGAGGTGGACGATGAACAGTACTGCGCGGGTTACTGTAGCACGTGGGCAGGAGAGAGAAAAGACTGATTTTCCGGAATTAAAATAAAAGGTCGAAAATCAAGGAGATCAAATAAATAGCAAATAAATCCGAAAAAATCTCAGAAAATACCCAAAAATTCCTTGAAACACAAGGAAGCCAAATAACACAAGTTTTTATTTAATTCATGTTTATATTAGTCAAATTAAATATTTTTAATTTAGAAAATTCCCAATTAAGCTTTATTAATTCAAATAAAATTGGTGAAATTTTCCAGGGACCTAAACTACTCAAAAGATTTTTGAAAACCCAAATTTTGGGACGTTACAAACCTCCCCTTAAAGGAATCTCGTCCCGAGATTCAGTCGCTATAGAATAGGACAAGGAACTCACTTTCTGTTCACTTCTTGCTTTCAAATTGCTTTGACTTTGACCAATCGCTCTTCGACCACTTACGAACAACGCTTTGCTTCTTGCTAAACTTCTCACTTCACTGAAAACTTGACAAACTGGCTCTTGGCTGGAAGGCATCTTGGAACTTGATTGCTTCTAACGGGGCTACTTCATCGGTGCTTGAGGGCACTTTTTGGAGTGGAGGAAATCTTGTCGCCGATCGCAACTCAAAGTTAGCAAACTAACTCTTTTTCTGCGCTTCGGAATCTGAACTAACTGACACATTTTTGTCAACTCTGTCTTACAATTCTTTAGCATAGAACTTCAACAGGTATTCTGAAGATAAATATGGCTGCGAAGGTGATAATCTGTATAATCTGCGTAGCTTTTCTTCTTCAACACTGCTACTTGAATTCCATTTAAGATTAAGAATCCTTGGTCTTCTGCTTCATGATTAATGCAATATCCACATACTTTGTAATTTGATCTGCTCCTAGCTGAGCGATGACTTACACAATCAACCATTGTGAATTTCAGATGGTGACAACTGCGACTAGCTGACATCTGGGTTGTAGGGAGACTCTGCACACAACAGTCACTTGCTCGACTTGCGTTAAGGCACAACTCATTAATCTTTTTCAATTTGTCCACTAGTTCGGGGCGATACACAGTACTGAACTGAAATGCCCATCCAAGCTTCATATAGACTCTGTTGCTAATACAAGATAAGCTGGGATCCTTGGTCTGACACTAACTTCTCTGACATGTCGTGCAAATTGACCATCTCTGAGATCGACACTCGCACCCATGCCGATTTAATACCATCTCTGTCGTATACAACCTTCGTCGTATACCACTCTGCTAAACGATCTCCAAACTGGGTGATATTGACAGGAATGAAGTGACAACTTCCTGTCAAATGATCAACAATCACCTTTCAAGAAGTTACATCCCGATTGGGTCCTGGGAGATCCCTTGTCTGAATTCTCAGGGATAGAAGTACTTTGACTAGCCTCTGACATGTTGGCTAACTTTCTGACATACCAAAGGGTAACCCATTCGGCGATATTTCGCTTTATTTTGGATCATCACAGTTTAACTTTGAGATTTTTGTACACCTTGGTACTTTCAGGGAAAATGGAATGCTTGCACTCAAATGTTGGTATGAGCGTCAACTACTTGAGTTTCTTCTCATTAGATATGCAGATATGCTCATTGATCCATGGATCATTTTGTTCGCCTTCAGCGGGTTCTCACGCTTTCCTTTGCTTTACGTGAGGACGAATTTTCTTGACAAAACTGTCATTCCACTGTCTGGTCAACACTGATTTCTAGCATCAGTTCGAACTCTGGGGTTCAACAAATATCCTCTTGAAACTGACTCAAGACTCAACTTCTGACTTTCACAAGTAACTTTAGCTGACTGATCAACAGATCCTTGTGGTAGCTCTTCTGTTTCAAAGTATCTGCCGCTGTACTGGTCTGGCTAGAGGGAACGGATTTTGACTTCACGGTTCTCAATCCAATAACCGTCTTTGCCGCCCCATGGTAGCAACTTGAATTATGACTAGGATAATTTATCGCTTGACACTTCGCTATTAAGAATCACGACGAAACTTCTTAGCACACAAATTCTTGGATGATCCATGATAAAAGCTATCAAGGTTCCGTCTGGTATCTGGCAATCCGAACACTGGAGTTGTGATTAATCTCCTCTGAAATTTTTACCAACTCAGTTCACTTCTAGCGGTCTGGGCGAACTTCTCTTCTTACAACCGTGAGGGTCTTGGCTAACTTGAAACGATCGCTCACCGATCTTCCACCGACATTGTCTCAAAATGACTATTTCACCGTATTCAACCGACACTTGCTAAGCCGATGGGATTGATTCGACACCGCGCTTATCCGAGAAAATCATTTGATCTCTCTATCACTTTTGCAAACTCCTTTGCAACTTTTGCCAATTATCCTTTCGATGTAATTCTTCGAATTGGTGATCTTGGGTACCAAGTCAGAGACAAACTTGACTTCTAATACAGTTGCATGCTGTATAGATCATTTGCAATGGCAATTGCATACTCTCTTGCGGATAGGGACATTATCCAATGATTAGATTCTTCAATCATTTACCATTGTCTCATCATATGCAAAATGAGAAGTTGGAATTCAACATCACATTCCATAGTTACTGCTCTACGACCTTCAATCAACATGACTCAACGCTTGATCACTCAACTTGCAAAGCGCACTCTTCAAAGGTATCCAATGATTTAATATCTAACAATTTCTTTTTCTTCATAATTTGCGCACAAAGATGTCCACCTTTTGCTCTCAAACAGAGGAGAGGTTACAATGATTCTCGATTTTATCGCTACTAACAGAGACATGACACTGCATGATCTGGTATCACCAATCTAGACTTTCTTAGTAACATCGTCATTCAAACGCCTCTTCTTTGACTGCTTCGTTGGACACACGGATCCTGTTGCATTACCTCCTGCTCTGGGAGTTATGATATGGACTGATGTATCTTCCGGCATTCTCGCATCTGGAGTGAGTGACTGGTTCCACTGAGGACACTGACTGATGTAGTGACCTTCATTGCGACAACTGTAACATACACGCTATGACATTGTGGCTTGCGTGGTGATATTGCACCGAACGACTAACCTTGTTGAAGGTTGAAGTTAGATGCTTTGCGGGGCACCTCTTGGCATAGTGACCTTGCTCACCACATTGAAAACACACTTTGATGATACTTGGCTCGCTTCTCTTTTTGCGGTGGGTTGCCAAGGTCAACATCCGCGCTTTGTGATTCTTTAGTTGACATATCTTGTATCGATAATGGTTTGCCTTCTTTGCTAATGTTCGACAAGAGTTCTAAACTTTTCACGACGCTGCATTGCGTAAGTCAACACGAATACATAGGGCAATCGCTCTGACAATGATCATAGCTTTCACACAAGAAACATGTGATCTTACTCATAGGACATTTACCAACGGAATGGTTTCCTTCGCAATTGGAACAATTGATATTGTGCTCATCAAAGACTATGGCCTATTTCTCCACAAAGGTACATGCACAATCTTCGACTTATCCGTTGGCGTGATTTCAACCGACAACGGTTAGATTTTGCGTAGGATATCGAAATAGCGTGTTTCTCTTGATCACTTATGCTTGATATCGCATGTTGTTGGCACAAAGCGATGGTGAACTCGCCTATGATGGTGTGCTCGTCCTGATGGGCGGCACGGAATTTTTCCCACCAATCTAATGCAACTCCTCCTAAATGATGAGCAGCATAGAAAACTTTCTCATTATCATTGCATTGCATAACAGTTAGCTTTTCTTCTATGGTGCGAATCCAAGATTTTGCATCCTTAAGTGCGGTTGAACCTTCAAAGATAGGCGGCTTGGTCCTTAAGAACTTTGCAAACTTGAACTGAGGGCGCGTCGTTGGGATGGCAACAAGTTGCGCATCATTGCAAACATTACTATTGTCCGATGGTTGCATCGTCACTTGCATGATCCGATTAGGTGGTAGGAAATCGACTTGGGTTACGATGTGTCACTCACCGCATCGAGATAGTAGCTGGTTATCACCTGCTTTGGTACTAACGCTGGCGACGGTACGACGACATGCTTGATTATTTTGATTCATCAAATTGACTAAGGTAGCGGTGGTCTGATCCTGCTGGGTCATCCTGTTGTTCATGTTCTGCATCATCGCATTCATGAGTTGAGTCTGAGCTATCAAGAATTGTTCCATAATCGGATCTGCTACTCCTGCATCGACAATCGCCCTCTGGGGTTGACAACACTGAGCCGCACAAACCGTCTCAAGATTACCGATGTGGTGGCTTCACTAGGGTTCTTCATCCGCTTTGGTGACTGGGGCTCATAGATGAGAGGAAAAGCATAAGGTAAGGGAAGACAATCTACTAAGGGAGCAGGTTTAACCCAAAGAACACCAAGGAACACACAAATAGCCTAAAGCTATTAAGAAGCATAAAACTCACACCAAACTACACCAAGAAGGGAAACAAAGATCTAATCGCCTAGTCGATTAAACTCTAACTTAACAGGCGACTTGGTTCAACACACGGGAGGAACCTACACTGATTTATCCTATATGGTTGGTCTGAAAAAAACTCGATCTGAGCACGGTCTTCATTAAACGTTGATTGCTTGCGATCATTGGAGGCGAAGCTTGGAGAAAGATGGAGGCGACGTACAACTTCTTCTTAGTCTTGAATTCTTGTGACGCACTTGTCTTGAACACTTGGGGAGATATCGATACGTTGTTGTTGGTTGCATGGTCTTCAAACAGTTGCTCAAAACAGCTCTTGGGCATCCACCAAGACATTTGACATGGATAACGATGATTATAGAAGTTATGAGAGGGGAGAGTCCAATTTAACACTCAAAACGGTGAGGACGAATATAGATGAGAAAGAATAGAATGGAAGAGTATAGAATAGACAAGGTGAGAATAACACATCATTAAGAATTTCCATTTGTAAAATAAGTTTTGAAGTTTTCCTTACAAATGGCCATTCTAACTAAGGTCACGACCTACAGTCGATATGGCTCTGATACCACCTCCGTCGGGACCCAAAATACACTCGACCTCTGTGTATACTGCACTAGTCCAGGACCAAGCTAGTGCACACAGTGGCAACATCGATGAAATATCATTTCCATATACAAAGGTGACTAATAAATAGGCAAATAACAATAAGTATCGAGTAATGACCTTAAAGTCAAAGCTACAATTAATGCCTCGTATGCTTAATAGCTCAATGAAGTCGCGTGAACGAAACGGAATAACTTCGGTGAAGCCCATCCATATGCCCACAGCAATCGGTGGTGCGCGACCTAGTTCTTCTCGATCCTTGAAGTAGACCTTGTTGACCGACGATTCCTTCACTCTGTGAGGTTTGGGCGCAAGTTTTACAACAAGCGTGAGTACACAACCGTATCGCAAGTCATACCACGAATGCAATGTATAAATGCAGCTTATTTCAAAGGAAATGGCTTCGTGGTTATTTTGCGTAAATGCGATTTGCAATTGAATACGAATAATAGATTGAAAGCATAATTCAAAACAAATAGACAATATTAATTTAACAATTGTTTTCACAAAGACACACAACTAAATGATTATTTCACATAGCCATATGATTGAGGTCACACAATAGTCCCTTCCCAATAGTTTTATGAAAATCTACCCTCGTGTGAAATCCCGAGCATGTCCATGATCATGACGCGCTATTCGAATAGATTGTTTAACACTCTGCAGAGGTTGTACACTTTACCCACAAGATGCAATCAAGCGGATCAAAGCCGATCACAACAAAACCTTTCGTAAACTTCATCTCAACATTGACACTCCGATGTGCTTACAAACCGCTATGCCAACCCTAACGAAGTGCTTTGGCATAACACACATCGTTGGACGGGAAGCGACAAATCGTCCCGCGATGTGAGCCGCCACTGAGGCTGAAACACACCTCCACCCTGGCACATAGCCTAACCTACACCGAGTAATCAATGCCAAGAATCCATAACCTACTAAGTTAGGCCCGTCCCATACCGGCATGTGGTCGCACAAGAAGGCTCGCCAATGGCGCACAAAGTTAAGTCCTTAATTGACCAAGGCAAGACTTCCATTTTCTAACTATGCTACAAAGATTATCATTCCCATCACAAAGTCCACCATATCACACAGCTTCCACCACTTGCCTCAGTCTAAATCCTTTACCACCCAGTTGGTTTCAGTGCAACACATGCCATCACGAAGTAATAACACATAGCACACAGTTTTACACGAAGTTCCATAGTCACTTAGTCATAGTTCATATTTGCAACTTTCATGAGATGTGAGACTCGTAGCATGGCTAAGCAATTGTACTCGCATCTAACCAACCCACGTTGGTGCTATAATATTACCAACTAATAACCAATCTAGAGTGACAAGGAATTATGACATACAAGGCCAAGGTGTGATAACAATTTGGATAATAACTATGCCCAAAGCATTTAAATAAATAATTAAAGTAGAATGCAATAATTTAACACAAAGTAATTTGAAAACTGGGTTCAAGATGATCAAAGGTATGACTTGCCTTGCTATAGCAATGATGATCTTATTTTATCTTCAATCTTCTACTTGCTTGATCTTCAGCTCCTTCAGACGATTCCGAGACTTCGGCGTCTAACGAGAAAGAAAGCGCAAAACAAACTAAATTCAAAAGGCAAATCAAATAAACTCCAAATTGAAATTGAATGGTACTGGAAGGCAGATATTGAATTTAGATGAATTTAGAAACTTGAATGAGTTCAATCGGAATTCGGATGAAGAAGATATGGCTCTCGGAAGATTGGAATTCACATGAAATGATGAAAAAGTTTATGGAATATTCTCGAATATTCTATTCCGAAAATATTAGAAAAAATGAGTGTATGATAGGTGGGACCGACTGGTATTTATGTATTTCTTGAATTAAAATAATTCCAGAAATAAGGTAGAGAGAGTGACATGTGGGGCCAATAAGATAAAAGGATTTTCAAGAATTAAATTAATTCCCGAAAATAGGATTAGTGATTGACATGTGGGCCACTGGTCTATGGACCAGGTCCACGGATATAAGCTAGTCTACGGTGGACCAAGCTGATGAACAAGGGTTGACCAAGAGTTGACTGACATACGGGACCCGCATGTAAGAGAGATAAATAAATAAATAAGGTGTTTAATTGAGTGGATGACATGTGGGGTCTACATGTAGGTGAGATAGATATATATTCTCTTGACTATTTGAATGGCAAGATCTTTGGTACTGAGAAGGTAAAGCAAGAATAAAGAACTAACAGACAACATGCTTTGGATTGTTGGCGAAGATAATTAATGAGAAGGATTAGCAAAGGAGAATAAATAGACAAAAGATAGGGCCAAGCTCATGCGGTGTTCTCGATGCATGGAATTGGCAACCAGAAGCATGAACTAACAAGAAGTGGCAAAACAAAGAGGAGAAGGGATTAGTCATGAGCACCACGTATATGAACATGAATAGGGATAAAGGCATGGAGGCTCGCTGCTATTCGATTATGGCACAAGGAGGTGACGACTTGATACTGTGATGGGCAGAGCAAAGATTAGAACATGGATTAACAGAGAAAGAAATCTAAAGAAAGTCATCCAACTAAACAACATACGCATCGGGACACATGCATGAATAGGAACTAAAGCTACATCGATTTTGAGGCAAGATTGTAGGAGGTTTGGTAATGCAAGATTAGAGAATAGATTAACAGAGAGATGCACACTTGAATTGTGGCTAGATTAGATGACAAAAGAATCACCCAACAGAGAAGGTCAAGAACTAAGCAATTCACGTCGGACACACATGAACGAAACAACATAACATATGAAAACGCTACGGAGCATGCATGAATAGTGTGCACGGGTGGTGGCGGCACGGAGCCGACGAGCAAAGCGAAGGGCAAAAGAAAGGAACGACGAGCCGGACGCGATGGCGCGGTCGGATTTTGGAAAAACTCACCGAGTAAGCGAAACGCGACGAACACAGTTTAGCTCTAATGGCCGACGATGCACCGCGATCTTGGCGAAGTGGATGGAACCATGACGTAGAGGGCGACTACGCGGCCAACGCCAGACGGTTCAGCCGGCGGACGTCGGACGGCGCGATTCGCGGAGAAGACCTTCGGTTGGAGCTCGGTTTTCGGAGATTGCGCGAAAATAGATCGGTTTGGAGGAAACCAATTCAGGGATTGGAAGAGGATCAACACGGACGCGTGAGCGCAAAACGGCTCGCTTTTATATGCACTGTGGAGGAAGATATGGAAATTTGAAGTTTTGAGTTAGAAACGGACACGTTCTGGACTCTGCGTGCGTTCGGCCAGAGGTGGACGATGAACAGTACTGCGCGGGGTACTGTAGCACGTGAGCAGGAGAGAGAAAAGACTGATTTTCCGGAATTAAAATAAAAGGCCGAAAATCAAGGAGATCAAATAAATAGCAAATAAATCCGAAAAAATCTCAGAAAATACCCAAAAATTCCTTGAAATACAAGGAAGCCAAATAACACAAGTTTTTATTTAATTCATGTTTATATTAGTCAAATTAAATATTTTTAATTTAGAAAATTCCCAATTAAGCTTTATTAATTCAAATAAAATTGGCAAAATTTTTCAGGGACCTAAACTACTCAAAAGATTTTTGAAAACCCGAATTTCGGGACGTTACAAGAACCCACTCATAACTGGTTTTAGAATTATCAACAAAGATAATGAGAACATATCTATCAGAATCTTGTTTAGTAACAATGGTGGCTTTAGCATCATCCTCTTGTTGATCCTTCTTGAAATTGTTATTTATTTTTCTCCTTTTTCTTTACCCGCCAGCACTCAGATATATCTTCTCCATCTTTCTTGTAATATCTGCACGACTTGTACCTACCACTGGATTTTGATCCGACTTTGTAATTTTTGCTTGTGCTTTTGCATCTTGAATCATCGTTTGAACTCCTTTCCTATTGCCTGCCACGTACAACATGCATGCGAATTTGAACTTTCGTTTGGAACCATAAGTTTCATCTTTTCCTTCGCATGCAGCTTCATATACTTTATTAAGTGTAAGAGTATCTTGGCTATATAGAATAGTGTCTCTGAACATAGAGTATGAACTAGGCAACGAGCATAAAAGAATAAGACATACATCTTTATCGTCATATTTTACCTCCATAGACTCGAGATCCGAAACTACTTCTTTGAACGTTGTTAGGTGATTCAATAATGACCTGCCTTCCGCCATCTTGTGCTAATAAAGCTTCTGCTTCAAATGCATCTTACTTATTAGATCTTTAGTCATGCAAATCTGCTTCACTTTCAATCATAATGCGGCAACGGTCTTCTCTATCAAAACTCACTGCATAATATTATTTGATAGATGAAAATGAATATAAGACAATGTCTTGCGATCTTTTCTTTGCTTCTCCTCAAGTGACAATACAACGGGCATCTTGTTGATCCTCAATACAACGTAATCCAAATCTAGTTATGCAAGAACAACTCTTATCTTGACTTGCCATGTAGAAAATCTTGTGTCTCGATCCAGTAGTGAAAGATCATACTTCAATGTCGCCATACGGAAGAAACCATAGTTTCGCTGATACAATATTGTGTGAACATAACAATGCTTGTTAGGATCACTGGTACACTTCGTGTGTACACAAAGAAAAAAAAGGAGGTCAATTTGTTGGATGACGTCCCAAAGCAACCAGTTCACCTCAGGTTTAATGCTTGACAACTTTTTTTTTGCTATTTTCTTTCTCAACTCTACTCTGATCGCGTGTGCGACAGCTTTTATAGATGGCTGGCAGGCCGCGTGCTTTACGTGACTCTGCTTCGACTTCGGCTCAAACAAGGACTTGGCTTCGCACTCGGCGTGAAAGAACGTGCAGCCTCCACTTCGAATTCGACGAATGACTGCATATCAAAACGTTGATTTTCCAAGCTGTTGAGACCACGACAAGACGTCGTAACGATGTTGAATGGATGCCGTTTGTGCTTTGATACTACTTGTTGTAAATAATGCATAGAAAAATAGGAACGTGACACGACTTTTACGTGAAAAACCCTTTCAGAAAAAACTATGAGCGCACAAAGGTAATATCACTATATCACTTGCCTATAGACTACAGAGATATATTTATAGTGGTACATAAAAGACTCCGTGTAAGAGTAGAACCATAGTTATTAAACCTGGCCCGGTCATTGACCTGCCAGAGGTGTCTGGTCACTGGTTGGACCGGTGGGTCAACGGTCGGACCACACATTTTATTACAATATATTTTAGTATGTACATCATGTAAAAAGTGCATATGTGAACATAAAATATTAATCCTCTACAAATATGATCCAAGACTTATGATCAAAAGTCCATTGAAAACCTCTTGAAAAAAATCATAAAAATACAATTTTGGTCTAAGAACTGCTGGTCCAGCAGTGATCGGCTCAGCCCCTAGCTGGAAGACAGGTAAGTGGCATTGGCAACTTATCAAATATTCCAGCTTGACCGTGCTAGATTGACAACCAGAAGTTTCCGGAGTGCATTAAATGTTAAACACCCGGCCTGCTCAAGCAGTCCAATACAAAACTGGGCCCACCAGCCACCAGCCTACCGGCCCAATTCCCCACCAAAACCCCACTCCGCCTCAGCGGCGCTTCCTCCTCCCCACTCACCGTCTCCTCCGTTCCGCCCTCCCGCCGGGCAGCCAGGCAGATGCAAAAAAAAGGAGAAAAAATGCAAAAGCAAACTTGTCCCGCAAGACTGGCTCATACCAAATCGCATGGCCGCTCGGGCCACTCCTTCTCCTCCTCACTGATTCATTCCCCTCCTGCCTCCCAAGCCCCACGCCCAGCTCCTGCCGCTCTGATTTCAAAGCCGGTAAGCCATGTCGATTCGGCCGATACGGCTGACGGAGCCACCAGGCGGTGCGACGGGGGCGCCGGAGATCTTCGCTGGAGGCGCCGGCGCGGTGCGCCGCGCCGTCGTCATCAGCAACGGCTGCGCCGGCGCCGAGAGCCAGTGCCTCGGCCTCGTCCGCGCCCTCGGCCTCGCCGACCGCCTCACGCTCTACGTAAGCCCCACCGCCCCCTCATCTCCTGCCAGCCTGTGATGTTAGTGTGACAGGGTCAGTGGTCATAGGAGGCCGAGGTCTGGGCTTAATTGTTTGCTTATGTTGTTAGTGCCTGGGTTACTGATGCCATCAGCTCAGGGTGGTGTTGTGTATATGATTTAATGGTTAAATTTCTCAGGGTGGCACTGTGTATGTGATTTAGCGAGTAATTGATCTTGGTGTTTTATATTTCTGATGCGACATTGGACTACTTTGGTGTAGCTGTTGTTTAGATACCACGTTTCATGGACCAAACCACTAACCAGTCATCATTTAAAAATTCAAGCTGACAGAAAATAGCTGAATAAGAGTATTATGTATTGTATATTTTGGTGCCTCAGTCCATTCAAGGCGTCAGTTGTTGGGTGTAATCATGGTTTACGGAGAATATATAGGCCTTTTCTCAGTAAGTAAAGCAAGGGCTGTGCTTCTAGGATTTAGGGATGTTGGTTAATTGTTACTAGTTACTACAGTCTTTGCTTGATGGCCATGTACTTGTGTTGCGCTATGCGCTTGATAGTGGCAGAGAATGGAAGTGAGTTCCATTCATTTATTCTGTATTGAGTTACCTCTCTGAATCACAGTAATATGCTAAAGTGGGAGTTTTCTCTTGCCATGTGCTTTGCTGTGTTGCTGTAAATGAGGGGATGTGTCCAATGTAAACATCAATGTCAAGTTGATTCTGAAATGGGCCAACTTAATTATCAGTTGATGATTGTTGGATGTGGTACTAGTTTGTTGTTTGCCTGTCCTTTGCTGTGTGCATTCATGGAGGTTGGAACAAGTAGTGTCTTAGTACTTTTCCTATCATGTGGTGTCCATGGACATGGGTTGAATTTTGGGTTATAATGCATTGATGGAATCTGGGAATGGCTCTACCCTGAAATACAGTAATTAGATTGTCATTTCTTTCTAGTTTGTGTTACTTGTGTATGCAGGCATGTGCTTGTCTGTATTAGCTTTGTTGTGGATGCATTTATTGGCAAAACATATCAGCGATGCAAGCGTTTGCAAGCAAGGAACTGGCTAAAGTTGGATCGGTTGGAGCTGCTGGAACCGAGTCCTCCGGCGCTGATGAAATTGAAAACAACTCGGGCGTTGTAGCGCATTAGCACACGCCAATTGTGCCGGTTATGTGATAGTTATTCCATTCAGGGAAGATTTAGTTAGCAAGTCTTTAGTGCGTATCTCCTTAAAAGATTATTTCCTTAAGAGGTTGAGTCAGTTTTAGCGTAGAGAACGGATATGAATCCGAGTGTGTTTCCTTTTCGAAACCGTGTATTGCTTTCCCCTTTTCGGAAGAACCGAAAGCTATAAAGGAGGCTGCATATGTATTTCAGAAGGCTATAAAAGAAATAGAAGAAAAGTTGTCTCACGTGCTAGGCTTCCGCAACATCAGAGCTTCGTTGGCCGACTAGAAGTTCAGCCAGGCTAAGGTGATATTGCCTCAGCCTTGTATCATCACGTTTTGCATTGTTTTGTTTCACTCGCCACACACGCCATATCAATTTGGTATCAGAGCCACCTCTACCACCCTTCGCCATGGAAACCAAGACGCTTGACGATGTTTTTCAACAACCCGCCATCATGATGTCAGAAATCAGCGGCATCAAAGTACAACAAGCGGCACATGATCAGGTGATCGCGGGCTGGAAGACAGGAGGTGTCACAGCTGAGCTGTCGACAGCATCCAGCGGCGGCAGTGGCGGTTACCACGGCCGGGGCAGGCCCTTGGAACACGGGATTCGCGAATACGACGATCGACAAATGATTCCGCGTTTCCACAAACTTTCCTTCCCAACGTACGATGGCGAGGATGATCCCCTCCCATGGCTCAACAGATGTGAGCAATTTTTTCGAGGACAACGTACCATGGAGGAAGAACAGGTTTGGTTGGCATCCTACCACTTGACCGGTGCAGCCCAACAGTGGTACTACTAACTCGAACGCGATGAAGGCATTATTTCATGGGCTCATTTTTCGGAGTTTGTCAACATGCGGTTTGGTCCGCCCATCCGCAACAATCCACTTGGAGAATTGGCTCAACTTCGCTAGACAACAATAGTTAACACATATCAAAGGAAGTTTTTGGCCCTCCTATGCCGAGTCGAACCACTCTCTCAACTACAACAAGTGCAACTGTTCACCGCCGGGTTGGGAAAACCATTGCAAACTGACGTTGAGCTGCAAAATCCGACGCATCTCCAGACGGCCATGAGCTTGGCTAGGGCGTATGAACAGCGTCTCGATGAGACGACAGGGAACACAAGCCAATGTTAAAAAAACCCCAGCGCCGCGCGTCTTTCCAGCGATGGCAGCAGCTAAACCCAACGTGCTTATGATCACCAGTGCAACACACACCACGCCTGCAGCCCCTGCCGGCTCGGGTATAGCAGCAACAACAGCAAGCTCGAGTGCACATGCTTCACGTTTTAGGCGGCTTTCTGTTGAAGAAATGTCTGATCGCCGTGCTAAAGGTTTATGCTATAATTGTCCTGAGAAGTTCTCTCGGAATCACCGTTGTTCCATGAAGGGTATATTTCTTCTCGAGCTTGATGACATAATTGCAGATGACAACGACGAACACGTGGAGATTTCATTACATGCGTTGACCGGAATACGTACGGGGCGGACCATGCGTCTTCCCATGGTGCTCAATGGCCATGAGCTACTTGCCTTGGTGAATTCTGGATCAACACATACATTTCTTGCGGAAGCTGTTGCACGGCGACCGGACTTATCACCAATCCCACGTCCGGGCATGGGGATCACAGTGGCTAATGGCGATCGCGTGACGAGTTTCGGTATTTGCGCCAACACCTGTTTCGCTATTAAGCATGAAGAATTTTTTCAGATTGCTACGTCATCCCTCTCGATGGATTTGATGTCGTTCTTGGCGTCCAATGGCTACGAAATCTTGGACCAATTTTGTGGGACTTCATGAAGTTGACCATGTCTTTTTGGCGCGACGACCACCGCGTCACGTGGATTGGCCTGGATGCACTGCCGGCTAGCAGTCAGGTCTGTACAATCACCGGCAAGGAATTGATGACCGACTTACTCAATGAATTTTCCGATGTCTTTGAGGAACCCTGGGGTCTTCCTCCCCGCCGACGACATGATCATCATATTCATCTCCTTCCTAATACGGTTCCGGTTGCCGTTCGGCCTTATCGATATCCACAACTTCTGAAGGATGAGATCGAGAAGCAATGTGATGATATGCTTGCACAAGGTATTATTCAGGAAAGTACGTCTGCCTTTTCTTCTCCTGTGCTTCTTGTCAAAAAATAGGACAACACATGGCGTTTTTGTGTGGACTATCGCGCTCTCAACGACAAGACTGTTAAGGACAAATGTCCAATTCCTGCCGTCGATGAGCTTCTGGATGAGCTCAATGGTGCTCGTTTCTTCACCAAATTGGATCTCCGCAGTGGCTATCACCAAGTTTTGATGCATGGTCCTGATATTGAGAAGACAACTTTTCGCACCCATCGTGGTCACTTTGAGTTCCTGGTCATGCCGTTCGGTCTTATCAATGCCCTAGTCACGTTCCAAGCTCTTATGAATGACATTCTCAAACCCTTTCTTCGTCGTTTTGTGCTTGTCTTCTTTGATGATATATTGGTTTATAGTGCATCTTGGGCCGAACATCTTCAGCAAGTTCGTACAGCCCTTCAACTCATGCATCATCATTAGCTAGCTCTCAAGAGATCTAAGTGTCTGTTTGGCGAAGTGTTTGTGGCCTATCTTGGACACCATCTCCGCCCAGGGAGTGGCAATGGATTCTAGCAAAGTGGAGGCGGTTCAAGCTTGGCCGCTACTGCGCTCACTTTGGGCACTTCGGGGGTTTCTAGGTCTCACCGGATACTACCGCAAGTTTATTAAAGAATATGGCTCCGTGGCGGCACCTCTCACCAAATTGCTCAAAAAAGAGGCGTTTTCTTGGACAAATGAGGCGGATGCTGCGTTTGCGACATTAAAAACAGCGCTGATTTCAGCCCCTGTGCTCCATCTTCCGGATTTCACCAAGTCTTTTACTGTGGATTGTGATGCTTCGGGCGCAGGGTTTGGTGTCGTTCTTCACCAAGGGGGTGGACCTATTGCCTTCTTTAGTCATGCAGTTGCACCTCATCATGTCAAGTTGGCCGCTTACAAACGTGAGCTAATTGGTCTAGTCAAGGCAGACCGCCATTGGTGTCCCTATCTTTGGGGTCGTGCTTTTGTTGTTCGTACAGACCATTACAATCTCAAATTTTTGCTTGATCAACGGCTTTCCACGATTCCTCAACATACGTGGGTAAGTAAATTATTCGGCTATAACTTTTCCGTCGAATTCGGTCGGGATGTCAAAATACAGCTGCTGATGCACTGTCACGTCGAGATGAGGAGCAGCCGCAGGTCTGTGCAATCTCGGGTCCACAGTTCCCTTTGATTGCGAGCTACAGGAGGAAGTTGCTTCATTGCTGGAGCTAGTTGAGCTGCGGAATAAGATTGCCGCTGGGATAGCCGAACCTGGCTGGGCTGTGGTGGATGAGTTGATTTTATTTCAAGGCCGGATTTTTCTTGCTGACACTTCTACTCTTTGGACTGATGTCTTGGCAGCTGTACATGATGTGGGTCACGAAGGTATCCAAAAGACTTTACATCGTTTTTGGGCCTCTTTCTTTAATGCTGGTGCTCACCGAAAATTTCACGATTATGTTAAGGGGTGCGTGGTTTTTCAGAAAAACAAAACAGAACACTTGCACCCTGTGGGTCTTCTTCAGCCATTGGTTGTGCTTTCAGTTGTTTGGGCAAATATTTCTATGATTTTATCGAAGGGCTTCCCAAGGTCGGTGGAAAACCAGTCGTGTTAACGGTCGTTGATCGTTTTTCCATATACAATCACTTTATTCCTCTTGGGCATCCCTGCACTGCTAACTCAGTTGCCCGTGCTTTCTTTGATGAGATTGTTCGCCTCCATGGGGTTTCTTGTTCCATTGTTAGCGATCGTGATCCGGTATTCACGAGCAATTTTTGGACTGAGTTATTCCGTCTTTCAGGTGTCAAGCTTCGCATGAGTTCTGCTTTTCATCCCCAAACGGATGGACAATCTGAAGTGTCAACCGAATAATTGCCATGTACTTACGATGTTTATCAGGTGATCGTTCTAAACAGTGGTTACAATGGCTTCCTTGGGCTGAATTTTACTACAATACATCCTACCAGACTTCATTGCAAACAACGCCTTTTCGGGTGGTCTATGGTTGTGATCCCCCAACTTTGTTGACTTATCAGTCGAATACTTCTCGTGTGGTGGTAGTCGATCATCAATTGCGTGATCGTGATGAGTTTCTCGTTGAAATTCGAGAACGCCTTATCCAAGCTCAAGATTATATGAAGCAACACCATGATCAGCATCGTCGCACAGTCACCTTTGGGGTTGGAGATTGGGCGTGGCTTCGGCTTCAACATAGATCGGCAGTTGGCATTACTGACCAACGATCTAAGTTGGCTCCTCATTTTTATGGTCCCTTTCTCGTCCAAGAACGTCTTGGATCGGTGGCTTACTGTCTTCAGCTTCCACCTAAGGCTCGTATTCATAATGTTTTTCATGTCGCTCTACTCAAGTCATATCACGGGCCTCCTCCTACGAGCATTGGCCAGTTGCCTGACATTATGCATGGTCGGGCTGTGCCTTCTCCAGCATCTGTTGTTCGCGCTCGGTTAAATCGTGGTACATGGGAGTTGTTAGTTCAATGGGTTGGTTCCTCGGCTGCTGATGCAACTTGGATGACCTTAGAGTCTTTCCAGCAACGATATCCGTTATTCACGCTCGAGGACGAGCTGTTTCGTGGAGAGGGAGGAAATGTTGTGGACGCATTTATTGGCAAAACATATTAGCGACGCAAGCGTTTGCAAGTCAAGGAACAGGCTAAAGTTGGATCGGTTGGAGCTGCTGGAACCGAGTCCGCCGGCGCTAATGAAATTGAAAACGACTCGGGCGTTGTAGCGCATCAGCACATGCCAGTTGTGTCGTTTATGTAATAGTTATTTCATTCAGGGAAGATTTAGTTAGCAAGTCTTTAGTTCGTATCTCCTTAAAAGATTATTTCCTTAAGAGGTTGAGTCAGTTTTAGCTTAAAGAACGGATATGAATCTGAGTGTGTTTCCTTTTCGAAACTGTGTATTGCTTTCCTCTTTTCGGAAGAACCGAAAGCTATAAAGGAGGCTGCATATGTATTTCAGAAGTCTATAAAAGAAATAGAAGAAAAGTTGTCTCACGTGCTAGGCTTTCGCAACATCAGAGCTTCGCCGACCGACTAGAAGTTCAACCGGTGAAGGCGATATTGCCTCAGCCTTGTATCTTCACGTTTTGCATTGTTTTGTTTCACTCGCCACACACGCCATATCAGCTTTGTTTCAAATTAAGAAAGGAAGTCAACAACAAGATGGAACATAATAGAAAGGAAGTTCTTAGTGAAATTATTGTCTTAGATTTTTTTAAACTTTGTCAGTATTTTTCTTGGGGTAGAGGTCCTATTTATTCATGACCCCATTGAATAAAGTTTCAAATGGATGGTAGCTTTTATTATCTAGAAATTCAGGTAACTATGTCACTGACCTCTTCCAAAAGCATTTTTACATTCTTACAAGATCTTGCGTTAATGTTTATTAATTACAAATTTAGTGAAATTTGTTTGTCCGTGCAGCGTGTTACCAGGCCAACAGGAGGAATCAACAAGTGGCTGCACTTTCTCCCGATCTCCTTGCATAAGCTGGTGGATGAAGTACTCAGGCATATATTTTCTAATACGAGATTTGCAACAGTGTTTCAAGGAAAAAGGTTGGCACAATATCCTGTCCGTAATGGTCAATCATTTGGATTGTCTTCTGTACTAGAAGCATATACCAAAAAGATTGTGACCATGGTCCATGATACCTTTGAGAAGTAAGGTCCACATTGCCTATAGTGTTGCTTTGCTGTTTGCGCACTATTTCATATTAAGCATGAAATCTATGTTACTTCTGAATATTTCGCCCCAATCCCTTGTTACAATACATGAATCAATAAATCTCAACACCCATCCTTCCATTGCCAAGCAAATGTTGAACTTTTGAAACGATGATTTTTTTTTTTCCATGGCATGCTTGTTATTCTGGCTTTATTATTGGGGCTACTAAGAACTTATATGAATTCCTTATAATCACCACATTAGCTGGTACATGACTGAGCTTTTGTTGGCATCTCACGAAGAAATAGTAGAATTAAACATTTTTATTCTGAATATATGTTGGCCATTGAAGATGTTTTGATATCACTATCACGATATGTTACTATGTTAGACATGTGATATCCTTGAATTGTTGATGACATACTTCTAGGAAGAACATTGGAAAGGCAGGGTGTTTTTCATGGATTCAAAATAGGCAACTTCTTAAAACATAGTTCTGGTTGGTGACTTCTGCTATGCAAAATGTCTACTAACCTAAACTTGCCTAAGATCTTGTATCATAAGTTTTCTAACATTCTCAGCATCTTGTTTTCCTGCTCTGCTTTCTGAAATTTTGTGTTGCTTTCAGGGAAGGCTTGGCAATAGTTGTTGCTTGTGGCCGAGATACCATATCATATGCAAGTTCGATAAGGTGTTTAGCTTCAGATAATGTCTTTGTCATTCAGGTAGAATACTAAAACCAATATATTTGTAACTTATATGATTATTTGTTAGTTATCACTCAGCTAGGGTTGTGAATCATTGTGCTGCTCGTCATACGGTTCTGAGCTTATTTTTAATAATACTCTATTTATTGTGTTTCAGATACAACATCCCAGGTCTCGCCTTGATAGGTTTGATTTGGTTGTGACTCCTCGTCATGATTATTATGCTTTAACTGCAAGGGGACAGCAGGAAGTTCCACGCCTTTTCCGGAGATGGATTACTCCACGAGAACCACCTGGACCGAATGTGGTATGCTGCCTTTTTGCAAGCAAAATATCTCCTATATTTTCATCATAACGGCTGTCCTGATTCTATACTCTGAAATTTGGAAAGCCAGGTCCTGACCGCTGGTGCACTTCACCAAGCAGATTCTTCTGCACTACGCATTGCCGCTACAGACTGGCACGATGAACTTGCTCCCTTGCCAAAGCCATTAGTAGTAGTGAACATTGGAGGACCAACAAGTAATCCCTCCTTCCCTTCCTGCTTGCCTATCTGATGTTATGCTTCACAAATCAAAATGTATGTGTTTTACATAGGCTAGCTCTTGTTGATTGGATAAGAGAACAGTGTGTAGTGCCGCAGAGACACTACAAATAATTAAAAAATGGAGAACTCCCTATACGTGTGCCAAGAGAACAACATATATCTTAATCTGCTGATTTCTCCCCTCTTGCTTTTTTTTTTTGTATGGCATGCTGTTGAGCAAGGACAACCACATATATATTCAGTAGGCGATTTTTCATGCACTTTCTGTATTACAACAAAATTATTTTCATTGTGCATTTGTGGTAGAATATGTCAACTGAATGTTTAATGCTTGAGTCTGTTAAGTGTAAAGAAAAATTTGATCTCTCTTTCAATTTATGGAGTGTTTGGTTTGAGGAATCCTAGGATGGGTTGGTCCATCATGGGATGATCCATCAAATTTGGTGGGATAACCCAATCCCTCATTTTGTACTAGCTTTATGCTTATGAAAGAGGAGATGGTGATGGACCAATGCATTCCATTAATCCATTCCTCAAACTAAACAAGTGGGTTAGCTTCGAAGCTAAGATCGGATGATCCATTCACCGATCAGTTCCTCAAACCAAACACCACATTAGCAAGCGCTTTCTTTGCTTGCAAGTTAGAAAGATTAGATTGAGGTCCTTCAGATCTCTTTAAAGATTAGATTGAGATCCTTCCGATCTCTTTAAAGATTCCTTCTGATCTTTTTATTTGTAAGACTCTATTTAAAGGAGAGGAGAGGATGAAATAAAGCAAGCAAATTAGTATTTATAATCTCCTTCCCCCTTGCTCTTCCCAACCTCCAGGCACGCACGCTGCCTCCCTCCTGCCGTGTGCCGCCCTCCACCTCCACCACAGCTCCCGGACGCAAGCCCAGACTGAAGCCTCCCACCTCCCACTCATAAACTATACGTTCCTTACCTGAGGCACGTGACAGGATTACTGCAATAAATAAAGTTGCAAACTTAAATATGTTTCGCCACTAAATGCAAAAAGCGTTAAGTCCAATACACGCCATCTACGAAGAGTTTAGTTGAATATGTTTAGCTCAAAAATGCTTGTCCTTTAGTTTGCATTATATAACTAAAGCTTTCATTCATGCAAACTCTTGCATCCCACATGTTTTTTTCTCCAGCCTACTCCGATTCTGATCTGGTTCAAATTTGCCAACTTGTGGGAGCGAACAAAAAACAAGGCCTTTATATGCCTTTACTTGTTTTAACTTTGAGCACACGTTTTTTAAACCCTTTTTCAATTTATTTTTATTAATAACCCATCGCCTAACTTATTTCTAAATCTGACCCAGTGTTGTTTGGTCACGCCACGAGTGTTGGTCACGCCACGAGTGTTGGCATAGCTAAAAGGACCAGATTTGGAAATAAATTGGGCGAGGGGTTATTAATAAAAAAAAAAATATTAAATAATAAAAATTGCTCGAGCACACATAAATTTAAAAGGGTTATATAGATATATCTAATCCCTAGCATTTTCGATGCTCAGGAAACTGTAATTATGGTGTAGACCTTGCCAAGCAGCTCGTAAGCTCACTACACAATGTTCTAAAGACCTGTGGAAGTGTTAGAATTTCATTTTCCAGGAGAACACCACAAAAGGTAGGACCATAGATTGTTCGTTTCTTGTTTCATGGGGTGTTCACACTTAAATTTCGAAACCATTTTCTGGCAGGTGTCTGACCTTATATTGAAAGAGTTCAGCACAGATCCTAAGGTTTATATTTGGGATGGTGAAGGTAGATACTGGATACGGAAATGAGATTAGTCTGATGTTTTTATCTTTATGTACTATGCGGAACTTATCTTGAGCTGGATTTGTTGCTGCAGAACCTAACCCACACCTGGGGCATCTTGCATGGGCCGATGCTTTCATCATAACAGCAGACTCCATAAGTATGCTAAGTGAGGCGTGCGGCACTGGGTGAGCTGTTATATTATATTTGTATATGTTGCTCATGTTTGAGGATGCATAGCTAAGCTCTCTATTACATTTCTTACAGGAAGCCGGTTTATGTTGTTGGGACTGAGCATTGCAGGTGGAAATTCTCAGATTTTCACAACACTCTGCATAAACAAGGGGCTGTCCGCCCTTTCACTGGATTGGAAGATGTAAGTTTGCTATCCATTCTCAGTTAATATCTCTTTGGTACTTAGATCAACACCTAGTTATGTATTTTAGTTTCAATTTTACCATATTGTGACGAAGGGGAGTGTTTCTTTCCCCGCACACTATCTTTCTACAAGCAGACCAATGACGATTCCAGGCATTATACGTGCTTGTCAAATCAGAGTGATTTTTTTTTTCATTTAACCTCATTCTTCAGTTGTGAAGTTGTAAAAATCTCAAGGACGAATTCATGGCATGGCTATATCACCCTTTCCTCCATTGTAGATGTCAGACAGCTGGAGCTACCCTCCCCTGAACGATGCCATTGGTGTGGCTGCACGGGTTCGTGAAGTGCTTGCAGAACGTGGATGGACAGTGGGGTAATAGCAACCGAAGTAGAGGAAGAAGACTGCCATTTTGGTCCAGTTATGTTCCAAGGCTAGACAGTTGAAAGCCTGCACTTCAATTATCTTGGTTGCACGTACATTTTTTGCATTCAGTTATATATTACTTGCGAGGACGATATTGCTTACTTGCAACATTTTTTGTGTGTGCGCGTGTGCATACTACATGGAGTTTTGAGCAACCACACACTTCAGAAATGTCTAGTCTTTACATATTCATGCATTAGTGCACTTATTGTCCTGCTGTAAAGAAGCCAATAGAACTGCAAATGGAAGTTATTTTTTTGTCATTGGAAGGAGCCATGACATTGTGGGCTGTGACTGTGTTAAGCTTATCTCCAAGTTCTATTGGTCTTTTGTGCTACTATCCTACAACTATATGCATAATTGCATATTGCCCCGCTTTGTAACATGGCAAATTGCGGAGTCCACGTTAGGCAGCAGCATATTTTTTTAAGTCTTACTTTGTCAAAGGATAATAATACCTTCGTCCTCCCGGCTGTTGTTCTTGTGCATATTTTGGAATCAACTATTGGTCCAGCATTTCTATTTGATGGATGGCTGCATAGTCATCCAGATCCTGGTTGGTCCCAGGGATATTTCTTGTCTATGTGCTGATCTGCATGCATAATTGCATTCTGCAAGCAGTTGCCCAGTGTTGCAGTAGTAAGGCCACTGGTGAAAGTGAAACCGTGAAAGTCTGTAGGGCCATGGCTTGCTGTGGACAAGAATGAGTGCGTGTAACCTGGAGTATCGGGATGACTTCGCGTTGGGTCATTCCTTGCAGCCTTTTGAACCAGTGCAGATTGGCTGCACTGCAGAGCCCGTGCAGATTCCCTGGGAAAGCGTGTGGGAAATTTACCGTCCTGCCCCTGAGGAAGCTTCGCAGGGACAGGGAGCCCAGCCCTGTGCCCAGAATTGTCCGGAGCGTATGGCCATTTGCGACGCGAGTTGGTGCCACGTTTCACTGGCGAGAGCCCGTACGCCAGGCGACCAAAAAGGGAATTTACACGGCTTATTATCGGCGGCAGCATCTGTGTTCACCTTCCTGTGCTGGGTTGCCTGTTCACAACTTCTCAAGGATGGGATTACAGCTTCAAAAATTATCAGGTGATTAGTGGTTTCTTTTATTCCAACCTTTGGTAGATTAACATGGAAGGCATCGAGGTTGCTCTAGCGAGGAAGAAAAGTTTAGCTGCCATAGCTGATTTTGAGCTGTCGTTGTGAGTTATTTTTTGATTGGTGGTTGCTTATTTTTTTCCGCAAGAAGTGGTTGTCTGGATTTCGATTTAGTCTGGTTACAAAATCACTATATTTGAATTACATATATTTTGCTATGCATGAACTTTTAGGTTCTGTTTGGAACATAGGAGAAATTCCCAGTTCGTGTGGAACACGGAAAAAACTGTTTCACGTGAAATTTCTTCATTCTAAATAGACATTAGACAGATCACTAATACTATTTCACTAACGTAGTAGTTGGAATCAATGGCTGAAACTCGAAACAATGGTAGACCCATCGAATGCAAAGCCACAAATCGGCTATTAGGCTCCCAGCAACACAAAACCAACAGCATCGCGAATGCTATCCATCCTTCTCAGACGATGCCATGCGGTCCCACGTGTCATTGTCCGATAGCCCTCCACCTCCTCTTATAAAAAGTTCCGATACCCACCTCCTCTTCTCCCATCTTCCTCGCCATCGTCTCCTTCCCACCCTCACCTACTAGTCTCTCTCCTCGTTTTCTCTCTCTCTCCCCCCATCCAAAATCCCCAAAGCAACAGCGACAAAATCACGCGTCGAAGCCAAATTTTTCTTTATTCGATTTGGCCATAAACCCTAGCGCGAATCCCCCCACCTCGATCCCGAACCCATCTCCGTCGCTCGCTGAATCTCACCCTTCCACCCGATTCCCCGACGAGGTAATCCGCTCGACCCCCAAAGGGAGTCTTAAGAAATCGGTGCTGTTTCATCGGAATTGATAGGATTGGCGGGTGATTTAGGGTTTTGGGAGGGTGGTGCGCCGCCCCTGCCGTCCCGGACTAGCCTGCGCGTCTCGATCTCGTGGGAGCTAGGGTTTTGTGGTCTGAGGCTTCGAAGAGAACGGTGTCGCCCTGGTTCTGATGATAATTGGCAGTGGAATGCTCAGATTGGCCGCCGGCGACGACGAGAGGAGCAGCTCCCTTGGCAGCGGCGGCGGAGGCGCCCGGTTCACCGCCCCCAAGGTCCGTACGCGCGATAAAGGCGCCCTTATATCCCTGTGATTCGAGAGGGGTGCTGGTGTTGAAACGTGGAGCCTTCGCTGAGGAGAGTGGGAGATGACGAGGATCTTCGTGCAGCGTGGGGCCGGTGGCTCCTCGTCCAGCACTGGCCGCTCAGGCTCACAGCCACCGCAGCAGCAGCAGCAGAACCAGCCAGCATCAACTGCCTGGGAGGAAGAGCTGACCGTGCAGCCGCAACCGCAGCCACTGGAGCTCTTAGCTTCGGACGATATATCTGAGCATCTACTTGAGAGCGGGGATAGCATTAGTAATAGCAATAAGCCTTTGAGGCTGGTTGATCCAGTATCGGAGAGCTCGAGCTCTGCGGAGGAGAGGGCTGTGAGGGAGAAACCTCCCAAGGACGACTCCAATGTGATCGATCCCACTTTCTTGGTGGAGGAATTAACAGGGCTCCAGTTTTCTGATCAGTTTGAGCAGGGGAATTCAGTGCAGTCAGGCACTGGGACATCACAGATGGCCGGTGCAGCATCACACCCACCGCCTCCACCAGCCCCACCACCGAAACCATCATCTGGTACTAATGGGTTGAGGAGAATGGGGTCTGGAAGCTCCAACAGTGTGCGGATTGGATCTTCAAGAAGGCCAGTTGCTTGGCCACCGGTGGTAGCTCGGACATCTGCTTCGGGTTCTCGGCCTTCTTCACCTAGGTCACTTGCTGATAGCGAAGGGTACAACAGTGCAGATGAGCAGGGCCCCTGTTATACCTCTAGTTATGATGATTCGGTATGCTCTCTTGTCTGGTTCTTTTTTATATGGGAGCTTTAATTTCTCATATTACATTTATAGCTGTTTTATTTACTACGCCAGCATTAATCATACAATGTGACGATTACGCAATATATGCTTTGGATTCGAATGATACGATTTTAAATAGCTGTTTTTAATTAGGTTTATGAATATTAAATGATTCCTTGAGTTACTTATTCTGATATAGTAAGTAGGCAAGCCTATCTAATCTTGTTCCAGAAAATGCCAACTTTTCTTGCTTATATTATCAGTGGCCGCTTTCGTCGTGTACACAAGTAAGCATGATTTTGTTTTTGGCAATTGCTCATATAATTTATATTGCCTCAGGAAAGGGAGCGTATGTTCGAACATGACCTAAGGCGAGTGAAAGGATATGAAATCAAGAAGATGGCAGAAGATGGGAATTGTCTGTTCAGAGCAGTTGCTGATCAAGTTTATGGTGATCCAGAAGCTTACGACATGGCTAGGCAGATGTGTGTTGATTATATGGTAGGTTGCGTCGTTGCATCTGGGTAGTAGTTTTCTAGATCATGTTTTTAAGGACAATTATTCGTCATCAATGAGCAGAATAATAGCATATATCCTACATTTTTAATTCATAAACTCGATTCAGAAGTTCCAGCTTAGTGTGATGTGATGTTAACATGTTAAACCTTGCCATCTTCTACTCTGCCCCCTTCTTTATCTCACTATTTTATGAACACCTTAAGTTCTTAGCTTTGTTAGATCTTTATGATAATTTTGGACACAAATGATATGTGCTAGATAGTATAACATGTTAACATCACAATTCACAAGTGTGAAACATCCTACAGGCTAGTTCACATCTAGGCAGGGTTACAAAAATGGTTACCACCTGGTTCTAGGCTTCCAGTTGATGGCAGATACCAGTTTCTGCCCATTTGGTTAGTACTCAGTAATAACACGCAGAGGTAGCACCCATCAACTTGGCCAGGAACTGGTAAAAAAATGGTTATGGCCATTCCTAGCAAAACTTGGTGCTACTTGTGTTGCTATTTTGGTACATTTGGTGAAAGAATACTATTGAATAATGATATTATGTGCAAGAACAATGTGAAACCCTGCCAAATTCATCGTGAATAAACCGTTTGATTTAAGTTAGAAAGTCCTAAATCAATGTATGGCTTATCCCTGAACTGGCAAATTTTCTGAACAAGAACAATCTAATATTATTATATTAAGTTTTCCCCAGTTTTTTCCACAGTCATTTGCCTACTCATCTTGTTTGATAGTTTGCTATGTGGTTTACAGCAGATTTTTTAGTCATGCTCCTGTCTACATGGCCACCACATCCGTAGTTAGCTTTTTCTGATGGCCTTTTTGGGTCTATAGTATGGTGTTCAATAGTTCAGTGTAAACATTTGAAAGCATGGGGAAATTGCGTGACCTCTTTGAGCTCGCAACACAGTATAATACATGGATTAAACTGTTGTTACTACCACTAGTTCAAATTACTTGTCGTTTTAGCTTGCAACACAGTATAATACATGGATTAAAAACTGTTATTACTCCCTCCGGTTCGAATTATTTGTCGTATTAGCTCCATGCACATGAACAAGGAAGGAGTTAATACTTTAATTTTTGACGCGATTTACCCCTATGGATTGTATACCCATCTCTCTAACACCAGTACAAATAAGCAATTAATAGGGGCATTTGCTAAACTTGTTGCCTGGAAAACCTAAGACGACACCTATTTGCAAACGGAAGCCAACATTTGAAAACGTAATCTATTTTGGACTGAGAGTAGTTAATAATACACTTTAGCAAGGCAGCTGAGACGCTCATTGCTATTTCCCTTTTTTTTCAGGAAAGAGAGCGGGATCATTTCTCCCAGTTCATTACCGAAGGCTTTACATCATATTGTAAGAGGAAAAGAAGAGATAAGGTAAATACATGCCTTGTACTTTTGCTTACAGCCTTACACTGAGTTAGCATATCATTACTCTCCCTACCTCTTTGTTAGTCCCTCATTTGCGCAAAATGGACTTTCAAGATTAGAATGCCCTTTCCAATTGAATTACAATTTGTTTAATAATATTCAAATTTGCAATTTTCATTCTTCTACATTCAATGCTGGTTAAAATAAGATATCGCTGTTGCGCTTGTGAGTTTTTCTTTTAAAAAAGAATATTGTGAAACCCATCTGGGTCAACTGACTTACATATTTAATTTCTTTATCTAGCGTGTCCTTGTGCTCTTGGCAAGCATTTTCCACCTGATTGAATCTTGTGTGCTATTGTAGAGCTTAATGAACGTCTGCAATTCTGCATTTATATCTCCTATTATATGTGATTTGATGCAGCGAAGCTTGCATGTTTCCTGGCTTTTAGACCTGTTCTGTTGCGTACATGAGTTTTTTAAGTAGTGGTTTAATGTATATAGTGACTTGCTGCCTTTCAAATACAAAATGGAAAAATAGGAACGAGATTATACTAGGAAAAAATTGGCATGTTGGCTTCTTTAATTGCAAAGAATTTATGTTGATTGGTTGCCTGATTTTTCAAGGTATATGGCAATAATATTGAGATCCAGGCATTTGCTGAGATGTACAATCGGCCGATTCACATATATTCCTACAGTACAGGTAAATTTTGCTCTAGCATTTTAACCCTGGTTGTTTCTTTTTGTGATGGCATCTGCTCTCTCACTCTCAAGCCTCATATTTGTTTGCTCTTACTGCAGAGGCCATTAACATTTTTCAAGGAAGCTATAACACAGATGTTCCTCCGATTAGGTTAAGTTACCATCACGGTAATCATTACAATTCAGTGGTTGATCCTCGTCGACTGACAGTTGGGGCAGGCCTGGGATTTAGCTCCCTTAGAGGGGTAAGTTTTCTGAAACTTACTTTTTCAGACATGATTTGTGGTGGTTAACTGGTTATCATTGCCTTGTTAGCCATTTTATGTATGAAAGGGTTTGCCAACAGCCTATGTAAAATAAACTTTTCATTTCCTATGTGTATAGACAAATAACGTTGACAGGGACCAGGTAAAGGCTGCAATAAAAGCTCAGCAAGATCAGCAGATTGAGAATGTAAGTATTGCTAATTATTTTCCATGTGTACTTGTCATCTCAGCATCTTCATAAATTAAACAGGTTTATCTTAAGCTATTTGATAGTCAATTCATCAAATGGCATACGCTTGATGCTTGTGTTGTCGGTAATTTTAGGCACTTTTGGCTGAAGGGCGACTCTACTCTGATCTGGAGTTGACAGAGAAGGAAATAGAGCGGATGGTGATGGAGGCCTCTCGGGCAGAGTATCTGAAGCAGCAACAGCTTAACTTCCGAGAGTCATCAACATCAGGGGCAGAGCCATCTTCTTCTGCCGCAAGTAAGCCCACTTCTCTTGGCGTTTGAGAAGATTTACTATGTTCCGTTGACCGGTTTGCTTGAATTGGGATGCTTTCCTATTCTGTAGTTAGTGGGTCGTCTCGTTCCGCGGCAGCAGATAGGGGAAGCGAGGAGTGCTTCGTACTCCCAGACACCGTGCTGACTCGCAACATGCAGTTGCTCCTAGCAATGGGCTTCAGCTACATCCAAGTCATGGAAGCCTACAGTATATTCGGCGAGGACTTGGACTCAATGATCTGCTACCTGGTGGAGATGGGAGGCGCCGGAGCCTCTGCAGGCGTCAGCAATCGCCGGAAAGGAAAGGCTGCTGAGTGATGCGTGCACCTTTCTAGCTGTGATGGAACAAAATCATCAGGCATAAGTCATACGAGATAACGAGCCTTGTGACTCCAAAGTTGACATGTCAATATAGTACTTTGCTACCGTGTGGGTTATAATAAATAAAAGGTACTCGCGAGTTACGACTTTTCTATGTGATATGTTAAAAGGTACTTTTGATCTGTTGAGCGAAACTGTTGTTTCTCTTGTGATCGTTGTGGGAAGTCTTGCGCCTTCTGCGAGACTTGCGTCTGTTTGGTTGTTGAGCTGGGGTCTCGTAGGACATAAACATGCTTGATGAATGGCGATGTCCAAGGGAGGCTCGTCGTAAGGACTTGTTTGGTATTGCGATGGCTTTTATTCTTTCTTAGATATAATAACTATGTAAAAGTATTGTTTTTGAGCTACATTGCCGCAATTAAACATATTTTTGCAGACAGGCCCAAGCCTTATGGAAATACGCATAGATCTATGGGTTTTAGAATAAAGGGTCCTATTGCAAATTATTTACTTGTTGTTGAACCCCAGGTATAGGTTTTGGATCCTTGGTTAAGCACATCGATCACAAAATGGTTATTAAGATATCTTCGCAGAACTCAAATCAAAGTCTAGACTAGCCGGCTTGCTACTGACAATACTTCTTTAGAATTTATGCAATTTAGTTTTTGGTTCAACGAAGAAGCACTACTCTCTCGTATATATTCTTAAAGTCAGCGTCTTTTTTTTTGGAGCGGGAATTTCGTACAAAGCTATTTAATTTCCGTACGAATTGAAAAGCATTCGGCTTTCTGTTTTGCAAGGCCTTAAAGAAAATTTTAGTTTTGTACATAAATGGGCCAATCCAGTATCTCAAAAAACAAGAAGCCCGTCCTAAATTACCCATCCGAGTGTTCAAGCCAGCGTACTTACACGAGCCTTTTTATTCTTTAATCTTTTCTAAAAGTTATTTTAAAGATAGCCATTTTAAGCCAGTTTCCTTTCCCATTGAAATTTGCCATTTTCATATCTTTTCTCTAATTTCCCTTCAATTTGAAATATGATATACCCATTTTGCCCCTCTCCCAAATGAATCCATCCTCTCTGCTAGTCTGCTGCCTGTGAGATTCACATGTGTAGATGGTCAGAATGTGGACGGCGGCGATCCACCGCACTCGGAGAAGATGGATTCGACGCCCTCAAAACAACACCAAAATCCAAATTAGTTTCGCTAAGAGCTCAATGGAACGCTGCGATCATAAAGGACAAGACGATTCAACGAATAACTCACCAGAGCTCCTATGCGCTATGTAGCCATGACCACTGCCCGTGGGGACGAAGACATCGTGCTCAGCAATTCCGTGCACGTGAGGGACCCGTATCAACAACAATGGGTGGAACACGGTGAATGGAGTCCGGCGGTGGTCTTGCGGGCTCGCGAAAGGCTTCCAAGCGGCGACACTCGCCTTGGATTCCTCCCCGGTCGAGAAAAAGAAATGGCCGATGAGCTCGAAAGAGAAGGAGAGGGGGGAAATGGGTTGGTCCGAACGACACTGATATGAACCATGCGATCAACAATGAACAGTCCAGATGCGTTGGCGAGTTCGGACAATCCGAACAGCACAAGCTATGCGAGCCGTGCGATCAGCTTTGGACGGTTCAGATGTGTTGGCAAGGTTGGATGGTCCAAACGGCCCAAACGTTGTGAGCCGTGCGATCCGCATCGGACGGTCTGCATGAAAATTGTCGCGAGGAGGCGGTGCGATCAAGCCAAGAAGACTGGTTCGGTCCGAACGCCACTAATATGAACCATGCGATCAACAATGAACGGTCCAGATGTGTTGATGAGTCCGGACGGTCCGAACGGCACAAGCTATGCGAGCCGTGCGATTTGCTTTGGACAGTCCAGATGAGTTGACGAGGTCGGATAGTCCGAACGGCCCAAACGCTGTGAGCCATGCGATCCGCATCGGATGGTCTGCACGAAAATTGGTGCGAGGCGGTGTGATCAAGCCAAGAAGACTAGTTTGGTCGGAATAGCCCGGTCGGGGTTGGGTCGAGTTAGGGTTTTGATTCAATTTTGACTGAGAGGCTAAAAGTTTGACCAACCGATTTAAAATAGAAAAAAGATTTGAAAATTTCTGAAAATTTTTGTGAGTGTTAAGAGAGGCAAATAGGACTTAGAAAAAATAATTTTAAGTATTGTTCATACTAAAATTTGTCAGAATTAAATTATTTTTAAAACTACATTAGTGAAATGGTTAGAATTTTGGTGAGATCAAAATAACTTCTAAAAATTTGTTAAAAATTATATTAATTCATAATAAATAATCTAGTATTTAAATAAATTATTTCCAACAACTTTTAATCAAACAAAGTTCTTGATTCAAAATAAAACTTGATTTCAAGTTGAAAATTTGAAATTTCAGGCAAACTTTATTACAACAACCAATCCTGTCATCAAGATATGCCCATTTATAGAAACAAAGTAGTGTAAAGACAAAATAAAAGTTTATCCATTGCATGTAACAGTAATCTTCCAACCATAAAGTAAGATAAAGGAAGATGCAACAAGTTTGTCATTACATAGGAACATGCAAGAATTCTGTCGTCACAAAAGCATCATATTACATAGGAACGACCTACTTCTTCTTCTTAGGGGTCAGCTTCTTTTTAGCTAACTTCTTAACTGGCGATCTCATCTTTTGTAGGGTAGAAGTAGATGGTTCACCTCCAAGACCATGAGCAGATATGACATCCAATTGTTGCCTCATCATAGTAAGTTGTGGAGCAATTGCAAGACCATCCCCTGTAGAAGGAATAGGTGCTGCAACAACATATGAGAGTGTGTGTGGAGTCATTGCAAGGACTGCCTGGTTCTTGCCATTGTGATGTGAAGTCATTAATAGGATCAACATGAAAGCAAAGGTGTGGAGGACTCACAGACTAACAATGCGAAGCACTAGAAATTCCACTGCAAATAGTTGACAAGTTGACTTTCGTTTCAAGTCATCGTTCAGATCTAACATCGAGTACAAATCTCTATCATCTATCACCAAATCGTGAGTTACTGCTCCATATGACTTGGTGCTGCCATCATCAAGCTGTGCTACGTACGCTGCAAAGTTAGCAACTACTCTATATGCGGTACCACACTCAAGCCTACACCAACACCAACAAACAAATGAAATGCGAAGCACATGTTAGCTACAGCGAAGAGTCTTCTTCCACCACATATAGTCCACAATATGACGAAAAAATATATTTACTCGCTGCTACAATGTGATTCTTCCATTTGAATACCACTGCAAATGGCTAGGGGCAGGAAGTTCTTCTATATCTTCTTCAAGATATAGGGACACCTCTTCAAACTCTGGAATCGGGCTAGTGACTAGACAAGCACTAAAATTTATTCAGGTAAGTAAACAAGTCATTGAACAAGTAAATTGATGGGAAATCACTCAAGTTAGGAGGGCTTAGAGTTCCCTCGGGGCCGGCCAACTAGGGGGAGGCAGCTCCTGTTTGGGTGAGGACCAGGGGGGATACGGACCTGCGACAGCCGACGAGCTGGGGGGTGGCCTGGAGACGTGGCGGCTGGCGAGCTGGGGACGCGACGACCGGCAAGCTGGGGACGCGGCTTGGAGCTCCCTCGGGGGCGGCCGGCTGGGGGGAGGCGCCGTCGGTTTGGGTGAGGAGTAGGGGGAGCAGAGGGAGGGGAGCAGGACCGGCGGCCGGCGGCTCAAACCCTTGCTTGCGGGTTCATTGCTGTTAACCAAATGGATGGGGCATATGTGAATCTCACAGGCAGCAGACTAGCAGAGAGGATGGATTCATTTGGGAGAGGGGCAAAATGGGTATATCATATTTCGAATTGATGGAAAATTAGAGAAAAGAGATGACAATGGCAAATTTCAATGGGAAAGGAAACTAGAGTGGTATATTTCAAATTTTAATATACTCAATGTTATATCTCGAAGTGGCAAGATTCTTAATGGTATATATCAAAATTTGCCTTCCTCCTGGCGTAACAGGACTTAGCCCAAAAACAGACGCATCCAAAGGGGTCCAAAGAGGTCGGTGGCGTGACTTTAAAATAACTTTTTTTAAAAAATTAAATAATAAAAAGAATTCTACTTACACAGGCGGTGCGCATCCATCCGCCAACCTCGTGCAGTCGTGCCCTCGTCTGCCGTCTCCGCTTTCTGGTTGCCTACGTGCAGTCGTGTCGTGCCCTCATCTCCGGCTCTCCGCTTTCTGTTTGCCTCACGCGCGTGAACTCTTCTCTCCCTCAGTCCCTCACGCGCGCCTCCTCCGTCAACTCTCCGCTCGAAGCGCGCCGTTTGACCCCAAGGAAGGCACGGCCATGGCCATGGCGGCGCTGCGCGAGGCCTCCCGCCGCCTGGCCTCCACGAGGAACCCCGCGACCGCGCGCCCCCTGCTCCTCACGCACTCTCGCGGCATCACCTACAAACTCTTCATCGGAGGTTACCTCTTACCCGTCTCCTCACATCCTCACTCGCGCGTCCCACCTACGTTGCATCTCCATCGCTTCAGTTCTTTGTCCCCTCTCGCGTTGTCGTAGGAAGGGCGTTCGCTTCGCTGAGAGGCCATTTGCATCGCAGGGTATGCATGCATAGTGTTCGACGAAATGCCGCTCGTTTGGGCAGGGTGACTTGATGCCATATTTCTCCACTTTATACTGTAGTTACACTACTACTCCCTCCGTTTCACTATATTTGTTCATAATCTTGGACTATCGTTTCAATATATATGTCTATCGAGAGAAACTAGAGGATAATTATTGCAAATTTTTCTCTTTCTATCCATACTTAAATGCTTTGAAAGAGGTTAAGTGGTTGTGTTAGTCATTTAATAGGTGTATGTATGGTCATTTCTCGTTAAGCATTTCTTAAATTTAGTACTTCATTGGTGTGTGCACATGATACGCGGAGCCAGTAGTTAGCAATGGAGTTGCTTATGTTTACTTGGAGTAAGTCCCCAACAGATGCTCGAATTTTTGCTATTTGTGTTTACTCCTTTTGCTTTGCTATTTATGTTTACTTAGAGTAAGTCAGATGACAAATATTCAACAGAAACAAAATGTTCTAGGGAATTACTTAATATGGAGCCCATCTCTTAGCACAAACGTAGTATTTAGCAACCTAGCGGGCTCACATTCTAGTGATTTTATGCCTAGGTTGCAAAAAAGAAAAAAAAAATGGAATACTCAATCCACTCCTTTTAATATTGTAAACGTGATACGAGTAGCGACATTGAAGGTAAACTTAATTGGCAGAATTGAAGCCAACTAGTTGAGTTGGTATACATTGCCGTGGTTGTCTATAAGGAAGGGAAAACCACTGTTTCTAGATTTCCAGCAAGGGTTATTTTCTTGGTAAGTGCTTTACCATGAATTACTGCAAGTTATTAAGTGCACTTATCACACTAATTTCAGTTTCTTTTCATGTTGTTATTATAAGTAGCACATTATTTCTATTTGTAATATGGGCTTTACTGAGAATTGTCTGAGTTCCATCTGAGTTGAATTTCTTAATGGGGTAAAAGCAAAAAACCTACACCTTAGAGAACCGCCGGGACCAGTTAGAAACTGTTGTGATTTGCTCTTTTGGAATTGGGTTCAGAGCTGTTTTTATAACCTTGTCTGAGTTCTCAACGTCGATCCATTGCTGAATTTGTCGATCCATTGCTGATAAATGCGTAATGTGTCCATATTTTCTATTTATCCGCAATACTAGTATTAGATTGGAAAACACTTAGATAAAAGGTCGTGTGTAATAATGTGCTGAATTTTGAGTTTTGCAAGAACAGAGATTGCTCGTGCGTATCAGATGCTCTGCTCTTTACTTTCTTTGTCTAAATGATATTACGGATTGCACATACTATCTGCATATGCTCTCCAAGCTGTGCCAGAACAGTGCCCTTTTCCCATGGCTGTTCTGTAGGGAACTAACGCTTTGTTGTTCATATGCACTCTTTCTCTAACCTTCATTTAATTCCTGGAAATGGGGAACAGTACTTTGGTTATACAGAATAATGAATGCTAATGCACTTAACGGCAGATATTTCCGCCATTATTTCTGTGTTATTCTCACTTTTTGTTAAGAGGAACGTTGTACATGTACTGACAGATCAGATGTACAGTTCCTAACTACCAACAAGGAAAATACATTACACAACAGTTCCCTGGTCGATGTTGTACACTAACTGAAATGTCTTGTTCACCTGTATCACTGTATGGATGATCCATTGCTGAATTTGTCGGCTTCAGCCGCCGATTGTGAGAGGATGAATATACTGCAATGAATTATTGTATTGAGACTCGAGGGCGGTTTATATAAAGTACAAAGCTTGGAAGGCAAGAAGCCTCTTCTAGAGATAAGACAGGTATCACGGGATTGCAAATCCTAAACTACAAAATATAGAGATATGCGTTGCGGACGGTCAGACTGGAGAGGAAGCCAAAGGTGGGGAACTATCGGACTGTTATCCCCCGCAATCGCAGCGGGAGCGTCGGGGACTGCTGTGGCGTCGCGGACGCGGTGACTATAGAGGGAACCGACGAGTTTGCTCAAGATAATGACAGCCCTTTGTTGCCGAGGTAGCCGGGAGCGAGGTGACTATGGTCGTAGTCGTGGAGGAGGGAGCCATGTCGAGGTCATTGCTGTGGTCGGGGTAGTGGAGTTGATGCAGAGGAGAGCGTGGCCGATGTTGGTGAAGAGGTCACTGACGTCATAAGGCCATGGTCGAAGATAAAGCAGAGGGGGGGAGGGGATCTGGCGAGGAGGAGGTCGGATCTGGGCGAGCGGCGGCACCGGAGAAGGCCGGGGCAAGCTAGCGGTAGCGACGCCGCCGGCCAGGGAGCCCGGATCTAGGGCCGTGGAGACGAGTGGCAGAGAGAGCCGACTCTAGATCCGGGCGAAGAGAAGCCCATCGGTGCATCCGATGAGGAGGAGGCCGGATTCGGGCGAGGCACCGCCAGATCCGGCGCAGAGGAGGTTGGATCTGGAAGCGGCGGTACCGAAGAAGGACTTGATCAGCGTTGACGAAGACGGTGTCGTCGACGATGGTAATGGTGACCACGGGCAGCGACACTGTAGCCTGAAGGGGTGATGCAGCGGTAGCTCGTGCATGTCGATGGCATGACCACAGTGCGGGCTCCTGGTGGTGCGACGGCTTGTACTCGCGGACTACGGGCCGACGATGATGATCCAGCGTGATGACGACGGTAGAAGGGTCGTGTCGACGAGCGCGCCGCGTCACGCCACGACGTCATCGGAGGAGAGGAGGTGCCGGAGAGGTCGAAGTCGAGGTGGTGAAGTCCAGAGCCGAGGAATGTCGACAGGTGGTAGGGCGACGCAAACCGATCTATGATCGGAAAAAAAATAGAGAAAATCCAATCTGAAGATGACTGAGGAAAACTCTAATTGGTAGACAATCTGATGATCGGCGACACGACTTATACTACGAGTTGCGCATCCCCCGGGAGAGATCATAGAGACAAGATCATCTCCCAGGGGTAGCATGGCTGAAGCTGTGGAGGAGGCGGCTCAGGAGTGGCACCGCTCTGATACCATGTGGGAGGATAAATATATTGCAATGGATGATGAATTGAAGATAAGAAAAGTGCCTTGGCCGCGCGGGCTTATATAGGCGGCGAATAAACGCGGTAAACTCCAGTCAAGACCAGCCTCTGTTCATCGCCTTTCGCCTCATTACTGCGTAACGCGCCCTTGTTTCCGCGAGTGGTGTCTTGCGGTTGGCGGCCGCGGTCAGGGTGCGAGCGACAGGAGTGCGCGCCTCCACACGGGTGGAGAATGGCGAGCCCGAGAGCGCAACCGCAAGCGACGTGCTTTCGAGTGCCGTAAACAGGACAAAACGGGGTGTGGCCGTGTGGCTTTTTGTTGAGGAACCGTCGCTGGCAAGTCCAGTCCGAGCGATTACCTCGTATACAAAATCAGAATCGTAAGAACGATGCAAGAACACAAGAACACAACAATAGATGAAAACACGTATGAGAGGATCTGCAGTCGCTTCTTTATTGCTCTTCCAATAATGAATTGTGTACATGATTGGGGGTCCCCTCCTATATATAGTCTACGGTGGATGAGGTGCCCACCCCGGACTCTGGCGGGCCGGGCCGGTTTCCTAATACTCCCTTGGGCTCTCATCCTTCATGTTCATGCCTCGCTAAAACTCCATAAAACCCGATGGGAAAAATTTGGAGAAAGAGTACATGTATCATGTTCGCTATGTCGCACAATTGCCTCATTAAAAACCTTAACCGAGAAACTTGGGAAAAACTCGTCAAGGAAAAAGAGTACAATTCACCCAATTTATTTAATCTTCAAGATTTATTCTTTGGGTACTGACCTTCGTGATCAAGCTTTAGTAATGAGTTCGTGAAGGTTCTCCCCGACTCTGCACTTCTCTAAGTCTTATCATTCCAATTCCACGCACGCACCTTTCAAAGCTAGATCTTGAAGTGACTTAGTGAACAAATCTGCAAGATTTTCACATGACTTAGTATGCAGACCTTAATTTCGTCCATCTTTTGCATTTCATGAGCATAGAAGAATTTGGGGTTGATATGCTTTGTGAGAGGACTCTTCACATAACCCATCCGAACTTGTGCAACACAAGCCGCATTATCTTCATAGATAATAGTGGGGTTTGTGCGGTATTCAATCCACATGACTTTGGATGTGGTGAATCATCCGCCGCCAAGAGCATTCCGTCGCGGCCTCGCATGCTATAATTTCGAATGGTTCGTCAAGTTGAAACCAAACTCGCTTAGATGATTTCCATGAAATTGCGCCCACCACACGTAAATACATAGCCTGCTTGCTTGCGACTTAGCCGTGATGCGGGTCCGATGTCGGCAGATCCATCTGCATAGCCGCCATTGTAAGGTCTGGTTCTTTCAGAGAATGTGCCAAGATCTTTACTTCCTTGGAGGTATCGGAAGACGTCCTTTATTCCCTGCCAATGCCTTTTGGTAGGTTCTGCACTATACCTTGCTAAAAGATTCACTGCGAAAGCAATGTCCGGTCTAGTGCAGTTTGCTAAATACATGAGTGCTCCAATCTGCGCCAAGTATGGGAATTCCGTCCCGTGACTTCCTCCCCCTCTTCTTTAGGTCTGAACGGGTCCTTGTCTTGCTGCAAGGATCTCCCGATCATTGGCACTTTTGAAGGATATGCCTTTTCAAAGCCGAACCTTTCCAACACCTTCTGAGTGTAGGTTGACTGATGTACTAAAATTCCTTCTGTGGGTATGCTCAAGCTGCAAGCCTAAGCAATATTTGGTTTTACCCAAATCTTTCATTTCGAACTCTGACTCCAGGTAAGAGCTTGCTTTTTCAATATCTTCCAAAGTCCCGATGATATTCAGATCATCTACATATCTTGAGATTATACGTAATCCATCCTGGATCGCCAGATAAAAACACAGGACAATCCTCACTGCTCGTGTAGCCTTTCTTGCAGAAAGTCGCTTAGGCGATTATACCACATCCGCTGATTGCTTGATCCATACGGTGACTTTTCTCGAGTTGCACAACTTGTATAGATTTCTGCTTGCTCTATCTTGGTTCTGATGCAGGATACCTTCGTGTACCTTCATATAAATTTCCGAATCCAGTTCCCATAAAGGTATGCGCTACTACATCCATCAATTTCATTTCCAAATTCAGATTTACTGCCATTGAGATTAAATATCTAAAGGTAGTTCCGCCCATGACCGGGGAATAGGTTTCTTCATAATCGACTCCTGGTCTTTGAGTGAAACCTTGTGCAACAAGCCTTGCTTTGTATCTGACAACTTCATTTCTTTCATTTCTCTTTCGAACAAATACCCATTTATGCCCTACAGGGTGCACATGGGGAGGTGTGCGGCTTACAGGCCCAAACACCTCTCTTTTATTCAGAGATATTAATTCTGCTTCTATTGCCTTTTTCCAATCTTTCCAATCTGATCTCTTCTTGCATTCAGCGAGCGATGCAGGCTCCGGATCAAGATCAATAATTGTGGCAATTTTCTTTGCAAAATAAATGTCGACATTAGCTGTTGCTCTATTCATAGATTCTCCCGTGGTCACATAATTTATAGCTATTTCTTCATAAGGCGGTTCTCTAATGCTTCTACTTGCTCACCGCGCTTTCAATTGCGGGGCAAGTCCTTTAGTTTTTCAACCGATGTGCGCACACATCCATGCCGATGTCTCCCTCCGTGGGAATATTCAAATCGGTATGTCTTTATCAAGGTTCCATACCAGGCAGTCTCAATCGCTCCCCTTCGCTTGTGGGGAACTTGGTGATCGGTGTGACAAGTCCTTCTTATCCTTTTTCGCCAAAGCGCCCCTGTTACTTGGGATTCGAGGCCGGAGTTCTCGCCCTTTATTCCGAGGCCTCGGACGGGATTAGGATACCTTCTATTTTCTTTGGTATTTCAACCCTCTCCGGTGCATTGCGTGTGCACATGCGACTTGGTCACACTCTTCAAATCACTAAAGTGGTCGCAGCTTGATTTGCTAATGCTTGCAAATCAATTATCTTCGACTTCTATCCGCTTCACTAGTGCGTGGGTCATGTGCATTAATTCCGTGGCTTGCCACGTTATTTCCGACATTTTTCATCAAGAGGTTGATTTCTCCCCTAATGACGGAAACTATCCTCATCAAATATGCTATCGAACGGGTCAGTATGCAAATCTCCAATATTGGGTCCAGATACACGATTATGGATGCATCTCATAACCAACGATATCCCGCATTTTCTGAGAGGCCCATTGCGATTCATTGCGGTGGTGGTATAGGTACATAAACCTTGCAACCAAACCTTCTAAGATGAGAGATTTTCGGTGGTGACCTTTGCGCTAGTTGCATAGGTGAATGGATGTTGTATGTCGACGGTCTAAAATTGATGAGAGTTGTTGCATGCGGATCGCGTGTCCCCAACACGTAGTTGGTAAATTACAATGCAGAGAAGCGGTCGGCAATGAATTTAATTCTTTTAATCAATGCTTCGCTAGTCCATTCGGGTGTGGACATGTGGTACCGAGTGCTCAACGGTAATTCCCATTGCCATACAATAATCATCAAAAGCCTTTGAAGTAAATTCTCGTGCGTTGTCCATTCGATGGACTTTACATGATGATCGTGAAATTATTCTTTATTTTAATTATCTCATGAGATCGCTTTGCAAAGCATGATTTCTTGTAGATAACAGGCATACATGCGACCATTTCGAGGAAGCATCGATGAGCACCATAAAGTACCTAAATGGCCCTGACAGGGGCTGAATAGGACCGCAAATATCTCCATGGATTCGGTCCAGGAATGCAGGGATTTCATCCTTCACTTTCGAGGAGAAGGTCTAGTAATTAATTTCCGTGGCACATGCAGGCACACGAAATCTTACGGATTCGGAAATTCTTTACATTAATATTATGTCCCCGAGAATTGTTAATTATATTTCTCATCATTCTAAGACCGGGTGGCCTAATCTATCATGCCGAGACGTAAAAGTTCGAGCTTCTAAAAGATGTTTTCGGATACAGTATAGGTCGCAGTGCCCTAATATGAGTGTAGTATAGCCCGATTCATATGAAGGAAGTCGTTCTAATACCCTTTTCCCATTCTCTTCACGCTTTGTAATGAGCGGTATTCCTTACCATACTCTTCTTCGATCTCTACATGGAGACCGTTAGCGCGAATATCTTTAAAACTTAAGAGAGTTCTAGTCGATTCCGATACAACAAGGCTTCTTCAATGACCAATGTCGTGCCCATTGGAAGTATAATTGTGGCTCTTCCCGAGCCTCAAGTATCGCCGCTGGCGATTGTCGTAAGACTACGCCGATCGACCGAAAAATTTGTCTCTCTTAGTATGGTATTCGAGACACACTTCCTCCATTGGCGCCACACGCGTTACGATATATAAAGTATTTATCAATATGGAGCAAAACAATCCACACATAAAACATACTTCAAACAGAACAAAACTTGCTTTATTAATACGGAAAAGTCTTGCTGGACCCATCATAAGAATTTAATGCTAATGCTCTTCTAGAGCTTACAACCTTTATTCAATAAAATCCTAACATAAACGCAAATGATCAGAAACTAAGTGCCTTGCATGCACTAAATCGAATCAAGCGTCGAATCTCATCTACTTCTATTTTTCTTCTTGAACTACACGTCGAAGGAGTGCCGCAGGGATGTCCACATCCATAGGAACCACGACGACGACGGGCGCCACACGTTGCTCGATCAATATGGAGCACCCACACATAAAACATACTTCAAAGTAACAAAACTTGCTTTATTAATACGGGAAAAGTCTTGCCTCATAAGAATTTAATGCTAATGCTCTTCTAGAGCTTACAACCTTTATTCAATAAAATCCTAACATAAACCGCAAATGCGTCTCCACCACGCGAGACAGCAGGTGCGTCCATGTTGTCCTCGATCACGTGTACGGCAGTGACCAATGTCCCCAAGTGCCACATTTGTAGCGCTTTGTCCCTGTGACCATAGGGCTTCTCATCGCGCTTCTTTTGGTCGCCTTTCTTGACTTGAGCATTCTCCTTGTGACTCGTGACCTTACCCTTCTTGCAGGCTTTTCACCTTGAGCGTTGACTTCATGGCCAACTTTGCTACTAGGTGGTCGAGCTTCCGCAACTTGCATAATATCAATCGCCGCACGTACTCCTTGTAGCCGCCCCGACGTGAAGTTGCTTGCACCGCATTTGGGTGAAAGGTAGATAGGGTTTTCTCAATCCTCTCTGCTGATTACTTTACCACAAAGCCTTTGTACAAATTCGCAAAGCGAGTTGTACTCCCCGGCGTCCTAGTCGCCATTCGCTCGCCGGCAGATGGTGTACTTAGTTTCTCGAACCGCTTCTTCGTAATAAAGCGTCGCCATATACTCATTCTTGAGAGTTAGACAAAGATGATGTCCGAGGAAATGAAGTGCTCGATCATTTTCTCGCGAGCATTTTGCAAGGCGCCGAGTCCAATAGCGACGGAGCTTCTTGGCTCAAGATCTCAACATCTCGATGCCCAAGTCGATAGTTCCGGGGCGGCTGAACTCCTGGCATATTCATGCAAGAGGTGCATAAGATTACTACTGTAATGTACATAAAAGGTTGCAAGAATTCCCATAATGTTCCGGCATTTTTCAAGATTTATCGCTATATTCAATGATTAAAAGCAATATAAATAATTACGATAATCAAAACAAGAATACTGAAATAAATTGCATAGAAATCACAATAACAAGAATAAACATGCTTCAAATGCAAAAATATGCCAAAATTTGATTCCCGAGGCCCTTTCTGTTGGAAAAGTAACTTTCTATTAAAGCAAGTTTCGGGGTTTAAAATGCGAAATTTCTGTTCTCGCGTAATTTTCAGATTTCGAGGGGTTATTCTGCAAGAATATACATAATTCGTAAATTTCCCCAAATCCGGGGTTTTCGTCCTTATCCGGAATTGTGCGTAATTTTCATATAGCCCTTTTGCAAAGTTTCCCACCGCCTTTTTTTTTTTTTTTAATTACGCCCATAAGCGCTTTTATGGCCCATACCATCCTCGGCCCACGCCTTATCCAATGGCTCAAAACATGGGGTAGGGTTTCACCCCAACTACAACCGCAGCTCGCGGAGGCGGCTCGAGGAGCGAGGCACCGGCCGGCGTCCAAGGCGCGCGCAAACAAATGCGCGGAGGAGTAGAGCCGCCGGCAGCGCGGCGCCGCCGGCGAGGCGTCGGCGTGGTGGAAAAACAGCGCGGCCGCTCCGCAAGGGGTGGCTATCGGACGGCCCGCCCGGCGCTCTGGCGGCAAGCTCGCTTGCTCGGCAACGCCTCATGGCGGCATATTTTTCGCTCGTTGGGCCGGTGCCGTGGCCGGGCTTCTGAGCGGGTCTGGCGACTTTTCTCTTCAGTGTAGCACCAACTCAGCTTATGAGATTAGATGCTAATCTAAGATAATGCAATAAAAGTGCCTTGGCCGCGCGGGCTTATATAGGCGGCGAATAAACGCGGTTAAATTTTCAATCAGTCAAGACCAGCCTCTGTTCATCGCGACTCCAAATCGCCTCATTTGCTGCGTCAATCGCGCCAAATTTGCGAATTGAAAGCAATCGCGATTCAATCTACGAGTGTCGTTCATCGACGGTTACCGGCCGCGAGTCGATCGTGCGATAACGTGTTGAGGAACCGTGCAAGTCCTCCCGATTACCTCGTATACAAAATCGGTAAGAACGATGCAAGAACACAAGAACACAACAATAGATGAAAACACGGAGAGGGGATCGCACGCTGCTTTATTGCTCTTCCAATAATGAATTGTGTACATGATTGGGGTCCCCTCCTATATATACTACGGGGTGCCCACCGACCGGACTCTGGCGTGGTTTCCTAATAGCTTTCACGAACGTTATGAGCGTGTTAGCTATGAGTTTTGAACTGTACTCCATGTATTGGAGACGCTTTAATTACACTGTTCCAAATAGGACAAAAACATGCTTGATGAATGGCGATGTCCAAGGGAGGCTCGTCGTAAGGCCTTGTAATAACTATGTAAAAGTATTGTTTTTGAGCTACATTGCCGCAATTAAATATGTTTTTGCAGACAGGCCCAAGCCTTATGGAAATACGCATAGATCTATGGGTTTTAGAATAAAGGGTCCTATTGCAAATTATTTACTTGTTGTTGAACCCCAGGTATAGGTTTTGGATCCTTGGTTAAGCACATCGATCACAAAATGGTTATTAAGATCTCTTCGCAGAACTCAAGTCAAAGTCTAGACTAGCCGGCTTGCTACTAATAATACTGCTTTAGAATTTATGCAATTTAGTTTTGGAGGTGTCTAGGGAGTACTTGAGTGCTTTATTCCTAAATAGTACTCAAATTTTGAACTCTCAGATCTAGATTCAATGGATTAGATCACTTTGCCTCTTTCCCCCTCATCCGAGTACTATTTTATCTGGGAGTACTCTATTTTTTAGACACTGAATTTTTACATAAGTTATATACTAGTTTTACATAAATTAAATTATGTAAAAAATGGTGTGATTTTATGTAAAAAGAGGAACAAAATAAACTATAAAAACACAACAAAACTACAAAAACATACATATTCATTTATGTTGCACTCTCGACATCCCTAAACAAATTGATTACTCACTTATCACATTGTCTAGAGAGAAATCACCAAGCATAACATAGATAAAAAAACTTGAGTACTCACAAACAAAAAAACACTCGAGTACCATTTAGCAATTCCCTTTAGTTTTTGGTTCAACGAAGAAGCACTACTCTCTCGTATATCTCTACTATAAAGGCACCAGTACTAAATTTCCCTACAGCTACACCAACTCCCCACCCACGCAGTCATGAGTTCTCCTACATGCACCAAAAAAACTACACTCAGAAAAAACACACCTTTCAAACAAACGCACCAGATCAACTCTAACCTCTCCTTCCTCTTACTCACTCAAATCCAACAGTCCAGATTCTTTGGATCAAACCTCATCAATCATCATTCATTCAATTATCCTGCGCGCGACTCTCCATCTACCCGACTCCTCGACTCCTCCGTCTCTCCCCCACCCACAAACTCCAGGGCGTCTCCAACATCCACGAGAAGCTCGGGTTCTGGATGCCTTTCCTGGGATCTCCGGAGAAGTTCCTCCTCACCGTCAAGCGCAACTTCTACGTCCTCACCTTGGACCTCGAGAAGGTGGTCAAGCCCAACATCGAGCTGCTGCGGGAATGCGGGTTGAGTGCTCGCAGATCGCGGTTGTGCACGCCCAACTCGAGGTCGCCACCAAAGAACCCCAAGACCGTCAAGTCCATCCTCGCGCGCCGATGAGCTCGGCGTTCGCGCCACTCGCTATGTTCGAGCGGCGGTGGCCACCACAACAGAGCCTCCGGTCGAGACGATGACCTCCAAGCTCAAGTTCTTGGGCGAGGCGCCGGGTGGTCCGAGGCCGAGGTGGCCGCGGTCGAAAAGAACCCGGTGCCGAGGTGCTCGGTGAGAAGCTTCGCCGTGTGTCGGTGTTCGACCACGGCGGTCGGCGCCGACGCCAAGTACATCTGGCGGCCCACGATCCCGATGTACACTGAGCGCCGGTGGTGCCCCGCATTATGTGATGAAGGTGCTCCAGGAAAGGATTCATGCGGAAGATCGAGCTTCTACACGATGGTCACGATTGGTGACGAGTCATTTCGACGCGGTATATACATCCTCATAAGGATGTTCTTCCGGCCTCGCCGACACGCATACAAATCGCTTGCAAAGGAAAACGCCCACGGAGACACTCTATGAAAGATCTGTTATATGTTTCATTGTTCCGTCTTCACGACTAACCATCTAAATGGGCAGAACTTCAATCACATTTCATTGTTACCACATTCGGATGCTACGATGTGTACTCGCAACTCAACGTGCTAACATCACTAATGTATATCTAGGTAGGTTTGGATTACGATATGAAATGATCATGTTACAACTCTTGTAGGAGTTTGCGAGACAAGTTGTGATTAGTTTGCGGAGTTATTTTTCAAGAGTTGTTTCATGTTTGTTATGACTTATGACCTCTTCATCATGTTTTAAGTTCAAGATATATTGGGTACTAGAATTTCGGCAAGAAATCTTGGCTCCTTGGTTTTGTACGGCTATTCAATTGTAAGTTACAGGTGTATAGCCATATTCACCTTTACATATCTGCGACCTTGCAATGGTGAAGATGCTATCCGTAATGATGCTTCGGTTCGTAAATATATTTTTTCTAAGGTCACTTTTCCTTCTCAAGCATGAATCTCGAGCATTTTCTTTAGCCAGAGAACATTAAGTAGACCAGTTAGAATTTGATGTATGTATTTATCGAATCAGATGATCACGCCTTACTCGTGACTTTATCGTATGTTGAAATGGATCGGACCATCCACTCGATTGCAATGCAACACGGCTTAACAACCAAATAGCATGCTTTCACCGCTTCCCCAGAAAAACTTGCTTGATACTATCATCCTGCTTACGATTTGTCCAAAATGTTGTCCGTTTTTTTGAAAATGGTAGTGGCTTAGTTGTAACCAATGTATTGCTAGCTTGTATATACTTTCTACGAGCTTTGGGAAAGCAGCTATAATGCTATACCTTCTCTTCTTTGTGATTTTTATGTGTGTCTTGATAACTAAACTATTGTCCTAGCCAAAAAAAAAACTTCCATATTTTATTTAAATTGAGAGAAGCACGACGTTTATTACTCATATTCTTCTAAATTATCATCTTTCTCGCCTCCTTCGCGGAATCAAGGTTATCAAGGCGCTAGGCACCGAGACTAAATTTCCCTACAGCTACACCAACTCCCCACCCACGCAGTCATGAGTTCTTCTATATGCACCAAAAAATCGCACCTGAAAAACACACCTTTCAAACAAACGCGATGATCCTTATGATTTCATCTACCATAACTTGTCTGACAAATCACCATGTTTTGAAACAGATTCACATCGCCAGATTGTGGAGCGATGAGATTTGAAGGCGAGCCACTGGATTCTCACGAAAGGGAAAAATAAGATTACATATTCATGATGTGTCCGATGAGTTGAAGAGGTTGTTTACAAGTCAATTGCATAATGATGCAAAATATTTTAGAAAGCACATACGGTACTTCAACTCTCACTTCTCCTTCACAAGCCTCGGAGTTACATGGACCGAAGATACATGGCGCACTGCATCGCACATATACATTCCGTGTTACAGGTGCGATGTATCATCGACTGGACCATTTGGTGCCAGGATCAAAAGGGCCACGTCACTTGCAACTCTACTTTTATGATACAGAAGAAGAAGATGATACATTGTCACATAGAGTGAAGAGGTCTCCTGATCTTGATATAAACCTCGTAAGAAAAGTGCTCAGGATACTACAAGCAGATAACCCTTATGTACATACCTTTAATAGAAAAGTGCTCAGGATACTACAAGCAGATACTACAAGCGGTTGAGTGTCTTGATAGGTCGCTGCAAGATATTATGAATTGTGAGTTGCCATTTGGGGGAAAGGTCATGGTATTTGGTGGAGATTTTAGACAGGTTCTTCCGGTGGTAACACGTGGGACTAGAGCACGATATATGATGCTACATTGCGTAGATCTTATTTGTGGGATAGTATCGAAAGCTACGATTGACACGTAACATGAGGGCTCAATCGACCCATGGTTCTCAGTTACCTCCTTCGAATTGGGAATGGGCGAAGAGACAATTGGCGATGATTATGTTCACTTGCCGAGAAGATATTGTGATTGGTTATACAGATCTGAGAGGATTGTGTAAACAAACTAATCCAAGATGTGTTTCCATCGATTGAGGACAATGCAAGATCAACGGCTTATATGAGCACACGTGCCATTCTTTCTACCAAAATGAACATGTGGATCACTAAATGAAAAGATGATTGATGTGTTTCAGGTGAGGAAAAAGTTTACCATAGCTTTGACTCATCGATGATGATTCAACAAACAACTACACTATTGACTTTCTAAACTCCATCACTCCAAATGGTCTCCCACCGCATGTCCTCAAAGTAAAAATCAACCGCCTGTGATCCTTCTCCGCAATCTTGATCCAAACAAGGGATTGTGTAATGGAACAAGGTTAATGGCTATAGCCTTGCAGACAACGCAATTGATGCTAAAATTGTTGGTGGGCAGCATGCGAGCAAGAGGTGTTCCTACCTATGATTCCAATGTCTCCGTCGGATGATATTTCACCGCCTTTCAAGATGAGAAGGAAACAATTTCCGATTCGCCTAAGTTTTGCAATGACCATAAACAAAGCGCAGGGCAAACCATCCCAAATGTTGGGATCTACGTCCCTAACCTGTGTTCTCACATGGACAGCTTTATGTCGCTTTGTCAAGAGGAGTTTCAAGGCAAACAACCGAAATTTTGTCAAAACCAAACAAGGAACTAGATACTACAGGAAGACCACCAAAAATATTGTATATAGAGATGTATTGAACTGGTGATGAGTGAATTCAAAAAGGGGTTCCAAAAATCTGAGACTGGTAAAACATATAACTGTTTCATCTTTCTTATCAAATAGTCATTTGATTTATCTACAACAAATAAACACTTGTTCTTCTTCTCCAACAAATAAACACTTATTATCCGCCATCCACGATATCACATTCATCGAGGACGAAATTCTTGGTGGAAATTTTGAAGAGCAAAGCAAATGAATGTCTGAGATATTATCCCCGGAGAACTCCAAGATCTACTTAAGCAATTCATGAATTATTTGTAGTATACTTAAGCAATTCATGAATTATTTGTAGTATGCGAGACATGACTTTATTATGCCTTGTTATGCATGAGTGTTTTCGGATTATATACATGGTCATATACAATTGCGTGAGACTTAAACTATGGAAAAATATTGTCGTTTGGTTGTTTTCATGCGCATCCTCAAATGAAGCGTGGCGTTAGCACGAGTTTCATGTGCATCCTGAAATGATCATATACAATTGCGTGAGACTTAAACTATGGAAAAATATTGTCGTTTGGTTGTTTTCATGCGCATCCTCGAAATGAAGCCGTGGCGTTATTTCATGTGCGAGCACTATACTATTATTTGTAGTATGCGAGACATGACTTTATTATGCCTTGTTATGCATGAGTGTTTTCCGGATTATATACATGCTCATATACAATTGCATGAGACTTAAACTATGAAAAAAATATCGTCGTTTCGTTGTTTTCATGTGTATCCCTGAAATGAAACCGTGGCGTTAGCACGAGCACTATACTAGTATTCTTAAAGTCAGCGTCTTTTTTGGAGCGGGAATTTCATACAAAACTATTTAATTTCCGTAAGAATTGAAAAGCATTCAGCTTTCTGTTTTGCAAGGCCTTAAAGAAAAATTTAGTTTTGTACATAAATGGGCCATTCCAGTATCTCAAAAAACAAGAAGCCCGTCCTAAATTACCCATCCGAGTGTTCAAGCCAGCGTACTTACACGAGCCTTTTTATTCTTTAATCTTTTTTAAAAATTATTTTAAAGAAAAATCTCTTCATAACTTTATTTTCAATTTTGATCCCTTTGGTCACGCTATGGCCTGTGACGTGATCAAACTGTGCTGTCACGCCATCGACCCCTTTGGACCCCCTTTGGATGTGTCTGTTTTTGGGCTAAGTCCTATTACGCCAAGAAGAAGGCAAATTTTGATATATACCATTAAGAATCTTGTCACTTCAAGATATGCCACTGAGTATATTGAAATTTGAAATATGCCACTCTAGTTTCCTTTCCCATTGAAATTTGCCATTCTCACCACTTTTCTCTAATTTTCCATCAATTCGAAATATGATATACCCATTTTGCCCCTCTCCCAAATAAATCCATCCTCTCTGCTAGTCTGTTGCCCGTGAGATTCACATCCATGAACCTGCAAGCAAGGGTTTGAGCCGCCGGTCCTGTGCCCTCCCCCTGCTCCCCCTACTCTTCACCCAAACCGACGGCGCCTCCCCCCAGTCGGCCACCCCCGTGGGAGCTCCAAGCCGCGTTCCCAGCTCGCCGACCGCCGCGTCTCCAGGCCACCCCCCAGCTCGTCGGCCGTCGTAGGTCCGTATCCCCCCTGGTCCTCGCCCAAACAGGCGCCGCCTCCCCCTAGTTGGACGGCCCCAAGGGAACTCTAAGCCCTCTTAACTTGACTAATTTTCCATCAATTTACTTGTTCAATGACTTGTTTACTTACCTGAATAATTTTTATTGCTTGTCTAGTCACTAGCCCCGATTCCAGAGTTTGAAGAGGAGTCCCTATATCTTGAAGAAGATATAGAAGAACTTCCTGCCCCTAGCTATTTGTAGTGGAATTCAAATGAAAGAATCACATTGTAGCAGCGGGTAAATATATTTTTTCTGTCATATTGTGGACTATATGTGGTGGAAGAAGACTCTTCGCTGTAGCTAACATGTGCTTCGCATTTCATTTGTTTATTGGTGTTGGTGTAGGGTTGAGTGTGGTACCGCATATAGAGTAGTTGCTAACTTTGTTGCGTACGTAGCACGGCTTGATGATGGCAGCACCAAGTCATATGGAGCAACAACTCATGATTTGGTGATAGATGATAGAGATTTGTACTCGATGTTAGATCTGAACGATGACTTGAAACGAAAGTCAATTTGTGGGTCGACGCAGGATACTTTGCTATGGTACTTTGATAGTAAGAAAGGAACACAAGTAAGGATATGTAGCGATGCCGAACTTCTGGGGTTGTTTGATGCAAACATGGATAGTAAGTTGGTTAATTTGTTCATCACTATAGTGGATAGCCAAAAAAAACTTGTCAACTATTTGCAGTGGAATTTCTAGTGCTTCGCATTGTCAGTCTGAGTCCTCCACACCTTTCCTTTCATGTTGATCCTATTAATGACTTCACATCACAATGGCAAGAACCAGACAGTCCTTGCAATGACTCCACACACACTCTCATATGTTGTTGTAGCACCTACTCCTTCTACAGGGGATGGTCTTGCAATTGCTCCACAACTTACTATGATGAGGCAACAATTGGATGTCATATCTGCTCATGGTCTTGGAGGTGAACCATCTATTTCTACCCCACAAAACATGAGATCGGCAGTTAAGAAGCTAGCTAAAAAGAAGCTAACCCCTAAGAAGAAGTAGGTCGTTCCTATGTAATGTGATGCTTTTGTGATGACAGAATTCATGCATGTTCCTATGTAATGACAAACTTGTTGTATCTTCTTTTATCTTGCTTTATGGTTGGAAGATTACAGTTACATGCAATGGATGAACTTTTATTTTGGCTTTACACTACTTTGTTTCTGTAAATGGGCATGTCTTGATGATAGGATTGGTTGTTGTAATAAAGTTTGCCTGAAATTTCAAATTTTCAACTAGAAATCAAGTTTTATTTTGAATCAAGAACTTTGTGAGATTAAAAGTTGTTGGAAATATTTTATTTAAATACTAGATTATTTATTATGAATTAATATAATTTTTAACAAATTTTTAGAAGTTATTTTGATCTCACCAAAATTCTAACCATTTCACTAATGTAGTTTTAAAAATAATTTAATACTGACAAATTTTAGTATGAACTATACTTAAAATTATTTTTCCTAAGTCCTATTTGCCTCTCTTAACACTCACAAAAATTTTCAGAAATTTTCAAATCTTTCTTCTATTTTAAATCGGCCGGTCAAACTTTTAGCCTCTCGGTCAAAATTGAATCAAAACCCTAACTCAACCCAACCCCGACCGGGCTGTTCCGACCAAACCAGTCTTCTTGGCTTGATCACACCGCCTCGTCGCACCAATTTTCGTGTAGACCGTCCGATGCGGATCGCACGGCTCACAACGTTTGGGCCGTTCGGACCATCCGACCTCGTCAACTCATCTGGACCGTCCAAAGCAGATTGCACGGCTCGCATAGCTTATGTCGTTCGGACCGTCCTAACTCGCCAACACATCTGGACCGTTCATTGTTGATCGCACGGTTCATATTAGTGGCGTTCGGACCGAACCAGTCTTCTTGGCTTGATTGCACCGCCTCCTCGTGCCAATTTTCATGCGGACCGTCCGATGCGGATCGCACGGCTCACAGCGTTTGGGCCGTTCGGACCATCCGACCTCGCCAACGCATTTGAACCGTCCAAAGCTGATCGCACGACTCGCATAGCTTGTGCTGTTCGGACCGTCCGAACTCGCCAACGCATCTGGACCGTTCATTGTTGATCGCATGGTTCATATCAGTGCCGTTTGGACCAACCCATTTCCCCTCTCCTTCTCTTTCGAGCTCACCGCCCATTTCTTTTTCTCGGCCGGGGAGGAATCCAAGGCGAGTGCCGCCGCTTGGAAGCCATTCGCGAGCCCGCAAGACCACCACCGGACTCCATTCACCGTGTTGCACCCATTGTTGCTGATACGGGTCCCTCACGTGCACGAAATTGCTGAGCGAGATGTCTTCGTCCCCACAGGCAGTGGTCATGGCTATATAGCGCATAGGAGCTCCAGTGAGTTATTCGTTGAATCGTCTTGTCCTTTATGATCGTAGCGTTCCACTGAGCTCTTAGGCGAAACTAATTTGGATTTTGGTGTTGTTTTGAGGGCGTCGAATCCATCTTCTCCGAGTGCGGTGGATCGCCGCCGTCCACATTCCAACCATCTACACACGTGAATCTCACGGGCAGCAAACTAGCAGAGAGGATAGATTCATTTGGGAGAGGGGCAAAATGGGTATATCATATTTCGAATTGATGGGAAACTAGAGAAAATATATGAGAATGGCAAATTTCAATGGGAAAGGAAACTGGAGTGACATATTTCAAATTTTAATATACTCAGTGGCATATCTCAAAATGGTAAGATTCTTAATGGCATATATCAAAATTTGCGCAAGAGATGACGTAACAGTACAATTTGATCACGCTGCGTTCTGTGGCATGATAACACAGTTTGATCACGTCACGGGTTATAACGTGACCAAAGATGTTAGAATGAGAAATAAAGTTACGAAGAGACTATCTTTAAAATAACTTTTAAAAAGAATTAAATAATAAAAAAATTCTACTTACACGGGCGTGCGCATCCATCCGCCAACCTCGTGCAGTCGTGCCCTCGTCTGTCGTCTCCGCTTTCTGGTTGCCTACGTGCAGTCGTGTCGTGCCCTCATCTCCGCTTTCTGTTTGCCTCACGCGCGTGAACTCTTCTCTCCCTCACGCGCGCCTCCTCCGTCAACTCTCCACTCGAAGCGCGCCGTTTGACCACAAGGAAGGCACGGCCATGGCCATGGCGGCGCTGCGCGAGGCCTCCCGCCGCCTGGCCTCCACGAGGAACCCCGCGACCGCGCGCCCCCTGCTCCTCACGCACTCTCGCGGCATCACCTACAAACTCTTCATCGGAGGTTACCTCTTACCCGTCTCCTCACATCCTCACTCGCGCGTCCCACCTACGTTGCATCTCCATCGCTTCAGTTCTTTGTCCCCTCTCGCGTTGTCGTAGGAAGGGCGTTCGCTTCGCTGAGAGGCCATTTGCATCGCAGGGTATGCATGCATAGTGTTCGACGAAATGCCGCTCGTTTGGGCAGGGTGACTTGATGCCATATTTCTCCACTTTATACTGTAGTTACACTACTACTCCCTCCGTTTCACTATATTTGTTCATAATCTTGGACTATCGTTTCAATATATATGTCTATCGAGAGAAACTAGAGGATAATTATTGCAAATTTTTCTCTTTCTATCCATACTTAAATGCTTTGAAAGAGGTTAAGTGGTTGTGTTAGTCATTTAATAGGTGTATGTATGGTCATTTCTCGTTAAGTATTTCTTAAATTTAGTACTTCATTGGTGTGTGCACATGATACGCGGAGCCAGTAGTTAGCAATGGAGTTGCTTATGTTTACTTGGAGTAAGTCCCCAACAGATGCTCGAATTTTTGCTATTTGTGTTTACTCCTTTTGCTTTGCTATTTATGTTTACTTAGAGTAAGTCAGATGACAAATATTCAACAAAAACAAAATGTTCTAGGGAATTACTTAATATGGAGACCATCTCTTAGCAGAAACGTAGTGTTTAGCAACCTAGCGGGCTCACGTTCTAGTGATTTTATGCCTAGGTTGCAAAAAAGGAAAAAAAAATGGAATACTCAATCCACTCCTTTTAATATTGTAAACGTGATATGAGTAGCGACATTGAAGGTAAACTTAATTGGCAGAATTGAAGCCAACTAGTTGAGTTGGTATACATTGCCGTGGTTGTCCATAAGGAAGGGAAAACCACTGTTCCTAGATTTCCAGCAAGGGTTATTTTCTTGGTGAGTGCTTTACCATGAATTACTCTGAGTTATTTAGTGCACTTATCACACTAATTTCAGTTTCTTTTCATGTTGTTATTATAAGTAGCACATTATTTCTATTTGAAATATGGGCTTTACTGAGAATTGTCTGAGTTCCATCTGAGTTGAATTTCTTAATGGGGTAAAAGCAAAAAACCTACACCTTAGAGAACCGCCGGGACCAGTTAGAAACTGTTGTGATTTGCTCTTTTGGAATTGGGTTCAGAGCTGTTTTTATAACCTTGTCTGAGTTCTCAATCCTTTTGCAGGTCTATCTCAATTTGCAACGGAATACAGCCTAGCAGAAGCTTTCTCACGATACGGCCAAGTAATAGAAGGTCTATCCTTGTCACTTGAGAACCCCTGTTAATACTTTTTTGCCAGATGTTATATTACCCTAGTTAGGACTTGTTCTTGTTTGAGTGCAGCAACGATTGTGACTGATAAGGTGACCAACAGACCAAAAGGATTCGGCTTTGTGAAATTTGCCTCTGAGGAAGAGGCCAATAATGCACGGGACGAGATGAATGGCAAGGCAAGATTTTGAGGGAGTACTCCTTAGTTTTAGTGCTATTCTGTATTTTTCCTATGCCATTTGGAAGAGAACTGAGTAGTGCAAACTTGTAACAGGTATTGAACGGCCGAGTTATATATGTCGACATTGCGAAGGCCAAACCGGACCGTGCTGCGGATGTCCTTCCAATAGCGAGAGGTCCTCCTAAGACAATTGGCGACAACTGATAAATGCGTAATGTGTCCATATTTTCTATTTATCCGCAATACTAGTATTAGATTGGTAAAAGGTCGTGTGTAATAATGTGCTGAATTTTGAGTTTTGCAAGAACAGAGATTGCTCGTGCGTATCAGATGCGCTGCTCTTTACTTTCTTTGTCTAAATGATATTACGGATTGCACATACTATCTGCATATGCTCTCCAAGCTGTGCCAGAACAGTGCCCTTTTCCCATGGCTGTTCTGTAGGGAACTAACGCTTTGTTGTTCATATGCACTCTTTCTCTAACCTTCATTTAATTCCTGGAAATGGGGAACAGTACTTTGGTTATACAGAATAATGAATGCTAATGCACTTAACGGCAGATATTTCCGCCATTATTTCCGTGTTATTCTCACTTTTTGTTAAGAGGAACGTTGTACATGTACTGACAGATCAGATGTACAGTTCCTAACTACCAACAAGGAAAATACATTACACAACAGTTCCCTGGTCGATGTTGTACACTAACTGAAATGTCTTGTTCACCTGTATCACTGTATGGATGATCCATTGCTGAATTTGTCGGTTTCAGCCGCCGATTGTGAGAGGATGAATATACTGTAATGAATTATTGTATTGAGACTCGAGGGCCGTTTATATAAAGTACAAAGCTTGGAAGGCAAGAAACCTCTTCTAGAGATAAGACAGGTATCACGGGATTGCAAATCCTAAACTACCAAATATAGAGATATGCGTTGCGGACGGTCAGACTGGAGAGGAAGCTAAAGGTGGGGAACTATCGGACTGATATCCCCCCGCAATCGCTGCGAGAGCATCGGGGACTGCTGTGGCGTCGCGGAGGCGGTGACTATAGAGGGAACCGACGAGTTTGCTCAAGATAATGATAGCCCTTTGTTGCCGAGGTAGCCGAGAGCGAGGTGACCATGGTCGTAGTCGTGGAGGAGGGAGCCATGTCGAGGTAGCTGGTGTCGAGGTCATTGTTGTGGTCGGGGTAGTGGAGTTGATGCAGAGGAGAGCGTGGCTGATGTTGGTGAAGAGGTCGCTGACGTCGTAAGGCCATGGTCGAAGATAAAGCAGAGGAGGGGGGGGGTGGGCGGATCCGGTGAGGAGGAGGTCGGATCTGGGCGAGCGGCGGCACCGGAGAAGGTCGGGGCAAGCTAGAGGCAGCGGCGCCGTCGGCCGGGGAGCCCGGATCTAGGGCCGTGGAGACGAGTGGCAGAGAGAGCCAGCTCTAGATCCGGCGAAGAGAAGCCCATCGGTGCATCCGACGAGAAGGAGGCCGGATTCGGGCGAGGCACCGCCAGATCTAGTGCGGAGGAGGTTGGATCTGGAAGCGGCAGCACCGAAGAAGGACTTGATTAGCGTTGACGAAGACGGTGTCGTCGACGATGGTAATGGTGACCACGGGCAGCGACACTGCTGCCCGAAGGGGTGATGTAGCGGCAACTCGTGCATGTCGATGGCATGACCACAAGTGCGGGCTCCTGGTGGTGCGACGACTTGTACTCGCGGACGACGGGCGGCGATGATGATCCAGCGTGATGACGACGGTAGAAGGGCCGTGTCGACGAGCGCGCCGCGTCACGCCACGACGTCATCGGAGGAGAGGAGGTGCCGGAGAGGTCGAAGCCGAGGCGGTGAAGTCCAGAGCCGAGGAACGTCGACAGGTGGCAGGACGACGCAAATCGATCTATGATCGGAAAAAATAGAGAAAACCCAATATAAAGATGACAGAGGAAAACTCTAATTGGTAGTTAATCTGATGATCGGTGACACGACTTAAACTACGGGTTGTGCATCCCCCGGGAGAGATCATGGAGACGAGATCATCTCCCAGGGATAGCATGGCTGAAGCTGTGGAGGAGGCGGCTCAGGAGCGGCACCGCTCTGATACCATGTGGGAGGATGAATATATTGCAATGGATGATTGTATTGAGACTCGATGGCGGTTTATACAGAGTACAAAACTTAGAGAGTAAGAAGCCTCTCCTAGAGATAAGACAGATGTCCCAACCACCCAGCTCAGCTCCAGCTCCACCGGATAAAACACCCTCCGGCTGCCGGCTTGCGATCCACGGCCACGACGCGAACGCCGAGCCGAGGAACCACGACGACGACGTGGCGTCTCCACCACGCGAGACAGCAGTGCACCCCGTAGTAAACGCCCACCGCAGACAAGCTCCCGGGAGGGTAGCTCGCCCCGCCGAGCTCCCGGCATCCCGGCATGGGAAAGGGAAAGCATCGGCAAGAGCCGCGCGCGAGATCGCCGAGAGAGCCGGTGCCGGCCCGCCAGTGGACGCCACTCGGCAAGCGCGTAACGCGCGCCACGCCTCGGTCCGCCGCGGCGCCGTAGCCCGCCGTCGCGCAGCCGCAGCCGACGCAGCGCACGCTTCGTCGAGCGCCGGGCGCAGCATACAGACAAAGACGCCGGCGTGCGTGTCCTCTATCGTAGTCAACATATCGCTTCGGTTCTCCTTTTCCCTCTTCAGTGTAGCACCAACTCAGCTTATGATGAATTGATAATAAGAAAAAGTGCCTTGGCTGCGCGGGCTTATATATGCGGCGAATAAACGCGGTAAACTCCAGTCAAGACCAGCCTCTGCTCGTCGCCTCATTACTGCGTGACACGCCCTTGTTTCCGCGAGGTGGTATCTGGCGAAAGGATAACGTTACTGTTGGGAAACCATGGGCCTGACCCTGCAGTCGACCCATTAGTGGGCGCCCCATCCCAAACCCTAGCAGGGTCGTAGCCTATAAATAGGGGTGCTATTCATTGTAAATGACTGATCGATGAAAGAAGGAATAAAGAGAAGCAAGACGTCCCCCTACATCTCTGTGTTCAATCTCTTATTCTGTTCTTGTGTTCATGCATTGTTCTTACGATTCGAGTTTGTCTCACGAGGTAATCGCTTCGACCGACTCGCCAATGACGGTTCCTTAACACGTTATCGACGATCGACTCTCCTCGCATCGAAAGGTAATCGCCGATGAACGACGCCGTAGATTGAATCGCTTTTCTAGATCGCTTTCAATTTCGCAAATTTGGCTTTCTAGATTGGTTTCCTCGGGCAAATCCGCTCTAATCTACCGCGAGCCGACTTGAAGTCGCCGGCCAAGCCGATCGGTGGATTGCATGAAAGAGTAGATGATGATTGTACCGTAGGTAGTATATGCAATCGCATGAAAGGCACCATGTGCACGCACCGCCGTCGTGGCGGTCGTCACTACCTCCGCGACACGTTACCGGTCGGCATAGTCCGCCATCACGTACCGCCACGGAGGCAACGACAGTGCCACGCCGTTAGCACGCGACGAGCACGCACATGACGGCATGAAGCCGCGCCTCCGTTGCAATCTTGTATTACATCACATTGCATCGCATCTACATTACATGAACAGTAAACTCGACGGCCCCGAACGGCCTGTCGGCGCCCTTGCACGGGCTTACCCTCCCCCTCACTGCCGCCGACCTAAATTCGCCTCGGCCGACCCGAGCACAACGGCCTGGAGCCGCCAGGCGTCATCCCACCTAAACAAGCAAGGAGAAGGGGGGCGCGCTGCCGGCCATGGAGCCGATCGGCCGCCGCTTCGCCGATTTGCCACGCGCCACCGCTTTGAAGGCATCTCCTGCCGGCCACCGCCCACAGCGGCCCCGCCGCCTACGGGTCGACGCGCGCCACACCGCCATGACAATGATGGAAGCAAAGAAGAAAAACAAAGGGAGGTGGTTAGGCTCCGGCCGCCGCGTTTGAAGCCTCCGGCCAACCGCCTCTCCGCACGGCGCCAACTCGGCCAGACGGCCGACGGCCGCAGCCGCCGAAGCCGCACCGCTCCCGACGGCCGCGCCGCCGAGGCGCGCTGCCTCCGGCCCCGCAGCCGGCACTCCGCGCACCCCGCGGCCCGCCGCCCGCGAGCGCCCGTCCGCCCCGCCGCCAGCATCGATGGCGCCGCCGCGCCGCGCCGGTCCCTCCTTCGCTGGCAGCCGGCGCAGCTTCCACCAACGCCCTCGCTGCGCGCGCGCCGCCGCCGCAGCGGCTTTTCCCGCCTCGTCGGCCGCCGCCAGAAGCTTCGCCCGCCACCGCCGCTGAACCGGACCGAGCCGCCGCCACCCGAGGGCCCGCCGCGCGCGCCAGCGCGCCTCGCATGGCGCTCACCACCGCGCGCCACGCGCCCTCGCCGCCGCTGCGCAAGCCCCGAGGAGCCGCCGCCACCACCCCTGGAAAAGGGCTAGGGGAAACCCTAAAGGAACCCCCTCCCCCCAAGGCTATTTCGGAATGGGCCGGCCCAAGGCTATTTCGAAAAAATAAAGGGAGGGGGCAAGGCCCGGCCGAAGAAAATTTGCAAATAAAGCCTCTAAATTCTGAAAAATTACGAGGATTGTCTGGGATAAAGAAATTCTTGCAGAATAACCCCTCAGAAAATGAAAAATTGCGCACAAATTCTCTCAGAACTGAGATTTCGTGTTTTAACCCCTTGGAATTGCAGAATTCACAGAAAATACCTTTTCCAGTAGAAAAGAGCCTCGGGAATCCAATTTTTGAATCGATTTTTGCATTTGAAGCATGTTTATCTTTGTTATTGTTATTTCTATGCAATTTATGTATCGCATTTACTGTTTTGATTATCTGTGATTGTTTATATTGCTTTTAATCACTGAAAATAGCAGTAAATCATAAAAAATGCATAGAAAAATACGGGAATACGAACCTAGAGTTCGATGAGCATTATGAAAATTTTGCAACCATTTTATGCAGATTACTAGCAGTAATCCTTTGAACTTTTTGCATGAATATAAATATGACTGGCATCACGAACCAGTAGTTCGAAGAACTGACCGAGCATGGTCAGATTTTGTATAAAATTTGTATCGGTCTTCAATTCTATGGTAATGTAATCACGGATGAGCAGAAGATGGAGAAGATTTCCTACCTTTCACCCGAATGCGGTGCAATCCGCACGCAACTACTGTCAAGACGGCTACATGCAGTATGTCGAATTAATTGATATCATGCAAGTTGCGAAAACTCAGGATGATGTTCTCAGAAAGAACTACATCTCGCAGCCACCTAATAGCAATGTTGGCCATAAATCCACTGCTAGCAGCTACATGGTGATGCAGCCTCTCACGAATGAGAGGAGCAAGAAGGGTAAGGTAGTGCGTCGCACGTTATTGATGCTTTCCAATCTAAGAAAAAGGGCAAATGATAGCATGAGGCACACCTCGCCATTGCAGACACAGATGATTCACATCCATTAGTTACACTTATGAATGTGGACAGCCCAGTAGCAGCCCCCATCATCCCTCCTTTGGACATCGCGTGCCGCACACTGTAGTCGCCAAGAGGAGAAGATCGCGCATGGAGCCGATTGAGGCAAAAGTTCCTGAATACTTTGCCTATTAGATCTAGTGCACACATTGCAATCGGATCTTTTATAGTAACCTGCAGTTTGTAATTGAAGCAGAATTTTGAATTATTGAATAATGGTTGCAAGCTCTAGCAGAGCAAAGCATTAAATTCTTATTATGAGTCCTGCAAGGCTTATTTTCCGTCTTTATAATAGCAAGTTATGTTCTAATATTTGAAGTATTTTATTTATGTGTTGCTTGCTTTCTGCTACATATTAATAAAGTACATTATATTAGAACGCGTGTGGTGCCCTATGGAGGAAGTGTGCTTAGCAGGTAGCGGCACAACGAATACCATCCTGAGAGAAATGGAAATTTTTCCAATCAATCAGCAAGAATGTTGATAGTCTTACGACAATCGCAGAAATGATACTTGTATAATAGGCTCGTGAAGGGTCATAATTATACTTCCAATGGGCACAACTTTGGTCATTGAAGAAGACTTGTTGTACCTAATCGACTAGAACTCTCAAGGATATTTGCGCCAACAGCTTCCATGTAGAGATCAAGAAGAGTATGGTATGAATACCTACTCACTACAAAGCATGAAGAAAGTGAAAAATAGCATTAGAATATCTTCCTTCATATGAAATCGGGCTATACTACACTAATATTAAGGCACTGCGGCTGTCTCGTCCCGAAAATCGTATTCGTAAGCTCAACTTATCTATCTCGGCATGATAGATTATGCCGCCTAGGTCTTAGGATAATGAGAGATATAATTAACAATTCACAGGGACATAATATGAATATAAAGAATTTCCCGAATCTGGAAGATTTTGTGTGCCCCGCATGTGCCACCGGGAAATTAATTATTAGACCTTTTGCTCTGAAAGCGAAGGATGAAGTCCCTGCATTCCTGGACCGTATCCAGGGAGACTTTTGCGGTCCTATACAGCCCCTGTAAGGGTCAATTAGGTATTTTATGATGCTCATCGATGCTTCCTCGGAATGGTCGCACGTATGTTTATTGTCTATGAGAAACCATGCTTTTGCAGAGCTAAATCTCGCAGATAATTAACAATTGAAAAAATAATTCCCCTGATCATCATGTGAAGTCCATCTGAATGGACAACGCTGGAGAATGTACTCCGAAGGCATCTGATGATTATTGTATGAAAATGGGAATTAAAGTTGAGCATTATATACCGCACATCCGCACCCAGAATAGACTAGCAGAACTTTGAAGAATTGTAAATTACCAACTATATGTTGGGGACACGCAGTCCTGCTCGTAGCAGCTCTCATCAATTTTAGACCGTCGGCCTATAACATCCATCCAATTATGCAACTAGCGCAAGGGTCAACACTGAAAACTTCTCATCTTCGCAGGTTTGGTTGCAAGGGTTATATACCTATACCACCACCGCAGCGAACTGCAATGGGTCTTCTCTGAAAGTTTGGGATATACGTTGGTTATGAGACAACATCCATAATCAAGTATTTGGACCATATGACTGGAGATTTGTATAATGCCCGATTCGCTGATAGTACATTAGATGATGTTAGTTTCCCGTCATTAGGGGGAGGAAATCAACCCTTGATAATAATGTCGGGAAACAATTGAAGTCTAGAAGACAATTGAAGTCCAGAAGATAATTGAAATATATGCATATGACCCGCGCACTAGTGAAGCAAATTGAATTGAAGTCTAGAAGACAATTGAAGTCCAGAAGATAATTGATTCGCAAGTATTAGCGAATCAACTGCCGGACTACTTTAGTGATTTGAAGAGCGTGAATAAGTAGCATTTACCTGCAATCAATGCACCGGAGAGGGTTTGAAATACCATTGAAGGTATCCTAATCCCGCCCGAGGCCTCGTAATAAAGGACGAGAACTCCGGTCCCTCGAATCCGCAACCGGGACGCCGTGGAAAAGGACAAGAGGGACTTGGCACACCGATCACGAAGTTCCCGAACTGTAGGAGCCGCTTGAGACTGCATCGGTATGGAACCTTCAGAAAAGGCATACCAGAATTGAACATCCCCATGAAGGGAGACATCAGCATGGATGTGTGCGCACACATCGGAGCTGAAAAACTAAAAGGACTTGCCCCGCAATTGGAAGCAGCGGTAAGCAAATAGAAGCATTAGAAGAATCGCCCCTTGAAGAAATAGCTATAAACTTTATGACCTCGGGAGAATCTTTGAATATGACAACAGCCAATGTCGACATTTATTTTACAAAGAAAATTGCCACAATCAACGATCTTGATCCAGAGCCTGCATTGCTCGCTGAATGAGAGAAAAGATCAGATTGAGAAGATTGGAAGAAGGCAATAGAAACTGAATTATTCTCTGTGAATAAAAGAAAGACGTTTGGGCCTGTAAGCCGCACGCCTCCTCTTGTGCACCCCGCAGGGCATAAGTGGGTATTTGTTCGAAAGAGAAATAAAAAGAAGCAAGGCTTGTTGCACAAGGTTTCACTGCACGTCCAGAAGATGATTATGAAGAAACCTATTCCCCGGTCATGGGCGGAACTCCCTTTTAAATATTTATCTCAATGGCAGTGAACTTGAAGTTAGAAGTGAAATTAATGGATGAGGTACCAGCATACCTTTATGAAATATCGGATTCATATATTTATATGAAGATACCTGAATGTATCACTGTCCCGAATCAAAACAGAGCAAATAGAAATATGTACAGTATGAAACTCAGAAAGTCATTGTACGAACATAAGCAATCAGGCAGAATGTGGTATAATCGTTTGAAGCGACTTTCTATGAAAGAAAGGCTACACAAACAATGAGAATAATCTCTCTGTATTTATATGACGATCCCAGAATGGATTTTGTATAATCTTAGAGTATGAAGATGATCTGAATATCATCGAACCACGAAGGATATTAGGAAAGCAAGCTCTTACGTGAGTCGGAGTTCAAATGAAAGATTTGGGTAAAACCAAATATTGCCTAGGCTTGGAGCTTGAGCATGTCCTCAAGGAATATTAGTACATCACCAACCTACACTCGTAAGGTGTCAGAAAGGTTCGACTTTGCAAAGGCATACTCTTTGAAAGTGCCAATGGTCGAGAGATCTTTGCAGCAAGACAAAGACCCGTACAGACCTAAAGAAGAGGGAGAGGAAGTCCTGGGACTGGAAGTCCCACATTGAAGTGCAATAGAAGCACTAATGTATTTAGCAAACTGTACTAGAACGAACATTGTATTTGCCGGAATCCTACTAGCAAGGTATAGTGCAGAACCTACCAAAGGCATTGGCAGGGAATAAAGGACATCTTCCGATACCTCCAAAGAAGCAAATAATTTAGTTTGTTCTACAGAAAGAACCAAGACCTAACTATGAATGGAAATACAGATGACGGGTACCTGTAGGACCCGCATACAACCAAATCGCAAACAGACTATGAACTCCTATGTGGTGGAACTGCAATTCCATGAAAATCGTCTAAGAAATATCTTGTATCAACTTCGACGAACCACTTGGAGATCATAGCATTGTACAAGGCCTTACAAGAATGTGTTTGGCTTCAGCGGATGATTCACCACATCCAGCAGTCGTGTGGATTGAATGCCGCACTAACCCCCACTATTATCTATGAAGATAAATGCAGCTTGTGTTGTACAAGCACAGATGGGTTATGTGAAGAATCCTCTCACAAAGCATATCAACCCCAAGTTCTTCTATGCTCATGAATTGCAAAAGATGAACGTAATCAAAGTACTACATACTGAGTCATGTGAGAATCTTGCAGATTTATTCACTAAGTCACTTCCAGCGTCTAGTTTTGAAAGATGCATACGTGAATTGGAATGATGAGACTTAGAAGTGCGATCTGTCGGGGAGAACCTTCACAAACTCATTATTAAAGCTTGATCATGAAGATCGAGTACCCAAAGAATAAATCCAGGAGATTAAATGAAATTGGGTGAATTGTACTCTTTTTCCCTTGACGAGTTTTCCTGAAGTTTCTCGGCCAAGGTTTTTAATGAGACAATTCGTGCATCACAGCAGAACGTGTATCATGTACTCTTTCTCAAATTTTTTCCCACTGGGTTTTTATGGAGTTTTGACGAGACATGGACATGATGGATGGGTGCCCAAGGGGGAGTGTTGGGAAAACATGGGACTGACCCTGCAGTCGGCCCATTAGTGGGCGCCCCATCCCAAACCCTAGCAGGGTCGTAGCCTATAAATAGGGGGTGCTATTAATTGTAAATGACTGATCGATGAAAGAAGGAATAAAGAGAAGCAAGACGCCCCCCTACATCTCTGTGTTCAATCTCTTATTCTGTTCTTGTGTTCATGCATTGTTCTTACGATTCTGAGTTTGTCTACGAGGTAATCGCTCGGACTAGACTCGCCAGCGACGGTTCCTTAACAGTTACTACTCTTACGTCCCATACAAACTAATATTGCTTGACTGCTACCCTTCCTGGCACCCGAGGCCTGCCTCTGCCTGCCTGTCTCCACGACATGTCACGCCAAATTGTTAGCTCTATAGATCCATACATGCCACAAATCGACAGACAAATAGTAATGTAGATCAAGAACAAAGAGACACTGATTTTTATGTAAAAAAACCATTTCGAAAAAAAAACTACGGACGCACGACGGCGATCCTCACTATATCAGAAAAAGTGTTTACAAAACGTAGAGATTTTCGTGAGTCGTCAACTCTTCCCATATGACTTACAAGGGGGTATATATGGTGCCACCGTCTATGACTCCTCCAAGGGCGAGAAGGACAAGCGCGCCGCGTGCGGGAGGTCATCGACATCGACGTGAGGGCCACCTCGACGTCGTTGGCGCCTCAAAGCACATGGCGCCGGTTCTGATGTTGTTTCCAAATAGGTATCCTCTGTTGTTTCTGCTGATATTACGGTCTGTTGAAAACAATGTTGCGGCCTGTTGAAAATAATGTTGCATACTGTTCTTTGGAATGTTGCATCTGTAGAAAAAAAAAATCTTGTATACTGTTCACAGTGATGCTGCAATTTTTTCCAACGCTTTTTTTCCAGATGCTTTGTTTTTTGATTTGTGATGTTGCAACTATTGTTCGGGGATGTTGCAACCGTTGTCCGGGGATGTTGCAAGTGTTGCGTCTGTAGAAAAAAAATATTGCATCTGCAGAAAAAATATTGCATATTGTAGGAAAAAAATATTGCATACTATTCACGGCGATGTTGCAATTTTTTTCCAACCTGTTTTTTTCAGATGCTTTATTTTTTGATTTATGATGTTGCAACCGTTGTCCGGGGATGTTGCAACCGTGTCCGAAGGATGTTGCATGTAGCGGCATAATTCTACCCCTTTTGCATGGTGGGCGTTGCTCCGTGCGTCTTCTCTCCCTCGATGGTGCAGCGGTGTAATTAATATACTATAATAGTGTGGAGATTAAGGATAAAGATCAAAGATACTTGGAAGCTCTGAAATTTTCTTCCACAGGTAGTAGTGCTATGCACGTTCGTGTGTGATCACATCATCTACACGTGCTCACGCCATCGCCTTTCCGCAGGCGAGTTTGGTGAGATGGGTGTGCTGTGTGCAGATCAAAGGCATAGGATGCTCTGTGATTAGGGCTGGAAAAATAGCTCGAGGCTCGTGGCTCGACTCGGGCTCGTCACGGCTTGGCTCAGCTCGGGCTCGGCTCGTGAATTTTCGAGCCGAGCCGAGCCCACCTTTTGGCTCGGTCAAATTTCAAGCCGGCTCGCGAGCCGCTCGGCTCGCTCGTTTCCTTAGTCACAGCCTTACTACCTTATCTATCCCCTTCGGCCTTCGGTCTCTCCATCTCTGCCTTATCCCTTCCGCTCTCTGCCTTATCCCTTCCGTCCTCCTACCCCAACAAACTCTCGTCGCCTCCTGCCCTCGCCCCTCTAGATCTAGACTTCAGTCCACCTCCAGCCCCGCTCGCCGCCTCGCCCGCCCCCTCGCCCCTACGCACAACTCCACCTCTAGCCCCGCTCACCGCCTCCCCCTCGCCCTTGTCTCACCCGCCGCCTCCCGCTCGCCCAACTCCACCCCTCGCTCTGCTCGCCCAGCTCCACCTCCACGCATCCTCCTTGCCCCGTCCGCCGCTTCGAGCATCGCCTCCGCCTCCCGCCTCCGCCTCCCGCGCTCCCCCTTCCCCTCCATCTCCCTCGTCTCCGACCGCCTCCCCGACGAGTCGACGACATCGAGCCTGCCTCTCCACGAGGGACATCGGCGTGGGCGGAGACGCGGAGTCCGTGACCACGAGGGAGGCGGTGCGCTGTGTGGAGCTACGACCTGCAGGTAGGGGTGGAAACGAGCCGAGCCGAGCGGAGTCCGCGACTGCGAGGGAGGCGGTGCGCTGTGTGGAGCCGTGGAGGCCAAGACGTGCCGCGCCGTGCGAGTGGGCCACGCGGCGATGGCCGATGGTGCAGGCCGAGGCGGTGGCCGGTGGAGAACGTGGTGGTCTCCGCTCCCGGTCGTCGGCGATGACGTCGATGCGGAAGACGAAGTGGGAGGGCGCGGTGGAGCGGCAGTGGAGGCCCTCCTGGCTGTGAATCTGTGATGTGAATGTGATGCTTGTTGTCCAATTTTGTGCTTTTGCAATTTTTGATGCGTGATTGTATCGTGATGATGAGAATTATGCACTGTTTTCTTGTCTGAGATGCGGGAGGGACCAAAGCTCGCGAGCCCGTTCGAGCTTGCTCGAGCTCAGTTTCGAGCCGAGCCGAGCCTCTCTCCCAGCTCGTCACCGAAACGAGCCGAGCCGAGCTCACTGTTCATCCGAGCCCAAATGAGCTTGGCTCAAGCCGGCTCGGCTCGGCTCGTTTCCACCCCTATCTGTGATTGCTAGGGCGAGTACACAACAGTGCATGTTGGGAGGCAAGTCAATTACAAGATTGGATACGTCACGTGACGTGCTTTATTTGCTTCTAGCAACATGCATGTACGTATGTATATGCATGGGTTGATCAGTAATATTGCAACAGTTGTCCCCTGCATGTGCCAATACATCCATATGTTAGGTAAGTGGTGTCTTAATCTAGTGGAGGCAGGTGCAACCCGGCGTCCGATCCTAACCTCTAAATCGGACGTCCGGGTGCTACCGTGTGCTAGTATCACCCCTAGTGAAAACGACGGGTCCCAACGTCTCCCGTGAGATTTTCACGTGTTGCTAAATTAAGCGTGTGCGCGCCAGTGGGCGGACGGGGCTGGCACTAGCACTCGCAAGCAGGCAGGCAGCGTGGCACGGCGCACTCGCCTGTTCGGTTTGACCCGTGGCGCGAGGTGCTTGTGCGCGGGCTGGGTGTTACGTCCCCGACCGGTTGAATACTGATGAACACTGGGAACAAGAACAAATGATTCAAACCAACTCAATACACCAGTATTTGGGATACAAATTGGAGAAATAGAATCAAGACGGGGAAGAATCGAGACTGAGAACTAAAAGAATGGAGACTGGGAATCTAGAGAAGAAGCAATGGGGAAGAGCTGTAGTGGGGATGGAGCAGACAGAAGGAGGAAGAAGGAGCCAGTCGGTTGTTGATTTCCTCGGTACCATTCCATTCCTGTCGCTCGCCCTCTTGTAGCACAACTCGGTTCCCCTCCCTTCATTGCCTCTAGGCCCACAGCCCACAAGAAGCCCGCAAAGGCAGGTCGGTCTGTGACACTGGGGCGTCTCGTCACTTCTGTACCGCGCCGAGGGCGCATTCTGCCACTCCTCACCTGCGCAACCGTGCCGTTTTCACCGTGCCGAGGACGCATTTTGCCCCCACGCACGTCGGGTCGGTACGGACCGGGCGGCCGCGGTCAGGGTGCGAGCGACAGGATCGCGGGCCTCCCCCCGGGTGGGCCATGTGAAGGATGGCGGGCCCGAGAGCACAACCGCAAGCGACGTGCTTTCGAGTTTTTGGCCGATACGGTCAATTTTCGAGCCGTATTTACACTTCTAACAATCTTTCAACGGTATTTGCAAAAATAACGCGCGCCGCCACGCCATCGCACGCCCATGGCGAGGTTGTGACACGTACCCTGGCGCACGCCACCGCCGCGCCGCGCCACGCCCACCCATGCCCGCCACCACCGCCCGCACTGCCTCCGCGCGCCACGACCGCCCGCGCCCACCGCTGCGTCGCCACGTTCGCGCTGCGCTGACTCTGGCCGCGCTTTCTTTTCTTTTTCTTTTTTCAATTTTTTTCATTTTTAGATGCGTAAACATTTTTAAAATAATTTTTTTGCTACGAGTGTATGGGCGCAGCTCACCTGCGCCTCAAGATCAGAACAATTTTTTAAAAACATTTATGCATATTTTGTATGAATTTTAAATATAGTAAATAGAGTCCAAAAATTATAAAATTTTTTTTGTAGAGTCTTCTGACGGTGTCACAAGCAAGTACACGGTGTTAGAAGACTCCACAAAAAATTTCATAATTTTTGAACCCAATTTACTATATTTAAAAATTCATACAAAAATATGCATAAATGTTTTTTTTTTAAATAACAAAAAGAATTGCTACAGTGCTTGCTCTGGGTGAGCCTGCACCCACACTGTAGCAAAAAAAAAATTTATTTAAAAAAATGTTTCTATATCTAAAAAATGAAAAAAAAAAGAAAAAAAAAAGAAAAAAAAAAGAAAGGCGCGGCGCAGAGCGTAGCGCGCTAAGCAACGGCGGCACGCAAGGGCGGGCGCTGGCCGTCTTGGCGCGCGAAACAGTGGCACCGAGCCGGGCGCATGGGGCGGGCGTGGCGGCGCGCGGGTGGCGTATAGCTCGCGGTACGCAATGTCGCACCCTCGGCGCATGCGCGCTGGCGCGCGCGCGATGCTATTTTTGTAAATATCGTTGAAAGACGGTTAGAAGTGTAAATACGGTTCGAAAACTGACTGTATGTGCCAAAAAGTCCGTGCTTTCGAGTGCGCGTACGTACGTACCTTTCCACGTGAGCGGGACAAACGTGGTGTGGCTTTCACGAACGTTAAGAGCGTGTTAGCTAGGAGTTTTGAACTGTACTCCATTTATCGGAGACACTTTAATTATAAAGCAAAAACGATATGTCGGGGACTTAATTGCGTTAGAAGTATATCGTTTTCTCCCCAGGGCGATCGGCATTTGTACCGTTGACGAAGGGGCGCTTCAGACTTCGGAGAGATTAATGTCCTGTGAGATTGTAGGGGCTAGTGGATCGGTGTTGTGGTGTGTAATGTAGTAGTACCCACACTACCACTTGCCGTGATGTAGGGATATTGCTTCTAGATTCTAAACCGCTCGGAGATTTGTCATTGAGGGGCGCATTAATACCGGAATTTATGCCTTCATGTCACGCTCCAATCCTCTCGGCTACATGATCCTAGGTTGAATCTTGTAGTTTTTGTCTGATCTTGTTGCACCTCTCTCGTTCAAGCTCATTGTATCACGAGGGACTGAATTGAGTCTGATCAGAAGTTCAGATCCAAATGAGTATCTCTCCTCTTCTTAAGGGCACGTACAACGGCGTGCTGGCCGTCGTCTCCGAGCTGCGAATTTTGCAGAAACCCCCTCAGTTCCCTACAGTAAATGAGGAGAGATAACAAAGCCGTCGCGTGGTGAGACGACAGCGAGCGCTCGTGCTCCCAGGCCAAGAAGACGGCTGGTCGCGCGTTGTACGGAGCCGCCGTCTCCAATCGACGCCGCGCGGATCCTGCTGCGCGCGCTGGTGAAGATTGCGCGCCAAATCTCCCGCCATATATGTTTCGTCTTCGCTATTTTTCCCCACCTCGACAGTCTCCGCCGCCCTTGCGCGTCTTCACCGGGAGCCGCCCCTTCCCTCTCCGGCGATGTCTAGCAAGATGTCATCGGTTTCAAAGAGGAAGGCTGCGATTCCTTCGAAGAACAAGGCGACGGCAGCGGCGGCGGTGGTGGCGGCGACGGGGGCGGTTGCGGCGGCGGCGGCTGCGGCTGCGAGCAGAGTTCCTCGCAGAAGCGGCTCGGCCCCTTCCCTCTCCGGCAATTATGTAATTAGGTATGCACTGTGATACTATTTTCAGTTACTGATAGTGCTAATATATTTTGGGATAGCAACTGCAAGATCTATTTGTTCAGTTCAATAGAATTGATAACTGAATGTGTACAATCACTGATCACTGAATTTTTTTCTAGCTACTGAATGTTTTCAGTTTAATAGAATTGATGTTCTTCAGTCATGATCACTGAATGGATAACTGAATGTGTTTAGTCAATCAGGAGGTGGTATTATTTCTACTTGTGTTTTTGGTGTAGTATTTTTGCTATCAGTGGTAACTGAATGTTCAGTCAATAGAGCTGCATGTTTCTCCTGCACATAAATAGGAAGTAAGACAATTGTTACTTTTCCTGGTTTCACAAAATTAAAGAGAACAAAGCTGATTCTATCTCTTCTTAAAATATGACATTTGGAGTTTTAAAAGGAAGCTACTGTTTTACTTGTCTGTTAGTTTGATAAATACATATCCAGCAAATGGATACAAGTTCAGTAAGAAATTTGATAAGAAATATATACTGCTTAGTTTCCTATGAGTATTACTGAGTTCGTGTATAAACTCTTGCAGGGACAACAGCACACATCCCCTTGGTGGATTTATGGGTTTATTCAACAACCAATCCCAATTATCAGAGAATTCTCATTTTGTTGGTGCTCCATCTCATTATGCACCTTTGAAGGCACCAAGGCACATTGATTTTGGCATCGCTTTGCCTCAATGGATGCACCACACCTAACAACAGTGGAAGTTCGTCTCAAGAAGTGGAAGTTTTATCTGACCAGTAGGCTATTGACGTTGATAGCGATACTGAGAATGTCAGGACTGAGAAGCGGATCATGTGGACACCAGAAGAAGATGAGAAATTGATGAGTGCTTGGTTGAAAAATTCAACAGACTCATCTGTTGGAGCCGATAGGAACAACGAGCACTATTGGGGTGATGTTGTTAAGTCATACAACATGACTATCCCGTCACATAGGAAAAGAAATTCAAAGCAAGCCAAGGATCAGCCGCACAAGATTAATAGGTGGATCGATCTATATGAATGTGCATATCTGAAGGCTCGCAGACTATTCACAAGTGGCTATTCTGATCAGATGTGGATTGATGCAGCAGACAAGTTCTATTTGGTAGACAACAAAAAGGCAAAGCTAGGGCCCTTTGTCCTAAAGAATGTTTGGAAAATATGCCGAGAGGTGCCAAAGTGGAAAACATACAATGAAGACCTAAGGAACGCACGTAAAAGGAAGTCATATCACATTGAAGGAGAAGTGGATGAAGATGATGATATTGAAGAAATACCAGAGCGACCTATTGGACAGAAGGCGGCCAAAAAGGCCGCTCTTGCTGCAAAAGGGAAGTCCAAAGGATCAAATTTGGATGATGATGGAAAATCAAAGGAATCGGCAATTGATGTGGAGAAGCTTGACAAATTTAGCAAAATCCAGGAAGATTTAAATGCAAACCGCATGAAGGTACTAGAACTGCAACATAAGTTATCATCCGAGAAGCTTGAAACCACGAGACTGGCACATCTTACAGCTAAGGAGACCACAGAGGCAAAAAGGCTTGAGAAGGAATCAAAGATGATGCAGGCTTACAACACTCTCATCTCTCAAGATACAAGTTCAATGTCCGATGAAGAAAAAGCTGAGCGTGTTGCTGCCATGAAGTGTTTTAGGATCACTTTATTTCCTGAAATGATCTAGTCAGGTATGCACACATTCTGCAATTCTATTTTTGATTCTGGGACGGTGATAATCGATAATCAATGTTTTCAATTACAGGATAGCTGATAATTTTTCAAGAGGAAGCCTTGAAACATTCTGCTAGTTCTGTTAGTAATCAGTTGTATGGAACCTGTTGTGTGAACCTGTCAAATGTTTGCATGTCTCCCTGTGTGAATGTGTCAAACTGCATGTCTCTTGAATTTTCAGTTACCTGCATGTCACTTGAATTTTCGCCTCAGTAGTGTCGCCTATCTGCATGTATCCTATGTGAAATAGTCCACTGTCTGCATGTCTCCTTGTGAAACAGTCCACTGTCTGCATGTCTCCTTGTGAAACTGTCCACCGACTATATGAATCTCCATCCAGTCGTAGGTTGCAGATTATAAAAAGGTGGCTTGACTCCATTCAGTTGGCATAGGATCTGTAGTTGTTTTTCTCTAGTATTATGGAACCACTTCCACCAGCCAATGATGAAGATGATCTACCAGAAGCCGATGACTTTGATCCTACAGAGGTGTTCACCATGGAAGATTTTCTAGCGGAGGATGAAATCGTAGAAGAATTTGTGAGGAAGATTGGAGATGGATTGAAGGCGGACATCGAAGGAGGAACATCGTCTGTGACTCGTCGACGACGACAGAGTGGACCAAGGAGGTACATACCAAGGCAGCGAGAAGCAGGTCATGATGATCTTGTTGCTAATTACTTTTCTGCAAATCCTATCTACACCGATGAGATGTTCCGTAGAAGGTTTCGGATGAATAAATCGTTATTCCTGCGCATCGTGGAAACTCTTAGCAATTGGGATCCTTATTTTACCCGAAGAACTGATGCAACTGGTAGGGAGGGACATTCACCCCTTCAGAAGTGTACCGCAGCAATCCGGATGCTAGCATACGGCTCACCGGCTGACCAACTTGATGAGGTACTAAAAATTGCCGCAAGCACTTCTTTGGAGATTCTAGGAAAATTTGCCGTAGGGATTATTGAATGTTTTGGTCAAGAGTACCTGCGCCCTCCTACAAGCGACGAACTAGAAAAAAATTTACAAGAAAATGAGGCTCGTGGTTTTCGGGAATGTTGGGAAGCATCGATTGTATGCATTGGGCATGGAAGAATTGTCCAAAGGTTGGGCGCATGTTCACACGGTGACAAAGGTGTTCCTACTATGATCCTTGAAGCGGTGGCATCTCATAATCTTCAGATATGGCATGCTTTTTTGGTACCGCTGGTCTCGAACGACATTAATGTCCTAAACAGTCACCATCTGTTCATCAATGTCCTAAAAGGGAAAGCTCCAAGGGTACAATACAATCGTAAATGGAACACAATATGATATGGGCTACTATCTCACGATAAAATATATCCAGAATGGGCGGTCTTCGTGAAGACAATATCAGCCCCTCAGACGGATGAAGACAAATTGTTTGCATTGAAGCAAGAAGGGGCGAGGAAGGATGTTGAATGCGCATTTGGCGTATTGCAATCCCGCTTCGATATTGTTCGTCGACCATCAAGGTTATGGAAGCAGGGGGACGTTATCAACATAATGCAAGCTTGTGTTATCCTTCACAATATGATAGTGGAGGATGAGAAGGAATTGGTTAGAGTTTCCTTGGATTTGAATGAGAATGCAAGTGCGACGATAGTGCTCCCGCCTGAAGTGCATACAAGTGATAGCCCCAATCCATGCTTCGCGGATGTACTTAGAAGGAATTCCGCTATCCAAGCACGGCCAACACATAGACAACTTAGGAATGATCTTGTTGAGCACATATGGCAATGCTATGGAAACAAAGAAAATTAGACATAAATGTTTTAATCATATTTCATTTATGGGGAAGAAGATCATATGTTATATTTGATTTATGAAATATATTATATTACATTATATATATAATATATGATTTACTTTGCCGGATTTAATTTGGATCAATTAGCAACACAATGGTGTATAGAAATGATATTCATAATTGATCATGGCTATATGCAAGCATTAAGCGATTTGTAGACGACCAAATGCATACAGAATTGCTCTATGGGTTGTACGAATGTCTGTTTAGCTAAGTTAGCAACTCTTGTTTCTACGAGTGCCTTTTAAAACCAAAACAGAGCAAAGCAGAGGGGTACATTCATTGCGGTAATGCAGTTTATCTGTTCATGGCTCATACCGTTATCTTTGCGATCCATTTTTGGAGTTTCAAAACCAGGGTATGGCAGCAGAGTCTTCGTCAGGATTGCCTGAGCAAATAACACTGAAGATTAAATAAATCCAATTTTGTAATCGGATCTAGATTGTCCTTGAAATATCTCAGATTTGTTTTGGAGTTGCATAAAATATTATGTGTCTCTAGACATCCTTGTCTAGGTGTTGCGATCCTAATTTCTTTATGTTGGACCGAAACAACGACTAGAGGGAGTTGAATAGGAGTACTGTCTCTTTTTCACGTTGATCGGATTCAACACGATTTTCACTCCAATAGCTATGAGTGCTATGAAGATCAATATACGAACATAGTGGAAGACCAAAATCACCAAAAACTCAAGACAAAATGAGTTAAGTGGTCGGACCTCTCAGATGAACAGTAAAAACAGCAAGAACGTAAGATCACAAATTGGTCTAAGATTTGATTCACAACTCCAAACTACACGAAACTTGAAACACACCTTCTTTGGGATGTCAGAAACCTATTCCAGTCAAGGATCATGAAGATTATTGCCAAAGTTCTGACCTTTTTCGGTTTGAGTGAAGATTATTTCAGAACCGAGTCAAAACCAAAATATGATCTAAAAACTTGCTCGTGGATAAGAGATGATCAAGATGATTCTAGATGCATTCCCACATATCACAGCAAGCAAGATCTATGCCAGAAACCAAAGGAAAACCAAAGGATCAAATAAAGCCCCAAAATCACAAAAGAAAGAGTAAGAACAAAAAGAGACTCATCTTGAAGAAACTTGCTTGGATTGATTTTAGATTGATGTTGGTTTACAACTACTTCATTTTGGAGGACAAAAGTTCAACACTTGAGCATACAATCAATCGAACTCTCTAGAACCCAACCTCTCCACTTTCCTCTCTTTAAACACAAACTAGGATTTCTTCTATCGAGGGTTGGAGGTGCACAACCAGCACCCTCCTTTTTATATAGTGGAGGATAACCCTAGAGAGGCATCCCAAATGGGCACCGTTAAGCCCACACACAGCAGGTTTCATTTGCATCGACCCTTTGTGCCGCTTGATGTGACTCGTCACACGAATCGCCGCTACCGCTTGATGTAACCCGTCGCCTGAATCGCCGCTGCCGCTTGATGTAACTGTCGCCTGTAATCGCCGCACGCTTGATGCAACTTGTAGCACCGAACTGCTGCGCTCGGTCATCATTGTCCATTCTGCGCCACGCTTGAGTTCAACCATCTCACCCGCATCCACGATCGTTCTGGACCTTGATTCTCCTAACTAAGTCCTGATCCTTCTCACCGTTGACCATAGTTGACCACCAAGCCACCTACACAAAAATAGACAAAGAAATCGATTCCGGGAATAAATTCTTCGCAACTTGACCCACGTTAGTTAAAATATGGATCATGCAAACAACATCCACGACCACTGTCTACGGCCAGTGTCCAGAACCACTGTCTACGACCAGTGTCCAAGACCACTATCTACGACCAGAGTCCACGACCACTGTCCACGAGCAGAGTCCACGACTACTCGGTACTTGTAGCTACAATACTCAATGAATAGTACTCATAGCTACAGTACTCGAAGAATAGCACTCGTAGCTTTCGACCACCCGGTACTCGTAGCTGCAATACTCGATGAACGGTATTTGTAGCTTTAGTACTTGATGAATAGTACTCATAGCTACAGTACTTAAAGAATAGTACTCGTAGCTTTCAACCACCCGGTACTCATAGCTGCAGTACTCAATGGACAATACTCATTGTTTTCGACCACTGGTACTCGTTACAAAGCTGTGGTCAAATCGATATTCCTGAACTCTGCAGAAAATAAGTGATTCGACAAACCTTCAACACTATTGCCAATTGTATCATCATCCTAAGATCATGAGCATATCCTCATGATATCCACACTTTATGATTTCTAAAGCCTTGGCCGACCATCATGGCTTTCCTAATCTTGCATCGGTATTTGGGGCCCAAAAATAATATGTGCGCCCCAACTATATAAAGCGTTCTTTTTATTACATACATGTTGCTATTGTTGGGATACATATATGTTATATTGGCGTACAATTCAAAATTCTACCTTGTAAACCAGAAAGCCATACAAGTAAGAGATCATAGATTGTTACCACTAGATGCGCAACGCAGTGGAAGAAGAGTTGGAGTAGTCTGATCCAACGTCTCGCGCGTCGATGTAGTGGTCGTAGTCATTCATTCAACGTCGTATCCCATAACGGATCCAATCCGAACTATTTTGTTCCAACCCATTAAGTGTGTGACCCTATAGGTTCATGCGTAATCGACCATGACCTAGAAACTCTTTTCCAACCACAAGTCGGTAGTGGTTCTTAGCAGGATATAGCGACTCCCGAATACTCATAAACATCATATCGTACGAATCTTATGCAATATGATCTACGACCGGGTCCTTATCACTTACATCCAGTTTGTAACTCATTATGACCGGTTCACTTTTAGTCATGACTAGTTCGTAACACCGTACGACCAGTTCCCTGACTAGTTTGTGATCATGTATGACCAGTGTGTATCCCCATACGACTAGTTCATATCTGATCGGACTAAATGACATGCTTGCATATTCTCCTTTTGTCTTACGATATCTAGTCGAACTCTAGGTGAAACATCTGTCATCCATAAATTGTTCAATATTTTCTCGATCTAGTGATAGATAACTTTGTGTAGTCGACTCTTCGACCACTTGTGGCACAGTCATGCGCTTTTTTTATCCTACCACATCGAGGGGCCTAGAGATATCTCCCTATTATGCTAGGAGAGGCAAATCACATATCCGACCAGTCACATTCCTCCGTATGTTTCATAGCACATTCGAAAGCTACCTTTATAACTACCCAGTTACAGAGTAGCGTTTGATAACCTTTAAATGTACTGTTACACATGTAAGAAACCATGTTGATATTAGGTCTAAGGATTATACATCATTATTGTTTGAGACCAACTGATGACACATCGAATCATAACAATCTCAATAGTGTCTCAAGGTGGGTGTCATAGTAGAAAGACTAGACATGGGTACATAATACCCTTTTGTCTCGGGAGAGAACCGAAGTGAGAGGAGCCAAAGACACAATGTATGAGTGTATTGCCTTGAGTGTGTGAATGAGATAATGAGGGAAGAGCCCCCTTTTGTACATGCCCTTGGGGCTTTATTTATAGGAGGGCAAGAAGGGACATTTACCTTCTTTCCTCACAATGTGTTGAGAGAGAAAGGGTATTTTAGGTACATCTGCCTAAATACATCATACGGACTAGGTCTACATATGTACAGTATCCCCAATGGCACACCGGTATTCCCAACGACCCTAGGGTGCGGAGCACCCATGGTGCCCAGCTACGACAACTCCCTCGTCTGCGTGGTCCGAGGTCGCGAGGACTGGTCCCGCGATCCCGAGGAGCATGCGGACGCAATCTCATTGCCCCCGGGGTTGGGATACCCTGAAAGAAATCAACATGAGCCCTCAAGGCGGCGCCCGCCGAGGCGATAGCCTCGAGGCAGGCGGTGAGCAATGACGGAGCCCGTGGGGGCGAAGTGGATGCGAAGCCGCCACGCGCGAGGCATGGCCTCGAGGCGGCGTCGCGTCGGGGCTACCCCGCCGAGGCGATAGCCTCGAGGCTGGCGGTGAGCAGCGACGGAGCCCGTGGGGGCGAAGTTGACGCAGAGCTGCCATGCCGAAGCATGGCCCTCGAGGCAAGCGGCGCGTTGGGGCCACCCCGCCGAGGTGATAGCCTCGAGGCAGGCGGTGAGCAGTGGCGGAGTCCGCGGGGGCGAAGTTGACGCAGAGTCACCACGCTGAGGCATGGCCCTCGAGGCGGGCGGCGCGTCATGGCAGTCGTCGCTGCCCTCGTATTTGATTACTTCTGCGGTGTGACCGTTTGCGATGGTCCTGCTGGGGGCCTGGTACCGCCCCCTTGGCCGCTCCTAGTGGGTTGTGCCCATGACTTGGAGTGGTGTGAAGGGTTGATGCTCGTCTGCTTAAGGAGACGATTTGTTTATTATGACTATGTTTGGGCTCGCTTGCGGATCCCAAAGCTAGCGAGGGAGGCGAAACTGAATGTCGTTCCCCATACGTTTTTTGATTGGGCTCATTTGCGGAGCCCAAAGTTAGCGATGGGGAGGCGAAGCCGAACGCTGTCCCCCATTTTTTTGATTGGGCTTGCTTGCGGAGCCCAGAGCTAGTGAGGGGAGGCGAAGCCGAACGCCGTTCCCCATTTTTTTGATTGGGCTCGCTTGCGGAGCCTAAAGCTAGTCAGGAGGGGGGCGAAGCCGAACATCGTCCCCCATACTTTCTCTTGATTGGGCTCGCTTGCGGAGCCCAAAGCTAGCGAGGGGGAGGCGAAGCCGAACACCAACCCCCATTTTTTGATTGGGCTCACTTGCGGAGCTCAAAGGTAGCGAGGGGGAGGCGAAGCCGAACGCCGTCCCTCATTTTTTTTTGATTGGGCTCGCTTGCGGAGCCCAAAGCTAATAAAGGGGGTGAAGCCGAACGTCGTCCCCCATACTTTCTTTTGATTCGGCTTGCTTGCTGAGCCCAAAGCTAGCGAGGGGGAGGCGAAGCCGAACACCGACCCCATTTATTTTATTGGGCTCGCTTGTTGAGCCCAAAGCTAGTGAGGAGGAGGCGAAGCCGAACACCGTCCCCCATACTTTTTTCATTGGGCTCGCTTGCGGAGTCCAAAGCTAGCGAGGGGGAGGCAAGCCGAACGCCGACCCCCACTTTTTTTATTGGGCTTGCTTGCGGAGCCCAAAGCTAGCGAGAGGGAGGCGAAGCCGAACGCCGTCCACCGTACATTTTTTTTAATTGGGCTCGCTTGCGGAGCCCAAAGCTAGCAAGGGGGAGGCGAAGCCGAATGCCGACCCCCATTTTTTTGATTGGGCTCGCTTGCGGAGCCCAAAGCTAGCGAGGAGGAGGCGAAGCCAAACGCCGTCACCCATACTTTTTGATTGGGCTCACTTGCGGAGCCCAAAGTTAGCGAGTGGGGAGGCGAAGCTGAACGCTGTCCGCCATACTTTTTTTTTGTTTGGGTTTGCATGTGGAGCCCAAAGCTAGAGAGGGGGAGGCAAAGCCGAACGCCGACCCCTATTTTTTTGATTGGGCTCACTTACGGAGCCCAAAGCTAGCGAGAGGGAGGCAAAGCCGAACGCCGTCCCCCATACTTTTTTTTTGATTGGACTCGCTTGCAAAGCCCAAAGCTAGTGAGGGGGAGGCGAAGCCGAACATCGACCCCTATTTTTTTGATTGGGCTCGCTTACGAATCCCAAAGCTAGCGAGAGGGAGGCGAAGCCGAACGCTGTCCCCTATACTTTTTTTGATTGGGCTCGCATGCGGAGCCCAAAGCTAGCGAGGGGAAGGTGAATCCGAACGCCATCCCCCATACTTTTTTTGATTGGGCTCGCTTACGAACCCAAAGCTAGCAAGGGGCAGGCGAAGCTGAACGCCGTCCCCCATACTGAAGCATCTCGTCCAAACTACTTAATCTACTGTGTGCGGATATGTAGGGCGTGGACCTCGGCACGCATAGTTAGGCATACCCCGATTTTGAGTTCAATGCGGCGGATTCGCTACTTCCTAGTCGTCGAGGCAGGGCCGACGGAACAACTAGGGCTTTGCATGTTTGAGCGCGATTTGCGAGGTCTCTCTGTTGAGGCGAAGCCTCGAGTGGGAGACTCCCTAGTCGCCGAGGCAGGCCGCCGGAACAACTAGGGCTTTGCGTGTTTTAGCGCGATTTGCGAGGTCTCTCAACCGAGGCGAAGCCTCGAGGTGGGAGACTCCCTAGTCGCCGAGGCAGGGCCGACGGAACGACTAGGGCATTGCGCGTTTGAGTGCGATTTGCGAGGTCTCTCCGTCGAGATGACGCCTCGAGGCGGAGACTCCCTAGTCGCCAAGGCAGGGCTGACGGAACGATTAGGGCTTTGGCATTTAAGCGTGATTTGCGAGGTCTCTTTGTCGAGGTGAAGCCTCGTGGTGGGAGACTCCATAGTCGCCGAGGCAGGGCCATCGGAACGACTAGGGCTTTGTGCGTTTGAACGCAATTTGCGAGGTCTCTCCGCCGAGACAAAGCCTCGAGGCGGGAGACTGCCTAGTCGCCAAGGCAGGGCCGATGGAACGACTAGGGCTTTGCGCGATTTGCGAGGTCTCTCCGCTGAGGCGATGTGAGACCCTGGCTTATTTAGCTTGTAGTACTTAGCCTTCCTTTGGCCCTAGCATCACAAACAAAATACACCGTGCCTCGATGGACATGTGCTTCCCAGAAGTACATCACACATACATCTTTACAAAAGCATGCATCAATTCCATACATCACAATATAACAAGTCTAGCAAAAGACGTACATAATATAGAGTTATTACAAAAGAGCCGACCGGCCAAATGACAACAAAGTAGCAATAACAGCGGAAGCAAAAGCGCCATAAGATGGCTATAAATAAAAGACGACCAGTTAGCCATAACCCACAAGGCAACCGACCGGGCCGCCCAGCTAGTCGTCCCAAAAGCCGCACATCTCACAAAAGTGAGGCCCTTGGGGCTCACCTTCTTCCTCTGCACACAACAAGCAATGCAGGTGAGTACAATAATGTACTCGTAAGACTTACGAGTAACAAGCCTATACATAGCTACATGTGAGCTGAAATCAAAGGAAATGGTTATATGGTTATTTGGACACATAAAGTAATTTTCATTTGCAATAATGTAATAGGTTGAAGGCAATTTGTCAAACCAGTTTTTAAGCATTGAAATAACAGCGAGTAACAATAAATAACAAGTAACCACCTAGAGGTGACTAACCCAATAGCCACCACAACATAGCACGAATCCCCGATTTGCACCACCCATCAAGTTTTAATTTAAAAGGTTGTAGTCTAGTTCTCACGGGGCGTATCCGAGCGTATCCATAACCTAGGACAAGGCTATTCGAATAGTTTTAACCCTGTAGGGGTGTACCAATGTACCCACACTTCAGACCGCCTTTAAGCCACAAGATTAGCACACTTCCAAAGGTATGCCGGCACGACTAAGTCCTACGAAATATTTCCAATATTGTGTATCAACTACGAGCCACTCGTATGGATGGGAACCCATACGCTTACATTGTAAAGCCGAAAAGGCAACTACCCCTCGGGTAAAGCTTTTCGAACAACTACAATGCTCCCAACACAGGAACCACCTCATTTTACCACAACACACACACCCTCCTGCGACTCGTAGCCAACACACGCCAAAGTACTAAGTCAAAAGAGGTCCCATACCCTCTAGTGTGGTTAGCACGCAAAATGCTCAGTACAGTGGCGCAAGTAACTCGGTCCTTAATGACCCGGACACCATTCCAGTCACACCCAAAAGCACACCAACATACCATTGTGCCCAAATCCAAATCATTTCGTTTTCAGTTTTAGTTTTGAAATTTAAACATAGCACAAAGCTGAAACATAGAGTCATAATAAGCGTTTGTGTGATCAAGGTCATCGACTAAGTCGACAACCGCTCATTTCTACCGATAGCTCAGCATGACTAAGCATTTTAACTCGTACTACTAAGTGACAAGGGCTCATCCAACAAACCCAAAATCACAGCAAGATAGTCCTAGGCTCAGTAGTAGAGGATAAACATTTACCTACAGATTATGCATCTAATAGGTCAACTAACCGACAATAATTTAAAACAAGATAGCAATGCATACATAGAATTTGCAAGCAACATATTAGAATTTCAAAATAGTAGGAGCAACATGATCAAATGATGCTACATCTGCTTGCCTTGCTGGTCTTGCTGTTGCTGCAGAGGAGAGTGCTCAGGTTCAACAAATTCTTCGCAACCTAACGCAAGAACGCGAAAAACCCGATAAGAACGAAGAACACCAAACAAAACTCAACAGCAAAAGTCATCCAAATCTCATAAAATTTACACAGCAGCTAGGGTATGATTTTAGACAAATTTAGGAACTAGAATTATTCAATTTGGACTAAGCATGAAAAATTTATAGCTAAAATAATTTCTCTCAGCCTGGAAATTCAACTAAATTAATTATTGGTACTGTTCATGGCAAAAATTTCTAGAACGATCTAAAACCTGAAATTTTTATGGTAGGTAGATAATGACATCCTAAGATCAGCAAAGTTGAGTTTACATCATTTGGAGTTACAAAGAATTACTTATGATTTTTCTAAATCTTGAAACTAGGGTAATACACCTTTTTGTAATAAAAACTAGTGTACATCCTATGCAATACTAAAGTACAAGAACAGAGGGTTTTAACCAAGTTTAGTTTGCTCTGTTTGGGATTACAGAGAAAAAGTTATGTATTTTACAAGTTTAATGAATTTCTAGATAATATTTAATGTTGAGACAAGTTAATACATCCTACACTAGTTTTTGCTACAGAAAAGTGCCTAAGTTCATTCTCAGATTAAAGTTTATTTTATTACAGAGCTAATGCAACTTGAATCATTCAAAAAGGAGCTAAAATGACAAAGTTATGCATTTTTGAAATTTGAAACATCAAAATACTTAGAAATATTAGAGCTCTCGGGTGGTCCTACAGAACTGGCGAAACTCGAGGAGGTCGTGGCCATCGATCTCTCATCACACGGCTACGGCCCACGGGGGTACAGAGCAAAAGCACGGCGCGCGTTGGGGAGGTCCAAGCCGTTGAGATCGGATCCAACGGCCCCGACGAGTTGATGAACAACGCACGCGCACCGAGCTCCTCGCGCACAAAGGAGGTCGTGACCGTCAGATCCAGATCTAACGGTCCAGAGCCCCACGAGGAGGTCCTAAGGTCAGAGCCCTAACGGAGGAGGTCTGGATGCACCCACCATCCACAACCACATATCTAGAGATGGAGGGCTCAGAGCGATAGGGACACTCGGGTGGTCCGAACGTTCAGTCAGATCAGAACCACAGATCTCAAAATGAACGGTGAGAGGGGACTTAACGCGTTAAAACACCAAAAGCGCTGAGGAGGTATAGGCCGTTAGATGAAGATCCAACGGTCCAGAGCTACGGGGAGGTCCTAGGGTTAAGGATCTAACGGAGGGAGGTCTGGGGCGATCAAGATCTACCAGAGGAGGTCTTGAACGGTAAGATCTAAAGGAGGGAGATCCCGACGGCTAAGATCTCGCGTGGGAGGTCTTCAACGAGCAAGATTAACACGAGGAGGTCCGCAAAGACAAGGTTTTCACAGAAAGAGATCTGGACGGCTTAGATCACCCTAGGGAGGTCCTGAACGGTCCAAATCAAGCGGAGGGAGGTCCTGTGACTTAGAGTTTTCACAGAAAACACCCTACGACACAGATCTAACTGGGGGGTGATCCTAAATGGCGGGGATGAACTCGGGGTGGTCCTGGCAACTAGGGTTTCAACAGAAGAAGATCTAACGGCTAAGAGCTGTCCTCCAATGATCATCAATGGCTGAAAACAAATAGGGGAGGTCCTGGGACTTGTTGATTTTACGAGAACAGGACCGGACACCGGACTTCGCTCGCCGACACGTCGCCGGCGACCAAGGCCGCGACGGTGCGAAACAACTAGACCACAACGTGCCTAATACTATTGCGATCACAGAGAGGGCACCCTCGACGGCGCAGCGGGCCTATATCGTCGGCGAGCCGGAGAGGGGCGGAGGACATTTTCCGGCAAAAACCGAAAATGCGAAAAACAACGCTATGATCTAATCCTAGCTAGTCCTCGAGCTCTAGGAGACTAAAGTGAACTCACCAGAGCACATAAGAGGACCGAGGGAAGCCGGAGAAGTCCTAGCGGCGGAGCAGTTCACCGGCGCCGAGGAAGAAATGCGGGTAAGATGGCCTGAGCACAGAGGGCAACACCGCGAGGTCAAAATAGCTTTAAGGAGGCCCAAATATGGCCCATGAGGCCATGAGCAATAACTGAAGAGGGAGAGGTATCACCGGAGCTGAGGAAGAACGGGGGTGCTCCTTGGCTGATATTGAATTCCCCCCACATCCGGTCAACCCTGTGAGAGGCAAACCAAATAGATGAGGGAGAGTCCAAGGTGACCAGGGAGGACCAGAGGAAGAGAAAAGGAACCAAGTGAACCGCTGGAGCTTGGGCTTCGACAGGGAGCTCCAAGGACGACAATGGTGGCAGGGGGAAATGCTCTCGGGTGCTCGAGCTAGAGGCTCACGCTCACGGCTAAGGGAGTCTAAGCGGCAACCAAGAGTAGAGAAAAGAGAGGGGGAAGGAGGTCTCGAGCTATTTATAGTGGGGATCTCGGGCAATGGCATGGACAAGGTTCACTGTGAACAATGTCCATGCCTATGCCATGGGCACGCAAGGCAGGTGAGTGGCAGAGAAGGTGAGGACTTTGGGGGTTAAAGTGTTTGGCATTAAATGCTTGGCAGCAAAGAGAGCCGTTCGGGTCAGAGGTGAGAGGACAAGGCACTGACCTTGCCCTCTGCCATGCCGCACGCATGCGAGGAAGAAGAACAAAGCCAGAGGGGGTCCTGGACGTCCCAGATTTGCATGGGGTGGTCCTGGACGTCCTAGATTTCCCAAGGCACAGGAGGTCGTTGCGGGCGAGGAGGTCTAGGTGGTTGGCTCAACCGAGTCCGGTGGCTGGGTCTGACTCGAGCTCGAGTTAGACTTAGACCTAGGGTTCAAATTTTGAGTTTTAAAAAGAACTGATCTTTGAGGAATTATTTGAAGTAGCAAATCCACTCCAAAATCATGAAATTTTTTCAGAAACTTGCTAACTTCAAGATTAACCTTGTGTAAAATTTCTAGAGGTTTTCAACGAGAGGATTTTCCTCCAAAATTCAGCAAGATCCTGTACTAGGGTTTGACCAGTTTTCCAACTGGTTTGACTGACCTCCAAAAGCATTCAAACAATTTCCAAAAATTGTGAAATTTTTCAGAAAGGTCACACACCAACTCTAGAACTTAGGATAAACATTTCTAGGAGATGATCACAAGATTTGACAAGAATATTTTTGGAAGACAAGGTTTTGGATCAAGGTGACTTGTGGCTTGTATTCCCATAATTCTTTTTACAAGAATCCTTTAGCACATACGAGAATTACAAGATGTAAGAAAAAGTTTTAATTTCTACACATTTTCTTACATTTGAAACACAAGTCTAAACTTGGGATGTTACAGGCGAAGCCTCGAGGCGGGAGACTCCCTAGTCGTCGAGGTAAGGCCAACGAAACGACTAGGGCTTTTGCGCGTTGGAGCGTGATTTGTGAGGTCTCTCCGCCGAGATGAAGCCTCAGGCGAGAGACTCCCTAGTCGCCGAGGAAGGGCCGACGGAACGACTAGGGCTTTGCGCGTTTGAGCGTGATTTGAGAGGTCTCTCCGCCGAGACGAAGCCTCGAGGCGGGAGACTCCCTAATCGCCGAGGCAAGACCGACGGAACAGCTAGTGCTTTGCGCGTTTGAGCGTGATTTGCGAGGTCTCTCTGCCGAGGCGAAGCCTCGAGGCGGGAGACTCCCTAGTCGCCGAGGCAGGGCCATCGGAACGACTAGGGCTTTGCGCGTTTTAGTGCGATTTACGAGGTCTCTCCACCGCGGCGAAGCCTCGAGGCAATAGACTCCCTAGTCACCGAGGCAGGGCTATTGGAAAGACTAGGGTTTTGCGCGTTTGAGTGCGATTTGCAAGTTCTCTCGCCGAGATGAAGCCTCGAGGCGGGAGACTCCCTAGTCGCCGAGGCAGGGCTGTCGAAATGACTAGGGCTTTGTGTGTTTGAACGCGATTTGTGAGGTCTCTCCGCCGAGGTGAAGCCTCGAGGCGAGAGACTCTCTAGTCGCCGATGTGGGGCCGTCGAAACGACTAGGGCTTTGCGCATTTGAGCGCGATTTGCGAGGTCTCTCCGCCGAGGCAAAGCCTCGAGGCGTGAGACTGCCTAGTCGCTGAGGCAGGGCCGACAGCACGACTAGGGCTTTACGCGTTTGAGCACGATTTGCGAGGACTCTCCACCGAGACGAAGCCTCGAGGCGGGAGGCTCCCTAGTCGCCGAGGTAGGGCTGACAAAACGACTTGGGCTTTGCGCGTTTGAGCATTTGAGCGCGATTTGTGAGGTCTCTCCGCCGAGACGAAGCCTCGTGTCGGGAGACTCCCTAGTCGCCGAGGCAGGGCCGACGGAATTACTAGGGCTTTGCGCGTTTAAGCATGATTTGCGAGGTCTCTCCGCCAATATGAAGCCTCGAGGCGGGAGACTCTCTAGTCGCCGAGGTAGGGCCGTCGGAACGACTAGGGCTTTGCGTGTTTTAGCACGATTTATGAGGTCTCTCCGCCGAGGCGAAGCCTCGAGGCAGGAGACTCCCTAGTCGCCGAGGCAGGGCTGTCGGAACGACTAGGGCTTTGCGCGTTGGAGCGAGATTTGCGAATTCTCTCCGCCGAGATGAAGCCTCGAGGCGGGAGACTCCTTAGTCACCGAGGCAGTGTCGAAACAACTAGGGCTTTGCGCGTTTGAACACGATTTGCGAGGTCTCTCCGCGAGGTGAAGCCTCGAGGCGAGATACTCCCTATTCGCTGAGGCGGGGCCGTCGGAACAACTAGGGCTTTGCGCATTTGAGCGCGATTTACGAGGTCTCTCCACCGAGACGAAGCCTCGAGGCAGGAGACTCCCTAGTCGCCGAGGTAGGGCCGTCAAAACGACTAGGGTTTTGCGCGTTTGAGCGCGATTTATGAGGTCTCTCCGATGAGACGAAGCCTCGAGGCGGGAGACTCTCTAGTTGCCGAGGTAGGGCCGATGGAACGGCTAGGGCTTTGCGTGTTTGAGCGCGATTTATGAGGTCTCTCCGCCAAGGCGAAGCCTCGAAGCGGGAGACTCTCTAGTCACTGAGGCAGGGCCATCGAACGACTAGGGCTTTGTGCGTTTCAGCACGATTTACGAGGTCTCTTCGCCGAGGCGAAGCCTTGAGGCGGGACTCCCTAGTTGCCGAGGCAGGGCCGAAGGAACGACTAGGGATATTTATTCACGCCGGAACAACAATGTTCATGCCTGCGGAGGGCATCGGTGTGTGCCGGGGCTCGGGGCCATGCGCGGCGTCTTATATATATATTCGTTCCTGCGGAGGGCATCGATGTGCGCCGGGGCTCGGGGCCATGCGCAAGGACTTATTTATACACTTCACATCCGCAAGGGTGAGTTAGTGTGCACGGGGCTCGGGGCCATGCGCGGCGCCTTGTTTATACACTCGTGTCTGCGGAGGGTATCGGTGCGCGCAGGGGCTCGGGGCCATGCGCGGCGCCTTGTTTATACACTTGTGCCTACGGAGGTATCAGTGTGCGTCGGGGCTCGGGGCCATGCGCGACGACTTGTTTATACACTTCACACCCGTGAGGGTGAGTTATTGTTCACCAAGGCTCGGGGCCATACGCGGCGACTTGTTTATACACTCGTGTCTGCGGAGGGCATCAGTGTGCGCCGGGGCTTGGGGCTATACGCGGCGTTTTGTTTATACACTCATGCATGCGGAGGGCATCGGTGTGCGCCGGGGCTCAGGGCCGTGCACGACATCTTATTTATACACTTCACACCCGCGAGGGTGAGTTAGTGTGCACGGGGCTCGGGGCCATGCACAGCGACTTGTTTATACACTTCACACCCGTGAGGGTGAGTTAGTGTGCACCGGGGCTGGGGGTCATGCGGGACAACTTGTTTATACACTCGTGTTTGCGGAGGGCATCGGTGTGCGCTGGGGCTCAGGGTTATGCGCGGCGTCTTGTTTATACACTTCACACACCGCGAGGGTGAGTTAGTGTGCACTGGGGCTTGGGGCCATACGCGGCAACTTATTTATACACTCGTACCTGCGGAGGGCATCGGTGTGCGCCGGGGCTCGGGGCCATACGCGGTGTTTTGTTAATACACTGGTGCCTGCAGAGGGCATCGGTGTGCGCCGGAGCTCGGGGCTATATGCGGCGACTTGTTTATACACTTCACACTCGCGAGAGTGAGTTAGTATGCATCGAGACTCGGGTCATACACACTATCTTTAGTGTTTTTTTTTACCCACTAAGCCGTGCTATGTTGTTGTCATTGAGCCGAGAATTAAGTTTTGGGCAGTAACGTGTGCCGACTTTTGACTTCGGAGCTACATGATGCTAAGTAAAGGCCCACATGCTTGGTACTGGGTAGTATCTTAGTTATGTGAAGGGTAGAGCAATGACAAGACACAATAAATGCTTTCATGTTCATGATGGTTGCCCATTAGCCCCAAAGCTTAAACCCACGCGGAGACACACTGGAGTAGCTGGCCCCAAGTCGAAGTCATTAGCAATTTATAAAATTGCTCAGTGTACTACACAACCGGTTTGATGATCACACGGCCAGCAAGTGGCGTCTTAGAGCATCTCCAATAGTTAGAGATAATATTATCTCTAACATATATTACATCATCTTTAGAGACAATATCTCAAATGAAAAGTCTCTAGTACACTCTCCAACACTTATATTTTATAATTTTTCTTTAAAACGGGTCTACATGTCAATTATAGTAAATTAATGTATCATGTCTTGTTTCGTATGCACGATCATCTCTTCAGGAAGAGACGACATGTTCTCTCTCTTCTCCCCCTTTCTCTTTCACGTAAAATTTTATTGACGTGACATAGCTAAAAGATAACAATAAATATACTATTGAAGATGCTCTTCAATACCGTTAGAAGCATGCATGCATCAGGTTTTGGAACGCTGGTGGGCCGCCTTTGGACCACGGGTCAGGCACGCGAGTGACCTCCGGAGCGGGGTGGGCATAGAATATTTGGGAATTCGGCGCCTTACCTCTGACGAAGCGTGGGCCGAGCGCGAGGTGGCCTCCCGGATCAAGGTGGGTGGACCGCTCGGGTGAGCTAATGCCGAAGCTCGTCAGGAACCTCGGATTGAATTCTTCAAGAATTCCAGTTGCTTGGCCACCGGTGGTAGCTCGGACATCTGCTTCGGGTTCTCGGCCTTCTTCACCTAGGTCACTTGCTGATAGCGAAGGGTACAACAGTGCAGATGAGCAGGGCCCCTGTTATACCTCTAGTTATGATGATTCGGTATGCTCTCTTGTCTGGTTCTGTTTTATATGGGAGCTTTAATTTCTCATATTACATTTATAGCTGTTTTATTTACTACGCCAGCAGTAATCATACAATGTGACGATTACGCAATATATGCTTTGGATTCGAATGATACGATTTTAAATAGCTGTTTTTAATTAGGTTTATGAATATTAAATGATTCCTTGAGTTACTTATTCTGATATAGTAAGTAGGCATGCCTATCTAATCTTGTTCCAGAAAATGTCAACTTTTCTTGCTTATATTATCAGTGGCCGCTTTCGTCGTGTACACAAGTAAGCATGATTTTGTATTTTGGCAATTGCTCATGTAATTTATATTGCCTCAGGAAAGGGAGCGTATGTTCGAACATGACCTAAGGCGAGTGAAAGGATTTGAAATCAAGAAGATGGCAGAAGATGGGAATTGTCTGTTCAGAGCAGTTGCTGATCAAGTTTATGGTGGTCCAGAAGCTTATGACATGGCTAGGCAGATGTGTGTTGATTATACGGTAGGTTGCGTCGTTGCATACTTGCATCTGGGTAGCAGTTTTCTAGATCGTGTTTTTAAGGACAATTATTCGTCATCAATGAGCAGAATAATAGCATATATCCTACATTTTTAATTCATAAACTCGATTCAGAAGTTCCGGCTTAGTGTGACGTGATGTTAACATGTTAAACCTTGCCATCTTCTACTCATCCCCCTTCTTTATCTCACTATTTTATGAACACCTTAAGTTCTTAGCTCTGTTAGATCTGTATGATAATTTTGGACACAAATGATATGTGCTAGATAGTATAACATGTTAACATCACAATTCACAAGTGTGAAACATCCTACAGCCTAGCTCACATCTAGGCAGGGTTACAAAAATGGTTACCACCTGGTTCTAGGCTTCCAGTTGATGGCAGATATCAGTTTCTGCCCGTTTGGTTAGTACTTAGTAATAACACGCAGAGGTAACACCCATCAACTTGGCCAGGAACTGGTACAAAAATGGTTATGGCCATTCCTAGCAAAACTTGGTGCTACTTGCGCTGCTATTTTGGTACATTTGGTGAAAGAATACTATTGAATACTGATATTATGTGCAAGAACAATGTGAAGCCCAGCCAAATTCATTGTGAATCAACCCTTTGATTTAAGTTAGAAAGTCCTAAATCAATGTATGGTTTATCCCTGAACTGGCAAATTTTCTGAACAAGAACAATCTAATATTATTATATTAAGTTTTCCCCAGTTTTTTCCACTGTCATTTGCCTACTCATCTTGTTTGATAGTTTGCTATGTGGTTTACAGCAGATTTTTCAGTCATGCTCCTGTGATCCTGTCTACATGGCCACCACATCCGTAGTTAGCTTTTTCTGATGGCCTTTTTGGGTCTATAGTATGGTGTTCTATAGTTCAGTGTAAGCAGTTGAAAGCATGGGGAAATTGCGTGACCTCTTTGAGCTTGCAACACAGTATAATACATGGATTAAACTGTTGTTACTACCACTAGTTCAAATTACTTGTCGTTTTACCTTGCAACACAGCATAATACATGGATTAAAAACGATTTTTTAAAAATAATCTATTTTTTATTCAAAATTACAGAAATAATATCACTTAATTTTTTTTATCAGAAATAATCACGAATCGCTCCACGGTTGGGTGACTTGGGTTAGTCGCCCAACGGGTGAGCGATACATGTCCAAGTCGCTTAACCGTAGGGCGACTCTACCTTTGGCTTCCAAGTCACTATACAGTGGAGCGACTAGGTCATAGTTGGACCCTAGTCGCCCAACGGTTGGACGACTAGGGCTTATATTGCACGCACACGCCGACCGTGAGAACAGTCACCGTTTCTTTCAGTCGGCCGGGTAGAAGAAAAGGAGAAAGGGAGGAGAGGGAGAGAGAGGAGAGGAAGAGGGAGAGGAGGAGATAAAGTTTCTTCCCATCGACGACGACGGTGAGTTTCTAGGTTTATGTTGTATGCGTGTATTTTTCAAATCATGGTAGGTTAGCAAGCAACATAATGTGTATTGATATATTTTTAGCAAATGATATAATAGTAGGTTAATTTTAAAAATCTTAGGTTGGTTGTCTATGCATTCCCTCTAGCATTGTTATATAACTTGTATTATGTGTTTACGTATTCTACTTCGTAATTACTATGACATGGTTGTCTATGCATTCCCTCTAGCATTGTACTATTCCTTACTCATTGATTACTTTTCTATCGTTCGTGACCTAGTCGTTGAACCGTTGGACAACTTGGCAGCAAAAGGTCTCCCGTAGCAGTAACCTCTACCAGAACATCCCAGGAAATTCATATACGGTGGAGAACTTTAGAGAAATGGCGCAACGATAACAACATGACAGTTGATCCAACGAGGAGGTTACATGGCACGCAAGCCAACGAACCAAGGACGGTGCAAACATGCCTTTAGAAAAATAGAAATACATGGGACATGTGGACGAAGAGAGTCGAACTACTGTGTGGAATGTGGCCATTTGCCCTTGCGGCTGAGCTCAGCGTTATACTCATCGCCTTGCGCCTTAGCTCTCGCCGCGATGGCCCTCTTCCGCTCCCTCTCAACCTCCCGTCGCCTGGCATTTAGATGAAGATACTGGGTTTAGATGAAGATAGGAATTTGAATCACTCGAGTCAAAGTTCGAACGAGCTCTCAGAAGTCTTGAAATCACAAGGTCGAAAGGAGGTTTCGACTACAGGTGGTCAGAAGGACTACCTGGTTGGAAGGCGGTTCGACCGGTAGGAAAGATAGAGAAGGATTCGACTACTTGACGCGATCGAAGGAAGAAAGAAGGTTTCGACTGCTCAACGTAGTCGAAAGAAGCAAGTATTTGACTACTCAACGTGTCGAAAAAAGCAAGGATTCGACTACTCAACGTGGTCGAAAAAAGGATAGGAAGAGGGATTACGACTACTCGACGTGGTCATAAGAGAGAAAGGATTCGACTACTTGGTCGAGAGAAGGTTTCGACCCATTGGTCGGAAGGATGTCAAAAGAAAGCTTCGACTACTAGATCCAAAGAAGGATACGACTACTCAACAGTGGTCGAAAGGAAGACTAAAACCGAGAGAGTGGTCTCAACTGGGAGGGTGGTCCAAACCGAGAGGGAGGTCCAAACTGAGAGAGAGGACAGAGCAAGGAAAACTCACTAGGGCAGAGATAGAGAGGCCAGGGGAGGTCGGCAAACGCCGAACGGCGGCGAGGCAACTCGCAGTCAAAGGCGAAGGAGGAGGACGGTGGGGCTCGGCGGAGTGGTCGATGACGGCGTGGGCGCTTCGGGAGAGGAGGAGCTTTCGCAGCGCACGGGGCTCCAGCGGGTCTCCGGAGAGAAGAAAACAAGCATCGTGTAGAACACGACCTTGCGAAGCCGATGGTGATGAGCATGCCACCGGAGATGCTTCCACGGTGGCGGAGAAGCTTTGACAGCGACACTAGAGGTGGTTGCGCGAGCTCCAGCCAGCGGCGGCGAAACTCGAAGCGCGCTGACCCGAGAGAGAGAGAGAGAGAGAGAGAGAGAGAGAGGAGAAAAGGGGAAAAGGAAGGGGAAGGCGAGAGGCGAGAGGCTCGGGGCTTCTAAAATAGAGGAAAGGGAAGGACCGAGCGACAAAATGGAGCGGTGTGAAAAGGAAAAGAAAAATACGGTAGGACAGAGACAACAGCTTTATGCGCATGTCAGAGGGACGGGATGGGGGCAGGTGCGACAGAGGCGACAGGATGGGGGCAGAGGCATTACTGCGCACACCGCTGTGGAAAAAAAGGGAGGCAACGGGGAGTTAAGGCTGAGTTAGAGCATGGACGAAAGTCAAGGCGGCACGGCTCAGCTAAGTTAGCGGATTTGCCAGATAGAGGCGAAGAAATCGCCAATGGGCTGGTCGAGGAGAAACAGATAGGACTTTTACTTTTGCAAATAAATTATTTATTTATTTATTTTGTTTTTTATTTTTGGGAAAAAAGAAAACCCCCTTTTTAAAAACCAAAAAATCCAAGAAAATACTTAGATTTTTTCTTTTCAACTTTAAACCTACTAAAATCCATTAAACTCAATAAATTTTCTTTTTTGATTTTTAAAACTTATTGGACTCAAGAAAAGCAATAAAACTCTTTTAGATTTTCAGAAAATCAAGGAAACTCTTTTACAGCTTAGAAAAAGTGACAAAATAATAATTTTACTCATTTTGAAATAGTAACAAAACTTTGGGATGTTACAAGAGTTGAGAAGCCTGATGCGCACGGTTGCATGGAAGGGATTTCTGGAATGCTGCAGGCGCCGTGGCTACGAGTGCGTGCTACTCATGCAACCATGTCTGAAGGGAGCCGTCGGAGGCCCTTCCGACGGCTATCCTCGGGTTGGTGGGAGCAGCTCGGATGTGGAGCGTGTGGTTCACGAAGATGCGGTGTCCGATGTTACGGAGGCAGAAGAGGACAAGGTGACCGAAGTTGAGGAGGTAGAAGAGGAGGCAGTGACCCATGTTACTTAGGCAGAAGAGGAATATCGTACACCGCACGCTCAGCCCAGTGCACAGGCAGATGAAGGGGAGCATATGGACAACATAGTGTGTCAGATGGAGATTAATGACTTGACAGCTCGGGCGGAGGAGGAAGATTTAGAAAAGGATGATGATGACTCTTCGGAGGAGGACGAAAGTCCCATTGCGCAGGAATGGAATAGGATGGATGTTGAGGGTCTTGCTGTACACGACGAGCACAAATCACCGTGGGAGTACCATGAGACGGAGGTTTGGCTTTTTGCAATGTTTACTGACAAGGGATCACTGCAAGATACCATCAAGCTATGGGCCTTGTCCATGCAGCGGCCGTTTCGTGTACTCAAATCCAGCCAGGAGCAGTACACCATGGTCTATGAGCAGGCTAGGTGTCCTTGGCGTGTGCACGCACGGAGACCCAAGTACGAGACTCACTGGATTAGCTCTAAGGTGGAGACGCACTCTTGCTTGCTCAGTAGTGTTTTGCCGAGGCATCGCAACCTGACGTCCATATTCATAGCCAATGTGATGTATAGAGAGATAGTGAAGAAGATGAACCTGGAGGCTAAGCACATCATGGTGGCTATCGAGTAGAAATTCAAGTACAAGATTAGTTACGCGAAGGCATGGCGTGCTAAGCAGAAGGCTTTGAAAAGGATGTTCGATTCTTTTGAGGTGTCTTACGACAACCTTCCTCGTATGCTCCAGGTGCTGCAGGACAGGAACCCAGGCACATACATTGTTGTGAAGGACAAGCCATCCAAAAGACTATCTCTAGGTTTTATGGTATTGCGGAGGGCCTTCTTAGCATTCGGTCTCTACATCGATACCTTCAGACACATGTTGCCTGTGATCTCAGTGGACGGGACATTTCTAACTGAGAAATACAAGAGCATGATCCTGACAGCAATTGTCGTTGATGGCAACAATCAGATTCTGCCCTTAGCCATCGCTTTCATCGAAAGTGAAAATTTCGACAGTTGGTTGTGGTTCCTTCGACATCTAAAGGAGGGAGTAGTTGGGGCACGTCCTGATATCTGTATAATCCATAATCGTCACCTTGGGATGATGAAGGCCATCCGAAAACTTCAGCAAGGTCCCGATGAGCCGTTGCCTTGCCAGACATGAGGAACAAATGGTGCATTCGTCATCTGGGGGCCAACTTCTTCAAACAGTTCTGGCAACAACCGTTGATGAAGCTATTCAAGAGGCTTGCTATGCAAAACCAGTAGCATAAATTTGATGCGTTGTGGGTGATGTTGAACAAGCACACCAGAAAGCATGTCGTCGAGAGGAACAGGAGTCCGCTCATTCCTGTGGCGGCGTAGCTCGAACGCCTCATACCACTGCGGGAGCTCGACCCTCCCCATTTGACACGGAAGACCTTGAGGGACATTGGATAAAGGCCAAGCCATTGAAGAAGTGGTCCTTGCTGCACGACACGAACGGTGCAAGATACGGCATAATGATCACTAACCTTACAGAGGTGTACAACTCGGTTATTAGGGACCTCTATTCTCAGCCTCTCATCACCATCGTGGAAGGTGTTTTGTACGGTACAATCGGATATTTCAGAGAAAAGCATGCAAATGCGACACTTCATGCAGCCAACCCACGTACACTGTACTGCTCAAAGATTACAGCGTACATGTTGGCCAAGACCGAGAAAGCTCAATTGCACACGGTCTTCGTAATGAGCAATACAATACAAAATAAATGGCATTATGCCTTGATTGTAACATGGGAACTCCGTTGGCATCATGGGAATTACACTGTTCCAAATAGGACATAAACCTGCTTGATGAATGGCGATGTCCATGGGAGGCTCGTCATAAGGCTTTGTTTGGTATTGCGAATTTGCGATGGCTTTTATTCTTTCTTAGATATAATAACTATGTAAAAGTATTGTTTTTGAGCTACATTGCCGCAATTAAACATGTTTTTGCAGACAGGCCCAAACCTTATGAAAATACACATAGATCTATGGATTTTAGAATAAAGGGTCCTATTGCAAATTATTTACTTGTTGTTGAACCTAGGGGTGGGCGTGAATCGCTCCGACCCAATGGACCAGCGATCCGCTCCAAAAAATTCGGTTAAATGGGCCACCGGTTCGATCCAAAAGACCAAATGGGCCACCGGTCCATAACCTAAAGCTCCCTTGGATCGGTCGGATCGACCCTACGCGCAAGCCTCCTCCGGTCCTCCCCCGAGTTCCTCTCCTCTAGACTTCCACGCCCACGCCTCCTGCCTCCACCCCGCCACCGCTGGAGCCGCCACCTCCCCGCTTCGATCCTCCGACCCGCCGTCTCCATCCATCCACTCTATCGCGCCCCCGTCTCCATCCCTCCACCCGTGCGCAGACAAGAAGGGAAGAAGAAGCGACCATGAAGCGGGTAGCCGAGCACGAGCAGCGAGAGAGGAAGAGGGTGACGGCAGGCAGTGGGGCTGGAGGATCAAGGCGAATCGAAGGTGGGAGTGAGGAGGAGGGCGGCGGCGACGGCGAGATCCAGATTCAAGAAGGACGGCAAGTCTGTTCTTCGTCATCGCCGGTAGCAAGGGCTACGATGGTGATGTCTCCGGCGGCAAGGCTCTCTGCCGCGATGAGGTCTCCGGCTACACCGATTGCCCTCGTCAGTACCCCTAATGGTGAGTTGTTGCTACACCGATGAGGTCTTCTGGTTGTTGTTGAGTTGTCAAGAAAGGGGCCAGGAGTAGTAATCATGCCGATGTGTTTGGTTTTGGATTTTTAGTTCTGTCATGATTTCTTGGTGGCGGATCTGTTCGACAACAAATAGATCGATAAGCGAGTGGTTAGGAAATTTTGATGTTCTTTGTCTTGTTTTTGATGGGTTTGTGCGAGTATCAAATTCTCGATGTGCATAGAGATCTCCCTTGTCAGATGCTCTGCGTTACAAGTAGTGAAAAATCTTGCCCAAACTAGGCGACATTCTGATGTTCTTGCCCAAATTTTGATGGGTTTGTGCGAGTATCAAATTCTAATGTTCTTCTATCTTGTTGTCCGTAAGATTGGTTTTGTAGAATGCTTGATTAAGGCTCATTTGGATTCAGTAGCTAACGACATCATGATTAAAAATTAAAACAACCTCAATTCCGCTTATACTATTAGTGTTACACCCTTCATGGATTTTGCTTCTGGTTTGGTCTTCAAAACAACTCATTGCCATCATTAAATCTCTCTGTGTGTTTTTTCCGGGACGAAGTATCATGATGGACTATCAAGGCTAAACTGGAACATATCTTGATTGATTCCCCGGTTGAAGACCTTTTGGTTGTATGCAGATATCAGGACATGAACCTTTTTGTTGCAAAAGATGGTTAATGAAGCTCTAGCTATTGCTTATGCATTTTGCAAGACGACTCTTGCTTCGTGTAATCATTTAATGCTCGTATCGTGAACTATTGAAAAGTTAGATTTAAGAAACTATTGATGTTGTGATTAACGACATGAGAAGCATGGTAGGAATTTTGTATGATGGCTTATCAGTTGCGATTTCGAATAACTTTTGTATGATGTTGTGATTATCGATTTCGAATAATTTCGGAATGCTTATCAATAAACCTTGTTGTATGACGGCTTCAAGTTCAGTAGAAATTGTTAGCCTAGACATGGCTGAAGTATGTGACAAAAACATAGACATGTACAAACGGATCGACCCGTATGATCCAGTGGGTCATAAGGGCCACTGCAGCAAACTCAAAAGGGTTGACCCTTTAACCCCTTCTTAATCCATGGGCCACACGGGGCAGAGCCGATCCGGACCGGAGCGATCCACGCCCACCCCTAGTTGAACCCAGGTATAGGTTTTGGATCCTTGGTTAAGCACATCGATCACAAAATGGTTATTAAGATCTCTTCGCAGAACTCAAATCAAAGTCTAGACTAGCCGGCTTGCTACTAACAATATTGCTTTAGAATTTATGCAATTTAGTTTTTGGTTCAACGAAGAAGCACTACTCTCTCGTATATATTCTTAAAGTCAGCGTCTTTTTTTGGAGCGGGAATTTCGTACAAAACTATTTAATTTCCGTAAGAATTGAAAAGCATTCGGCTTTCTGTTTTGCAAGGCCTACATTAAAGAAAAATTTAGTTTTGTACATAAATGAGCCATTCCAGTATCTCAAAAAACAAGAAGCCCGTCCTAAATTACCAATCTGAGTGTTCAAGCCTTCGTACTTACACGAGCCTTTTTTATTCTTTAATCTTTTTTAAAAATTATTTTAAAGATGGTTTTTTTTCTAACTTTATTTTTAATTCTAACACTTTTAGTCACATCATGACCTATGGTGTGACCAAATTGTGCTATCATACCACCGACCTCTTTGGACGTGTCTGTTTTTTGGCTAAGTCCTTTCACACCAAGAGGAATAAAGTAACAATACAGTTTGATCATACTGCGATCTATGGTATGACAACACAGTTTGATCACGCCCTGAACCGTAGCGTGATCAAAGAATCAGAATTGGAAATAAAGTTAGAAAAAAATATTCTTTAAAATAACTTTTAAAAATAATAATAAAAAGAATTCTACTTACACGGGCCGTGCGCATCCATCCGCTAACCTCGTGCAGTCGTGTCGTGCATATCACATAATAAAGTTGATCCACATCAATTGAGTTGTGGATCAGGTACTATAGAATTATTTTCCCCTCGTCTCCGCTTTCTGTTTGCCTACGTGCCGCCTTGCGTGAGCTCTCGAACTCCTCTCCCTCGCGCGCCTCCTCCGCCAACTCTCCACTCGAAGCGCGCCGTTTGCCCCAAGGAAGGCACGGCCATGGCGGCGCTGCGCGAGGCCTCCCGCCGCCTGGCCTCCACGAGGAACCCCGCGACCGCGCGCCCCCTGCTCCTCACGCACTCTCGCGGCATCACCTACAAACTCTTCATCGGAGGTTACCTCTTACCCGTCTCCTCACATCCTCACGCGCGTCCCACCTACGCTGCATCTCCATCGCTTCAGTTCTTTGTCCCCTCTCGCGTTGTCGTAGGAAGGGCGTTCGCTTCGCTGAGTGGCCATTTGCATCGCAGGGTTTGCATGCATGCATAGTGTTCGACAAAATGCCGCCCGTGTTGGCAGGGTGACTTGATGCCATATTTCTCCACTTTATACTGTAGTTACACTACTACTCCCTCCGTTTCGCTATATTTGTCCATGATCTCGGGAATGTCATTTCAATATATTTGTCTATCGAAAGAATGTAGAGGATAATTATTGCAAATTTCTCATTCTAGCCCTACTTAAATACTTTGAAAGAGGTTAAGTGGTTGTGTTAATCATTTATTTAGTAAGGATATGTATGGTCATTTCTCGTTAAGTATTTCTTAAATTTAGTACTCCCTTGGTCTGTATGCATGGTACGCTGTGGACAAATATAGCAAAACGGAGCTGTAGTTAGCAGTGGAGTTGCTTATGTTTACTTGGAGTAAGTCCTCAACAGATGCTCGATTTTTTTCTATTTGTGTTTACTCCTTTTGCTTTGCTATTTATGTTTACTTAGAGTAAGTCAGATGACAAATATTCAACAAAAACAAAATGTTCTAGGGAATTACTTAATATGGAGCCCATCTTTTAGCAGAAACGTAGTGTTTAGCAACACCTAGCGGGCTCACGTTCTAGTGAGATTTTATGCCTAGGTTGTAAAAAAGAAAAAAAATTTGGAATACTCTATCCACTCCTTTTAATATTGTAAACGTGATATGAGTAGCGACATTGAAGGTAAACTTAATTGGCAGAATTGAAGCCAACTAGTTGAGTTGGTATACATTGCCGTGGTTGTCTATAAGGAAGGGAAAACCACTGTTCCTAGATTTCCAGCAAGGGTTATTTTCTTGGTAAGTGCTTTACAATGAATTACTGCGAGTTATTAAGTGCACTTATCACACTGATTTCAGTTTCTTTTCATGTTGTTATTATAAGTAGCACATTATTTCTATTCGAAATATGGGCTTTACTGAGAATTGTCTGAGTTCCATCCGAGTTGAATTTCTTAATGGGGTAAAAGCAAAAAACCTACACCTTAGAGAACCACCGGGACCAGTTAGAAACTGTTGTGATTTGCTCTTTTGGAATTGGGTTCAGAGCTGTTTTTATAACCTTGTCTGAGTTCTCAATCCTTTTGCAGGTCTATCACAATTTGCAACGGAAGACAGCCTAGCAGAAGCTTTCTCGCTATACGGCCAAGTAATAGAAGGTCTATCCTTGTCACTTGAGAACACCTGTTAATACTTTTTTGCCAGATGTTATATTACCAAAGTTAGGACTTGTTCTTGTTTGAGTGCAGCAACGATTGTGACTGATAAGGTGACCAACAGACCAAAAGGATTCGGCTTTGTGAAATTTGCTTCTGAGGAAGAAGCCAATAATGCACGGGACGAAATGAATGGCAAGGCAAGATTTTGAGGGAGTACTCCTTAGTTTAAGTTAGTGCTATTCTGTATTTTTCCTATGCCATTTGGAAGAGAGCTCAGTAGTGCAAGCTTGTAGCAGGTATTGAACGGCCGAGTTATATATGTCGACGTTGCAAAGGCCAAACCGGACCGTGCTGCGGATGTCCTTCCAATAGCGAGAGGTCCTCCTAAGACAATTGGCGACAACTGATAAATGCGTGATGTGTCCATATTTTCTATTTATCCGCGATACCAGTATTAGATTGGGAAACACTGAGATAAAAGCTCATTGTAATAATGTGCTAATTTTTTAGTTTTGCAAGAACAGAGACTGCTCGTGCGTATCAGATGCTCTGCTCTTTACTTTCTTTGTCTAAATGATGTTACGGATTGCACATACTATTTGCATATGCCCTCGAAGCTGTGCTAGAAGAGTGTCCTTTCCCCATGGCTGTTCTGTAGGGAACTAAATCATATGTACTTTTTCTCTAAACTTCATTTAATTCCTGGAAATGGGGAACAGTACTTTGATTATACAGAATAATGAATGCTAATGCACTTAACGACAGATATTTTCGCCATTATTTCTGTGTTATTCTCACCTTTTGTTAAGAGGAAACGCTGTACATGTAATGACCGACCAGATGTACAGTTCCTAACTACCAGCAGGGAAAAGACATTACACAACAGTTCCCTACTCGATGTTGTACAGTAATTGAAATGTCTTGTTCACCTGTATGGATAATCCATTGCTGAATTCGTCGGCGGCAGCCGCCGATTACCGGAGCGCGATGGCGGCGAGGACGGCCAGCACGGCGATGGCGCTGGCTGCAGAGCAACACAGATCGACGAGTGCCTCGCGTCGCTCCTTGCTATCCTTCCTCCCCTTCTTGCTCTTCACGAACTCCTCGTACCTCGCCTTCACGTCCTCCCGTTCTCCGTCCCCTCCCATCCTCTTCCCCTCCATTGCCGCGGCAAGAAGCTGGAGGGCGCCCTCGCCGCTCACCGCGGTGCCGTCGGCGTCCTCCACGGCGAGGCTGACCTCGCTGACGTGTCCAGCCCCCTCAGACCAGGCCACCGTGGTCTCGAACTTGCATCCGGCCAGCACCACCGCGAACCGCACCAGCATCTCGCCGGTGTACCAGTGCCGGTCCTCCGCGACCGCCCTCCGGCTCGACACGTTCACCGCTCGGCCGCGGGCGGGGTCCACGACCACCCAGCTCAGCTCCAGCTCCGCCGGAGAAAACACCCCCTCCGGCGCCGGCTTCTTGCAGTCCACGGCGTCGACGCGGAACGTCGAACCGAGGAACCACGACGACGACGTGGGCGTCTCCACCACGCGAGACAGCAGGTGCGTCCCCCTGTAGTAAACGTCCACCGCAGAGACGAGCTCCCCGGGGAGGGGTAGCTCGCCTCCGCCGAGCTCCCCGGCTTCCTGGCACGGGAAAGGGAAAGCGTCGGCGAAGAGCCGGCGAGCCGGGATCGCCGAGAGGAGCCGGTGTTGGCCCGCCAGGGACGGCCACTCGGCGAGGCAGAGTGCGCGCCACGTCTCCGGGTCCGCCGCGAGCGTCCGGAGCCCCGCCGTCGCGCAGCTCGCGGCGGCCAGCGACCGCCCGTCCAGGCGCCGCAGCGCGCATTGCAGCACGTCGGCGTGCAGATCCTCTATCGTAGTCACCATATCGCTCCGGTTCTCCTTTTTCCGCTTATGATGAATTGAAGATAAGAAAAGTGCCTTGGCCGCGCGGGCTTATATAGGCGGCGAATAAACGCGGTAAACTCCAGTCAAGACCAGCCTCTGTTCATCGCCTTTCGCCTCATTACTGAGTAACGCGCCCTTGTTTCCGCGAGTGGTGTCTTGCGGTTGGCGGCCGCGGTCAGGGTGCGAGCGACAGGAGTGCAGGCCTCCCCACGGGTGGAGGATGGCGAGCCCGAGAGCGCAACCGCAGGCGACGTGCTTTCGAGTGCCGTACGTACAAAACGGGGTGTGGCCGTGTGGCTTTCACGAACGTTATGAGCGTGTTAGCTATGAGTTTTGAACTGTACTCCATGTATCGGAGACGCTTTAATTATAAAGCAAAAACGATATTTCAGGGACTTAATTGCGTTAGAAGTATCTCGTTTTCTGAATTTTTTTCATTTGTGGCCCTATAGTAATTTTTAATTTTAAAAGTAGCTCTCTCTCGCCATAATTTGCAAAGTTGGCCCTAAACGGTCATCGCGGGTACGACGCGCAGCGACCTACCCCGCCATCGGAGCGGCAGCACCGCCCGGCCGGCGTGGCGACCACCGCCGGTGGCGGGCGCGGCAAGTGCCTCAGCCCCGGCCCGTCGCGCCGCCGCGCTACGCCACGCGTGTAGCTTTTGCACCGAAAGAACTTTTGGCTGCATTCGTTTTCGGTTTTTTCTCCCTTTAAATCGCGTCGCTGTCTTTCGTTGTCTCTTATCTCTACGTATATAAAGAACGCGCGCAGCCGAATCGTTCATAATCCGCAGCGCATCAGAACGATTAGATTAGCTAAGTACGTATATAATTTTTCGTTATTTGTTCTCTATTTGCAGCAATGGCATGTACTATACCACCCCTACTTGAGGAGGCATGGGACACCCAGCATCGCTGTCACGCTTGGATCGGTGGCGATGGACTGCCAACTCTGGTGACACGGGGACCGAGGGAGACCTGGCCGTTGGACGAGCGGTATGTTTTGAGGCTTCGTCAATCTGGACTGATTGCGTTCGCCCGCATGCTGAACATGGGGCATAAACCTCCTGATTGATGCCTCCGTTCTTTCCGCTCTGGTTGATCGTTGGCGGTCGGAGACCCACACGTTCCACTTCGGGTGGGGGGAGATGACCGTGACACTGCAAGACGTCAGCTTCATTATCGGCCTACCGTTGCGAGGCCGTGCAATTATTCCCCCTCCGAGGTCGCCGGACTGGAAGGCGCGTATCAATCATCGCTTCAGGCATCCTATCCCCGAGAGTTCTAAGGGCGTTCCGCACGCCTAGCTGCGACTATTCATGCATTGCCCAAATGACGCAATGGAGGAGGTGGTTCGATGCCACCTAATTGCATATTTGTTGTTTATATTCGGGTGGGTCATGTTCCCTAGCACGTAGGGGGACATGGTGAACCCGAGTTATATTCACCTTGCGGAGTCCATCGTGGATGCCGACGATTAGGACGTGCCACGATGCGATTGGGGTTGGTATGATCAGGCGCTCATCTTGCGTCTGTGGCGACGCTTCACAGCGTCGCATGGGAACAGAGCCCATGCTCTCGGGTTGCCACACACTGTTACAACTGTGGTCGTGGGAGCACTTCGCGGTCGGACGACCGTATTTCCGCTCCCCAGTCCACCTTTACCCGCGCACACAACATTTCTACAGTGGGGCGGACAAAGAGGATCCCGTGGAAGGCCCGACCATGGGATCCCGATGGACTGTGGCAGTACTGGGTGGGCTAGGGAGAAAGCGCGTCGCATATACCCCGAGTTCCACAACGAATTCGAGGCCCTGCACGAGGACGACATAATATGGGCTCTTTGGACGGATGCCTTCGTGCAGGGCACGGCGCCCGACGGCTTGAGCTTGCTATGCCACCAGGATGCGGCGTACTGGAGGACAACTTGTCATCTGGTGTTCTCCCACATGGTTGAGCCCTACAACCCACAACGGGTGATGAGGTTGTTCCAGCTGCACCAGGAGATCCCCCTACTCTAGGGCGACCGCTTGCGAGGCAGTCACTTGTAAGTAGATTGCATTGCTTAATAATATTATAGGTCATTTAGTCATATGTTATGTCGGTACCATAATTTATTGATTTTGTTCCACCTTCAGGTAGACGAAGAAGGACCGCAAGAGCGATGACTGGTTTCAGATGCAGCAGCCGTGGATAGATGCATGGCAAACGGCCATTGATTCCATTTTGCAGGAGGCACGCCCTTACGATGAAGGGACTTACGACACGTACTTGGAGTGGTACGTATGGCACACGCGGATGAGATTGACAGGCGCCCCCCGGCCCGACATGCAGATCCTAGCCACACCGAACGCTTGGGCTTGGGGCTGGACACGCACCGTGCAGCACGCCATGACGATTCGATACGTTGAGCATGTAGTAGATCAACCACCCTCCGAAATTGGGTTAACTAACAAAATTTTATTTGTTCGGTAACCATGCAGGTAGCCCGTTTGCAGGCGTTGTGGACCGCAGTCGCCGGGAACTCGAGCGGGGTACTAACAACACAGTTCAACGCCTTTTTTGTCATGAAGATGCTTGTTTAAGATGTTAAGTAGGTCGTTCCTAACATGAGCTGTGGAAGGCCCACCGATGTTGACTTAAGGCATCAGACAGAGCATCATCGCGTACCCTCGCCCCCCCATCTTCCTGTCCGAGCGAGTCGACCCAGCGGCGCAGCAGCATGGGCGGCGGATCGTCCGCGCAGTTGCCATGCAGGGACTCAACGCTGATGTCGTCGTCGTCGTTGCGAAGGGACCCTAGGCTGATGTCGTTGTCGTCGCGGAGGAACCCTACGCTGATGCCGTCATCGTCACGGAGGCAGGAAGAGGCCATTCCAGATAGCACGGACGTGCAACCCGGAACCGCGGAGACTATCCCAGATTCTCCTTCCCAGCCCCACACTCTCGGACAATTTCAAATGGGCGATACGGTGCCATGGTATCCGTCCAGCTACACACCTACCCTGCGCAGTTCACCCCGCAAGGTGAACCGTACCCCGAGCAGTTCACCCAGTTCATCTCGCAAGCTCAGCCGAGTTGGTGCCCCTCCACGGATCCTACTACGGATCCTACTGTTTGGATCACTGACTTGTTCTCAATGCCACTCCCGTGGTGATGCCCCCCCCCCCCCCCCGTGTACGACGACACGGCTGTTGAGGAGCCCCGCTATGACCTGCGACAGAACCCATGGTCACGTGATAGGCTAACATTCCCACAGGGGCAGATTTGTCAGAGACCTATGGCAGGAACACACGTGCGGAAGGCGATCTGAGGTCCTATGCCCGACGGAGTGGCGGCGGCGTGGCGATAGTAACATTAGAAGTCTATTATATGTTGTAACTTGTACTTCAGTTACTGATTTGTAATCCAAGCAGAGTGTGGTAATTGGAATGTAATTGGACACTTGTACTTTGTTATCTATCTCAACAGAACAATTTTATTCTCATTCATCAAGCACCGCGATGCATAGATAAAGAGTGGACAGTACAATCTCATTAGAACTGACGTTCTACTTGGCAAGAACAACATATAATATAAGAAAGACCGTAAAACTAACTATGTTTACTAATTTGTGAAGCATCTTTTCAACTCTTTCCATCCTCTCATCCAGTCTTTTAAGTCTGTTTTCTTCATTTTGCGTTGGTTGATCGGACGCTCGAGGCACTGCACGAATTGCAGCAACACCACGGGAATCTTCTTGTAAGGCGGCAATTTGCATTGTAATATCTCAAACCACTGGGACAGCTTCATCAGCCCATTACCAAAACCGACATGTTGTGTTCTACAAAAGAATTGCAGCTTGAAATCAAAGTAAGAAAACCGGTATGTACAATGCAATTCATTCGTGCTGATTTTCCTAAGTTACCGTAAGATTTGAACACTTCATGAACACTCGGGACATATTGGTTAACGTATGAGAGGTAAACACATTTGTCGGATCCCTGCAACGAGGGCAAACCAGGTGCTGCTGTAGTGATTATAATTCTCTGCTCACTCGAAAGTTAGATGAGGCCGAAGACATCTTGTTTTACACTAGATGAAATGAGAAGAGGAAGAGAAGAGTGAGGTGAATCTCAGCCAAAGCATCCATATATAGCGTTGGGAGCACGAAGGGGCCACTGTGTGGAAAGGAGGACGTGACCACACAGTGTGGAAAGCAGGGCGTGACAACTCTCTGGAAAGTAGGACGCGACCACTATCTGCAAAGCAGGATATCCGTACTTATAAGCGGTAATAACAACTTGTTACAGCATAGAAAGCAGTGCAGGTTACAACGCAAATCACTACAACACTCACATCGCTACGACCAACATGACTCAGTACACCGGATAGCTTACAGATACTAAGTGGCGCCGAAGGAAGAAGGTCTATTCGGGCAGTTCCTGAATGCGTGTCCATGAGTCTTGCATAGCCTACACCTTATTGGTCTTGGCCGATCTCCACGTTGGCTCGCGTCCATGTCGTTGCGGATGCGCTTTGACTGACGCCTCCCACCGCCTGGATGCCACAGTGCTTCATTCGGTGACCACTTCACTGCTCCCCACCATATGTCCCTGTAGTGGCCTTCCACGCCGTAAGAGTTGAACTACATGAAGAATTGAAGCGTCTAAACTTGGAGATTGTCAGTCAAGGTTGTGTGAATGCTTTGGAAGTACAACCGACTCTTCAAAGTCAGATCAGAGAAAAACAACTAGAAGATGATGACATCAAGGAGATCAAGAAGAATATGCGAAGAGGTAAGGCTCGAGATTATTGAAGATGAACAAGGAACTGTGTGGTTTGTGAACCGCATTTGTGTACCTAACCACAGGAGTTAAAACAATCAATTCGAAGGAGGCTCATGAAGCGCCTTACTCCATTCACCCGGAAGCACCAAGATGTACCAGATCGAAGGAGAAATGCGGTGGAGTCGGCATGAAGCGAGAAATTGCTGAGTTAAATGCTCGCATTGTGATGTGTGTCGAGTTAAGGCGAAACATCGAGACCACCGGATTGTTGCAGCCACTACCAATTCGAAATGGAAGTGGGAAGAGATTGGCATGGACTTCATCACCGGACTTCCTAGGACCCAATCAGGATATGATTCTATCCGGGTGATAGTTGATCGGTTGACCAAAGTAGCTCACTTTATTCCGTCAAGACTACATACGAAGCGGCCGGTTAGCGAGTTATATGTGGCTAGGATTGTTTGTCTACACGGTACCCAAGAAGATCGTGTCCGGCAGAGGTTCTCGGTTTACATCAAGATTCGCGAGTGCGCATGAAGCCTTAGGCACGAACTCAACTTGATCTGACCTATCATCCTCGAACGGATGGTCGACGAGACGCACCAATCGGTCCTCGAAGATATGCTCAGAGCCCGTGCCTGGAATTTGGACAAAGTTGGGACAAGAATTTGCCATATCACGAAATTCTCGTATAACAATAGCTATCAAGCTAGTTTGCAAATGGCTCCTTTTGAAGCATTGTATGGCGAAAAATGCGAACTCCACTACGTAGGATGAAGTAGGAGAGCATCGACTCTTTGGACTGAGATAATCAAAGAGGCGAAAGTAAGGTCAAAGCTATAAGGAACATCGAAAGTGGCACAAACCCGACAAAGAGTTATCTTGATAACCGTCGGAGGATTTAAACTTTGAGGTAGGAGACTTGGTCTATCTCGAGTCACTCCACTCGGAGGAGTAAGAAGATTCCGAACAAAGGAAAACTCGCACCAGTTTGTGGGGCCATACAAAATTCTAGCCAAAAGAGGTGAAGTGGCATATCGGCTGAGCTACTAGAAGTCTTGTCACCGTGTGCGATGTCTTCCATGTATCCCGATTGAGAAATGCTTGCAGCGCGAAGACCATACCTTCTTGGAAAGTTTCGATCTTGAGAAGATCTCACCTCGTGGAGCGACCAATCAAGATTACGGATGTCGCGAGCGAGTCACGAAGCGAGAATCATCGGATCATACAAGTGCGGTGGAGTCATCACCCTAAAGTGAAGCCACATGGGAAAAGAAGAAGACCTCAAGACCAACTATCCGATCTCTTTCTTGACCAATCCTAAATCTCGGTCGAGATTCCCTTAAGGGGGTAGGTTTGTATATGACCCAAATTTCAATTTCAGTAAAATTTAAAAGCTTATTTATGTTTGTGGTTTTTCCTGAATTTTCAAAAGCTTTTTATAAATATTTTAAAGCTAAAATAAATTTATTTGCAAAGTTAAAAGCCAACAAATAGTTGAAAATAATTTTATTAAGTCCAGAATGAGTATGAAAATTTCTGTGAATTTTTCCATAATTTTTGGAAGTATTTTGCTATTTTCTAAAGCTAATATGAATTACCAGAATTAAATCAATTAGAAAATGAAATGAAAATAGAAAACCCTGTTTGGGCCGAAACCCACCGGCCTCGGCCCAAATCTCACACGCGCGCACGGCCCATCGGCCCGCACTCGCCGCACCGCCTCTCACTCTTCTCCACCGTCCGATTAAAATCGGACGGCTGCCAACCTCCCACGTCTCCCTCTCTTCCCCACCGTTGGATCGCCATCCAACCGCCCGCCGCTTTCTCCTTCCTTCCTTCTTCTTATGCGCGCGCAAACCGCCGCCATGACTAAGTCTTGGAGCTCCGTGTTCCCCGCGGTCTGTTCGCTCGCTCGTCGGGCAATCGTGCGCAACGACTCCGCCATGTCATACCGCACCCATTTTCCCCTCAACCCCTCTTTCCTCGTGCACGTTTTGCCGAAACCGCCGCCGCACCGCAACCACCGCGCACGACCTCCACCATCCCCACGCCGCCTCAAACCCTCTCGGCGCCTATAAAAGGGAGCCCCTTGGACCCCTTCTCCTCCTCAACCATCTCCCCTCACTCAATCTCTCCCTCCCGCCGCGAATTCGTCGCATTCCGAGGTTTTGTCGCCGCCAAGCCGCACGTTGCCGTCGCCAATTCCGTCGCCGTCGTCCACGCCGCGTCCTCACCGCCGTCGCCATCAGCGTCGCCCCAGCCTCGCGAAGCCCGGGCGCACCTTCATTCGCCGGGGGGACCATCGCAACACCTTCTTCACCGACGGCCCAGTCGCACCGCCGCTCAAGCTCGTCGCCGACGACCTTTCCACCGCATTTTCTCGCAACCTCGGTGAGCATCACGTTCGGCATCGCTCACTCTTCCTTTTGGTATCAACCGCACCCCTCGCCGAGACCTTTAGCGCCGGCGAGGTGGTTGCCGAGCCGCCGTCGGTATCACACCGACGTGGCCGCCACCGTGGCGGCACGTGTACGCCACCTGGGCGCCACCTCTGCGACACGACCCGTGTGGCGCCGCGTCAGTGCCACGCACGCGCACACGCGGCAGGGTCCACCGTGCCAGTCCCTCCAACGTTCGGTGGGCTTGGTCCACATGGGCCGAGTCACTGACTCATGAGGCCCACCTGTCAGAATTTAATTTTAATTCTTTTAATTCCGAAATACTGTAGCTGATGTAATCATTGCGCAATAAATGGATTTTCAGTAGAAAAATAATTCTGGAAATTCAATAAAATTTCAGATTTAGATATAAACTTCAAAAATTCATAACTTTTGCATATGAACTCCAAATTGAGTGATTCAAATTGCAAAATTTATATAAAATTATAATCTAGCTAACTAAACCAAAATATTTCAGTTTGGAGTTAATTTGAGCTATGTTTTTGAATTTATTTGAATTTGCATTGAATTTATCGTATTTTCGCGTATAGAATTCGACGACTCCGGAGAGTTCGATCAAATTGAAGATTTAGAATTTCAAGGCATCGACCAAGGCAAGTTACACCATTGACCATATTGCCCCTATTATTTTAAGTTATTTTCAGTTTTAAATTCCTTATTGCATGCATATGTTGTTATAAATATTTTAATATCCTGTTTTACATATAGTTAATTCCATATGTTATTGTATGGCCAAATTTGAATGTTGAATCGACTACCTTGTTACCATAGGCAAGATATTACAAAATTCAAATATATGCTTAGCCAAGCTTAGTCCACATTTACAGAATTGGGAGGGTTTACACCAGAATTCTACAAATTGTTTTCAAATTTGACACTGTGGTATTGTCTTACCACATGAGTTTAAAAATGAAGTTTTTATTCAAAATAAAATCAAAATGGGTTTGGACTTGGCGAAATGGTGAAATGGTGGAGTGCGAGTTTATGCAGGTTTGATCTGGTTAAGATCAAGGCCCATGGGTTGTAGGAATGACGCTAAGTCAATTGAGGACCGGTCTTTGAGCCGCTTATTGCTATGCCATAACGTACCACCACATGTCTGTATGGCGGGATTTGGCTAACTAATTTGTGATGTCCTAGTATATTTATGTCATGTGATTTTGTGGGTGTCGGTTAGGCGTTTTATTCCCACTTGGCGCAAGAGGGCTTCTGGAGGGCAGTCGGTCAAAGGCGAAACCTTAGCGGGCATGAATGTACTAGGATAAAACATTGTAAAGGCCTCATGGTAATTGCTGAGTCACACGCCTACGGAAGCGTGAATTGGCCGACATAACGAGCATGTCACCTTGTGTGGGTAAAGTTGTACCAACTCTGCAGAGTAGAAACTATTCGAATAGCGCGTCGTGATCATGGACATGCTAGCGGGGCCACTTGAAGTTAGAATTGTTTTGGGTTTTTAAATGCTTTATTAAATGTTGAGGATGGTTAATCCTTATGAAAATTTGGGCGGGAAGCCAAATGTTAGGAGGGGATCCTTCACTATATCCTTGGAGGTTATCCACATTATATCATGGTCATTTCAAAATATGATTTTAACCATAGTATAAAATTGCCTTAGAAACTACTATACTTATTCAAACCTGAAAATGTGTTTATGCAAAACAACCCCTGCCATACTCACTTGTTTCCTTATGCATGCATTTAAATCCAATATTGGGTGTGACTTGCGAGCACGGTAGTAGTGCTCACTCTTGTTGAATAAATCTTATTCGGAGAAGCTGCTATCTTGACGGTGAGGACCGGGACGAGTAGGCCTTCCGACCTGCACGATTGCTGTGGCGCATCGTGTGGCTTCCACTATTATGTTGTTTCATTGTGTTTATCATTTGGCATTTGATATTATTTTTGGACTCATTTGTATTACTCGGTTATTTATTTAATGCTATTTACGTTTCGTGATATGAATGTGATATTCATTTTTGTGAGACTGTGTACACTGAAATCTGGGTGGTGTTTGAACACGAGAATTCGGGATCCTTCGCTCCGGGTTCGACAAAAGTGGTATCGAGCCATATCGATCAGTAGTCGGGCCTACTGGTAGAATTGGTAAAACCATTAAGGACTATTTTCAAAAATTTACAAACTATTTACATGTCTTCAGTCTTACTCTTCCTTTCTCTATTAAAAGATTTCTAAACTCTTGTCCTTTCTAAAAATTGTAGATGGTAGAGATCGGCCAGTATCTCCCATGGAGTCTACTTTGGAGAATGGGCGGATATCCTATGGAAGATGATGCGACATCCGAGTTTCACGAAGAGACCCACATACCAAGGATACAAGTATATCGTGGGACAGCGGGAGCGCTGGAGAGTGGAGGTCATCCTCTACTCTAACTTAGCGCTTGGATACATCCTTCCACATCTTCGGCGCTTGTCGCGTCGGGAGACTTCGAGGCGGCATCCAAGATGCGGCAAGAGAAGCCGTCGCCGACTTCGCTACACCTCGACGCCCATTTTCGGAATCTGCGTTCGGTACTATCCTATGCACATCCCCACTCGGCTAGGCGGTGCCTTGACTCAGTAGAGAATGAGGATATCTGGAGATCACCCACCAGTGGAGTTAGCCAAGGCGATGGATTACGCCTATGGCAACACCACAGACAGTGTATCTCGTTCGGGAGGCTAGAGGCCGCAAAGGAGAGGCTGAAGGTAGCAGAAGCTGAATTGGCTCTGTACAAAAAGGGCCAAGGCGTTACACTGCAACTCCCCCGACTACACCCCCATCCACCCCATAGATGTTTTACTCCCACCATTTTAGATGTTTGCTTTTCCCTAGTTATTCGATTAGCTGCGAATTATGAGCTACTAACCTTTTGTGGTAGCCATAATCAAATGAATAAAATAAAGAACTACTTTGAAAAAGAAATTTGGATTCTTTGTCTTGTTTTGGTGTCTTTATTTGGGCTAATATAAAGTTACTTCCCTTGGTGCAACCTTTTCTTCCCTTTCCTAAGTCTTTGGAAAATTCAAGCGGATGGTGAACACCGCACAGAAATGGCAGCATCGAGGGTCGAACAACGAAATACCGACCATCGGGAGCGGCATGTTCGGACCTCCCCACCGCCAGAGCGGGACCGGATTGGCAGCGGATGATGGCCAATCAAACTCACCTTATTGAATTGTTGGCGATCGCTCAACAACGCTCGAACAACGAGCAACAAGCGGCTACGCGCAACTCGAGCACGGCACACCTTTCTCGGCGTGACCATGCCGGAGTTCATGCGTATGTGTCCTCAGACATTCTCCAAGAAGACAAGGCGATGGATGCGGCGATTGGCCGTGCCATCGTGGACCTTCGCCGCGCGGACCTACGTAGCTAACGGCATACCCTACTGTATTTGCTACATTAGCCATCAGGACCTTCAGTGAAATGGTCAAATCGGCGACAACTACGTGGTTTATGATGCTCGCGATATAGGCCGCGGTTACATTCTTATGCATTTGCAATGGCTTTTGAAGCTCACATGTGTGATCTGTCACGACTGTGATGCGGAAGGTCGTTCCCGCCCTAGGGAATCTCTGCGCACGGACTTTGCCAGGGCAAGAGCTAAGCACGTGCCAACTATGTGCGTGTCGAGTTAGACTGCAGATAATGGAAGCCATATAATAGTTAGTGCGACTTACTGTAGATAGTTCAAGATACAACAAACAATGTTCAAACTCACCTGTAAACTCGGTAAGTTTGACTGGTCTTCACCGCGAAACTCATGATAGCTTGCCTAGTGGTAGCCTTGTGTGGAAAATCTTGCCCCACAAGTAGGGTGTCCGCATCGAAGGCCCACGAAGACTAGTGCTCTTGGGTCAAAACAAGGGAAGAGGTCGCTTGGCAATCCAACTGACTTGGAACATAGTCTGTGTTGGTCGAAACAATACCACCGACGATCCCACCCTCATCGTCGGCTTCCTCCTCACTGGATTACAAGTCAAAGTTGGCCTCATCTTCGGTGGCAGTGCCCTCGGACATGCCATCGACAATCTCGTGACAATCAACACGAGCACCCCACCATTTATCCACACCTTCATTCAGTTGGAAACTACCAGAATCTGTATCAACTGGAACATCCTGCCTAACGACGTCTGGCGCTCTCGACACCTCTCCCATCGTCAACAAACCGAAGAGGGGGACAAGAGCATCGTTGGCTCCTTCAACGGCGCCCCCTAGAGGATTGAGCAGGATAAACAAAATGGACATACACCATGGGTCGTCGATAGATCGGAGCGTGAGGATTGATAATGACCTCCATGTACTGTGCCCACATGGCATTGCTGGTCACCTTTGCCAGGCCCCACAACATCTGCTCGTGTGGTAGGACCGTAGTGGCGGTGACTGCCTCTATTACTATCTTGTTCCTGGTGACGTGCCTATCGAACAACTGTCGAATGCACCGTCGTAGCTCGAGCAAATCGACATATGCCAGGTTGGGAACGTTTAGCAAGGCGTGCTAGCAGCTGGACAAATCAACTCCATCTGGACCGGCATGCACGTTACCTTAGAACACGTACAGTGTCTCTATTTCTGACAAAAATAAGACAATATTTCAACCAAAACACAGCATACAAAACTATACGTATGTTGTTGAAATGAACTTACCATTACGATGTTACTGACTCTTAACCTCAGACATGGGAGGGAGATATTCCTAAGAGGAACGATCGACCGAGTGTGTGGCCGCGTGTTTAAAAAGCCGAGCACGAGAGACACAACGTGACAGAGGGGCAGGTCCCTACCACGCCAGGCAGAGGGGCAAGTCCCTACCGCGCGCGACGTGACCGAATGAAGCAGCTTTTATGCGCAAATGATGCTACGCGGCCCCAAGATTCGTCGTACACAGACAGCGACTGACAGGTCAAGACGAAACAAGACGCCCCCCAGAGGGTGTAGGTCACCTACCACGTGTAGTGGGGGGCCCTCTCGTGCTGCATCTATTGGCGGAGGTCATCATTTTGCTCTTTGAGATCGTCAATTTGCGCCTCCAAATCAAATATTCGGTTCCACAATATATCCACGTGCAGCTTTGCGCAGTGACAAGACCACATGGGCCAGCTTTGCGCAGTGACAAGACCACACGGGCCAGCTTTGCACAGTGATAAGACCACACAGGGCAGCTTTGTGCAGTGATAAGACCAAAGGAGACAGCTTTACGTAGTTTAGGGTTAGGCTTTTCAGATTGACTTGACAACCCTGACCGCATCGCCAGCTTTTCAGATCGAAAAGATAAGACTCTTTAAAGAAAGACATGACAACACTCTGCCTCGCCAGCTTTTCAGACCGATAAGACAGCACTCTACAAAGCAAGACATGATTTCTCTCTGCAAAGTAAGACGTGACAACACTCTACCTCCTCAGCTTTTCAGAACTAAAAGACAGGACTCTGCATGAAATTAACCACACCATGCCAACCATGGGGCTTATAAAAGGGGCTAGAACCAAACCCAACACTACACAACACTACACATACCCAGCTATGGACTCTTCGGCAAACTTCTACGCGAGGATGTTGCGAAGCGCAAGTAACTTATAGAAGAGAAACATCTACGATGCGGATCGAACAATGAAAGATGCTCAAGTACCACCACGTTTTTCGATCCCACAGTGTGTGTGTGGCAAACCAGCAGAGATCATTCAGTCCACACACCCAGACACCGCCGCACGGGCGTACTACACGTGCGGGCACCACCTCGTAAGCGTTTCTTTCACGTGCATCGATTTTCCTCAACGTTGGATTCCTTAAATTTTTAACTTCATCCCCACGTAATGGAAGCCCGAGATGCGCTGCCACTTCTTCGATGGATCGGCGGCGGAGATGTGCGGCGGGCATTCATCGGCGAGTACATCTTGAATTACTCGGTGCGGGCCGAGAACTTCGTGCGGTGGAAATCTTACGTACCGGACCCTGTTGAGGAGGCACCGAAGGAGCCCAGTACTCACCCAGGCGTAATCCATATCGACACCGTGAGTTATAAAGAATTTACATCCTTATTACGTTTTTCACTGTACGGTGTACTTACATCATAGAATCGCAGGACATGGACGACTTCGACATACCAGCCCGACGTGGACAGTCCCGCGACAAGGGCAAGGGAAAGACGCATGTGGCTGAGCTCGACCACCACAGCGTATCCGGTCGCTCGAGTGTAATCTGTATGCACGACGTGAGTTATGAAGAATTTACATCCTTATTACGATTCTCACTATATGGTGCACTTACATTATGGAATCACAGGACATGGACGACTTCGACATACCAGCCCGACGTGGACAGTCCCACGACAAGGGCAAGGGAAAGGCTCATGCGGCTGAGCCTGGCCACCACAGCATATCCGGTCGTTCGAGCGTAATCCATATCGACGACGTGAGTTATGAAGAATTTACATCCTTCTTACGATTTTCGCTATACGATGCACTTACATCATGGAATCGCAGAACATGGACGACTTCGACATACCAGCCCGACGTGGACAGTCCCGTGACAAGGGGAAGGGGAAGGCCGGTGAGGAGTTCAACGCCGAGCTAGTAAGGAAGGGAAAATGGCTTCGGTCCACGTAGTAGGTTAGGTCATTATGTAGTAGTCCCCCATCCTACCCCCCATGTTTTTTACTATTCCCTAAAGGCATGTATACTTATATGGTCCGGATGCTTGTGTCGTAGTGTACCGTAGTAGTAGCGAGGATGACTAAAGCAATTAGCTGAACCATCATGCTATGTCACTACGTGTAACGTGCTTCGTCGCGACTCGATGTGGTTACAGTTAGTGTCTCCGCTAAGCCATCAAAGCAAGCCTATATTGCAAGTATGTCTCTTCTAGTGGAATCCTAGAAAGAACCATTCGCACCGACATCGAATCCTCTATGTTTTAGGGCATCTTCATAATCACAACGAGCGTTCTCAACCCCTTCAATCATATTCTGTATAAACTTCATAAAGTACTTCATCGAGTGCCTGCCTATATACGTGTATACGACTTCATCGAGGAGAGACTCCAATAGTACTGGTGTCTTTTTATCCCACTTCTAAAAGACAACAAGTGTTTCAGCAGACAAAGTTTGCTTACCAATCATCCTTTCTCTAAATGAATAAAATTATACAAAAATTACAGAAGCAACAACACTATGATGGGAGGCTCCACAAAAAGTTTCGTAATTTTCCTAAACTCATTTGTTATATTTTGAAATTACTACAAATAGTGCTGAAACCGCGACGAAACCCTGATTTCGGAGAAAAGGAAACCCTGATTTCTTAATGAAAGTTTTTTTACAAATCTCAGTGCTAATATTTTTATGAATATAATAAAATTCAATATTATTTTTTTTTAGAAAAAATCAATTTTTCCAAAAAAAAAAAATCGGAATTTTGTTGGGCTAGCCACCACCTGTCGCGCCTTGTACCCGCGGTACGTGCACTGTTCAGGGGCCAACTTTGCAAATTATGGCGAAAGAGAGCTACTTTTGAAATTAAAAATTGCTACAGGGCCACAAATGCATAAAATTCTCGTTTTCTTCCCAGGTTGACCGGCATCTGTACCAATGACAAAGGGGTGGTTTGGACTTCGTAGAGATTAATGTCCTGTGAGATTGTTGGGGCTAGTGGATTAGTGTTGTGGTGCGTAATGTAGTAGTAGTGCTCACACTACCACTTGTCATGTTGTAGGGGATTGAAATCATGTGTAGCGTGCTATTGTTTCCGGATTCCAGCCCGCTCGGAGATTTGTCATCAGGGGCACATTAATACCAAAATTTATGCTTTTATGTCACGCTCCAATCGTCTCGGCTACATGATAAGCTTCTAGTGTTGGGGACCTGGTCCTGGGGGTGCCCAGTCTTGTCCGATCTTAATGGAGTTTCTCCTAGGTTGAATCTTGTAGTTTTTGTTTGATCTCGTTGCACCTCTCTCGTTCAAGCTCATTGTATCACGAGGGACTGAATTGAGTGTAATCAGAAGTTCAGAACCAAATGCATATCTCTCTTCTTCTTAAGTTTGCGACTCTTGTTTCTACGAACATAATAACATTTATTTTATAATTCATAAATATAGACGTGATACAACCATCTCCATGATTGCCGCTTAATTAGGGCATATCACTGACAACTCTATTTAGAGTAAATTTTAGAAAATCTCAGATTTTAGGGCAAAGGTAACACAAAACCCCACGTTTTAGAATTCTTTTCAAGAAACCCTAGGTTTTAGGGTAAAATGTATAAAAACCACCATGTACACCACCTAGACCATCAGATACATGGTATTTTCGAGTATACACACATATTGATAGGTCCCACGGTACGGCCGACCGTGCTACCATGTAACTGCCCTTATGTCCCTCTGATTCGAGAGGGGTGCTGGTGTTGAAACGTGGAGCCTTCGTTGAGGAGAGTAGGAGACGACGAAGATCTTCGTGCAGCGTGGGGCCGGTGGCTCCTCGTCCAGCACTTGCCGCTTAGGCTCACAGCGACCGCAGCAGCAGCAGCAGAACCAGCCAGCATCAACTGCCCGGGAGGAAGAGCTGACCGTGCAGCCACAGTCGTAGCCACTGGAGGTCTTAGCTTCGGACGATATAGCTGAGCATCTACTTGAGAGCGGCGATAGCATTAGTGTAGGGTGAATGATTATGTAAAATTTTTCGCACCCGAGCAATCAACAGTTGATAGTAGATGAATTACCAAAATACCTCCTAAAGTTTTTCTGGATTAACTCAACACCGCGCACACGGATTTTGTTCCAAGCGCTCGACTATAGCAATATTTTCACGCGCACCATGCACAGCTACGTGTACGCCCGCATGCACACATGTTGTCGCCAGCACACGCGCGACCGAGGTGCAATCCACCTGCGCCGACTTCTGCAGCGCATGTCTTCGCCTCAAGCAAAAGCTGCAGACCGTAAAAACAAGTTGCTGCTAGCACCTCACCACATGCACGTCACCTCCGGCCGAGAGTCACAACCACATGTAAAAGCCATCGCAAAGCTTCTCGCTAGATGCAATGACCTCACGTAAAATCAAAAGCCTTTCTTCTAATCACATTGCATTGATGGCATCACAGCCACCATCAATCAAGCAATTGGTTTTTCTATTCTCTCGCATGCATGCAAAAGCCACGGCTGCCAAACACAGCCGTCGCACCCAACTAGTCCCTCACGCGTCCACACACCTCAAATAACATCAATAACCAATATTATCAATTATTCATCAACTAAAATATCATAGGCCTAGCCACATGGTCTAACAATCTCCCCCTTAATGAATACATTGACACACTTCAAGATAGCATGATGAATTAGCTTCAAATAGATATTAGTGAAGAACTGAAGCCGAAAAAGTATTTTAAGCCACAAATCTCAAATCTCTTCTAAATCTCTCCCCATATCTCAATTTCCTCCCCTTTTGGCAATGTAATCATCAAGAAGCATCAAAGAAAGAGTAATTCTAAGAAGGAACAATGAGAGTAAAAATCAAGAAACTTTGTAGATTATCCAGATCACTTCGTATTGATTTAATAGAGTAACCAAGCCATCTTTTAGTAGAGCTATCAGGATAATATAAAGTCATATACCATATAGCAATGTCAAAACAAGTCTTTAGAATGATTAAGCAATTTAAATTAATGACAGGCATCTCAACAATGACCAAACCGATTATAAAGAGCACAATGAAATATCATAATGAAAAGTTAAAGCCTAAAAGTGAAGCAAACTTTAAATCTAGATGAGCTAGCAGTCTCATGAAACAACCTATTGCTTCACACTCAATTCTTAAGCATGTGGCATGCTTGTAGCATACTTCTTTTCATTTAAGCACTTTCTTTTTAGTGTGTGTATATATATATGGCATGCTTGAAGCATATATCTTTTCATTTGAGCATTTTTTTATAGAGATATATATATGTATGGCATGCTTGAAGCATACATCTGTACAATTGACTCTTTCTCATTTTTTTTAATAATATGGCAAATTGAGTGAACAAAAAGGATTGCAAAAGAAACATACAAGCCTCATAGCCCAGATTTAAAATAAGACTCACAATCAAGCTAATCTTTTTCGATGAACATCGCAAAGTAATAAATATAATCAATTTAGTCAAAGTATTCCACCGTGTCATGCTTTAGTTCAAATGTAGCAAAGTAATTAGAACCAATCATGATCAAAGCTACACCGTATATGAGTAAATATGATAACGAGAGCTCTACACCTCATTTGATTTCAATGGCTTGGACATGGAGAATTGTTTGACCAGTATAATAAACAAAGTTTCTAAAATTTTAAACAACAAGCTCCCCCTCAGAATAATCCTATTTGATAGCACACCCCGAACTCACTTTGTAAATAAAATCTAGGAATCCAGTACTGAGATACACGACACGGAGGAATAGCGATAAAACTAGAACCAGAACCACGTGCGTGTACGCGATCAGAACGTGAATTATGAGAATTAAATCCAAAACCAGTACGTGAAACAGATTTAAAGCTATCATAAAAGTCCTCTAAAAACCTAGGTTTCACATTAGTTCTAAGGACAACAAAAGAGGTTGCATGTTTTTGTCTTAAAGCATTCAATCTTTCCTTTTTCTCTTTCTTAACACGCCTAAAGCAAAATTCATGTAAGTGCCCATCTCTACCACAATAGGTGCAATGAAATTTAACATAATTAGAATTAATTTGAGATGATGAGCTAGCACCTACAATATTAGTAGAAGAGCTTTACACAAAACCGGCAGATTTAAACACAGTTTGTTTTGGTTCAGATTTTACTTTAAATTTTCTAGGTTCAAAAAACTTAACAACCGTAGGAAGATTATTCTTGGCATGCTCAACAAAATCAAATCATATACCATGATTTTTAATACTCACTTTTGACTTGTCTATGATCATATTCAAGTTTTTCTTGCCAAAAGAAAATCTCTCTAAAGTGTCTTTAAGATACTCATTTTCTTTAGCCAGAGTAGGACAAGCTGTGCATTTGACAGATTCATTCTCAATTTTCTTAGAAGCATTAGACTGAGCCAACATTTCTTTTTTAGTAAAATCATTAAGTTGTCTAGTCAAAGCTTCTATTTCAGTGTTAAGCTTAGGACAGTTAGAGCAAGAAAGTGTATCATGATAAAGCATTTGTTGAATTGATTTTTGGGATGAATTAAGTCTAGCTTCTAGCAATTTACAATTAGAGCAAGCTTTAGTTTGAGCATGTAAAATACTTGACTCTAAATAGGTAGAAGCACTAACCTTAAGCTTTTCAATTTCATCATTTGTAAGTTTTAACTTTTGATCACACGAGTTATGTGCTAACCTTAAATCATCAAATTTTGCATTTATTAACCTAGTAGTCTCCAACTCAGAATGTAAAACTTGACAAGATTCACATAATTCATCATCAAGAATAGAAGCTCTAAATCTATCAAGTTTAGAATTTAAGCTTTCAACAAGACTATTATTTTCTCTCAGTTTCTTTTTCATCTTTTTTAATTCAATAGAAAGCTTAATCAAACCATCTTCAAGTTCATCATACGATGGTCTTACCTCATCGAGATCACTGTCGTTGTCGTTTCTTGCCATAAAACACATGCCCGTGAAGTCATCGTTGTTCTTCTTCTTTCCATTAGCATCATCACTGTCGTGATCATCGTCGTCGCAACTCTCATATTTCACATCACTCGGACCAAGTTGCTCGATAGCCAAAATAAACTTTTTAACAAAATTTCGGCGAAAATTGCCACCCTTGGTGTTGCTGTTTTTGGATGGCCGACCACAATAATTCTTGTCTTCCTTGATCACCTTCTCTTTGAGTTTGGGACAGTCAACCTTAATGTGACCTAGCTCACCACACTCATAACACTTGATAGAACTAGATACGCCACCTCATTTCTTCCTCCTCATGTTATTGAGTTCCTTGTATGCTCGTGAGGAGATCAACACCAAGTCATTTTCAGGGAGTTGTTCGAACTGTTCTTCTGTAAAAGATGACAAGTAGACAAAGGGAAAAAAAACTCGACGAAGCAGCATGTATGGGGTTAGTTACAAGTGCTAAAGATGAAGATTTAGCGATCTTAGATGACATGGCTTCCATCTCATAGGTTTTCAATCTAGAAAAGAGATCATCCATAGTTAAAGTATGTAGATCGATAGTTTGATTGATAGTCGTGACAACCATCAACCACTCAGAACCTAAATATCTCAAAATTTTAGTTGCATTATCTTCATCAGTAGGGATAACATTAACACCGCGCAGATTACTCAAAACGAGCAAAAAGTTCATCAAGAGATTCACCAGGCTTCATAGCAAAATCAGAATACTCTTTTTGGTAAAGATTTTTACGCACTTTCTTGATTTTTGTGGTTCCCTCATGATAATCGCAAAGAGTCTTCCATATTAAGTGGGCATAATTAATATGAGCAACACGATCAAATTCTTTACGAGAAATCCCTTGAAACAGCAAGTTACGAGCTTGAGCATTTAGATCAACATCTGTTTTATTTAGATTGGTAATAGTAACGAAAATCTCATAAGGTTTGGACACCTTATTCTAAACATCAGTGCCTTGAGCCTCAATGTAAGCTTGCATACGACACTTCCAAAAGGCAAAATCAATACCATCTAGCATGGGAGGACGATTCACATACCTCTCTGACGCCATAGCAACCTTGCTTTGATACCACTTGTAGGATCGTCAATGGCAATCAAAGGGGTGAATGATTATGTAAGACTTTTCGCACCCGAGCAACCAACAATTGATAGTAGATGAATCACCAAAATGCCTCCTAAAGTTTTTCTAGATTAACTCAACACCGCGCACATGGATTTTGTTCCAAGCGCTCGACTATAGCAATGTTTTCACGCGCACCATGCACAGTGACGTGTACGCCTGCATGCACTCATGTCGCTGCCAGCACATGCACGACCGAGGTGCAATCCACCTGCGCCGACTTCTGCAGCGCGTGTCTTCGCCTCAAGCAAAAGCCACGGACAGTAAAACAAGCTGCTGCTAGCACCTCACCTCATGCACGTCACCTCTGACCGAGAGTCACAGCCACATATAAAAGGCGCCACAAAGCTTCTCGCTAGATGCAAAGACCTCAAGTAAAATCAAAATCCTTTCTTCTAATCACATAGCATTGATGACATCACAACCACCATCAATCAAGCAATTGGTTTTTCTATTCTCTCGCATGCATGCAAAAGCCACGACTGTCAAACACAGCCGCTGCACCCAACTAGTCCCTCACGCGTCCATACACCTCAAATAGCATCAATACCCAATATTTTTAATTATTCATCAACTAAAATATTATAGACCTAGCCACATAGTCTAACAATTTGTAATAGCAATAAGCCTTTGAGGCTGGTTGATCCAGTATCGGAGAGCTCGAGCTTTGCAAAGGAGAGGGGTGTGAGGGAGAAACCTCCCAAGGATGACTCCAATGTGATCGTTCCCGCTTTCTTGGTGGAGGAATTAACAGGGCTCCAGTTTTCTGATCAGTTTGAACAGGGGAATTCAGTGCAGTCAGGCACTGGGACATCACAGATGGCCGGTGCAGCATCACACCCACTGCCTCCACCAGCCCCACCACCGAAACCATCATCTGGTACTAATGGGTTGAGGAGAATGGGGTTTGGAAGCTCCAACAGTGCACGGATTGGATCTTCAAGAAGGGAAGTTGCTTGGCCACTGGTGGTAGCTCGGACATCTACTTCGGGTAGGGCTGGAAACGAGCCGAGCTCGGCTCGGCTCGTCGTTCAGGCTCGTTTCCAAAGGCTCGGCTCGGCTCGTTTGGAAAACGAGCTCGAGAGCCAGCTCGGCTCGGCTCGAAAAAAAGCTCGAGTCAGCTCGAAAAGCTCGTTCAAACCAGTGACCTCCCCCCTCCCCATGTCCAGAAACAAAGGCAGAATGTGATTATGTGAACTATTCATCCTAAATTTATAATATAATCATCATAAACAATAAAACAAATCCAGAAACAAAGTCAACAGGGGTTCATTGTCAGTTGCCTAAAGTGAGCTTAACACCAGCAAAGAATCCATTTAAGTGGCTAAGTTTTGGTTGTTCATTAACAGGCTATTGTTAGTCAATTCTCCATGTCAAGTTCCTCTCCAATGTTTCCTTTACTAGTAATAATAATCATCTGGTTTCTGAAGAAGCTTTCGAATATACACTCATCACACTAATTAAACTGAACTGTATGAGTATGACATGACGAAGTGGGCGGAGCTGGGCGAGAGGGAGGTGGTGGGTGGAGATGGGGGAGGCAGAGGCGGCGGGTGGAGATGGGGGAGGCGGAGGCGGCGAGTGGAGGCGGTGGAGGCAGCGAATGAACTCCTGAAGCATGTTCGGCCGGTGGTCTGTGGATAAGGCAAGGGAAGAAATTGGGAGTGGAGGAGGGATGGAAGAAGAAATGGAATGGGGAAGAACTAATAGAGGGAGGCAACGAAATGGAATGAGGAAGAACTAGAAGTTAAGGACTCGAGAGAAATAACAGAGGGAGGCAACGAGCCAAGCGAGCCGCTCGCGAGCGGCTCGAGCTTGGCTTGAAAAAATTGCGAGCCAGAAGCAAGACTTGGTTTGGCTTGAACAATTGTGAGCCTGAGCCGAGTCGAGCCGAGCTTGATTCGAGCCGAACTGGCTCGCGAGCCTCGAACTATTTTTCCAGACCTAACTTCGGATTCTCGGCCTTCTTCACCTAGGTCACTTAAGGCGAGTGAAAGGATTTGAAATCAAGAAGATGGCAGAAGATGGGAATTGTCTGTTCAGAGCAGTTGCTGATCAAGTTTATGGTGGTCCAGAAGCTTATGACATGGCTGGGCAGATGTGTGTCGATTATATGGTAGGTTGCGTCGTTGCATACTTGCATCTGGGTAGCAGTTTTCTAGATCGTGTTTTTAAGGACAATTATTCGTCATCAATGAGCGCGGGCCTCCCCGGTCCCCGGGTGGAACCATCCGGCCACGTGAAGGATGGCGCTCCCGAGAGCGCAACCGCAAGGTACGAGCTTTCGAGTGGGATACGTACGTACCTTCCTACGTGAACAGGACAAAACGGGGTGTAGCCGTGTGACTTTCACGAACGTTATGAGCGTGTCAGCTAGGAGTTTTGAACTGTACTCCATGTATCGGAGACGCTTTAATTATAAAGCAAAAACGATATTTCGGGGACTTAATTGTTCGGACTTCGGAGAGATTAATGTCCTGTGAGATCGTAGGGGCTAGTGGATTAGTTTTGTGGTGTGTAATGTAGTAGTACTTACACTACCACTTGCCGTGTTGTAGGGGATTCAAATCATGTGTAGCGTGCTATTGCTCCCAGATTCCAAACCACTCGGAGATTGTAATCGAGGGGAGCATTAATACCGGAATTTGTGCCTTCATGTCACTCTCCAATCCTCTCGGCTACATGATAAGCTTCTAGTGTTGGGGGCCTGATCCTAGGGGTGCCCAGTCCTGTTCGATCTTAATGGAGTTTCTCCTAAGTTGAATCTTGTAGTTTTTGTCTGATCTCGTTGCACCTCTCTTGTTCAAGCTCATTGTATCACGAGGGACTGAATTGAGTGTGATCAGAAGTTCAAAACCAAATGAGTATCTCTCTTCTTCTTAAGTTTGCGACTCTTGTTTCTACAAGTACTTTTTAAAACCAAAACAGAGCAAAGCAGAGGGGTACATTCATTGCAGTAATGCAGTTTATCTGTTCATGGCTCATACCGTTATCGTTGCGCTCCGTTTTTGGAGTTTCAAAACCAGGGTATTGCAGCAAAGTCTTTGTCAGGATTGCCTGAGCAAATAACACTGAAGATTAAATAAATCCAATTTTGTAATCGGATCTAGATTGGCCTCGAAATATCTTCAGATTTGTTTTGGAGTTGCATAGGATATTATGTGTCTCTAGACATCCTTGTCTAGGTGTTGCGATCCTAATTTCTTTATGGTTTATGAAGCCTTGGCCGACCATCATGGCTTCCCTAATCTTGCATCAGTCTTTGGGGCCCAAAAATAATATGTGCGCCCCAACTATATAAAGTGTTCCTTTTATTACATACATGTTGCTATTGTTGGGATACGGATAGGTTATACTGGCGTGCAATTCAAAATTCAACCGCGTAAACCAGAAAGTCATACGAGTAAGAGATCATAGATTATTACCACTAGATACGCAACGCAGTGGAAGAAGAGTTGAAGTAGTCTAGTCCAACGTCACAGAGATACTTAGTAATAACACGCAGAGGTAGCACCCATCAACTTGGCCAGGAACTGGTACAAAAATGGTTATGGCCATTCCTAGCAAAACTTGGTGCTACTTGCGCTGCTATTTTGGTACATTTGGTGAAAGAATACTATTGAATACTGATATTATGTGCAAGAACAATGTGAAACCCTGCCAAATTCATCGTGAATAAACCATTTGATTTAAGTTAGAAAGTCCTAAATCAATGTATGGCTTATCCCTGAACTGGCAAATTTTCTGAACAAGAACAATCTAATATTATTATATTAAGTTTTGCCCAGTTTTTTCCACTGTCATTTGCCTACTCATCTTGTTTGATAGTTTGCTATGTGGTTTACAGCAGATTTTTTAGTCGTGCTCCTGTCTACGTGGCCACCACATCCGTAGTCAGCTTTTTCTGATGGCCTTTTTGGGTCTATAGTATGGTGTTCTATAGTTCAGTGTAAGCAGTTGAAAGCATGGGGAAATTGCGTGACCTCTTTGAGCTTGCAACACAGTATAATACATGGATTAAACTGTTGTTACTACCACTAGTTCAAATTACTTGTCGTTTTAGCTTGCAACACAGTATAATACATGGATTAAAAACTGTTATTACTCCTCCAGTTCGAATTATGGGTTTTGCTAATTTTAACTTGCCTGAAATTTTCTTAAGTTGAAGTCACTTGTTGTGACCATTGGATTTGTGTAGAGATTGGTATGTCATATGATTGGATATTAATCCAATGGATGTCATATGATTGTATATTGATCCAATGGTCACAACAAGTGACTTAAACTTAAGAAAATTTCAGGCAACTTATGAATAGATAGTCCCTCGAATTATTTGTCGTATTAGCTCCATGCACGTAGAACAAGGAAGGAGTTAATACTTTAATTTTTGACACAATTTACCCCTATGGATTGTATACCCATCTCTCTAACACCAGTACAAATAAGCAATTAAAAGGGGCATTTGCTAAAACTTGTTGTCTGGAAACCTAAAACGACATCTATTTGCCCGGAAGCCAACATTTGAAAACGTAATCTATTTTGGACTGAGAGTAGCCATTTCCGTTTTTTTCAGGAAAGAGAGCGGGATCATTTCTCCCAGTTCATTACCGAAGGCTTTACATCATATTGTAAGAGGAAAAAGAGAGATAAGGTAAATACATGCCTTGTACTTTTGCTTACAGCCTTACACTGAGTTATTAAGATCTCTTCGCAGAACTCAAATCGAAGTCTAGACTAGCAGGCTTGCTACTAACAATACTGCTTTAGAATTTATGCAATTTAGTTTTTGGTTCAACGAAGAAGCACTACTCTCTCGTATATATTCTTAAGGAATAAGTCTATTTTACACCCCTGAGCTTTGCGCCGAGTTCAAAATACCCCCTGAACTCCAAAACCGTCTGATTTGCACCCTCGAACTGCCCATACCGTTTGGTTTACACCCCTCGGGCCGAAAATAGGTGGTTTTGGGCCACGCTGGCATCCACGTTGGGCGGTTTCGCCGCGTCGGCGTCCACGTTGGCCGGAGACGAACACCTGGCTTGAGTCGGCCCCATCGGCGAGCCATGGGATGGAGAGAGCTAGTCGCGAGCCGAGGGCCGGCGGTGTCTCGTGGGCGGCCGGGAGGCGGTGCTCGGCGAGGCGATGGTCGAAGAGCACGACGGTGGGAGCTCGGCGGCAAGGCGGAGGCACCGGCATGGAAGCTCGGCCAGTGCGAGTCGTCGGCGCGCGCCGTGGAAGTAGACAAGCACGGGGAGCTTCTTGCCTTCCTCCTCCCCTCCAGCCGTCATGGGCCTGTACATGCGGAGGCCGAGGTTCAAGCTCGAGTCCACCCGATCCGTGCTCGTGGGTTGGAGAGGAGTTGGTCGCAGAGCCAGCGGCGGCGGGGAGAGGGAGGAGTCACGGGCGCAGGAAGGGAGCGCATGGGGCGTGCGGCGCCGGCGACTGCTCCATTTGGAGGCAGCACCAGGGGACCGAACCGGCGGCTCCCTTCTTCTCCTCCCCCCTTCTTCCTCAAACGCAAAGACGGAGCCGAGCTCCCGTCTCCACCGCACTGCCTCTCCGCCATTCGCCGCCTCCGGTGAGTTCCTCACCACGCCGGCCGCATCCCCCCGTGCCTCCCAGGGCCCTCCACTTTCCCCCCACCTCCCTTCTTCTTCGCCGCCGCCGAAAAAGCCGCCCGGTTTCGGACACCACCACCCCACCGTCGTTCGGCCGCACCTGAACCCGCTGCGTCACCCCACGCCCCCAATCCCCCTCTACTCTTCCCCCACCTCCACCCTTCTTCTCTGCCGCCGAGAAGCTCCTCCGCCGCCACTCCTTCTCCTCCGCCCACGGTCGCCGCCGCCCCACCACCACGGCCACCCCCAAGCTTCCCCGACCCCACCGTCGGCCTCCCCACCCTCGGGCGCAGCCCATGCGCACCCCTTCCCCCCTCCCCACGCCACCCCACCGCCGGCGCCGCACAAGGCCCGAGCACCCGCACAAGAGGAGGCGAGCTGGGGCCGAGCCGCACGGGGAAGCCGGGGAGGCACGCGTGGACGCGGGGAGGAGCCAGAGCCGACGAGCAGCATGGGTTGAACCCGGAGGCGGCCGGGCGAAGAGGCGGCGGCGCTAGGACAGAGTGGAGAGGAGAGATTTGGGGAGGAATGAGCGGCTCCAGCACTCTCTCTCTCTCTCTCTTATTTAGCGTCTGACAAGTGGGCCCGAGTGCCACGTAGGCCCAAAACCACCTATTTTTGGCCCGATGGGTGTTCACCACCACCATCATCGCCTTCTTCATGGACCTCAACATCGATTTGTGCGCGCGCGTCTTTGCAATCGAGGCGTTCGACTGCGCTGCTGCTGCTGTCGGCGAACAAGGGCACCGACCCGGCGAGGGCACCAACCGCGGTGATGGGCGCCACCGCGGCGGACCTCAAGTACTTCAAGGACAACAACGTGTGGAGCATCCGTCGTTCAACACCTCCATGAGCGTCCAGCTCGGTGGTTCGATGAGGTCAAGCAGACCGTCTGCTCCTCCCCGCAAGGTAAGGCCGTCCGTCCGTTCTCCTCGTCCTCCGCCGCCTCTATCGCCGGTGTCACGTCTGTTTTGAGTTCTCCCCTGTTTCTTGAAAATTAATGGCAAAGTGCCAGGACTTCTTCGGGAAGGCGTTGTTCGTGTTCGGCGAGTTCGGCGGCAACGACTACAGCTTCGCATGGAGCCTTGAGAAGGTGAAGACAATGGTGCCCAAGGTGGTGGCCTCCATGATCGGCGGCATAGAGCGGCTGCTGGACGAGGGTGCACGGCACGTGGTGGTGCCCGGCAACCTCCCGGCCGGGTGCATCCCCATCACGTTGACCATGTACCCCTCCGACGACCGTGGCGACGGTGACGTATTGAGGGCTGAATGCCAAAGGGTGGGTGGTGTACGCGGTGACGGTGCCGACGTGGTTCGCGGCGATTGCGTGCTGTGGCGTTCGTGCGCGGCGAGGCACGAGCGGCGCTGGCGGCGCGCGCGTGGCGTCGGCGTGTCGGCGGCGAGGCGGCCGAGGTAAGCTGAGAGGAGGCGTCGTGGAGCTTCCATTTGGCTTCTATGTGTTTGTCGATCAAAATGGATGCGTTCGCCAGTGTGGATGCACCAGTGGCAGGAGAAAATATTTATTTTTTCCACGTGGCACGAAACCACTCTCAAAAGGAATAAATGACGGTTTTTGTGCGGTATTGATAGTTTGAGGACGCATTGTATCCGGTATTGAACTTCAGGAACGAATTTTAAACTAGAGCAAGAGTTTAGGGACGGACAATGTACTTAATCCATTAAATAATAAAAAGAATTCTACTTACACGGGCCATGCGCATCCATCCGCCAACCTCGTGCAGTCGTGCCCTCGTCCGAATTTTTTTTCAATTTAGCCCTTTTTTCGTAAAAAAACGCACATTTATACCCCTGCTAGTCTTATTTCGATTTTGGACCCGGGAGTGGCGCAGTGAGTCACGGCGCCGAGCTAACACAGCTTCGGCGCCGTGAGTTATGGCTCAGGTACCGAACCCTAGCCGTGAGGCGACCGGCGTGGCGGTACCTCGGCGCCATGACTCATGGCGCCGGGTCATGTTACTCCTCGGCGCCGTGACTCATGGCGCCGACCTCGCGCCACGAGATCTCGGCGCCGAGCTCTGAATTATATACCTGCCCGAGCCTTCATCTATTTCTTCCTCTCCTCTCTCGGGTTTTCACTCAACCCAACCCGCGAACTTTTCGAATCACCAATTTTCACCGTGGAAACTTCGAATTGATCCATACAACTTCGAGAGCAAGGTATCCTCTTTGTCCTCCTCACTTTTTACGCATTGATTTGGTCTATATCATGTGTATTATGCAAAATTAGGTTAGTCATGACCTAGGGTTTGAAGCAATTAGTCTCACTTGTTTTATTGATTCGTATTGTGTATTATGGAACCTTAGTTACGTCGGTCCCCTCTGTTTCTCCCACTGTTAGGATGCCGAGGCGTGGTAAAGCTAGTAAACCAAGGTAATCTTTGTCCATCGTATTCTAATTTGTCGGTAATATGTAGTTCATATTATGTAAGGTTCATACAATTTGTTGTATTTCTGGATTAGGCAACAGCTGGTGGTCAATGCGTTCGCCCGTTTGCCACTGCCTAGTGGCGTTCCAGTGCCCATGTGCTCTGCGGTGATGCTTGTAGGTGGCGAGATCGATGAGGAGGACACGTCTGCAGAGGTATTGGATGTGTCACAATTATGCCTTTGACCCTACACCTCAACAGATCCGCATTGGATTGTTGGTGAGAAATTAGTGGCTTTTTCTTTGTTCTTGCGATGAATCAATAACATTTCATTACGTGCTTAATGACCCATGTTTTGCGAGAACCTCCCCCGCTATGTGACTTTGAGCAGTGGATCGACACTGAGATCAAGGAGGAGGACAAGCAGCATATGGAGGGACTGAAGAAGTGGGATGCGGAGCGCGAGGAGCTGTTGGAGATGACACGCAAAGAGGAGGCAGCAGAAAGGAGCGAGGAAGAGGTGAAAATGAGGCGCGACTAAGCGTAGGGGATAGGGAGAGGAGGCTTGAGCGCGTTCGCGTGCTAAGGCTGCAATGGAGGAGGATCCGGATGCTTTGAGGAAGGGAAAGTGGCCTCGTTGCACTCGGTGAGTGTGCTAGACTTAGTAGTTATGGTTTAATAATGAACAATGTTATCATTTCTTGGACTTGTTATTTTGTTGTACTCTTGTCATGTCTTGCACTTTTTCGTATGTGTATGTGAGTATATTGTTAAACTTGAACATGTGAGTAGCATGATTTGGTTTTTGTCACTATGCCTATATATTTGTAACTTTTGGTCGCGACCAACAATAAGCACACGTTCCTTTGGTCCCAACATATAATCACTACTCGCATATAATCACGGAAAAATTCGCGAGTTTCCCTGTTTCGACCATCCACATGTAATAATATGACACAAATATATCATACGAGCATATATTCATCAAAATACCACACGAATAGTGGAAACAACAATCCAAAAGTCCAAATAGTCCATAAAAGTCCATACAAGGTACATAAACACAGTCCCTCACTGCCTCCTAGCCTTGCCCTTTCCACCAAGAGCGTCGGTGCAGAGTGTAAGGGTCACGCGACGACGGTGCCTACGCGGTGGAGGCTGCGAAGGTGTGTCGAAGGAGCACCACGAGCCGAGGCGGAAAGAGAACACACCCAAACAAGTGTAGGATCCAAGCTCTGCGATAGTAGGTGATGTCTCCTCGATTGCATTGTCCGCACCGAGCAAGCTGCTGTCGAGCCAACCGATAAGAACCCACGAGGTGCGGGAAGCGGTGTCTCTCGGAGGAAGCTCTCTCCCAAGGAAGGCCTCACTCGGCTCTCCAACCGTCGGACCTCACTGTCCGTGGCGGGCGACCCGAACACCGAGACCAAGAAACTTCGCGCGTCTGAGCGTAATGAGTCATCTCACCACAAGGTAGGTGGAAGCGTGAGTTCGCCTCCACTGCACAAACATAAGCGAAACGGTGGTAGTGCATGGGTTTGTTAGTGCATGGGTTTGTTAGTCAATGTACATAAATGAACACCGAAAACGAAGGTGGAACTGCGCCATCCTGCAAACATAAATAGCAGATGTTAGTTACAGTAAAATGTAAAATTGAGTACAAGAGTGAAATAAATACGAAGTTAGTAATTAATAAACCCTTAATAATTATTTATTTGCACGACTAAGTGGCGATGACAAGTCACGAGAATTATGGCCAAGTCCGCGCATTTGCCACATTGGTTATGCTCGAGTGCGTAAGAAAGGGGTTGCTCTTCCTCGCCTTGTCCTTCCGAAACTTGATCCATAACCATCTTGTGTCTAGTCCTCTTTCTACTCCCACGTTTGTTCCAACGACAACTGGATCGGCTATGTACTTGACCCGAGTAAGGAGGCCACCGTCCTCGTCGGTAAGGCTCAAAACGGGAGACCATGTAAGAACAAGGGTATCAACGCGAACTCCTAGGTATCCTGCTCGTGCGCATAGTTGCGATGATTAGTGCCGCAACATAGTGAGAACATGGAAAGTGGTATTGTCTTGTTCTCCCACACGCAAGAGAAATCAATGAGCACGACAATATGACTCCTTGACGGCGGACCTCACCATCGTCCATTGTACCACCCCTTTCAATGACCTCATACTTGCCCGTACTATGATCAAAACATGACACCTCATGTGTGCGAGCCCTATCCTTTGCCCTCTCGGATGCTTTTTGGGTTTAGGTGCCCATGTCTCATTACTACTCTGCGTGCCATTGCATTCAAGTGCCTCTCGTTGAACCACGCAACAAGCTTGTAGAAGGTGAATGATACGATTGCATTGTGGGCATGGCACGATACCCTTTAGCAAACTATTAAATGATTCACCATGTTGCTAGTCCGAAACTCATACCTCCGACCACCATGGTCATAGGCCCTAGTCCATTTCTCGAGTTCCTCAAAGCAAGCCTCTCAACCACTTGTCTACCCTCTGTGTTTGTTCCGGTTTGAGTCTTCGACTTCTCTTGACAATGACACCTCAGGCGGCGTGCAACCTCCTCGAAAAGAGGAAAGTTATCCTTTGTACCATCCTTACAGAGTAAATTTCGGCGAGTGCCGAGTGCACCACCGGTGATGGATAGGTGCGTGCCGGAATCTACTCAGACAAGACTAAGTATGCCACGGTGTCTATCGGATATGACACCAACCTCCTGCCAGGGCCAACAACATGTATCCGAACAAGCGCAGAACCATCCCCAACTATCTTTGTTCTCCTCTCCACCAAAGCAAACGCAAGAGGACCAATGTATTATCTGCGTCAACGAAATGGCTATCAACAATGTGCCCATGTACTTGCCAAGAAGAAAAGTACCATCAATGGAGAAGACGGACGACAATGCACAATGCCTCGATGCAATCATGGAAAACACCGAATCGCGGAAGAAAATTTGCCTTCCATCCTTCCATTCATTTGGTTTGGGGATGTACTCATAATGCATGCTGGATTAAGCGCTTTCATTGCATTGAACAATGCTGGCAAATGCCGTACCCTCCTCCCAATCCCCATATATCATCTTCCGGGCTCATTGCTTTGCCCTCCATGCTTTTCCATACCTTATGTCGTATCCAGAACATCTTACGTGTCATCTCCATAATTGTCCTCACCTTCAAATTGGGTGCCCCTTGATGTGAGTATAGTGATCTCGCAATGAGGTAGATGTCAATCGCGATGCTACATTTCAAGTTTGATTACTGCACAAGTGTGTGGGCCAACGATTTTGTGATCTTGAACTTGCCCGTGTCCTTCATTTCTAGCACACACCCTCCAATTACAATCGGCCTTCTCACACACCACTGTAACGCCACGCACATAGGAATGCCTAACCTTGAAAGGCCTTTGCGCTTCACAGAATACTCCTGTAACCACCTTCTCAATGTAGGCAAGTCCTTGAAGACCAAACCCTTCTTGATTTCCATGCTATCCCCGCCGAGGAGCCTCTAACAACTCGTCGTCTCGCATACGCATAAGCACCTTGGGAATGACTAAGGTCTTTGAATTCTTCAATAGCCGGATCACGATTAGGCGAAATTGTCGATGAACTCAATATCTTGTTGTGTCAATCTTTGCAATGAGCCGGTCTTCATCGGAATCAACGGCTCTAGCCGTCCCATAAGGCTCCTCATCATCATCAATCTGAACATCAACAACTGTTAGAGGCCCTCTGAATTGATCCATGTTGCTGAAGGTGCCACGGAGGACGATCATCATTTTCGTGAACATCTCTGCATCACAACCACACACAGGATGGCAATTGAGACAAAGGAATAGATTAATGAGCGGTAAACTAAAGTGGTACTCGACACTTACTTGGATGGTTCGAGTCAAAGGGATCTCTGAGGGCGCGGATGAGAAATTCAATCTCATTCGGGCGGATTGAGCATCGGGTACCACAACCGCTCGTTCACATCCGCATCACAATTGGGTAACGGGGTCCAAAGGGAGGACTACCTAAATCGGTGAATGCCCATAAAGGGGTGAATGCCCATGAGGGGGTGAATGCCCATGAGGATTGGGATCAATGGACAACTTCCGCACAAACAAATCCAAACATTGATATTGGGTCCTCATCACCGATCTGACATAATTTTGCCACTGATCCTCAGAGTCAATTGAGACCATCCGCCTAAAAATAGAGTCTCTAGAACCAAACTGAAGTACACCCTCAACTGAGATGTCATCCTCATTACCATGACAACATAGAACCTCACGAGCTCTAGCGACCAATTCACCATAAGACGGACGATCACTAAGCAGCAGGGTCACACTTTCCATCCCAACAAATGACACATTTCCATAACCATCTTTCTCAATACTGCCTCCATGGTGCAAGGTTACTAGATTGTTCATCTAATCCATACAAAAGGCAGTGATTGTTAATGTCTAATAGTAAAGTAGTATACTAACTAATTCCATACGTAACTAATTTAAGTTGATAACTACCCAAGTAATTTGCTACCTACCAAACTAAATAACTATGTCTAACTAACTAACTATATGTAACTAAACAAACTAAAATTTCTAACTATGACTAACTATATCTAAACCCTAACTACATTATATGTTACTATATTTGCTATGTCTAACGATATATCTAAACCCTAACTACATCATATCTAACTAAAACTGCTATGACTAACTATATATCTCAACCTAACTAAATTAACTATATCTAAACCTAACTAACTACAATTTCTAACTAACTATATCTAAACTATATCTAAACCTAACTAACTACAATTTGTAAACCCTAACTAACTACAATTTCTAACTAACTATATCTAAACCCTAACTAACTACAATTTCTAACTATATCTAAACCTAACTAACTAAATTTACTAAGTACATTTTCTAACTAAATTTACTAACTACAGCTTTCTAACTAAAATTTACTAACTACAATTACTAACTAACTAAATTTACTAACTAAAAAAACATTACCTTACCTTCTTCATCGCATGTGGGAGAGAGGCGAGGCGAGCGCCAAAGAATGGGAGAGAGGGCGGCGGGACCGCTCAGCGGAGGGGAAGGCGGGCGGCGAGGCGGCGGGGGACCGGCTCAGCGTTAGCGCGAGCTGGGCTGGCGTTAGCGTTAGCGCGAGTGGCGCGGCGGGGACCGGCTTCAGCGGAGGAAGGCGGGCGACAGGCGCTCGCTCGGCGTTAGCGTTAGCGCGAAGGCGGCGACGCGGCTGCTCCCGGCGGCGCGGGACGGCTCAGCGGAGGAAGGCTGGGACCGCGCGGAGGAAAGGCTGGGACCGGCGGAGGAAGAAGCGGGGACCGGCTCGGGGCGCGAACACGGCGACGCGAGAGCGAGAGATAGAGCGAGACAGAGAGAGGAAGCCGGGGAGCGGGTCTTTTTTGAGCGCTCGGCGCCGAGATCGTGGCGCCGAGGTCGGCGCATGAGTCACGGCGCCGAGTATACCTGACTTCGGCGCCATGAGTCATGGCGCCGAGGTACCGCCACGCTGGGCGCCTCGGCTAGGGTTCGGGACTTGGCGCCATGAGTCATGGCGCCGAGATGTCTTCTTCGGCGCCGACCCACAGGTCCAAACGGAAATAAGACTAGCATGGGTATAAATACGAGTTTTTTAGAAAAAAATGGCTAAATTGTAAAAAATTCGGTGCCCTCGTCTCCGCTTTCTGTTTGCCTACGTGCCGCCGTGCGTGAGCGCTCGAACTCCTCTCCCTCACGCGCGCCTCCTCCGCCAACTCCACTCGAAGCGTGCCGTTTGCCCAAGGAAGGCACGGCCATGGCCATGGCGACGCTGCGCGAGGCCTCCCGCCGCCTGGCCTCCACGAGGAACCCCGCGACCGCGCGCCCCCTGCTCCTCACGCACTCTCGCGGCATCACCTATAAACTCTTCATCGGAGGTTACCTCTTACCCGTCTCCTCACATCCTCACTCGCGCGTCCCACCTACGTTGCATCTCTATCGCTTCAGTTCTTTGTCCCCTCTCGCGTTGTCGTAGGAAGGGCATTCGCTTCGCTGAGTGGCCATTTGCATCGCAGGGTATGCATGCATGCATAGTGTTCGACGAAATGCCGCCCGTGTGGGCAGGGTGACTTGATGCCATATTTCTCCACTTTATACTGTAGTTACACTACTACTCCCTCCGTTTCACTATATTTGTTCATGATCTCGGGAGTATCGTTTCAATATAGATATCTATCGAGAGAAACTAGAGGATAATTATTTCAAATTTTTCTCTTTCTATCATTAATTAAATTCTTTGAAAGAGGTTAATTGGTTGTGTTAGTCATTTAGTGAGGATATGTATGGTCATTTCTCGTTAAGTATTTCTTAAATTTAGTACTCCCTTGGTCTGTGTGTATGGTACGCTGTGGACAAATATAGCAAAACGGAGCCAGTAGTTAGCAGTGGAGTTGCTTATGTTTACTTGGAGTAAGTCCTCAACAGATGCTCAAATTTTTATTATTTGTGTTTACTCCTTTTGCTTTGCTATTTATGTTTACTTAGAGTAAGTCAGATGACAAATATTCAACAAAAACATAATGTTCTAGGGAATTACTTAACATGGAGCCCATCTTTTAGCAGAAACGTAGTGTTTAGCAACACCTAGCGGGCTCACGTTCTAGTGATTTTATGCCTAGTTTGCAAAAAAAGAAAAAAAAAATGGAATACTCAATCCACTCCTTTTAATATTGTAAACGTGATATGAGTAGCGACATTGAAGGTAAACTTAATTGGCAGAATTGAAGCCAACTAGTTGAGTTGGTATACATTGCCGTGGTTGTCTATAAGGGAAAACCACTGTTCCTAGATTTTCCAGCAAGGATTATTTTTTGGTATGTGCTTTACAATGAATTACGGCGAGTTGTTAAGTGCACTTATCACACTAATTTCAGTTTCTTTTCATGTTGTTATTATAAGTAGCACATTATTTCATAACTATTTGAAATATGGGCTTTACTGAGAATTGTCTGAGTTCCATCTGAGCTGAATTTCTTAATGGGGTAAAAGCAAAAACCTACACCTTAGAGAACCGCCGGGACCAGTTAGAAACTGTTGTGATTTGCTCTTTAGGAATTGTGTTCAGAGCTGTTTTTATAACCTTGTCTGATTTCTCAATCCTTTTGCAGGTCTATCACAATTTGCAACGGAAGACAGCCTAGCAGAAGCTTTCTCGCGATACGGCAAGTAATAGAAGGTCTATCCTTGTCACTTGAGAACACCCTTTCATTAATATTTTTTTGCCACATGTTATATTAACAAAGTTAGGACTTGTTCTTGTTTGAGTGCAGCAACGATTGTGACTGATAAGGTGACCAACAGACCAAAAGGATTCGGCTTTGTGAAATTTGCCTCTGAGGACAAAGCCAGTAATGCACGGGACGCGATGAATGGCAAGGCAAGATTTTGAGGGAGTACTCCTTAGTTTAAGTTAGTGCTATTCTGTATTTTTCCTATGCCATTTGTAAGAGAGCTTATGCCAAACCTGGATTTTGTAATCCAGAATCCTCTGTGAAAACACTGTGTTATTCCCTGGATCAGTAGCTAGCATTCACAGTACATCACTGAATCAATTCATACATAGCGTAAAACCATACCATTCATTAATTAACACATCAGAGTTTACATAGATCACATCGGGTTAGGTTTTACAATAAGAGCTGAACAGGCCAAAGGATTACATTACAAAAGTAGCGAAAGCGACAACAGAAGCAAAAGGGGTGAGAGAGCACATCTCTCCACAGGCAAGCGACTGGGGAAACACATGTGCGTCTGATATTATCCGAAAACTCAGATAATATAGGATACACACAAGCACCGACGGAGTCAGCTGGACTGAGGAGAGACTAAAACAACTAAATACTACACTACGCTTCATCGTCTCCTGGGCCTCCAACTTCTGGATCCTTGAAGTAGTCGTAATCTCCGAGATTTCCTGCTTCTGAGGGTTTCGGGAGAGAGAGCGAGAATAAGCACAACTTCTATGCTCACGAATCAACACGCAATGCAATAATATACATGCAAGGCTTTGACAAGGATGACTTGGGTTCTTTTATTTGTTAAAGCAATGTTTTCAATTATCATAATTATAAATTCCTATCACTTAGCATTTTAACCAAATTGTATTTTTATTAAAGATAGCAATTGTGTAATATTTGATAACAGCAGATGTTCCCTTCGTCCGAAACTCTACCTGATGCTTACTTTTGATTGGAGCTGCCTCCAATTACTAACATCACTGAGTTCGAACACTCAAAGAAAATCCAATCTCAGGGCTAGGTGAGCCTATCATATTTTTCATACCACCCACAAAGGTTTTTGAAATAGAACTAACTCGAGTAAGGATTCTCATGTTCGCCTTTGACCGTAGGCACGGCTGTTTAAATAGTTTAGACTCTGCAGAGGTTGTACACTGTATCCACAAGAGATAGTCATACTTGTTACTCCACATGATTCTTTAGTCATGTAGTTGAGCGACCATCACAGTAACCTTTCAAAATATCTCGCCCCTTTTGTCATCTCACTTATATGGGGTTACGCTCATATGTTAGTGCGGGATGTCACCCTCTACGTCTTGTCGTAGAAGGCATTTTCACCATTGGTGTCCCATTCAAACGTGATCAAGCTCACGCTTGCACCCCTTCACTCCTCCACTAGCGAGATGACTTCCAGGGTCCAATAAATTTACTAAGCTAAGTTGTACTTTACAGACTTGTGGTTGTACTTATTTTACATAGAAGGTCATGACAAGATTAAGTCCTTATGGTTATCTGGGTAGATCATTTCACACATACGACCCATCATATTATCCGCCCAAACAGTAACAACAATATTAGGGTTTTTGAGGAGTAAAAATATATCAACTTAACCATCTCAGTCATTTACCCACAATGACTGTCCAAAACTATTTTCTTGTTTAAAAGAGATGATGAATGGGACATTTTTAATGTCCCGGTATTTAAGCAAGACTGACATGTCGCTTAAATACAACCTATAGCTAGTATTTACCATATAGTTACTAAGGTGACATGGATTAATGGAGTTAATTTTCAAGGGATGGCATAATAACTAATTAATCATCAAATGGGTATTTAACTACATTAAGCTTTAACATACATTTGCTTAAAGAATTAAAGCATACAATTTGCTATTTTAAAATAATATACTTTGCTTAAAATGTAGGCTCAATATGATCAAAGTATTGACTCGCCTCGATTAAAGGTAAGAGAGTCTTGACGGTCTTGCTCTTGATCAACTTGAGATCTCTCGTCTTTAAATCCTAATCGAACGATCGAACCGGAAAAGACACAAACAAGCAAATAAAGCAAATAAATACTAAAGCAAAAACAAATGAATTCCAATTTAAACAAGACCTATGCCATTAGCAAGATCTTGAATTAACAAGATTTTAGAAACAAATTTCATAATTTTTGGAGCTACGAGGAAGAGTACGGGATTTCCGAAGTCGAAAAGGAAATTAAACTAGGAAATCGAAGAGAGAGAGAGAGAGAGAGAGAGAGAGTGGTCCACTGACGTGTGGATCCATTGTGCAGTGTCTTGGTGCATGGCATAGCACCTAGACCAATGTCCACCACATCGGTCCACGGGTGCACCAAAAGGGTATTGTGGTCGGGCCCACTTGGAAGGGAGACATGGAGAGAAAGGAGGCTAAGTGCAAAAGACAAGTGGGGCCCTCAAAGCAAAATCACTCATCCCCAATCTGTTTCAATCGGTCAAAGAGGAAAGGGGGAGCAGAGGGAGGCGCAGGCGACAGGGAACGGTGGCGGCGCCGGCGGGAGGAGGCGCGGGGTGGCCGTTCACTGGGTGACATGGGCTCCCGAGAGGGTGGGGACCCCATGGGTGGCAGCGCCAGAGAGGGCCTGGCGCGGCGGCGGCACGGCCAAAGGCGGCGGCGGGTGCCACAGGCACATGCGGTGCTGACAAAGCGATAGCACAACGGTGGAGCTAGCGTGCGCACGGGCGGCACCGGGAGATGGGGAAGCCGGACGGGTGGTCGGGGCGGCTTGAGGTGGCCCGAGGCTATTTGGTGGCGGCGACCTGGGACGGAGGAGAAGGGACGTCGGCGGCGGGGAAGGCGAGGGGAGGCGAGGAACGGCATCCTCGCGTCGTGGGGCATCTCGTGACGCGGTTGGCCGGGGCGGCGACTCACCGGCGGGGCGAGGCGGCACAACCGACACGGGAGCGGCGGCTTTGGCCGAAGGAGAGGCGTTCGGGTGTCGCGATCTTTGAGGGGGGCTTACCAGGGAGCAAGGCGACGATGCGGGGGAGAACAAGGGGGCACAGGGGAGTTCTTATAGCCGGTCAAGGAGCTCGTGAGCCGTTGGAGGGCGCGGGGATGTGCGAGGTGTCGACGGGAGCGGAGGATCCGGGATGGAACAGGGGCAGGTGTAGAGGTGGCCAAATGGGTCGGGCCTACTGGGCCGGCACGAAGCATGACACTATAGGCCCAGCCCAAGCATGGCACGGCTCGCACTGTTCATGGGTCGTCTGCGCCGCGCGCGAGAGCTTCGGGCCGTGCAGCGCCGCCACCTCGGCGACGATGGGCGGCGCGCGGGACGAAGCGATGTCGGGCCGTGCCAAGCACGGCATGACCCAGGCAAGCATGGCACGGCACGAGCGTCCCGGAGAGCCAGCGGCACCGCGCACCCGCGTCAGCGTGGAGGAAGAAGGGCGAGGCCACGAGGCGATGCGGGGCCGGGAGGAGAGCGGCGCGCGCCGCAGCGCGAGAGGCCGGGTGGAGCGCGAGGACCGGGAGGAAGAAGGCCGTTGTGGGAGGCGAGGAGCCTGATGAAGCACACACGCATGCGCAGTGGACCGCGTCCACCTCCTCCATTTCGTTCACCGACGCGGTGGCTGTCGATGACGTCGTGACGCGGACGCGACGACAGCGGTGGTGGCGAGGAGACGAGGCGGCGCGGAGGAGGAGGAGCGGAGGAGAGGAGGCGGCGCGGCTGACCGGAGGTGAGAGGAGGCGAGGAGGTGATGCACGGAGCTGCGAGTGCAAGGAGGCGTTCGGGTGCGGGTGTGCGCGGGCAGGGGGCGGTTGGGGGAAGAAGAAGGGGTGGGTGAGGCAGGCCGGGCACGGGTAGGAGCAGGGGCAGGCGGGCAGGAACAGGTGGCAGGGGTAGGTGGCAGGAGCGGGTGGGCCAAGTAGGGGCGTAGCGGGCTAAACGGGCCACATTGGCCCGATGGGCTAAACAAACCGTACCGGCCCAGGCACAGCCTGGCTACTATCAGTAGTGCAAGCTTGTAGCAGGTATTGAACGGCCGAGTTATATATGTCGACGTTGCAAAGGCCAAACCGGACCGTGCTGCGGATGTCCTTCCAATAGCGAGATGTCCTCCTAAGACAATTGGCGACAACTGATAAATGCGTGAAGTGTCCATATTTTCTATTTATCCGCGATACCAGTATTAGATTGGGAAACACTTAGATAAAAGCTCATTGTAATAATGTGCTGAATTTTGAGTTTTGCAAGAACAGAGATTGCTCGTGCGTATCAGATGCTCTGCTCTTTACTTTCTTTGTCTAAATGATGTTACGGATTGCACATACTATTTGCATATGCTCTCGAAGCTGTGCTAGAAGAGTGTCCTTTCCCCATGGCTGTTCTGTAGGGAACTGACGATTTGCTGTTCATATGTACTTTTTCTCTAAACTTCATTTAATTTCTGGAAATGGGGAACAGTACTTTGATTATACAGAATAATGAATGCTAATGCACTTAACGACAGATATTTTCGCCATTATTTCTGTGTTATTCTCACCTTTTGTTAAGAGGAACGCTGTACATGTACTGACCGACCAGATGTACAGTTCGTAACTACCAGCAGGGAAAAGACATTACACAACAGTTCCCTATTCGATGTTGTACACTAATTGAAATGTCTTGTTCACCTGTATGGATGATCCATCGCTGAATTCGTCGGCGGCAGCCGCCGATTACCGGAGCGCGATGGCGGCGAGGACGGCCAGCACGGCGATGGCGCTGGTTGCAGAGCAACACAGATCGACGAGTGCCTCGCGTCGCTCCTTGCTATCCTTCCTCCCCTTCTTGCTATGCACGAACTCCTCGTACCTCGCCTTCACGTCCTCCCGTTCTCCGTCCCCTCCCCTCCTCTTCCCCTCCATTGCCGCGGCAAGAAGCTGGAGGGCGCCTTCGCCGCTCACCGCGGTGCCGTCGGCGTCCTCCACGGCGAGGCTGACCTCGCTGACGTATCCAGCCCCCTCAGACCAGGCCACCGTGGTCTCGAACTTGCACCCGGCCAGCACCACCGCGAACCGCACCAGCATCTCGCCGGTGTACCAGTGCCGGTCCACCGCGACCGCCCTCCGGCTCGACACGTTCACCGCTCGGCCGCGGGCGGGGTCCACGACCACCCAGCTCAGCTCCAGCTCCGCCGGAGAAAACACCCCCTCCGGCGCCGGCTTCTTGCAGTCCACGGCGTCGACGCGGAACGTCGAGCCGAGGAACCACGACGACGACGTGGGCGTCTCCACCACGCGAGACAGCAGGTGCGCCCCCCTGTAGTAAACGTCCACCGCAGAGACGAGCTCCCCGGGGAGGGATAGCTCGCCTCCGCCGAGCTCCCCAGCTTCCTGGCACGGGAAAGGGAAAGCGTCGGCGAAGAGCCGGCGAGCCGGGATCGCCGAGAGGAGCCGGTGCTGGCCCGCCAGGGACGGCCACTCTGCAAGGCAGAGCGCGCGCCACGTCTCCGGGTCCGCCGCGAGCGTCCGGAGCCCCGCCGTCGCGCAGCTCGCGGCGGCCAGCGACCGCCCGTCCAGGCGCCGCAGCGCGCATTGCAGCACGTCGGCGTGCAGGTCCTCTATCGTAGTCACCATATCGCTTCGGTTCTCCTTTTTCCTCTTCAGTGTAGCACCAACTCAGCTTATGACGAATCGATGATAAGAAAAGTGCCTTGGCCACGCGGGCTTATATAGGCGGCGAATAAACGCGGTTAACTCCAATCAAGACCAGCCGCGGTCAGGGTGCGAGCGACAGGAGTGCGGGCCTGCCCCCGGGTGGAACCATCCGGCCATGTGAAGGATGGCGAGCCCGAGAGCGCAACCGTAAGCGACGTCACGCTCCAATCCTCTCGGCTACATGATAAGCTTCTAGTGTTGGGGATCCTGGGGTGCCCAGTCCTGTCCGATCTTGCCTCCTAGGTTGAATCTCGTAGTTTTTGTCTGATCTCGTTGCACCTCTCTCGTTCAAGCTCATTGTATCACGAGGGACTGAATTGAGTGTGATCAGAAGTTCAGATCCAAATGAGCATCTCTCCTCTTCTTAAGTTTGCGACTTTTAAAACCAAAACAGAGCAAAGCAGAGGGGTACATTCATTGCAGTAATGCAGTTTATCTGTTCATGGCTCATACCGTTATCTTTGCGCTCCATTTTTGGAGTTTCAAAACCAGGGTATTGCAGCAGAGTCTTTGTCAGGATTGCCTGAGCAAATAACACTGAAGATTAAATAAATCCAATTTTGTAATCGGATCTAGATCGGCCTCGAAATATCTTCGGATTTATTTTGGAGTTGCAAAAAATATTATGTGTCTCTAGAAGACATCCTTGTCTAGGTGTTGCGATCCAAATTTCTTTATGGTTTCTGAAGCCTTGGCCGACCATCATGGCTTCCCTAATCTTGCATCAGTCTTTGGGGCCCAAAAATAATATGTGCGCCCCAACTATATAAAGCGTTCTTTTTATTACATACATGTTGCTATTGTTGGGATAAGGGTAGGTTATACCGGTGTACAATTCAAAATTCTATCACGTAAATCAGAAAGTCATACGAGTAAGAGATCATAGATTATTGACACTAGATGCGCAGCGCAGTGGATAAAGAGTTGGAGTAGTATGATCCAACGTCTCGCGCGTCGATGTAGTGGTTTTAGTCAATCGTCCAACGTCGTAGCTCATAACGGATCCAATCCGAACTATTTTGTTTCAACCCGTTAAGTACGTGACCATGTATGTTCATGCGTAATCGACCATGACCTAGAAACTCCTTTTCGATCATAAGTCGGTAGTGGTTCTTAGCAGGATATAGCGACTCTCGAATACTCATAAAGATCATATCGTATAAACCTTATGCAATATAATCTACGGTCGGGTCCTTATCACTTACAACCAGTTCGTAACTCCTTACGACCAGTTCACTTTTAGTCACGACTAGTTCGTAACACCTTACGACCAGTTCCCGGACTAGTTTGTGATCATGTATGACCAATGTGTATCCCCATACGACTAGTTTGTATCTGATCGGACTAAACAATATGCTTGTGTATTCTCCTTTCGTCTCACGATATCTGGTCGAACTCTAGGTGAAATATCTGTCATCCATAAACTGTTCAATATTTTCTCGATCTAGCGATAGGTAACTTCGTGTAGTTGACTCTTTAACCACTTCTGGCACAATCATGCACTTTTTTTTATTCTGCCACGTCGAGGGGCCTAGAGATATCTCTTCTGTTATACTAGGAGAGACAAATCACATATCCAACCAGTCATATTCCTCCGTATGTTTCATAGCATACTCGAAAACTACTTTTATAACTATCCAGTTACAGAGTAGCATTTGATAACCCCTAAGTGTATTGTTACACATGTAGAAAACCATATTGATATCAGGTCTAAGGATTATACATCATCATTGTTTGAGATCAACTGATGACACATAGAATCATAACAATCTCAATAGTGTTTCAAGGTGAGTCAATCCAACATCATGTTCTCTAATATGTGCTCACACTATTGATTCGATATCCTCATATCTATGACCAGTGGAACATGGTCATCAATCAATACATGTACTAATCTATAAGTCATTAGTGCCTTGACCAGTAGCATCCGACCAAGGATGATTTTAGAATGATATTATACAATAAATAAAGAGTTTCACCAGCAAGTCACATACTTACTAATCTTTATAAATGATAATTCATTCAAGGAACATAATAACATTTATTCTATAATTCATAAACATAGACGTGATACAACCATCTCCATGATTGCCGCTTAATTAGGGCATATCACTAACAACTCTATTTAGATTAAATTTTTAGAAAACCTTAGGTTTTGGGACAAAGGTAACACAAAACCCCACGTTTTAGAATTCTTTTTTTTTAAAAAAAAAACCCATGTTTTAGGGCAAAATATATATATAAACACCATGTACACCACCTAGGCCATCAAATACATGGTATTTTCAAGTATGTACACACATTGACAGGCCTCATAGTACGTCCGATCGCGCTACTGTGTAACCGGTCGCCATGTCCCCGCTTCCTTGGTCGCCTGTGTCGTCGCCGCCAGGCCTCACTCTGAGGGTGGGGTGAGAATGAGAGGAGAGAGAGGCGTATAGGGTTGTATTGTGGGGCCAATCTATCTATGTGTGTATATACTAAAAAATATTATATTTTTTTAATTACGTACCGGTATCTTGCACAAATCTTGGAGAAAAATGGACTGTTAGGTGGTGTACCGTTTTTTTAAAGAAACTTTTGCCCCAAAACCTAGAGTTCCTTGAAACCGATTGTAAAACTTAGGGTTTTGCGTTACCTTTGCCTCAAAATCTAGGGTTTGCAAAAATTACTCCTCTATTTATGAACGATTAACACCGTTTGTTACTTTGTACTTTTGCACTCCAATTACCAAAGATTCGTACTTTTGATCTGATGAATTATGAGCAGGCGCAGCAAGGAGAACATGCATAAGTGATCATCTTGAAAGATTTCGTTCATACACACAGCAATTTCAGTATTTCGGTATAACCTTCTGTCACTTTTTTTAACGAAAATAAGGAGTTTGTTTTGGTTAATCTTAGCTTCTCCATTTTCTATATATTTACCTCATTGATTAACTTCAGCAGCTGTTTTGTCATGCATGCATTTCTCAAAGCCGAGATCACTGCAGTAGAAGAAAAGAATGCCCCTTATTACGACTAATGCATATTTTTGCAGGACAGTTAAGCTCAAGTCATGGGTCTAGGACAGCCTAAGTGGAAAACTTCAGACAAGCTAAAGAAAAACTGTAGCTGGGCGCATTACATTCATAAGGTGCATGCATTTTTGGCCTCTCTCATTTAGTCATTTGCATGTCACTATCTTTAGCTGCCTCCAATCTCCATTCTAGCAGTATATTGTTCAGTGAATTTATCAGTGTACGTGAAGAGTTAGAAAGAGCTTAGACGGCCCCTCCCCAAGCTTGTGATCTCAATTCCGTGACCTAAACCTAAACCATCTTTCCCTTCTCTTCCTGCATCCCTTTTTTGACCTGCTGCTGTCTTGGAAATTCCCTTGGTTTTGTCACTGTCTTTTCGTTTCTTCTGTGCCTCGACAGCTGCATGTACTTGGATGCCATTTACTCTAGCGTTTTGGTCAGTGGACAACTTGCATCAATTCTTTCTAGTGCCTCAACAGCTGCAGGTACTCGGATGCCATGTACTCTAGCGTTTTAGTCAGTGAGCAACTTGCCTCGATTCTTTCTGGCCGCTTCTCTAAATCAGCAGCACTCTCTTTTGTGCAGTTCTGAATCTGGACGTACATGGTTAAGGATCTGTTCAAAGATTGGTTCACATCGCTATCTGATACTGCTCTTGCTGTAGGTTGTGATTTGTTAACTGTGCCCTTTAGACTGGATCTGTACTTCGTTTGACGACGGGCGATCTCTCTGTTGTCCTGTAAGGCGAGTGTTTGGGGCAACAGAAACTCAACTTGGATACTTCCATGGTTCAGTAAAGTCGCTATCGTCGTTGCTCTGTAAATAAAAGAAAAAACTACTATGGAATTTACATGGAAAATATCAAAATATAGTAGACGCAAAGCATAAGTGCATGACAGCTGCTGTGGCTCGAGGAGCCGAGGGGACAAGTTCAAGTGCAAACAGCATCTCTGAACTCTGATCGTTGGTTGGGTGGATGTGTGATCGATTGATTCCTAGTTCTCTCCCGGAAATGCCAATGGTTGTACTGTGAGCGGTAAGAAGCTGTGCACGGGGAATGAATGTATCTGGATCAGGACCTGTGCTTCGGATGCCATCAGTTGGAAGTACTGTACGAGGAAGAAATTGTAGTTGGATGTCGGTAGGCCCCCGAGTTTCAGTTGAACTCTTCCACCTCTGTTTGCAGCAAGTTCTATGTGCATTTGGAAGGTTTGATTAAAATGCAACACATGCTATAAACCAACGTGGTCAGTAATAATTTAGGACAAAAATATGTAATTACGAAGCAGTCTTTCTATATCGGCCAGTCCTGAGGGTCCGATTACGTGAACACTTTATTTAAACCGGTCATATCACCAACTAAGGATGCACATAGCCATAATAGGCACCTAAATTCGTCTCGAAGATGACTTGAACTTGAGTGGTGGAGGTGTACATTCACATATTTTCCACCAACTGAGCTAGGCTCAGTCCCTAACCTCTCCCTATAAATAGGGATAGGCAGCTTGCTTCTATATACCACATCCATTATCAAATGTCAATAAAATTGGGAGAAAAGTTCGGTACTACATCTCGTATCTCTTCTTCTACTTTTATTCTTGTGACATTGAGTGTGTCTTATTCTACTTTTATTCCTGTTGCGTTGCTCTAATCAAGCTTGTTCAATTATTAGGGGTGTATTAGTACATTGGTTTCCCCTAGTCAGTAGTCACCGCCTTTGGTGGATCGATCGATCGCCTACGGCGGCTCCCCCTGCCCTCTCTCACCCTCGGCGAGCTCGTTCCCGCGCCGTCGTCGCTTCCATCACCGCCACGGCGCCACCTCCCTGGACTGTCGTTGCTGACGCTCCGCTTGGGCCATGCCCGTGCGCCTAGGTATCCCACAAATTCACTTTACCCAAATCAAATGCATATTTCACATGTCAACCCAAAAAATAGTCCAAGGTGGCCCATTGGATCTATGGACTGTAGCCTATTAACATCTGTCGATGGATCAACTATTGATTGCTAGTTGTAAAAAAAAAAATCTTGTATGTCACTGAATTTTGGTGAAATTTCTTGTTGTCTCGCTAACAAGGTGGGTCCAGACTCATATATATATATATATATACATATATATATATATATATATGAGACAACGAATGACACGTAAGGAATAAGATAAACTTTAAGTGGTATGTAAGAAAACTAAAAAAACTATTGGTTACTAGTGTACTTTAGTACGGGATCTCAAGCACGGATCGATCAGGCCCCAGGATCATGGTCGTCGATACACCATAGCGATCATCGCGCACGCGGCCTGGAGGAGTGGAGGACCTCGCGCATGGTCTGGCCTCGGCGCCTGCTCCGTGCCCTTCCGTTTGCTCCTGCCGGTTCGAACCTCGGCACCTCGGGTTAGGGGCGGATCCAGGACTAAATATTAGGTAGGACAAGAATCGCAAACATTGATCAAAGAGGATTATCTAAAACCAAAAAAATCCATAAACAAACTATATTGTAATCGCAGTAATATGAGTATATGACACTAAATAGAATCAACAACTACAACTCGCATGTGAACATATGAAGATGGATGTACGACATAAAAAAATACCTTACAAATGAAGCTTACTCAACAATTTGCCACAAGTCATCGAACATAATAGTTTGAACAAAATATAAGACATGAAAGAAACAACCTATCAAAAAGAGAATGATTAGTATTTAGTAGTGTTACAATTAATTGATAATAAATCATGAAATATATAGAAAAAATGGAAGTCAAAATACACACCACTAAAGCACTAATTGCGTCTAGGAGAACGAGGCATTTTCATTCTACGAGATTTCATGCCTTGAAACCGTTTCTTGATTCTATCCCGATCAAGTCCTTTGAATATCTCTCGTTCAACATAGCACACTATCAAGTCATTAAGCCAATCATTTGATATCTTATTGCGCAAATCGGTCTTGATAATATTCATAGCCGAAAAGACTCTTTCAACCGATGTTGTTGCCACCGGTAGTAGCAATGCTAACTCCATGAGACGGTAAACCAATGGAAATACAATATGTCTTTCAGTTTCGATCATCTTCACGGCCAGACTTCCAAGATCTTGACAAACAATAAAATCATCAACTCTTCGCACATGAAGTATAAAGGTTTCAAGTTGATCCTTTATAGTCGCACGATCAGCGATGGAGAAATCTTTATCATAGATCTCCGCTAGTCGAGCAATCTTATCCAAATCGAACTTAGAGAAGGAATCTCTTGGATCAAGACAAGAAAAGCATACAAGCAACTCCGAAGATACCTCATTGAAGCGATGGTCCATCTCTGTGGCAATAGCATCAATAGCAGTAAAGAAGGTATCAACACGATAATGATGGTCTTGAGTGACTATTATCCCATCACGCCTTGATCGGCCCCATCTTGGTATCGCTTCATCCATATTTGGTATCGGAATCTTATTTGCATCACAAAATGTTTTGACTTCTCCAAATAATGGCTCCCAACCATGGTTCCTCAAGTTAATCAAACGGGCTTTAACATCAATAAGCAAAGACATGGTCTGGACAATGTTTTGATCCTTCCTTTGCAAAATAAGAGATAACTCATTTGTAATACGAAATACTTTCAACGTCATCTTCAAAATGAACACAAAGTTAAAACTCTCCATTATATGCAACAAACCTGATGCCTTAGATGGATTACGCCCATCTTCATGCACAAGGCCTAGCACAGTTGTCACTGCATCCCACATTGACTCAATACGGAGTAAGGTTGCATAATGAGAGCCCCATCTAGTGTCTCCAGGTCTGGCCAAGCTAGTTTCTTGATGCTTCCCTCTTCCGGAAAAAATCTGCCCACTCTCCAACTTACCCAAAATGTTTTGGCGATGCTTATCAAGCAATACATCCTTTCTCTTGCAAGATGCACTAGTGGTGGTCACAATTAAATTCGCATAGTCGAAGAAATCATGAATAGAAGAGCAACTACTTGTGACAGCAACGATTACCAATTGTAATTGGTGAGCAAAACAATGGACATAGAAAGCATGTGGATTCTCATCACGAATCTGTTTTTGCAGGCCGTTGAATTCACCTCTCATATTTGAAGCTCCATCATACCCCTGCCCTCGTAGTCTAGCAATAAGTAAACCATGCCTACCAAGCATCCCAACCAATGCTCTCTTCAATGCATCTGATGTTACCTCTGTAACATGTTGGAGACCCAAAAATCTTTCCATAACCTTTCCTTTGTTGTTCACAAACCTGCAAGACAAATGATAAATTTATTGAGTAGAACAATAGAAACTTTTAAAAAAATGATAGAACATATAATCAATTACTAACCTCACAATCACGGCCATTTGCTCTTTGATAGATATATCACGAGATTCATCAATAAGAATGGAGAAAAGACTATCCCCAATCTCTTCCTTTATCACTTTGGTGACCTCCTGCGCACAGCATTTTGCAAGTTGCTTTTGAATCTTTGGGCAAGTCATGTGGGCAGTTACAGGACATAGCTCATCAAATGCAAGCCTCACTTCCTCCTTCCTTTCTTTGTACCAATCAACCATCTCTAGAAAATTGCCCTTGTTTAATGACGAAGAAGATTCGTTGTGCCCGTGAAATGAATGACCTTGCATTAGGAGAAAACTTGCGCAATCCAAAGATGCAGTCACACGAGTTTCATATTTCATTTCTGCATCCTTGCTATAAGTAACCACCTTATGTGACACACTACTCCTTTGATTCTTAAAATCATCACATGATTTCCTTGCATTATTGTGAACACTACTAACCCCACCAACATGATCGCCATATGTTTTGTATTGATTTTTTCAATTGTTATATCCTATTTTGGTGAAGACATCATGACCAAATTGTTCATGTAAAGGTTGTTGCTTAAAAAGAAAGCAATAAAAACAATATACCACATCTTTCTCCACACTATATTCCAACCAATCGTACTTCTTAAACCATGATTCACCAAAACCCCTAAGATTCTTTCCATATGTTTTGCGAGGATAATTATGACCAATAGGTTGAGTAGGACCCTTCAATAAAAAAAGCCCTCTTTACTTGATCTCTAATGTCAGGATGAAAATCCTCAATTGGTATGCGAAGTCCTGGATCAGCAATGATGTGATCCGGGTTAAATTCCTTAATACCTTCATCCACTTGTTGCGGTTGTCGTGGTTGTGCAATCTCTTGTTCTTGTGGTGGTTGTTGTGCAGTCTCTTGAAGTTGGTCTAATTGTTGAGATTGTGCCTGTGCGGCCGGTATTCCGCTTGCTCTAGTACTTGTGCTCGACACTTTGTTAAAATACCTCTTCAAATCCATTTCTACCAAATAAAATAAGTACCGAACAACAACATATTTCAATACTCAATTTCATTACAACATGTAAATGACAACAATTATCATGTAGATACTTACTGGAGCTTTTCCCCCCAATCTTATTGTTGCCTTGCTTGCTCATCTTGACTTCACACAAATTCACACAATCACTGAGACACTGAATCACACAATATTCAACAATCAACACCAATTCACACAATGAATCACACAATATCACAATGTTCAACAACAATTCACACAATCACATAATCTTAACTCGTCATTTACTCACCTTGACCTCACACAGTCACACTGATACACTCACTATGACACTGTCACTAATTCACATTCACAGTAGAGATCACACAATTAGTCACAGAAACTACCTTCGCCTCGCCACCGCCTTCGGGTCGGCGGGCGCGCCGAGCAGAGCGGGAAGTCAAGGCCGGAGGCCGAGCGGAGAGGGAAGCCGAGGCCGGGCGGAGCGAGAGGGAGCCGAGGCCGGGCCGAGCGAGAGGAAGCCGAGGCCGGCCGGCCGAGCGCAGAGGGAGCCGAGGCCGGAGGCGGAGCGAGAGGAGACCGCCGCCGCCCCCGCACCGCGCGCCTCGCGGCCTCGCCTAGTCGCTTCTTTGCGAGGCGAGTCTAGAGGCGAGGCGGCGGCGCGCGTCTGGAGTGCCCGAGTGGGAGATCCGGATATCGGAGGCCGGAGCGGAGAGAAGCCGGGCCGGGCGTCGGAGCGGAGGAGACCGCCGCCGCCGCGCCGCGCGGCGCGCGCGCCGAGGCCTCGCTTGCGCCACCGCGTCCCGCTGTGCTCCTCGCCGCTCGCCGCCTCGCCCTCTGGACTCGCCGCCGGCGCCGCCGCGCGCCGCTCGCGTCGTCGCCTGGTCGGCTAGCGCCGCTAGCGCTAGGTTTAGCGCTGGGACTTGGGAGCCTGAGGCCTGAGGGCGACGGTGGGGATTAGTGGGCTGGGTAGTGGGAGCTGGGCCGAGTCGGGGGGGAGGGGTCCGCGCTCTGGAGCTCGGGCGGCTGCCCGAGCTGGCCCGGATGGAGGGTCCGCCCCTGCCTCGGGCGAGTGGTCGAACAGCTGTGGCTCGTCGACCATGTCGTCCAGGCTCCTCTCCTCCACTGCGCCCATCTCCGTCTCCCCGCTCCTCTTCTCTTTGATTGATACTAGGATGAAAGTGCGTCCAGCCGCACCGGTGTGTACAGCGTGTTTTGAGGGTAGATGATAATCTGTATTTATCGGTTTGGATTTGAATACGTAACAGGACAATAAATCTCGTATATAGTATAGTAAAAAGAAATCATAAGACACACGGGTCCGAACGAAGTAGAAATATCATACGCCTCTCCACCACTCGTTCTTTTCACTTCACCACCACCTACTGCTCTTCACACCTCTCCACCACTCGTTTCTTTTCCTTATCTCTCCATTCCCCTTCTCCACACTGCTTTTCCTCTCTGATCCACTCATTCTTGCCTTGTGAGGTGCTCATCTCCGCCCAACCCCGCCCGCCGCTAACACCGGCCGCTCCGTCTGCCTCCCGCGCCGCTGCGCGCCTTCCTTCCGCCTGCCGCCTTCTCCCCCTCTTACGGACGTCGCCGCTTCGCGCCTCCTCCCCCGCTCGCCGCCTGCCGCCTCCTCCCGCTTTGGTCACGACGTCGGTTGCTCCCCTTCCACCTCCCACTGCCCCAGCACGGATTCGCCTTCCCGGACCACGCCAACCCACGCCAGGAGGCAGCTGCTCCGCCCACCTGTCGCTGTCCCCGACGACAGCCAGCTCGTCTGGGGCCGCCAGCTCCGCCCAACCCTCCTCCTCCCTGCAGGCCTGCTACCGTCCTAGGCTGCCAGGAGGCAGCTACTCCGCCAGGGTGAGTACTCAGTTTTTGATGTGTTGCGCAATGTTACAACCATGAAAAAAATGTTGCACACGGATAAACAAAATGTTGCATACAAATTTCTAAGATGTTGCATCTTTTTTTTTTGATATATTGGTGTCCTCCAGATGTTTGTGTGTGTTTGATTATGAGAATGCCTGTGATGTTTTGATTATGAGAATGTTTGTTTGTTTGATTATGAGATTTTGAGGCAATGTTGCATATGACTATTTGATATGTTCAGTAAGCAAAAAAAAATGTTGCATGTTTCCTTGTCGGGTGTTGCATCGGACCGTATGGTGGGAAGCCTCCCACCGTACGTCTGAGCCGTAGCTGTACCCTATAATAAATCGACCGACTTACTATTCTTTATGACATTCTAAACTATGATTTCTTTAAAGAAGTAGCCGACATAAATACTACAAATGATAATAACAATAACAAATATTTGCATCTTGTGCTAAACATGGTCGAAGAATACAACCTGTCTTCTCACTCGCGGTCTTTGAATGGATTTAGTTTTGCTGCATTTTGATAAAGTTTTTTTCTATTTGGGAAAAAATTTCGGGTCATAACGTTGAAAAAAAAGAAATAAATAAGTTCAAACGCAACTACTACCGAGACGGGAATAAAATGAAATAAAGGAGTTTGTAAAAAATTTGCAAAGAGAAGCAGTGTGGGTGGCTGGGACTAATTGGGTGGCATAAATACTATAAACGAAAATAAAATAAAAAATTGCAATTTGCGCAAAACATGATCGAAGAATGTAACCTGTCTTCTCGTTCGCGGTCTTTGATTGGATTTAGTTCCACCGCGTTCTGATAAACGTCTGTTGTAGTTTGATCAATAAATTTGGGTGATAACGTTGAACAAAACGAAATAAATAAGTCCAGACTGAACAACTAGCGAGACAGGAATAAAATGAAACAAAAAATTTTGGAAAAAACTGCAGAGAGAGGTGGTGTGGGTGGTCGGGATTAATTGGGTGGAATAAATACCTTAAATGAAAATAACAATAAAAAAATCTGCAATTTGTGCTAAACAAGATCGAAGAATGCTACATGTCTTCTCATTTTTTTGAATGGATTTAGTTCAGCGGTGTTTTGATAAAAAAAAAATGTAGTTTGATCAATAAATTTGGGTCATAACGTTGAACAAAACTAAATAAGTAAACATTGGACCGGTTTTTGTTAATAGTAATGAGCGATTTAGGTGGTAATGTGTTTAACAGTAACGGGTCTGATAAACTATGTTATGTACAGTAGCGAGGCAAAATGTTACACAGTGGTGGGTCTGGCAAGCCAGAGACTCTTCGGGCTGGCTTTGGCAGCCCGGTTCGGCGGCCCAACAAGATACACGGCCCAACGCTGTCTCACACCGAGCTATAGCTGGCTCGATGGCAGCCGAGCAGGGAAAAAGACGGTGGCTGCGATCTCGTCGGTGGCAAGGGTCCACACCAATACTGGGTGGTGCTGGGAGCAACGTTGGAGTATGGGGTTCCATTTTTGTGCTTAGGCATGCCTAGGGTTTGCTCAAGATGGATTGACGGTGATGGTGGCGCACGGCCAAAACAGAGCAACAGCGCGGCGGGCTTCCAGCGATGCTCTGGGCAAATTAATCGGCTTGGGAGCATTAGTGTGGCGAGGGGATCCCGGTGGTGGTGATGATTGAGCTCGGGGAGGTCTAGTCCGAGCTAGCGACGGTGAACGTGTTCGGCGGAGCCATGCCGCATGGCGGTGCTGAGCTAAGGGCTGTGGAGCTAGGGTTGAATCTAGGGGATGGGTTCGCGGGCTTGAGGCAAAGCTAACGGTGTGTTTGATGCAGTGAGAACGTGGACAGAGGCGACAAATCGAGGAAGGGACCTATCGGGGCCTTTGTCAGGTGCGGTGGCGATTGGGGCGGCGCTGCCAGAGCTGAAGAGGATGGAGAGGGGCGTGAGTATGCGGTGAGGCTAAAGGAGAGCATATTGTGGTCGAATCCAACTCTAAACGTGCAGCGAAGCAGTGGCGGCGCGTCCGAAGGGGAGGAGGCGGGGTGGAGCAGAGGAAGGGTCTTCGTGGGCGCTAGGGAGGAGTGGCGGCTCTGGGAAGAGCAGCGGCGATGGGGACAAAGTGGACGAGGGGAAGGGAGAGGAGAAAAGACGGGAGGAGTCGAGAAGGCTGCATACGGGCGAAGAAAACGACAGAAGACGGGAGGAGAGGCGAAGCAAGAAGACGGAAGGAGAGGCGAAGCAGAGCTGTGTTGAGAAGAGGAGAAGCATACGAGCATCGCTCTATCGCCGATCGAACGACACAGGCGTGCGCGAGGCAATGCAGGCAACGAATTTTGTGGGACACGTGGAGACACATGAGTGGGAGATAATGCCTGGGAAACGCGGGGAGGCCTGGGATTCTAGGCGTTATAAGGAGCTGGGGATATACTTGATTTGTTTTGGTGCATTCGCGTGGATGTCTAGTGAAACCGGCCGGCCGTTCGGAGTTCGGACTCCGACGCCTAATTGGACCGCGTCGGGGATATACTATGACATTCGGTAGATCTGAGCCGTTGGTTTCAGGAAGAATGGCCCAGATTAATCTCTACAGTGGTGCTACAGTGTTCAGAAACAGTGTGTGTCTCGATCTCATCCTCTCATTTTGAATCCGACGGTCCGTACGCAATGTCATGATACTGTTCATCCGTGATATTACTCTATAATATCAGAGGATGCGTTTCCGCGGCCCGGGCCGTGTAGCGGTGTAATCCAAATCAATAGTCCGGTTAATTAGGCCCACTGGCGGATGCGGCGGTGGCTAGCCACTTAGCCGCGGCAACGTTATGGGCTCATAATTCATAATTCCAACTCCGATTGCAATCAATTGGAGACTGAAGCCTACTGAGGCCAGCCCAGGAATAGCAGCGGTCCATTTGCAAAGACTGGCCAGTAGCGTGGATGCATGCGGCGTGAGTGGGTGGTGTGAGTCCTCCATGTGCTTATAGATTTCTATAAGCATAATAATCAGTGGCGTAAACACGCCTGGCTCATCCGAAAGAACATTGGACTAGCTCAGCCTCTGCGTTCCTTGTGCATGACACATTGTGATTTTGATTTGGACCTTGGACCATTGCTGTGGTGGTCTGAGGCCTGCTCCGCCTCTAATAATAACTAGTAGCCTGGGCGCGCCCTTGGGCGCGCTAGAATCGAGCATGATCAACAGCAGAGTTTGATGGTGTTGGTTGCACGGTAAGTATTGGGTTTATGAGCATTGCCTGGTAGCGGGGAGTGGCTATATTACTGATGTAAATAAAGGCACTATATTTATAGGAGCATGTTTTGCGCTGTACAAATAGCAAGGGTAATATAAGATGTATATAACAGGACATGGCCATTGTACTACTGTTAGAGAGCACAATTGGTTGAACATAATCTGTTTGAGTAGATAGATATGTTCAGTTAATACTACATACGGTTTACAAAAGTTGGCATTATGTTTGCTACCACGGCATAGGTTTTAGCTTGGAGGCATATTATACAAACTAAGTATAGAAGGCACTGTTGTGCTTGTACATCGCAGAGTATGTTACAACCAGTTTCTGTAGGTTTGAGAAGACGACGTGATGTCACAAAAATCTGTTGGTTGTAAGATGGGAAATAGGTGACCAATTAGCATGTGTGTATATGTTAGAAAGAAACAACTGACTAATACAAAACAAACTGTACAGAATATACCCGGTGTTCATTGGGCGGGGTTGTCTTCTGGATTGATATTTTCGGTAGTAGAGAAGACCATTGGATCGGTAGACAGTGCATGCTGGGATCTGTGTGCCATAGATACCATGTTAGATATAGATTTGAGTATGCGTATTCTGTTTAAGATGTATCTAATGTAAGATGCAAGGTCCTGTTATAGGCTTGGCTAGTGTACCGCGGGTAGAAAACTACTATGAAAAGTAATAGAAATTCGTCAGTAAAGAGAGAGAGATCGTATATGTTTAAGGTTTTTTTTTGTCTGGCAGTCTGAAGCAACAAATAGTATCTATAAGTAATGTTGAAGCAATGTGCGTATATAACTGAGCTAGTAGATTGGCAAATTTTCATGTGACGAAAAAAAAATGTCAGGGGAAACAGATATGTTAGATTCTGTAGATGTAGTAAGCAAAGTTTACTGCTCTATATATGTATTAGAGATATTACATATAGAGACTGATAAGAAATTGGTATAATGATTCAACACCAGAAGGGTGTCTACTACCTGATTTCAAGGGAAACATTAGATTAAAAACAGCAAAATAGCAAGCAAAAATATAACTGACAACATACATTAGTATATTTAGCATCAACAGTTTCCTCTCTGGAATCTTCTGTTCTTTGCCTCTTATGTGGCTGCTCCTCATCTGAGCCTAGACGTTGATCCATCTTCGTAAAATATGACAAAATCCTCAATGTTAAAACCTGGACATGCTTATCAGGACTGCTCAAGTTAACACCAAAGATACGGAGTAAATTCAAAAGTTTTTGTGGATCAAATTGTCCTGTAATCCCCAGGGAAGCTGCTCTGCTCATAGAAACAAACAAAGAGAAAAAAATTATTAGTGGTCAAATTAACATGGTAAACGAAAATAGAATTAAGAGTTAGAAAGTGTATATATATTTACCCACGCAGGGAATCCAAATATTCGGCCACAGAATACAGTACTTGTGGACATATACTGTGTCTCTTGGCAAGAGATAGGAAAGGGCCTAATTTTGAACCTGTACTGACGTTAACCAGCAGTAGTTCATGATAGGATGATAATGCTGCACCAAGTAGACTTTCCACGTAGTCTTTGCGAGACCGCTAATGTTCTCTGCATATCAATAAAAACAAACTTATGCCTTTTAGAAGACTACTTATATTTCTTACCGTAAAAAAGTATAAATTATAGATATCTGCAAGTGCAGTCACCTTCTTCCACTCGAAGCAATCGATCAAGGTTGCAAATTAACTTATTCAGCATTGAAACTATCTTCAGGTACATCTTTAATATTAAGATAGCAGCAAATAGATCCCCATAGTATAGCAGCTTCCTTTTCACTGACCTGATTACTTGAATGATTGCCCGTTTGGACTATATCATCTAATAACTCTATCCAGAAAAAGTTTTTTTTGATTCAAAGAACTTGCACACTTTCTTCTCCCGATCAAGATGGCTGCCATCAATGCCATGAAGGGTTATTTGCTTCTTTGATCTTTTAAAGAAATTCTGAGGGCATGCATACAACATAAATAAACAACAAGATTGAAGGAAGAAGCTATCTCCCAATCAAATTGAGTAGAAATCCTAAGAAAACCTACCACAACATGCAGATCAATAATGATAAAAATTTGAAACACAACAAATTTACCAGAGGAGGAGCCACGCGGGAGGGCCATGGCCGCAGGGGGTGCAGGACGCGGGCGGTGGCGGGCCAGCGAGCCGGAGGTGTCGGCGCCGGGCCACCATGGAGCAGCAAGAGGAGGCGGCGCCGACCGCGGGCGCGCGGGCCGCACAGGGCCCTGGCGAGTCGGAGGCGCGGGGAGAAGCGCGGGCGGGCCAGAACCCCAGAGGAGGAACCGCGCGGGAGGGCCATGGCCGCAGGTGTTGCAGGACGCGGGCGGCAGCGAGCCAGCAAGCCGGAGGTGGAGACGCCAGGCCACCATGGAGCAGCAAGAGGAGGCGGCGCCTTGAGCTTCGGCCAAAAGAAGGAATCCAGGGGAGAGAAAAGATGGGGAGATGAGGAAGAACGAGGAAAAGCAATAGGAAGGCAAGAGGGAGAAGGAAGCTCAGGCATGCAGAGCAAAAAATTTATCGGACGGCGAGAGCGATGGGGGGCACGGAATCCGACGGTGGAAGAAATTTGGGCGACGTGGCGTATGTGGTTGAGCCCCAAACCTCCCTCCATTTATACCGGAGGATTAAGTAGTCCACTGTGTACACTCTGAGTAATTTGTTCCTTATTCTATGAAGCAATACAACTTATAGTCAGAATATTTATTACTCACGCGTGTTTTTACGATTACAAAGTAGACATACACGCATATACTACCACACACGAACACCACACCACACCGGCACGTGTAATTAGAGCGAATGCTCACACAATTATAGGTTGTGAGTTCAAAATCTTGACTCTCCTCTGTTTTGTGTGTGCTTGCCATGCTGTATATGTCTAGATGAGAGGTGTATGTCTAACATAATCGGAAAAATATGGAAAACAGTGTAAATAAACTAGAAAACGACACCCAACGTGGGTGACAAGTGGGGCCCGTTGCTATTCAGACGGATCTAGATCTGAAAGCCTGAAAGGCTGAAACCTTACGGGGTTGATCCCTTTTAAAGTCTCCAGAATTTCAAGGAATTCTGTATAAATATAAATAGAAGCAAGGAAGTTTTTTTAAAAAAGTTGTGGAGTGCTATTGGGGGCTACGTGAATGCTATCCCCCCCCCCCCCCCAATTTGTGTGGTCTTTTGTAATGCAATGTTAATGAGCAATTTTCCCCTAACATTATAGCCATTAGCTTATTTGTAGTTTAGCTCTCTTAAAAAAAGTTCACACTATCTTAGTTATAGGATGTTACCACATTAGGTCTTACAAGTAAAACACTAGATGCCTTTTTGGATATTTTTTCCCCACTCACATTTGTTGCCCGGTTTTTGTGCACGGGAATTAAATTTGCCATGCTGGAAAGGAGCGAACTGCGACAAATGCCACGATCAAAATACCACGCCGCCTTATCCAGACATATCCAAGTGGAGCATCCCCATAGGCCGCTCCCCCGGCGATGAATCTATTTCATCCGCTGCAAGTGATCCACATCACGCAAGACCCCACAACAATCTGCCCCCTCTCTAAGCCCACACCACACAGGTACACATCTCCATCCAGCTCGCAGCACCCGCCACAAAAATAAGAGCAAGTGCGCTCCGCTACCGCACCGGAGCGTACAGCCACCACTGCAGCAGCAAGAAAACAGGTAGCAATGGCCGCCGCCACCTCCACCGTCTCCGGCCTCGCCGGCGCCGCCCTCGCCCGCCGGCCGGCCTTCTCTACCAGTACGTACCTTTCGTCGGCCTTTCCCGTCATGCATATCGATTGCAGGCTTCTTGCGCCATCATAGGTAGGTAGGTGAAGAGTTACCGTGACTGACGATGCTGTCCTGAAACTCCCGATGTGTGCACGTAGGCTTCACGACGGGCGCCCGGGTGTCGGCAAGGAACCCCCTGATGACGAGGAACCTGGAGAGGAACGGCAGGATCACCTGCATGACGTGAGTAGTTTGTTAGTTTGACAGGTTCGGTGTCGGTCGGCAATTCAGCATGTGAATTTCTGATGTTTTTTACGCGCGTTTGTTCGATCAGGTTCCCGCGGGACTGGCTTCGGAGGGACCTGAACGTGATCGGGTTCGGGCTGATCGGGTGGCTGGCGCCGTCGAGCATCCCGGTGATCAACGGCAACAGCCTGACGGGGCTCTTCTTCTCCAGCATCGGCGAGGAGCTCTCCCACTTCCCCACGCCCCCGGCGCTCACCTCGCAGTTCTGGTCAGAACTCAGAACCACACAAACAAAAGCCCACACTGCACTACAGTACCTGTGTTTAGTCAAGACTAGACTACTGGCAGTGTGCTAACGTTTTAACCTGGTTTCTGGTTGCAGGTTGTGGCTGGTGACGTGGCACCTTGGGCTGTTCATAGTGCTCACCTTTGGCCAGGTCGGGTTCAAGGGCAGGACCGAGGACTACTTCGATAAGTGAAGCAGCAGTCAGAGCTTAAACTCAATTAGCTGCGTGCGTGCGTACCGCGTACTCCATTGTATAGGGCTTTGATTCGTTCGCTTGTGTAGTTGTGTGTGATGCTACTCTATGCATGAGTGTTTAATGTAAATCTGTCCTATGCATGGTTTGATGTGTGTGCAGCTTTGCCGCTGTGTGATTATTACTGATAAGTTCTTCGAGGATTATGCAACTTTTTTTAAGGAATGTTCAGATAAAAGTTGAACTAGGAAGTGTGTGAAACATGGCAATTAATTCAACCATGGCTTCTAGACTACGATAGTCGTTGAACATACTACTTTCATAGCTTTCTTTTGGTAAAAAATCTCATCAAAATCTTTATGTTTGATTAGACAATTGAATGCCAAACGTGTTAAGAGTATATACCTACCGGTTGGGGAGTTTTTAGCTCATTTAGAACGATTTTGAACTGAAATAGCAAAAATAGTTCCTTCACAAATGGATTGACAAAAATAACACTCTTGTCGCACTCAAAATGCACGATAGGGGGCCTACCACGCGCCTACCACGCAATAGGCCACATGGTGGCCTCCCATTGGGCGGCGCCCGGCCAGGCTAGCCGCTGTGCATTTTGAGCGCGACAGGGTGCCATTCTTGCCATTTAGTAGGGGATAAGTTATTTTTACTATTTCACTTCAAAAAAAAGCTAAATGAGTTCAAAAAAAAAACTTCCGGTTGGGTGGCTACAACATACTTTGTCTGACGATTCAATTGGCCACCACATCAAGCGGAATTTGACAAAAAAAACCACATGGGTCAAGTTTTGTTCAAACCACAGACATGGATGCCGGCTTTGACTACGAGCTGAGTATCGAATCATCTGACGGTATTGCCGCCTCTGGAGATCTTCTATCAAATCTCGGAGACTACATCACCGCTGCAGTCCAGGAGGGATCCTCATCCCCCACAACAGTACCTTAGGGGGCAAGGGTCAACACAACCACCAATAGGGCTGCCCCAGGACAGATTCGCAACACGACGAGTCTTTCCTCCAAGTGTTCGAGCCCCCCTAAGGCAGTACGACTTGGCAAGACAGGTTCTGGAAGCCATCATTTCGGAGCTCCATCGGCATCTGATGGTCCTCTTTTTCTGGGTAATTCCGCAGAGAAGAGGATCGAGCACGTTGTTCCTCCAAGTCCAACCATCCCGACGCAGGACACACTTGCAGATGGAGACGGTTATAACCCGGAGTTCCCCTACCTGGAGGGGTTTACTCCAAGTCGCCAGATGGTGTCACTCGACTACTTCTCAAGCGAGGAGGCCTCGAGCGTAAGTGGAGGTCATCCACGGGAGGTCTTCGTCATTCCCCCTGATAAGAATCATTCTCCCAAAGGAAGGATTGACAATGCTCCCCGACGGGCACACTCTACACCCCCCTCGTGGCAATGGCAAGGACACCACCGCTGGCGAACGAGACGAACACTTTAATGAACGTGCGGGACATCCTCAACATTCTCGCACTCCATTAAAACCAACTCAGGGGTCTGCTGTAGGCTATTCTGGGACAACCCGGCGGAGGAAAATAGCGGCTCAAAAAAACCTTCCCGAACGCGCTTATTTCCAGTCGGAGGAAGCTTAAGAGCTCCAGCACATCAATGACTTGCTGGAAAATCCGACCCAAGAGCTCGCTCGAGCACTGAGGTACGATCTCTTTGCAGAGGAGATCACACAAAGGCTTCGTAACACGATGGCAAAACTCGAGCGTCTTCGTCGATCGCAACGTGAAGTCGTATAAGATGCGACCGTCTTCTGCCAGCCGTTCGGATAACTCGTCGCATGGGAGACAACATGACCCTCGCTTATGTAGTTCTCCCGACCTGAGGAAGGCTCGTTGGACATCTAGAGACCGACAAGCCCCTAGGAGAGGTGATCTTTCACCACTTCAGGGACGGAATACGCGTAAGCGGAATACGAGGAGTATTTCCCTCGTAAAGCTGAGGCTTATCATAGGTCTAGCCTACCCGTAACTGGATATCGTCGAGTACGATCACCCGGTGACGTTAACCCTTCTTTTTTACAAAGAAAGAGGCAAGAAGTTATCTCGAGATGTCGGACGTTTTCACCCGATCTTCGAGCAGTTCGCTGGCCGCCTCGTTTTCGACCAGCGAACATGGAGAAATTCGATGGAACCCAAAATCCCATCGAATTCCTTCAGATCTACACTACAGCTATCCGAGCAGCAGGAGGAGGAGAGCATGTCATGGCAAATTACCTTACAACTGTACTCGAAGTATCGGCTCGATCATGGCTTTTGAACCAGCCATTTGAATCGATCTATTCGTGGCAGCACCTTTGCGACCTTTTGCTGGCGAACTTCCAGGGCACTTAAAACCGCCCTGGAAAGGAGGATAACCTACACCGGATAAGACAAAACGATCATGAAACTCTACGCCAATTCATCAGGCGCTTCAGTCAGGTTTGAAATTCTATTCTGAAAGTTTCTGACTCATCCGTGATCAGGGCTTTCAAGCAGGGAGTCCGCAGCAGAAGAATAACAGAGGACATCACTTTACATCCTCCTGCCACCGTCGCCGAACTCTTCGAGATGGCGATAGATCTGCCGATCTGCTTTGAAGCGATCGAGTGGAACAACACTATCGATCGTGAAGATAATATCCCTCAGGAGGCAGGCGAAAGTGGTAAGAAAAAGGATAAAAAGGCTAGGAAGTCCAAGAACAAGGCAAAGAGACACAAATCTCCTGCTGCCGGTTCTAAGGAGGTCCTGGCCGTAAGCGACAAGGAGCTGCGCAACCCCAAGCAGAATTCTGATCGAGGTAAAGGTAAACGCCAAGATCGGAGGAACGACAAACCCAGGTGGTGTCCTTTTCATAAAAAAGAAGGGCATGACCTTCGTAACTGCCGAGTTTTTCTACGAAAACTCGAAGACTATTACTCTGGCAAGGGACCACTTCCTACCCTTGAACAGGTAGGCCAAACAAGTGAACGGAAGGAGTCGGATGACGAGGAGGAGATGCCGTTCCAGGATCCGCAATACACCATCGATCACATCTATGGAGGATCATCGCCATATGAGTCACGGAGACAGCTAAAAGCTGTCGAGCGCGAGGTAAATACAATCGACTCACCTCTCGTCAATAAGCTACCGAAGTGGTCGGAAATCACCATTACTTTCGAGAAAGGTGATTGCCCGATCCCTTCGACTAGACCCGGTCGGTTCCCGATCGTGGCCGAACCCACCATCAACAATTGTCGAGTGAATCAAGTTTTAGTTGATGGTGGAAGCTCGTTAAACATACTGTTTACGAGTACCCTAGACGAGATGCAGGTACCTAGGACAAAGGTAAGGCCGGTACGATATTCATTCCATGGAATCGTACCGGGGTCTTCGGCCAAACCAATTGGTCAAGTTTCTCTTCCTTTAACGTTTGGCTCACCAAACAATTTCAGGACAGAGAAGGTCTCCTTTGACGTGGTCGACTTTGATACAACATATAATATCATACTCGGACGACCTACTTTGGCAAGATTCTTAATAGCTACTCATTATGGGTATCAATGTCTTAAGATACCAGGTCCCAAAGGAGTAATCACAATATATTGTGACAAGAAGATGGCGCACTCCAGCGTTCGTCGCTCCCTCGAGATGGTTGGACAACTACCAACTCGAGGCGAAAGTCCACCTTCCACTAGTAAGTTGAAGCCTTAAAGCTGCACCAAAGCCGAACGACCGTGTCAAAGAGGTTCCTCCGGGCGTGGAGGATCCTCGAAGATCGCTCGCATTGGGATTCTTCCGACCCCAAATAGGAAGACGCCCTCATCACTTTCCTCCGAGCAAACGCAGATGTCTTCGCGTGGCAAGCATCCGACATGTCCGGAGTCCCCAGGGAAGTGATCGAGCACAGGCTAGCCTTACGACCTGATAAATTACCCGTAAAACAGAAGTTACAGATATTTGCCCCTGATCGACGAGATGCTATTAGGTCAGAATTGGACAAGTTGCTTAAATCAAGCTTCATAAGAGAAGTCAACCACCCAGAGTGGTTGGCCAACCCTGTAATGGTTAGAAAGTCGAACGGCAAATGGCGTATGTGCGTAGACTTTACTGATCTTAATAAAGCTTGTCCAAAAGATAATTTCCTTTTACCACGCATCGATCAGCTGGTTGACTCTACTGCAGGATGTGAAATATTGAGTTTTCTAGATGCATACTATGCTTACCACCAGATCAATATGTGTCGAGAAGATGAAGAGAAGACCACATTCATTACACTGTTTGGAATATTTTACTATGTCAAAATGCCATTCGGTTTAAAAAATGTTGGAGCTTCTTTTCAGCGTTTGATGCAAACGATTTTTGCTCCTCAACTAGGCCGAAACCTGGAAGCCTACATTGATGATCTAGTCGTAAAAAGCAACAAACGGCTCAATCACGTCACAGACTTGCAGAAAACATTCGACAACCTCAGAAAATACCACTTGAAGCTTAATCCCGAGAAGTGTGTGTTTGTGGTCTCTTCAGGAAAATTACTTGGATTCTTGATCTCTGCACGAGGAATCGAAGCAAATCCTGAAAAGATAAAAGCCATCACCCAGATGCGCCCCCCGACCACAAAAAAAGAAGTCCAGAAACTCACAGGATGCAAGGCGGCATTAAGTCGTTTCATTGCACGTCTGGGAGAGAAATGATTGCCTTTCTTGAAACTTCTAAGGAAACATGAGAGCTTCGAGTGGTTGGAAGAGGCTAACATAGCCTTTGAGGAAGTCAAGAGGTATCTTATGAATGCTCCTGTCCTGGTTTCCCCGAAACCAGGAGAGACGCTCTTAATTTATCTAGCTGCCATGCCACAGGCAGTGAGCGTAGTACTGGTCGTGGAACGTGAGAACGTACAACGACCAGTCTACTACGTGAGCGAAGTTCTACACGGACATTAGGAGCGTTACCCTCAGGTTCAAAAACTTTTATATGCCCTCCTCATGTCTTCGAGGAAACTGCGGCATTATTTTCAGTGCACAAACTAGCTGTGCCGTCTGAGTTTCCCTTGGGAGCGATTATCCAGAATAGGGAAACAGCGGGACGCATAGCAAAATGGTCAATCGAACTTGGGGAGTTCGACATCCATTTCGTGTCCCGAATGGCCATTAAATCCCAGATCTTGGCAGACTTTGTCACCGAATGGACAAATCTTGAACCTGTTCAGGATCCCCAGTACGATTCCCATGACCGGTGGACGATGTACTTTGACGGGTCACTTATGATAAGTGGCTCGGGGGCTGGGGTGGTTCTAGAATCTCCTACCGAGAGACCTTAAAGTATGCCATACAATTAAACTTTCAGGCCACTAATAACGTGGCAGAATACGAAGGTTTGCTAGCTGGTATACGAGCAATAAAAGCGCTCTCGATTCGACGACTACTCGTGAGAGGAGACTCTCAACTAGTCGTGAATCAAGTCGGAAAAGAGCACCAGTGCTCTAATCCAACTATATCCCGGTACTTATCGGAAGTTCGAAAGTTAGAAAAGCACTTTTTGGGCTTTGAGGTTTAATTTATCCCTCGAAAGGATAATTTGACCAACTGGCTCGACTAGCTTCCTCCCGATCCTTAGTACCAAAAGGGGTTTTCTGGAGCAACTTCAGAAGCCGTGTCTAGTTACAGAACTAGAGACGCCTCCTATAGAAATAGTCTCTCTAGAGTACGAATATACCTGGATGACTCCTATCTACAAGTATCTTCAGACGGGTTCCATACCCGACGACGATCTCGAAGCAGATCGATTATCTCGAAAGGCTAAAAATGTATACTTTGGTCGAAGGTGTCCTTTATAAAAGAGGAACTCAAGGGGTACTCATGCGATGTATTCCGCAGAGTGAAGGATTAAAACTCCTTCACGACATACACGGAGGCATCTGTGGAACTCATGCTTCTTACAGAACTCTGGTCGGTAAAGCCTTTCGACAAGATTTTTATTGGCCAACGACCCTCTACGATGTCAAGGAGTTGGTCAAAAAGTGTATACAGTGCCAGTTTCATAGTAGGAAAATACACCAACCGGTTCAGACGTTGCAAATAATTCCTCTATCTTGGCCTTTTGCAAACTGGGGTCTTAATATCCTAGGACCGTTACCGAGAGCTCCAGGTGGATTCGAATTCCTTTTTGTGGCTATTGACACGTTCACAAAATGGATAGAAGTCGAGCCTGTGACTGGGATAACAACGGAAGCAGCAAAACGGTTCATGATGAGATGCGTGATAACTCGATTTGGAGTACCAAGTTGAATCATCACAGACAATGGCAAACAATTTTTGAGCACAAAATTTCAAAAATTTTACGATGAGTTGGGAACTCGGTTGTGTTACGCTTCTGTTGCCCATGCCCAAAGCAACGGCGGTCGAAAGAGCGAATGGCCAGATAATGAAGGGAATTAAAACCCAAGTCTTCGATCAGCTTGTCAAACGCTCGGGGGCTTGGGTACAAGAATTATCTTCAGTATTATGGGCAATTCGTATGACAGCTAGCCGAGCTACAGGAGAAACACCTTTCTTTCTAGTCTTTGGCGCAGAAGCCATGCTTCCGCCAGAACTAAAGATCAGGTCAGCACGAGTCGAAAATTTTAACAACTCCATCCAAGAACAACTTCGAGCGGATGACATCAACTTGCTCGAGGAAAAGAGGAACCAGGCTCTAATCCGTTCAACAATCTACCAACAAGCCCTGCGCAGATACTACGATCGTAAGGTCCAACCTCGCAACCTTGTTGTAGGTGACTTGGTATTGAGGATTATCCAATCCCAGTCTAATCGGAACAAACTTCCCCCCAAATGGGAAGGTCCTTACAAGGTGGTCGAAGTTACGCGTCCAGGATCGGTACGACTTGCAATGACAGATGGCTGCGTTCTCTCAAACTCTTGAAACATTGATCAGTTGCACAAATTCTACGTGTAACAAACTTCTACGACAATAAAGTATCAGGTTCTTTATATCTTTATTGTCTTTCTATGAATTTCGCTTTTATTTTCGACCATTCTTCATACGCTCATTTCCTCTTTACACTGGTCGGAGAAAGGACACAACAACTAGTCGAAGTCTCTCCTCTTTGCATGTGGTCCTACCCGCTGGAAGGAGCTTCCTAGTATTGCCTTGTTCCTCACTTTTGCTACCAGTACAAAGTTTTTTGGGCTCGAAAACATGGTCGAAAATTTTTAAGCAAATTCATTTCACTTAGTTTATTTATTCATATTAAAAAATACTCTAAAAATAGCACACTTTTGAGATTCGTTTGACCATTTCTGGTGAACTTGATCGGTTTTAACTGGTCGGAGGAAGAAGCACACCTAGTCGAAGCTTCTCCTTTCTGCACGTGGTCCTGCCCACTAGAAAGAACTTCCTAGTGTCGTCATGTTTCCTACTCTTGCTGCCATAACAAACTTATCAGGTACATCAAAAAAAGTCGAATGAATTTTTAAGGTACTCTAGATGTTTGTTTTACTCAAATTGTCATTATTGATTTGATTAATCTAGTTGGAGATGGTAACATCACCTAGTCGAAGCCTTTTCTCTCTGCACGTGGTCCTTCCCACTAGAGGGAACTTCTAGCATCGATCCATTTTCACTCTTTCGACTAGCGTAAGATAATCGATACTCGAGAACTATAAGTCGAACAAACCTCTCTGTTTTCAGAAACCCTTTCTTTCCTATTTCCTTAGTTTATTCCAATAAACTAAGTAAATAGTCGGAGGCTAGGATAAAGTTATAAACATAACTTCATTTCTTAGTCTTACTCTCTTTTTCCGAGTTATCATCTTACGAGTTACTAATTACTCTACAAGACGATTCGCAGGGAAAAAGAGGAAGGAAAGAGGAATCACACATATCTGGTCTGATTATTTCTTCCCTTTTCATTATCTTACGAGTTACTAACTACTCTACGAGATAATTTGCAGGAAAGAAGAAAGGATCATATATTTGCACATCACCAAAAAGACTTGTCTTTACAGATTCCTATTACAGACTACTCTGACAAAGGAGACTCTATTTGCATCTCCTCCGTGACCTTCTAGCCGACTGACTGCATCTCCTCGATTAACCGTTCTGCTTCAGATTCGGTGCAATCGAAGTCGGCTTCAACAGAATGTGGGTTAAGGTTAGGGTCACGGGCTTTAAGCTTTACTAAAACGAAGCTCACAACTCCTTTGATCGCTTCCCTTATCGAGTCGTTCTGGTTAGTCTTCAGAGTAGACACCAACTCTTGCAGGGTACCGACTTACTCCCCAATGGCACTCGTATGAGCAGCCATCGTGCCATCGCGGGGAGCGACCTTCCCAGCACGAAGCCCATCGAGTACATTGTTCAGAAGCGAAATGTTGTCTTGAAGATTGGTCTTCATCGACTTCATCTCCTCATGGGTATAAGTCGAAGCCTCGTGGAGTTGTTTTATTTCAATTAATCGTTCTGGAAGGAGTAAGGATTAATTAGATGAAACAATTCTACGAGAAGATAAAACGATTTAACAACAGGTAAAGTTCTACTTACCCGCTAATCGAGAACCTAACTTCTCAATCTCTTGATCTTTCTCCTTCGCGATGCAGGAGATCTCGCGGACAACCGAGGACTTTTCCTGGACCTCGACCCGAAGAGACCCCACCTCGGCCTGAAGGGCCTTATTTTCGACTTCTTTTTCTGAAAAAAGAATAAGAGGTTAAGAAGGTGGAGATCAAGATTAAATGTAGTCGTAACTCCACGTACTGTTTTTTTTCCTGCAATTTTTGAGTTGCAGAGTTAGCCTCCTGGAGCTTGTTCAGAAGGTCGGTGGCCTTATCTCTTAGATTTTTCGTCTCGGCTTTCTCGAAGTCGAGTGAATCAACTAAGGTCTTTGCGTCACTCTTAAACCTGAAAGGTTAAAGAAATACATGAATATACAGACGAGCAGTCATAAGTATTTCTATGACTGACGTGTGGTCGTAAGCTTTTCTACGATCAACCCTGGTCGTAAGTTCTTCTACGACTAGTACCAAGTTGTAAGTTTTCTACGACAATATTCTACGAGTACTGAGTAAGTAATCAGTTTGTAAAATGATTACGAGAATCGGTTACTCACCACCTCTCTTCTTGCTCACAGAGCACTGCCTTCTCTTGTCGTAACTTGACAAGTTACCGATTATACTCGCAAATCGTAGCAACTTGTTATACGGCTCTCTGCAAGGGAGAAAAACGATAAGAGACAGGGATAAAACCATACATGAGTATCGATGGACACTTACATTCATGTTTGACCAAGTAAACATGGAGACTATCCGTGACGGATCTTTCAGCCCATCCATCTCCTCAACTCGTTTCCACCAAACCCCTTCGAGACATTCATTATCGAAGATATCCCCGCAATTGGGAATGCTATTGGGGTGAGAAACTCGATCGCGAGATTGGTAGGTGGAAGATCCTACGATAGAAGCGGAACCAAAGAAATCAGAGCAAAAGTTAAAATACTCTTCTTCCTCTGATTCGGTGACGAGAGCACCACCTGGAGGGCCGGAAGGAACGTCCTCGACAACCTCCTTACCGGCATGGTGGTCGGAACTCCCACCACCACCGACCTCTGGTGTCACCCTCGTGGCCTCTCTCGCCTCCTCTTCAGTCCCTACGACAACCTCGGTGGTCGTAGCAACTTCGGCAGCAACGACTTCCTCCACCATGGGAATGGTAGCTGGAGCTTCAGCTACTGCCACAGTCACGCCTTCGCTACTGAAGGGGTGACGGTGGGCTTCTCCATAGAAGCATCCCTGGGGGCTGAAGGCGTTGGGCTAAGATCACAAAACGCAAAAGTAAGTCAACTCGTAAAAAACAAAGAGTAAATGTAGTTCTTACACATATGTTTTTTACATACCTCTGCGCGCTGGACCTAACTCGAAACTTAGGAGCAACCTTCCCAACGGAAGGTTTCTTCGACTTCTTCTCGACCATCGTTGGTTGAGATTCGATCGGGGTAATGGGAGTCTCCTCCTCCCAACTCCCCGAGTGGCCGAGATCTGTCTCGACCACCTTAAGAGCGCTGCTCCCCTCAGCCTCAGATCCTACTGGAGCAGCAGTTTCCTTCACAAAAGACATGAAGCTCTTCCAGTTTTCATTTTCTAGCTGCCTTATGAAGCCACGAGAAGCAAAAACTGCGAAAGTGTTGTTGTCGTAATAGAAGGGTACCTTAACCTTAGGGACTTTGTGCTTAAGGGCGAAGGCTGTTTCTTCTGCTTTCTTCCTCGCCGTAGCCATGTCCACGGCGAATTTAGCAAAAGGAGCAGGAGGAACCGAACTCGAACCACCCTTGTTGCCGACTTTTACAAGTCGACGCTTCTTGGTTGGAGGGGATTTTGCTGACTCCGTCTGCGCAGTCGCCCAATAACCACCAAATGGACTTTCTCATCGTCTTGGCAGTCTTCCACGCCTACTTTCTGTTGAAAATCAGAAAAAAAAAGTGGTCGTAAGTTTTTTTACGATCGCTAACTAGTCGTAAGTTCTTCTACGACCAGTCTACAAGTCGTAAAGTTCTTCTAGGACAAATCCTTTTGTCATAAACCATTTTATGACAACAGGAGCCTAAAGACGAAATCAAATCACGATTACCTTTAGGCGTTCTACTTTTTCCTCTGCGGTTAAAACCGCAAGGATTTGGGGAGCTGCTACGCTGGACGGACTCTTCTCGCAGATAAGTCTGACGCGAGCGCCAATCTCCGCCTGTGGAAGATCTGTACACAAATAACAAGATCAACATACCAGATCGAGATTAGCCAAGGTTGAAGTCAAAAAGTGAGTTTTCCACTTACCATCCTTATAATCCCTGGTCGAGTCTTCTTTCCTCGAGTACCTCCACATAGAAGGGACTCGTTTCTTCAAGGGGCTGATGTGGCTCGTGATGAAATTCTTCACCACGTGCCATCCGGTAAGCCCCCCCTCCGTCTTCAAGTCTTTGATGACTTGGATATAGGGGGTGATCCGGTCAAGGTTACTGGAAGTCGAATCCCAGGAAGAGGCCCTCTCAGCGGCGTTTCCGATAAACGAGAAGCTATCTTTCTCGGTGACTTCCCAATAAAACCACTTCTTCTTCCATCCTGGCCATGACGACCGGGTGAACATCTGAATATACTCCTTCGACTTCCCGTCGTGGAGCTTCAGACCGCAACTCCCAGCAATTCCGGCTTGACGAGCCATCCCATAGTAATACTGGAAAAGCTCGAGGTCCGTCGGAATCCCCAGATACGCCTCACACAAATACACAAATACACTCAGCATTGTAATGGAATTAGGACCAAGGTTCACTAATTCTACCCCAAAGTGCTCGAGCGCAAGTGTGAGGAAGGGGTGAGCAGGCAATCGGAGGCCACGCTCACAATATGCCTGGAAGACAGGGATTTGACCTTCCTCCCCCGACGGCCAGTGTTGTCCGTTCGCCGCAATCCACTTCACGAGTAATCCCTCGGGGATTTTCTCGGCGGCGACCAGGGCCTTCATCTTTGCGTCGTCCATTTCCGACTCAACCCACTCGGAGATAGTCCTAGCCATTTTCTCTCAAATAAGGAAAGAGTTGGAAAGTTTCTAGAAAACGCACAGTGTCACCGGTGGCGGAAGAGATGAGAAAACAACGAACAGTCAGGGTGAATTGGGGAAAAAGGTAAAAACCCTAAGTTTACCTCCGCAGTTCGTTTTATAACCGTACGTTTGGAACGAAACGCTGTGGAAATCCAACGGTTTCCACCGCTTCTGGAATAGCTCTAACAAACAGATCTTTAATCTATCTGTTCGAGAGTACCAAGGATCTTTTCACACCTCAAGTGAAATTACCTTCTTGACCAAGTATCCTTCTGATCAAAAGAAGTGTCGGTCGGAAAAGATTTACTTTCGATCATAAGGACACGATTACTCCAAAGTCGTCAGATTTTCTATGACTACCTTGTAATCGTGAGATTTCCAACAAACTAGCTCGACCAAGCATATTTCTGGTCGAGAGATACACATGTTGAAGAGTTTTTCCTTCAACATTTTTCCTACAGCCTCCTAGTGGCCATAGGATCATCTACGACTCCTCAACCAAGTAAGTTATTTTCACTTGAAGTGGGGGCTATGTAACAGCCCAAATTTCAAATTTCAGTAAAAATTAAAAGTTTATTTATTTTTGTGGAATTTTCTAAAATTTTAAAAGCTTTTTATAAATATTTTAAAGTCAAAAACAAATTTATTTGCAAAATTAAAAGCCAACAAAAAGTTGGAAATAATTTTATTAAGCCCAAAATAAGTATGAGAATTTATGTGAATTTTTCTATAATTTTTGGAATTATTTTGCTATTTTCTCAAGCCTAAATGAATTATTAGAATTAAAACAAATAGAAAAGCAAAAGAAAATCAAAAACCCTGTTTGGGCCGAAACCCAAAAGCTCCGGCCCAAACCCCCCTCCCCGCACGGCCCAACCGTCCCACACCCCCGCATCTCTCCCCCTCTCTTTTCCCCACCGTCCGATTTAAATCGGACGGCTGTCAATCACCCACGTCTCCCCCTCTCTTCCTCTCCTCCGCATCCCAGAACCACCATTCACCCCTTCTCTAAAGCTTCAGCGCCGCCGCAATTGTGAGATTAGGTTTTTTCGCCGCCGCAGCAAAACTTCGAGTTGCACCGCCGTCATCATCGCCGCGCCGCTGTGGAGTGCACTCACGGCATCCCCGACGCCTAGGCTACCCGGAGCACCCATCCACGTCGCCGGAGTCTTCCCCGAGCCCCTTCCCGACAACACCCGAACCTCTCCGCCGCCAAACGCTCGCCGCCGGCCAACTCCAACTACCATTCACGTCCAAATCGGTACCAACATGTTCGCAATATCCCCCTCTACATCTTGCGACCACTCACCCTCGCCGGAAAGCCGCCGAGCGCCGTTGTCGTACACATCCGAGGGTCGCCGCCGTCAAGCTGACGTGGCACGCCCACGGTGGCATCCACCTCGGCGCTCGCACATGCGTGGCATCCCACGTGGCTGCTGATTCGGCGCCACGCGTGTGCGTGCGTGCCACCTCAGGTGCACCGGATCCCACTCGGCTCGGTGGAATCAGTCCACCGTGAGCCGTGTCTATGACACGTGGGGCGCATGTCGAAATCATTTTAATTCTTTTAAATTCCAAAATCCTCACGGCGTCAAGATTGCGCAATAAATAGATTTTTAGTAGGAAAATAATTCGAAATTCAATTAAATTTCGTAATTAGGTTTAAAACTTCTAAAATTCATAACTTTTGCATATGAACTCCAAATTGGGTGATTCAAATTGCAAAATTTATATAAAATTATAATCTAGCTAACTAAACTAAAATATTTCAATTTGGAGTTAATTTGAACTATGTTTTTGAATTTATTTGAATTTGAATATTGAATTTATCGTATTTTCACGTTTAGAATTCGACGACTCCGGAGAGTTCGACCAATCTGAAGATTTAGAATTCCAAGACATCAACGAAGGCCAGTTACACCATTGACCATATTGCCCCCAGTATTTTAAGTTATTTTCAGTTTTTAAATTCTTTATCGCATGCATATGTTTGTATAAATATTTTAATGTCATGTTTTATGTATAGTTACCCCATGTTTATTTGTATGGCCACTTTGAATATTGTATCTGACTACCTTGATACCATAGGCAAAATATTATCAAAATTAAACATATGCTTAGCCAAGCTTAGTTCACACTTACAGAATTTGGGAGGGTTTTCACCAAATTTATACAAATTTGTTTAAAACTTGTTATGGTGGTATTGTCTTACCACATGGTAATTGCTCAGTCACACGCCTACAGAAGCGTGAATTGGCCGACATAACGAGCATGTCACCTCGTGTGGGTAAAGTTGTACTAACTCTGCAGAGTAGAAACTATTCGAATAGCCGCATCCGCGGTCATGGACATGCTAGCAGGGCCACTTAAAGTTAGAATTGTTTTTGGTATTTAAATGCTTTATTAAATGCTGAGGATGGTTAATCCTTATGAAAAATTGGGTAGGAAGCCATGTGTTAGGAGGGGATCCTTCACTAAATCATTGGAGGTTATCCACATTGTAATATTGTCATTTTAAAATATGATTTTAGTCTTAATATAAAACTGCCTTAGAAATTACTATGATTATTTACACCGAAAATGTTGTTTATGCAAAACAACCCCTGCCTTACTCACTTGTTACCTTATGCATGCATTTTAATTCAATATTGGGTGTGACTTGCGAGCACGGAAGTTGTGCTCATCCTTGCTGAATAAATCTTATTCAAGAGAAGACTTCTACCCCGACGGTGAGGATCCGGACGAGTAGGCCTTTTGACCCAAACGATTGCCTGTGGCGCATCGTGTGGCTCACCTCTATTATATGTTTCCGCTGTGTTTATCATTTGTCATTTGATATTGTTGTTCAGACTCGTTTGTATTAAACAATTATTTATTTAATATCATTTACGATTTCGTGATATGATTGTGCTATCCTTTTGTGAGACTGTGTACACTGGAAATCCTGGACCGATGTATGAACACAGAGAATTCGGGATCCTTCGCTCCTGGGTTCGACAAAAGTGGTATCAGAGCCATATCGACTGTAGGTCATGGCCCACGGTAGAAATGGTAAAACCATTAGGGACTATTTTCAAAAACTTAAAATTATTTACTGGTCTTCGAGAGTCTTACTCATCCTTTCTCTGTTAAAAGATTTCTAAATTCTTGTCTCTTCTAAAATTGTAGATGGCCGAGAGACCGACCCGCATCTCCCACGGGATCTTCGCTGGAGAATGGGCTGATATACTGTGGAAGATGATGCAACACTTGAGCTTCAAGAAGAGGCCCACATACTAAGGATACAAGTATATCGTGGGACAGCAGGAGCGCTGGAGAGTGGAGGTTATCCTCTACTCTAACTTGGCGCCAGATACATCATTCCACATCTTCGACGCCCTAATGCGTTGGGAGATTTTCACTGACGACATCCAAGACGCAGCGAGAGAAGTCGTGTCCGACTTCGCTACACCTATGACGCCTACCTTCGGGATACTGCATTTCAGTACTATTCCATGCACATCCCAACCCGGCTAGGCAGTACCTTCAGCTCAGTCGAGAATGAGGATATGCCGGAGATCACCCATCAGGTGGAACTAGCCAAGGCGATGGATTACGCCTATGGTAACACCCTGCACGAGCTGTATTTAGTCCAGGGGAGATTAGAAGCAGCAGAGGAGAAGCTGAGAGCAACCAAAGCGGAATTAGCTCTCTACAAGGCAAGCCAAGGCAGCACCTGCAACTCCCTGACTATACCCCATCCACACCATAGATAATTGCTTTTCCCTTAGTTCGTTTGTTAGCTGCGAATTATGAGCTACTAACCTTCTGTGGTAGCCATAATCAAATGAATAAAATAAAGAACTACTTTGAAAAAGGAAAATTTTATTCTTTGTCTTGTATTTGTGTGCTTTTTGGGCTAATATAAACTTATTTCCCCTTAGTGCTACCTTTTCTTCCCTTTCCTAAGTCTTTGGAAAATTCAGCAGATGGTGGCCACCCGCACAGGAAGTGGCAGCGTCCAAGGCCAGGGCAACGAAAACGCCGACCATCAAGAGCAGCCTGTTCAGCAGCCTCCCCCACCGCCAGCAGCAGGACCGGACTGGCAACAGATGATGGCCAATCACACCCACCTCATCGACTTGCTGGCCCAGTCGCTCAGCAAGTCTCAGAACATCCAAGCCGCAGCAGCAGCCACCGCCGCAACTCAGACACCAGCACACCCTCCTCAGCGGGTGACCATATCGGAGTTCATGCGTATGCGTCCTCCGACCTTCTCCAACAGCACCGAGCCAATGGATGCTGACGATTGGCTTCGTGCAATCGGATAGAAGCTGGACATCGCCCAATGCACCGATCGCGAAAGGGTCCTGTTCGCCTCCCATCAACTCAATGGACCAGCTTCGGAGTGGTGGGACAATTTCTGTATCTCTCATGCCAATGCTCAGGCCATCTCATGGGAAGAGTTCGTGAGAGCTTTTCGCCATGCCCACATCCCTGCCGGCATGATGACATTGAAGAAGAAGGAGTTCCATGCCCTTCGCCAAGGCAATCGCTCGGTGAGCGAGTACCTTCACCGATTCAACCAGCTGGCTCGCTACGCTCTAGCCGACGTAGCCCGGGACGAGGACCGACATGAGAGGTTCATGGAGGGACTTAATGATGATATCTCCGTCCAACTGATCTCCCAGAACTTCACCGACTTTCAACAGTTGATGGTCAAGGCGATCCGCCAGGAGGCCAAGCATCAGGAAATAGAGAACCGCAAGCGGAGGATGGCCGCTCAGAGGTTTAATGCAGGAGGTCTTCCAAAGCCTCGATTCATTCAGCCGCAGCCACCACAGCGTGAGAAGTTCCATACTTCCACATCCCGAGTCCCAGTGCAGAACTAGCGCCCCAACACCTCCAACTTCCGCAGCGCATCAACTGGAGGCCAATTTCAGCAGAAGAGCTCCTCTCCCTCAGCTGCAGGAGTGACCTGTTTTCACTGCAACGAAACAGGGCACTACGCCAACAGATGCCCCAAGAAGCAGCAGGCAGCGGCATCTTCCAAGCCAGCACCAGGAGCCACAGCCACTGGCGGCATTGCAAAGCCGTCAGGACAATTTATCAAGGGGCGTGTGAACCACGTCACAGCTGAGGAAGCCCAGGCGGCGCTAGATGTTGTGCTTGGTATGTTTCTTGTCAATTCAATACCAGCTTCAGTGTTATTTGATTCCGGAGCTTCGCATTCATTTGTATCAAATAAGTTTGTGGGCAAAAATGGGGTACCTATATCTCCCTTAACCAATCCTATGATAATCCATTCCCCGGGCGCAGAAATGAGAACTAGTTCTCTGTGCTCGAACCTCACTCTTGAAATATCCGGAGTATCCTTCCTAGCGGACTTGATAGTCTTGCATTCCCAAGGTTTGGATGTCATTCTCGGAATGGATTGGCTAGCCAAGAACCATGGACAAATAGACTGTGCCAATAGGTCTATCACTCTCACTAATAGAGAAGGAATTTCAGTCGAGTTCAAGCCCAAGACCTGCACCAAAGGAAGTTCCATCCTCACCAGCATGAAGGAAGTGAAATTTGAAGACATACCTGTAGTCCGAGAATATGCTGATATCTTTCCTGATGATTTACCTGGCATGCCACCAGATAGGGACGTAATGTTCTTAATTGACTTAATCCCCGGGACAACTCCAATATCGAAGTGACCCTATAGAATGCCAGCCAATGAGTTAGCAGAATTGAAGAAACAGATTGAAGAATTGTGAAGCAAAGGGTACATCCGACCCAGCTCATCACCTTGGGGAGCACCAGTATTATTCGTCAAGAAAAAGGACAATAGCATGAGGATGTGTGTTGATTACAGATCACTCAATGAGGTGACGATCAAGAACAAGTACCCGTTACCCAGGATAGATGATTTGTTCGATCAGCAAAAGGAGCAAGTGTCTTCTCGAAGATTGATTTGAGATCAGGTTATCACCAATCAAGATCGCACCGTAAGATATTTCAAGACGACCTTTAGCACCGGATATGGATCTGCGAGTTTACTGATGATGTCTTTCGGTTTGACGAACGCCCCTGCTTACTTCATGAATATGATGAACAAAGTGTTCATGGAATTCTTGGATAAGTTTGTGGTTGTTTTCATCGATGACATTCTCATCTACTCGAAGGATGAAGAAGAACATGAGAAACATATCATAATGATACTAGACAAGCTTAGAGAACACCAGCTTTATGCCAAATTCAGCAAAAGTGAATTTTGGCTAAGTCAAGTGGCATTCCTTGGATATATTGTGTCAACAAGAGGAATTGCGGTAGATCCTGCCAAGGTTGAAGCAGTATCAGATTGGAAGCAACCCAGGACAGTCACCGAGGTGAGAAGTTTCCTTGGACTAGCGGGCTATTACCGTAGGTTCATTGAAAATTTCTCTAAGATTGCAAGACCCATGACCCAACTTCTGAAGAAAGAAAAGAAATTTGAATGGACAGATGCCTGTGAAGAAAGTTTCCAAGACCTGAAGAGGAGATTAGTCTCAAGACTGTTAGTCTTACCTGATATCCGTAAGGATTTCGAAATTTTCTGCGACGCATCCCGTCAAGGTCTCGGATGTGTGTTAATGCAGGAAGGCAAAGTAGTGGCTTATGTATCCAGGCAGTTGAGGCCACATGAAGGGAATTATCCAACACATGATCTTGAGTTGGCAGCGATTGTGCATGCCTTGAAGATCTGGCGGCATCATCTCATTGGTAATCGCTGTGAGATTTTCACGGATCACAAGAGTCTGAAATATATCTTCACGTAGGCATAATTAAACCTTCGGTAGAGAAGATGGCTAGAGTTGATAAAAGATTATGATCTTGGGATTCATTATCACCCGGGCAAAGCAAATGTAGTTGCAGATGCCTTGAGCAGAAAGGCCTATTGTAATACCATGATGGTGCAGAAGGATCAGCCAGAACTACACGAAGAATTGAAGCGTCTAAACTTGGAGATTGTCAGTCAAGGTTGTGTACATGCTTTGAAAGTACAACCAACTCTTCAAGGTCAGATCGGAGAAAAACAACTAGAAGATGAAGACATCAATGAGATCAAGAAGAATATGCGAAGGGCAAGGCTCCAGGATTCGCTGAAGATGAACAAGGAACCGTATGGTTTGGGAACCGCATTTGTGTACCTAACCAACAGGAGTTAAAATAGTCAATTCTGAAGGAGGCTCATGAATCACCTTACTCCATTCACCCCGGAAGCACCAAGATGTACCAGATCCAAGGAAAAATCGTGGTCAAGATGAAGCGAAATTGCCGAGTTCGCCGCTTGCATTGTTATGTGTGTCAAAGAGTTAAGGTAGAACATCAGAGACCAGTTGGATTGTTGCAGCCACTACCAATTTCATAATGGAAGTGGGAAGAAATCGGCATGGACTTCATCACCGGACTTCCTAGGACCCAATCAGGATATGATTCTATCTGGGTGATAATTGATCGGTTGACCAAAATAGCTCATTTCATCCTCGCAAGACTACGCATGAAGCGATCGGTTAAGCGAGTTATATGTGGCGTGATTGTTTGTCTACACGGAGTGCCCAAGAAGATCGTGTCCGACAGAGGTTCCCAATTTACATCAAGATTCTGGTAGAGTCTGCATGAAGCCTTAGGGACCAAACTCAATTTCAAGATCTGACTTATCATCCTCGCATGATGGCGGACGAACGCACCAATCAAGTCCTCAAGATATGCTCCGAGCCCGTGCCTCGACTTTGGACAAAGTTGGGACAAGAATTTGCCGTATGCAGAATTCTCGTATAACAATAGTTATCAAGCCAGTTTGCAGATGGCTCCATTTGAAGCTTTGTATGGCAGGAAGTGCAGAACTCCACTCCTATGGGATGAAGTAGGAGAACATCAACTCTTTGGACCTGAGTTAATCAAAGATGCTGAAAGTAAGGTAAAAGCCATAAGAGAGCATCTGAGAGTGGCACAAACCCGACAAAAGAGTTATGCTGATAACCATCGGAGGGATTTAAACTTTGAGGTAGAAGACTTGGTCTATCTCAGAGTCACTCCACTCAGAGGAGTAAGAAGATTCCGGACAAAAAGAAAACTCGCACCCAGATTTGTGCGACCATACAAAATTCTAGCCAAAAGAGGTGAAGTGGCATATCGCCTGAGTCGCGAAGTCTTGTCGGCGAGGCACGATGTCTTCCATGTATCCCGCTTGAGGAAATGCTCAAGCGCTGAAGACCATACCTTCTTGGAAAGTTTTGACCTTCGAGAAGATCTCACCTACGTGGAGCGACCAATTAAAATTCTGGACGTCGTAGAACGTGTTACCAGAAGCAGAATCATCAGATCATACAAGGTGCAGTGGAGCCATCACCCAGAGAGTGAAGCCACATGGGAGAAGGAAGAAGACCTCAAGACCAACTACCCCGACCTATTTGCTGACCAAGCCTAAATCTCGGGTCGAGATTCCCTTAAGGGGGGTAGGTTTGTAACAGCCTAAATTTCAAATTTCAGTAAAAATTAAAAGTTTATTTATTTTTGTGGATTTTTCTGAAATTTTAAAAGCTTTTTATAAATATTTTAAAGTCAAAAAAATTTATTTGCAAAATTAAAAGCCAACAAAAAGTTGGAAATAATTTTATTAAGTCTAAAATAAGTATGGGAATTTATGTGAATTTTTCTATAATTTTTGGAATTATTTTGCTATTTTCTAAAGCCTAAATGAATTATCAGAATTAAAACAAATAGAAAAGCAAAAGAAAATCAAAAACCTTGTTTGGGCCGAAACCCAAAGGCTCCGGCCCAAACCCCCCTCCCCGCACGGCCCAACCGGCCCACACCCCCGCATCTCTCTCCCTCTCTTTTCCCCACCGTCCGATTTAAATCGGACGGCCAAATCACCCACGCCTCCCTCTCTCCTCTCTCCGCGCGTTGGATTAACATCCAACGAGCCGCACGCGCCGTTCCTCCACATCACCGCACGCGACCTTGGCCGCCGGATCATCATCGACGGCTCCACGCCATCGCCCTCCTCGTTGTCGCCCTCCCGCGAGATTATCGCGCGCCGCCATCGGCCACGTCCGAAGCCGCTAACACCAACCCCAACCGCTCCGATCTTCGCGTGTACGTGCACGAGACCGCGTCCACCTCCGCCGCGTTTCCCCCACGTTCTCCCCTCTTCTCCGCGACGGTTTCACCCACAACGCCACAACCGCCGCCGCATGACCCCTACCTTCCCCACGCCGCCTCAGAGCCTCCCGGCCCCTATAAAAGGGACCCCCGGGTTCACAATACTCCCTGCATCCCAGAACCACCATTCACCCCTTCTCTAAAGCTTCAGCGCGCATTGTGATATTAGGTTTTTCGCCGCCATGACAAAACTTCGAGTTGTACCGTCATCATCGCCGCGCGATGTGGAGTGCATCGCCGCATCCCCGACGCCTAGGCTACCCGAGCCCCATCCACGCCGCCGAGTCTTCCCGAGCCCTTCCCGACAACACCGAACCTCTCGCCGCGCTCGCCGCACGCCAACTCCGACGACCATTCACGCCCAAATCGGTACCAACATGTTCGCAATATCCCCTACATCTTGCGACCACTCACCGCGCGGAAGCCATCGAGCGCCGTTGTCGTACACATCCGAGGGTCGCCGCCGTCAGCCGACGTGGCACGCCCACGCGGCGTCCACCTCGGCGCCGCACATCGTGGCATCCCACGTGGTCGCCGATTCGGCGCCACGCGCAGCGTGCGTGCCTCCTCAGTGCACGGATCCCACTCGGCTCGGTGGAATCGGTCCACCGTGAGTCGTGTCTATGACACGTGGGGCCCGCATGTCGAAATTATTTTAATTCTTTTAAATTCCGAAAATCCTCACAAGGCCAAGATTGCGCAATAAATAGATTTTTAGTAGGAAAATAATTCGGAAATTCAATTAAATTTCGAATTAGGTTTAAAACTTCTAAAATTCATAACTTTTGCATATGAACTCCAAATTGGGTGATTCAAATTGCAAAATTTATATAAAATTATAATCTAGCTAACTAAACCAAAATATTTCAATTTAGAGTTAATTTGAACTATGTTTTTGAATTTATTTGAATTTGAATATTGAATTTGTCGTATTTTCGCGTTTAGAATTCGACGACTCCGGAGAGTTCGACCAATCTGAAGATTTAGAATTCCAAGACATCAACGAAGGCAAGTTACACCATTGACCATATTGCCCCAGATTTTAAGTTATTTTCGCTTTTAAATTCTTTATCGCATGCATATGTTTGTATAAATATTTTAATGTCATGTTTTATGTATAGTTACCCCATGTTTATTTGTATGGCCAATTTGAATATTGTATCTGACTACCTTGATACCATAGGCAAAATATTATCAAAATTAAACATATGCTTAGCCAGGCTTAGTTCACACTTACAGAATTTGGGAGGGTTTTCACCAAATTTATACAAATTTATTTAAAACTTGTTATGGTGGTATTGTCTTACCACATGGGTTTATAAATAGAGTTTTATTCAAAATAAAATCAAAAATGAGTTTGGACTTGGGCGAAATGGTCGGAATGGTGGGTGCAGGTTTATGCACGGGATCGATCTGGTTAAGATTAAGGCCCACGGTTTGTAGGAATGACGCCCAAGTCAATTGAGGACCGGTCTTTGAGCCGCTTATTACTATGTCATATCGTACTACCACATGTCCTGTATGGGCAGGATTTGGCTAATTAATTTGTGATGTTCTAGTATATTTATGTCATGTGATTATGTGGGTATCGGTTAGACGTTTTATTCCCACTTGGCGTAAGAGGGGGCTTCCGGAGGACGGTTAGTCCAAAGGGGCGAAACCTTAGCAGGCATGAGTATACTAGGACAGAACATTGTAAAGGCCTCATGGTAATTGCTCAGTCACACGCCTACGGAAGCGTGAATTGGCCGACATAACGAGCATGTCACCTCGTGTGGGTAAAGTTGTACTAACTCGCAGAGTAGAAACTATTCGAATAGCGCGTCATGGTCATGGACATGCTAGCAGACCACTTAAAGTTAGAATTGTTTTTGGTTTTAAATGCTTTATTAAATGCCGAGGATGGTTAATCCTTATGAAAATTGGGGGAAGCCATGTGTTAGAAGGGGATCCTTCACTAAATCATTGGAGGTTATCCACATTGTAATATTGTCATTTTAAAATATGATTTTAGTCTTAATATAAAACTGCCTTAGAAATTACTATGATTATTTACACCGAAAATGCTGTTTATGCAAAACAACCTCTGCCTTACTCACTTGTTACCTTATGCATGCATTTTAATTCAATATTGGGTGTGACTTGCGAGCACAGAAGTTGTGCTCATCCTTGCTAAATAAATCTTATCCAGGAGAAGACTTCTACCCCGACGGTGAGGATCCGGACGAGTAGGCCTTTTGACCCAGACGATTGCCTGTGGCGCATCGTGTGGCTCACCTCTATTATATGTTTTCGCTGTGTTTATCATTTGTCATTTGATATTGTTGTTCAGACTTGTTTGTATTAAACAATTATTTATTTAATGTCATTTACGATTTCGTGATATGATTGTGCTATCCTTTTGTGAGACTGTGTACACTGAAATCTGACCGATGTATGAACACAGAAAATTCGGATCCTTCGCTCCCGGGTTCGACAGGCTAGATGACGAGGATCTGGTAATCCTCATTTTATTATTCCTTAATCGTATAATATGACATCACACGGTATACCCCTTACTGCTGTAAGGGAGAAGTAAGCTAGGTGGTCGTAAGTTTTCCTACGACCACCCCCTAGTCGTAAGTCTTTCTACGACTACCCCATAATCGTAGGTTCTCCTACGATTACCTTTGGTTGTAAGTCTTTCTACGACCAGTATTCAGTCATAAGCTTTTCTACGACTACCCCCTGGTCGTAAGTCCTGCTACGACCAGTCCTGCCACGACTTCATCACAGTTAATTGGGTCCACTCGTCAGTAGGCCCTATTAACTGTGAGATTTGAGCAGTCAAGATACGTAGTTATACCTGAAATAACTACAGATAACTCTCCATTATCTCTAATTGATAACCGTCAAGCAACGTGGGAAGGTTACTATTCCGGTAATTACTCTCATTATTACGCAATAATGAGCATCTATTGACCTAGAATGACAACCGCCACTGCAGCATAGTATAAAGAGGTGTCTTTTGGAGGTAATGGGGAGGAGGCTTTTTGAGAGACAATTAGTAGCAGTATTAGCGCAAGTCTTTCCACTGATTGTAATCAGGATACCCAATACAATACACACAGGAGTAGGGTTGTTATTCTCATTGGAGAAGACCCGAACCTGTATAAAAATCTCTGTGTCTCTTTTATCTGCGTGATCAATTGTGGAGACCCCCCAATCAAATAATCTTTACATAAGATCGGTTCTAAAACACCGACATGTCTAATATTCTGTGTAGGGGATGCAAAAGAATCAGATAATTTCCATCCGACCACATGACTGAAGGCTCATGGAGTGAAATACGGGATGGAGAAATAGGTATTCGACACTATCCGTGTCTGACCCCGACTCCAAAAAAATACGAAATAGATATAAGATGAGTAATATTCGTCTGTATCTGCTCCGATTGCACCCCTAGGTACAGTTAGTTATCATAAGTTATCCTTAAGGCTCAACAACAATGAAGGGTCATGAGATAAAAATTCTAAAAACAAATCTATGTAGTTGGTTAGACTAAAACCTTAGCCATGAGCCACAAGACACTGGTAGCATACTGGTTGGTAAAAGATACTCCCTCCGGTCACTAAAAAAATAATTTTAGGATGTATGCAATCAAACATTCTAAAATTTTGGCTATATCTTTTTGAATATTTAGATTGGATGTATGAAAAATGATACATGTAGATTTATTCCGAAAAGTACTTTCATAATATCACAATTTTATCAATATAAATCACAAGGAAAATGAGTGGTCGAAGAAATTTTATGTATGTGTTGATGTCTAAAATGAATTTTTTTGTGACCGAAGGAAGTAAAATATTGTTAAAATTAAACATGACTTTATATAAAACAAAAAGGACAAAACTTATATAATTCAAACGTGACAGGTTGTGACGAAGAACCAAACACGGCTAAGGTATGACATCAATGAACTTGCAAATGGGCTGAGCAACGACGACTTTAGAGGCCCAGCTCGCGATCCAAAATCAAAGAGACTTGGGTTTGAGCTCAAGCAGAGACCCAAAACCAACAAGACCCGGGACCCAGGCAAATCCAAATGCCACCACCCGCCTCCCCACTCACCGCCGCAGCCGCATGACACCCGCCGCCGGCCGGCCATCCCCTCCGGTCGCCACCCTCCTCGGCCGCTGCCGCACCGTTCGCTGCCTCGCGCAGCTGCACGCCCGCATCGTCCGCCTCGGCCTCCACAACCACCACGCCCTTCTCGCCCGCTTCGCCGCTGCCTGCGACGCCCTCGCCTGCCCCTCCGTCGCCGCCTCCTTCCTCTCCGCAATCCCCTCCGACGGCGTCCCGATCTGCCTCCGAAACGCCGTGCTGGCCTCCCTCGCCCGCCACGCCCCGCTCCACGCCGCGCTCGCGCAGTTCAACATCCTCCGCCGCGCCGCCCGCCCCGACGCTTTCTCCTTCCCTTCCCTTCTCCGAGCGTGCGCCCGCGCCCCCTGCCTTCCCACCGGCGCCGCATTACAGGCCGCCGCCATCCGCCTCGGCCTCGACGCCGATCTCTTCATCCGCACGGCGCTCATCCAGTTCTACGGGAGGTGCGGCGCCGCCGACGCAGCCCGCGCGCTGTTCGACTCAATGACCATCCCCAGCGAGGTTTCTTGGACCGCCATTATTACTGTCTACGTCAACTCTGGTGACATTGTGGCCGCCCGGGAGTTGTTTGACCGAATGGCACACCGTAATGTGGTGCATTGGAATGCCATGGTTGATGGGTATGTGAAGTGCGGGGACTTGGAGGGCGCAAGGAGGCTGTTTGATGAAATGCCTGAGAGAACTGCTTCAACGCACACATCATTGATTGGTGGGTATTTAAAGGCAGGGAATATGGAAGCTGCGAGATCATTGTTTGATAAGTTAGAGGATCGTGATGTGTTCGCATGGTCAACGATGATATCAGGGTATGCACAGAATGGTTACCCTGGAGAGGCTTTGAGGATTTTTAACGAGTTCCAAGATCAAGACATATGCCCGGATGAACTTGTTATTGTTGGTATGATGTCAGCATGCTCCCAACTGGGGAACATCACGTTGGCGAGATGGATTGAAGGTTACATCACGAGGTATTCTATAGACATGAACAATACCCATGTGTTGGCTGGTCTCATAAACATGAACACAAAATGTGGGAACATGGAGAGAGCTACTCTTTTGTTTGAGTCTATGCCAGTTCGAGATGTGTTCTCATACTGTTCGATGATGCAAGGTCATTGCCTCCATGGTTCAGCTAACAAGGCTGTTGAGCTTTTCTCTCAGATGCTCTTGGAGGGCCTTTCCCCAGATAATGCTGTGTTTACAGTTGTTTTGACAGCCTGCAGTCATGCTGGCCTAGTAGAAGAAGGAAAGAAGTACTTTGATATGATGAAGAATGAATACTTGATTGTGCCATCTGGTGACCATTATGCTTGCCTTGTCAGTCTTCTTGGACGTTTTGGGATGCTGAGAGATGCATATGAGCTTATCAAGTCGATGCCTGGAGAACCTCACCCGGGAGCATGGGGTGCACTGTTGGGTGGATGTAAACTTCACTGTGATATTGAGCTTGGAAAAATTGCAGCAAAGAAGCTCTTCGAAATTGAACCAGATAATGCCGGAAATTATGTCTCCCTGTCAAATATTTATGCTAACACTGACAGATGGGCAGATGTCTCTGAAGTTAGAACTGAGATGACCGGAAAAGGGTTAACAAAAATAGCAGGTCGTACCCTGGTTTTGCAGTGAAGCATTATTGAGAAGAGTGATGTATTTATCTCGCCTTATGTTTACTGGGCCCTATTGGAAAGTTGAGTTGACATTGGTTTTGAATGGAAAAAAGGAACACAACTTGTGTGCTTTGCATTGTCGACTCATGATGGTTATGAAATCAATAGAAAACAAGAGTTTACACTCAAACTGATGATGCCTACGATATAAGATGGCTTCATTTTGACATAGACGACATGCTGGTTAACAAGCTGTCTGGGGTTAATAAGAGGCAGGAGGCCATCTGAGGTAGACTATTCTCTTCTGCATAGTGCTTCGACTTCTTGCTGCCATTGCCCCCTTGTCAGAACCAGAGGATTCTGTGATCGCTGATGAGATGCCATCCACTGTTGCCATTGCTAATGATATGATGCCCTGTGAGTGCTCTCTCTTACCGAGTCATTCCTTAATCTTCTTTACTACCTATTTCAGTTATTGGCTGTTAATCCTAGAGTTCTAATGTTGCTACTACTGAACTCCTACTTCCAGCATACTCCGGCGTCCACAAATATTAGTCATTTTTGACTTTTCACAGTTTCCAGTGAAAGACTTCAAGTCTTTGACTATAATTTTTTTTTATCACAAGTTTACTAGCAAACATAATAAAAATTATATATTATGAAAGTTTTTTGCAAGACAACTCCAATAAGGCAATAACATTATTTTCATAGTCAAAATATATACTTTTACATATATTAATGGTCAAAGTTTCAAAATGTTGACCACACGGATCCCATGGCGACCTATATTTAGAGATGAAGGGAGTAGTGTGGTCATATGGGGAAAAGGTTGCTGCCAAGGTTGTTAGGATTGGGATCTTGAAAATCGGAGATGGTCACATTGGATCGCATTATAGGATTGAATCGTAGAATCTAAGATCGTACCTGATTCCACCAAATATACATTTCTTCAAATATACCATGTATTTCAACGGTGATATCCTTTTGGAATTGTACTTTAAAGAAATTTATTTAATAAAATATAGTGTAAATGAAAGATATGTTGTTTTTTTATACAAATAAAAAAATATATGAATGTATCGGAGGAGAGATTTTATAGTTGGAAGGACATATGCTTGTAAGTATTGACATTTAATTACTATGATCGATAGAATCGGGTAGATTTGTATGTAAATTTTGATCATGATCCTACAATTTTTTTCGTAGAATCATAAGAGTATTAAGATTCTACCAAATTAAGATCCGACCTAGGATCGAATCGGCGTAAAATCTTAAGATTCTAAGACTTGAATCGAGATTTTGACAACCTTGGTTGCTGCCCTAGGGTTTACTTTCATCTGATGCCTGGATTCATAGAATTTGTAGTAATTAGGTCTCCATCATAGGGCTACTTTGAATGTGTAGTTTTGTATACTGGATTACTTAGTATCCGATATGTTCTTGCCACATTATAGGATTGATAAATAATATAATCATGTGAAATTTCCTGGATTTTGTAAAGCATCATAATTGTTTAATGGTTGGTAATTCTTTGGATACGAAAATAATTGCAGCACCTCAGTATGTTTTCTCCTATGTATTTCTTCTTTAATCCCTTGTGAATCTTGTATTAATGGGAACTTAGTCAGCTTAGTATCATTCTGGGATTACAAAATAGTAGATTGCAACATGTGGTTTTGATCCTTGCTGGAATGTTTGCACAATCCACAATGATACACTTTCAGTATTGTTTGTGGTGGAATTTATACCATAGTATAAAGGGGAAATCATTTTTTGCTTTGATCCTTTCTTTTGAGAACTGAAACTCGAGAACAGGTCGTGGACTAATGTACTAATTGTAATAATTAGGATTTTCCCTCTCTGGTCTTTTCTTCCTGATAACCTGTTGAAGTTCTGATTCTGCTACATTGTATAGAGTATGCATACTTCAAACTTACTTGTAGTCCACATGAAATCTGATTTGTTTAAAGTGCAATATTGATTGTTAATTTGTGACTTTGTTTGTAGGTTCCTCTTAGTACAATAGACTGTTGGCACGGCTTGCCGTGCCTGTTTTCCTAATGGCAATACCTATGATCTGTGATCACAATGTAGATGGAAGCTGAAAAACCTTTCAATGAACTGAAATCATCCAACCTTACATCTCACAAATAACAGCACATTTCAAGTACAAAAGAATTTGTCAATATAAAATAGACATTTTAACTTTCAAGTAGAGACGTTGCTTAGGCAAATTGGCAAGTCACATTTTAAATTTTAAGTAGAGAGGTGGTCAAGGAGAAATGGTGAACCAACTTTTGTATGCTATTGGTTTCTTGGGTGGCCGGTTCTGAAACTTTGTGTAAGCTGGCTTTCGTTAAGAATTTGCTAAGAGAATTCTTTTATGTCTGTTTGCGTTCTGGTGTCTTAAGGTCTTACATGAACTGGATGCCAAATTTATTGTGGAAGGGGATCCTTTATTCCATTTTAGGTCATCTTAGATGGAAATACCAAATCGTAACTTTGAACTGCACTGTGTTAAATGCTCTATAGTTGTTCAAGCTCTATTTGGCCTATTCTAACAAACATTTTTAGAGAGCCATCTGGCCCCATCTCATCAAGTGACAAAAGCTCATGTTCTTTTCACATAGGGATATTGGTGAGCCTTGTTACCATCGTTCCTTTGGCTTGAGCTTCAACGTCGTCATCATCTGTCAAATGCATCTCTTCAGAAGTTGAAGGAGTGTAAATTTTCGAGCTTTTGAGCATCCGTGCCTCAGCTATATTTCTGGAAGGTGCTAATTGCAGAGTTCAAGAATTGTTAACTAAACATAGCACCTAGAATTTATTTTTATGGATGTGTTTGTGTGTATTATTTGCAGGTACTGTGAAGGACATGGATGCTGTTTTATAATAATGACCCTGATCAAGGTACAAAGTGTTGACGTTTGATATAAAGGTACTTTCAAGCTTGACCCTTGAGAGCTAAGTAGAGACAAGTTGCATGCCCAGTTGTTGATAAAATGATAGTTGATACTGTGTGGCATGTGCTTCTAAATTCATCGATTGAGGGAATGCACAAACATAAAAGTATTTCCTCTTATGATTAATGCAGCAAGAATATGGAAATATGTATCTATTTTCCCAATTATTCATAATGCATGCATGTTCTGCCTTTTTTTTACTGTGAAATACAAGTGTTAGCACTTAGCAAGGAGTAGTTAAATATGTCGAATTGTTGATACATAGCATTGTGGTTGTTGCAGCAATGCGCAAATTTTGAACTGATTTTAAGTGGAGGGGGGCATGCATATCTTTTGTTGACAAAACCTAGGTAAGCAGCAATATACGGTGTGATCAAATTCGAGTCCTATTGTTACACTGTTGAATTTTAATCTAATAGTTTGTCTTATTCCTGTCCATGTTAAATCCATGACTATCTTCATGTCTGATACGCTAGGTGATTTGGAAGTTATCATATATTTGCCTTGGATAGAAAGGTATTGTTGGTAATATGCTCTAGAGGCAATTATAGAGATGATTGGATCACGTCTATGTTTATAAGTTATAGAATAAATGTCATTATTTTTCTTGGATGAATTATCATTTATAAAGATTAACAAATATGTGATTTGTCGGTGAAGCTCTTTAAATAGTTGTATGCTACCATTCTAAAAGTATATTTGGTTGGATGTCAATGGTTGGGACTCTATTGACTTATCGATCAATATATGTATTGATTGATGACTATGTTTCACCAGTCATAGATATGTGGCACATTTTAGAGAACACGGTGTTGAATTGACCCATCTTAAGATACTATTGAGATTGTTATGATTTTATGTGTCATCAGTTGGTCTCAAGTAATGATGATGTATAATCCTTAACCCTGATATCATCATGATTTTCTACATGTGTACTAGTACATTTAGGGGTTACCAAACGCTACTCTCTAACTGGATAGTCATAAATGTAACTTTCGGGTATGCTATGAAAACATACGGGGGAATGTGACTAGTTGAATATGAGATTTGCTCTTCATAACATAATAGGAGAGATATATCTGAGCCCCTCAATATGGTCGGATAAAAAATGTATGGCCGTGCCATTGGTGGTCGAAGAGTTGACTACACAAAGTTATTCACCACAAGATCAAAAAAGTATTGAACAGCTCATGGGTGACAGATATCTCACTTGAAGTTCAACCAGATATCGTGAGATAAAAGGAGAATACGCAAGTATGTTGTTTAGTTCGACTCGTGAGCTGGTCGTACATGATCACTAACTGGTCGGCGAACTGGTCGTGACTAGATGCGAACTGGTCGTATGGAGATACGAGCTGAACGTAAGTGATAAGGACCTGATCGTATATCATATTGCATAAGATTCGTTCGATATAATATTTATGTGTATTTGTGAGTCGTTATGTCCTGTTAGGAACCACTACCGACTTGTGATCGAAAAGGAGTTTCCGAATCACGACCGATTACGCATGAACTTACAGGGTCATACACTTAACGGGTTGAAACAAACTAGTTCGGATAGGATCTGTTATGAGCTCTTTATAAGAAGATGCATAGGGCTATTGGGACATATGAGTTACACCATTGAAACCCTAGCCACCACCTCCTTCAAGGCCCTGCTATGCATGCTGGTACTAGCACACCCGCTGTACGGCATTCCACCCGTGGACATGATCGAGGACGATCCGCGACTTATGCAAGGAATGTGATACGTTGGCGAGGAGACGATTGGTGCCGAGGACGTTGGACGATCGACTACGACCATTACATCAACGCGCTTGACATTGGATCAGGTTGCTCCAACTCTTTTTCCGCTGCACTGCGCATCTAGCGATAATGATCTATGATCTCTTACTTGCATAACTTCCTGATTTACGTGGTAAAATTTTTGAATTCCTTACTAGTGTAGCCTCGTATCCCTTCAGGTATACACACTTATAATACACATTTATAATATGTGATGTCCATGTCAAACCCATGGGTGCCAAACAAGTAAGCGCTAAAGTAAACATCCGAGATATTGTCATGTTCACGATTGAAAACTGTTAGGTCCTGTAATCGTAGTGAGGACCAATATTTACTTGATTTTTCTTGGAATTACTCTAGTAATATGAGCAATTCTTTCGAATTCTAGTCATGTTTCAAAATTCTGTTACACCTCACAACCCTTGTCATATTGTTTTCAAGCCAATGGCCTGGTGATTTCAGTTCTGGAGAAGGGTTTCGACACCGTGGTCACATTAATGGGTTGAGACTTGAGAGGGCTCACAGAAGTATTTATCACTTAATGAAATCCAGCAGGCCATTCTTTAATCACTACACTAAAAATTCAGGCACTTTCCATTAATGCCAGCGTGTTATTTACCTTTGGGTTAGAGGAAAGGTGCTTTCTGATGCTTCCATTTGGAATACCTCTGGTTATAACCAGGGTTTTGGTTACCGGTTTTAAATTTTTACCGGGGTTCACCGATAGGACCGATTCTAGCGATTTTCGAAAAATTTCCACAGATTTCGTCTGAAATTTTCAAATCAGATTTTGAATTTTGAAAAATATCGGCCGAAAATCAGTGAAATAGGCTGAAATTGGTTGGAATTAGCCGAAAAATATCCAGCCAACATCGGACAAACATCAGAACAGCATATATGCAAGTTCAAAAAAAAAAAGACCATGTAACCAGGTCTGATTGAAAGCAATAACTGAGTACATCAATAAAGAACACCATGACCGGACGAGCAATAATAGACTCTATCAACAAAGAACATCAGAAACATCAAAACACCATGATCGGACTAGCATGCATGCAAGTTTTTTTTAAAAAAACTCATGTCCATCAATAAGCAGCTACTAACAGGAGCTCTGCCAAACAATCAAACAACAAAATGATAGTTCATGACCAACAAAGTTCAGTCCAAACTCCAAGTCCACATATCGACACAAAATGCTTCTAAATTCCATCAACGAACTCACCAGCTGACAGCAAAATAATCATGTCTTCCTCTTGGACTTGTGAGTTGTCACAAGGAGCGCATCCAGCAGCAAACAAGAGGCGAAACAGAGAGTCGGAGCCGCCAGGGGAAGGGGGCTGTGACCTAGGGCAAAGGATAGAGGAGGCCAAATGGGTTGATTGGGGCCTGATCTCAATTCAAAATGGGCCAAAAATTTTGAACCCGGTTTGGACTCTTACTGGGGTCCGTATACCCAATAGAAGCGATTTTCGACCGAAAATCGGACGATTTTCAGAACGCTGGTTATAGCTGGTTGCAGAAGTGGTACAATAGTAACATGTCGTGCACCTATTAAATTATGCCCCCTCATCCTAGTCTTAAAGAAAGTGATTAGACTTGTTCCTGGTTGGAGTCAAGTGGACCACCTTCTATAGGCCCTCTTGCCATTTCATCTGCATATAGAGTACCTATGTATGGTTTTGTGGTCCAGCATCATATGATTGAGAAATGTTGGAGCTGATAGTAGTTTTCTGACTTTATAAGGGCATGTTAATCATGATACTTAGTGTACAAAATTAGGATGATACATGTGCATAAAATATGTAAGTCACTAAATTAGTGGATATTATTGAGAGAGATAATTGCTGATAAAATGACATGGAGCTAATCCAGCTAGGAAATGGGCACTTCTGTGAGGATTTATGCACGCATTTATTAACTAGTCAGGCCATGAATTTGCTTTACGATATTCGAGACATGTCTGTTTATAAAATACAATGTCGATTGGTAGTGAAGAGCTTGAACAGACACTATGTTGCACTATATCATTGATCATTCCTGTATCTGCATAATAAAATATTAGCCAGATTTATCTAAGATCTGTGCATGACGATGCAGTGGGATCATTGGGAAGTCATGATGTTTAGTCTTTTCTAATTATAAAATGATATTAGTACATTCATAGATACATGCTACCTCTGCTCGAAGGTTAGTGCTTACATGTGCTCTCCTAGGTATGTAAATCTCACCTCACCTAATCACATAGCCTGCTGGAGCACCTCTACCATAGGTGGTGCACGATCCTTATTTTTTTGGTTTATGGATCTATTAGGCTCTGTTTATGGCAGACAAACTTATCTTCATGTCGACTTAGGTAGTAATAACTTGCCCACGTATGCTGCTGCACCAATAGCACTCTCCCAGGTCAATGAACTTGTTCTTAATGAAACCACCCTTTGATTCAAACATTTCCCTATGATATTTGTGTTAGTAGCACTACGAGTAACGACAATTTGGGGGAGTATACTATAAATAATGCCATTAAATTCTCTGCCTATCTGATTGGTCCATGTTAGATTCTTAGTGGGATGTGTGCATTTGCAGCACTATGTCTTCGTGTGGGCATGCACACGAGTGTGTGTGCATGTCGTAGCACTTGTCTAACACCACGATGCACGAACTGAATCCTGGAATGATTTCCTGTTGAAGTTATCAGCAGTTGGAGATGAGGGAAAACTAAATTTGTCCAGCTTGATCTTTGTTGTGGAGAATATGGGTTTATTTGGCTAAGAGCACTGTTTCTTTCTTTCTTTTTGGCGAGGAGACTAAGAGCACTGCTGTGCATAAGTTAATTGAAATCTTTAGGAAAATAAGATTAACAAGTGGGCTTGGTGTATCGGTTGGATTTTGAAGAGCTGACCTATTGATGAGTGCTCATACAATTTCAGTCACCTGGTTGATTATATCTTATGATCCATTTTTTGTGCTAGGCTCTTAGCATTTATAAAATTACAGAGTGATTCAACACTTTGCTTATTAATATAATGGGTAACTCTCTTTACTATTTCTGTTTAAAAAAAGAAAAAAAAAACCGACGCCTTGCTTTGTTTAATATTTTCATCAAATATCTTATTTTCTTGCATTTGAATTAATAATATATTGCACCAATGTTTTTCAGTATATCTGCTAAAAGGAATATGCAAACTCAGAACTCATAAGAGATGCATAGACGTAAATGTTTATTAAGCACAGAAGATCAATATAAGCAGAATTAGTACGGAGAATAAATAAAAAATGAATAAGGTCTAGACTTGTCCTAAGGGTTGACATTAGGATTATACTTTGGAGCATTGATTCATTATCATGAGGTTCAAAATTTTTGGTTTTCTTTATTGAAGCTAGGCTATGAAGTTCATGCCAGTATCGTCAAGCCACTGGGTTAGGACGTAGATTCTCTGCCGTAGCTAAGTGGCTTAGGATGCGGATCCTCTGGAGTAGCTAGTAGCTACAGCAGAGGCACATAATTAAGGTGCATTAGCCTCATACGGACCGGTCCAATCGCATAGAATGGCTTAGATAGGTAATATGTAGTACTGATGTTACAGTTTTGAACAGTAAAATTGATGTAGTATTCCCACGCGTAGCAAAGTCAGCAGCGTTTTATCCATGGTTCACTACAGTGTACTATAGAGTACTGTAGAGACAACTCAGGTTACTGCTACAGTGCGCCTCTGAGTGCCGTAGAGCGGTAGAGGACCCACGTCCACTAGGTTGGTAGTTATGTTTCCTCTTACAACATGTCCGTTTCTTGCATTAGTTTACTCCCAAGTTCGTCCTAGCATTAAAAGGAGCAAGTCTCCACATAGCGAAGATTAATGCGATGCCTGCACTCTGAGTCCACTATCTTTGAATCCAATTTAAATAAATTATATAGCTTAATGTATACTGCCCCCGTTTCATTATATTTGTTCACAGACTACCGTACGACGCATAAACTAAAACAACACTAAATTTAAAAAATTGTTAATGATAAATGATCATATATACGCATATTAAATGTCGTAACAACCATTTAACCTTTTTCAAAGCATTTAAGTAGGAATAGATAGTGGAAACAATGGAATAACTGCACTCTACAATCTCTCAATGGACACATATCAAAACTGATACTCTCGAGCTCATGAATAAATATAGTGAAATAGAGGTAGTAGTTAGTTGCGCACGCTCGTGCATGAGCAGAGATTAGCTGTCTTAACTCACTCTTGCAAAGTTAATGCTCAGGATCTTTTTAATTATGATTAGATTATGATATTTAGCCTTAACTCGATATGAAACCGGGGGTTACGGAGAGCTGTGGCACTTAAACCCCACGGCACTGCAAGGTTAAAATATTGAGGAGATGTTCCCTTCGTGGGTGGGATGATCTATTGTCTATTCTTCCAATGCAATAAGGGAAGACATGGGAAAAGAATTGCCGAGGGCCAATTGGGAAGATTGTTTCCTCTATACCTTTTTTCTTCTTTTCATTCACAAAACCTGTCGGGTATAAGGCCATTGGTCATGTGTGTGTTCGGGTCTTCAGAAGAGGTAAAACTATAACCACAATTTGACGTAAAGTTATCGCTAAAATTTGTGCATAGCTGGTTAGTTGTTCAAGTGATAAATTTAAATTTTAAATTACTCCTGGAAGTAACTCAATCATGAGTTCCCTAATTCATCTTTGTGTTTCCCCTTTCAGGATTTGAAGGTACCTCTAGCGTATCAGGCCACGTACAGATAGAATTTCTGAAGTGTAAATTTAGTTTATAATGCACAGTTGATTTGAAGTACATTTCTGAATAGTAGCTGCAGTGAGCTGGCAATACTTCAAATTTCTAGCAGATTTGCAACAAATGCTGTGCCCCAATTAGTATGAATATATTGTAAATTCTGAACAAACTACCTAAGCAAAACTCTTCTCGTACTTACAGATCAATCTTCGGACCAATTTGTGTATACTCTCTAAAAACATCAGTTAACCTGGGTCTTCAAAAACATACCAGTGAGTGGTGACCTTTACAGAACAGCTTATCTAATGCCATCAAGCAAGACGCCAATTTTCAGAATGTTCTTAACATCTTAATCGTCTAGTTACCACATAATTCTTGGCATTTTGTTAATCTAATCATTGTTTTTTATCAATTATACTTCGTGATTAGCAGCTACTATGATACAATATTCTACAGAACAACGATGATATACAATTACTGAAAATTGCCGTTGATGAATGCTACAGCGCTTGTTAAAGAACAGCTAATTCGTTGCTTAGGGTGGATTTTTAGTACAAATAAAGGTACGGTAGTATATTTCTTGTATAATTTTTCTACATTCAAAATGAATTTACACCTACAATTGAATCAAGTGTACATCATGGCTTCTTAACATGCACGTCCATGGTATTACAGCTCAAGTATTAAAATGTGCTAAATGCACCCCCTAAAAGTAGCACCACTTGGTAAGTATCACAGCTCAAATTTAGATAGGAGTCTAAACACAACTAGCCACCTCTAATTCAAATATGGAATCCAAAACACACCTCATCACCAGCACGAACGAGCCATGTGGGCGTCATGTTAGCACCACAAATAGACCGCAGCACAAACATTCAAGTTTTGCCGCCCATAGTGTTCGTTTGGATACATATATCAAAATAAGATAAGCAAAAACAGAAAAGAATAATAATAATAAATCATAAAATGTACCTCTTCTATTCAAGAATATATAACGTTTTAGACATCAATACGATCTCCAATATGTAACTTTGACCATTACTTTTATATGAACATATTTCATAAAATAATATAAAATTAATATATTATGAAAATATTTTTCATGAATAATATAATGATGCTATTTTCACATGAACAATACAAACAATTTTTTATACATTAATGATCAAAGTTAAAAAATTTTGTTTTTTTTAAAATGTAATATATTTCTGATTAATGACCAGGGATCTTCTGCGAAATCGCGATTCACGATATGTGCAACCATGTTGCACTCGAAATTCAATTGCTTGGCAAATGTATCAATCCACAAAAAACAATAGATCCATAAATGAAACCACAATAACAATAATCACGAGAGATCACTCACTCGGGAGACTTTTTTTCTTCTTCCATAACCTCTGATTAAGCTCCTTAGATCCCTCCATGGAATTAAAGACGAGCACATGGGTTTGGCCCTAAACACCGACTAATCACAATCTATACATGCAAAAAGCCATTTTAAACCATATCCCGCACTAAGTAACCTAGTGCCACAGTTATGAGCTCGCATTTAAGTCAAACCTCCTTGTCTCCGTAGTTGGGCTAGAGTTGTCTCCAACTCCGAACATTTACCTGCAATGTTAAACACATCACCGATGAATCATGGCGAATGATGGCGAAATATTATACGATTGGGTAAACTGAATTTTAATCTTTGATCCCGAGGCCGATAGCACTGGCTCTGGATCCCAAAACCATCCATTACTGCTTCCATTTGCCCCAAAAATAGGCATTAATGCCAGAATTAGTCCTGACAGAGGCAAAGTTTTTTCTCCAGATGGCTCTCTCTGAAACCACGTAGAGTAGCAACAGCATTGACCAAAACCAATGCAACACACAAACCAAAAACAACTTTAAGTGAGTTGTATGTCATCATCATTAATCGAGGTGAGATATGGAGGCAATCTTGGGGGACTAAATTAGTGAGTTAGTAGTATGGAGTACTACTACGAATTAAGAAAGTTTCACTCTTTTCTTAAATGTAAGGATGCAACATATGTAGGATACTAACAAGTCAACCATCGAATTTAATATCTCTTGTCAGCATTTAAACATCTCAAGCTGGAAAGAAGCAAAATCCCAACGGAGCTAAAATTTCGAAGTGAAAGATGACGTTAGAAGGGGCTGCTCTTAGAGCATGTACAATGGTGTGATATCACCATCAGTAAACTTTGATATGTAGGACACGAGATAACGTGAAGGAGAGAGGAGGAACATAGAGAATTAGATCATCTCTCATGCATTAGTCGATTATAACACGAGAAATAAGATATATTGTACATAGAAGACCTATTTATAGAGATATGTAAAAAGACAACCCATTATAGAAGCTGTCTATAAATGACATAGAGGGATACTATAAACAACAGTTGTCTATACCATTGTACATATCCTTATATGCATCAAACAAAGTAGCATTAATGTATACTTATCTCTTCGTCATTGTAGTATGAAGATGCGCACCAGAGGCCGCATGGGTACATGGTAGGCCTTGCGTTGCACCATTTAAAGGCCTAAAATTTCATAAGGAGTAGCAGCATATCTATATTCAAGAATACCATTTATTCAATTAACAAAACCATGGCTCAACATTCAAGTCCATTTAGTACTCTCTCTTTTTTTTAGCTATGCTGAGCATTTCAGATACTGTGCCCAATAAATTCCATTCATGGCCACATTCAAGTTGTGAAATCAATTGGAGGTCAGTCAAATTTTTATAAGCTTTCGAAGCAATCAAAAGGACACATAATTGATGAGTTTCAACTTTCAACTGCACACCCGATAACAATTGTCATAATTATCTGATGAGTCTAGCTAACTTCCTTACATGTCCGCTGTCTAGCTGTAAAATCTATTGGAGGTATAAGTCACTTCCAAACTTTTGACACAATTAAATTAGATATCTATCATGTGTTTCAATTTTGAACTGGACCGGACATGAAGTTCGGAAATTGACAGAAAGAATTTGCGGAGCAAGTGTTTTCTATTAGTATCACAAGCTAAAAACACCTTCTTACAGGTTAACAACCGGAATAAAAGAAGATCCACCACTGATCTTCTACTTCTGGGTAAAGGAGGAAAAAAAAAGGCAAAACAAAACAACAAAACAAAAACTAAGTTTTTGAGAACGCGCAAAAGCACTGCGCATCATTCCACTAAGAAGGGAACAAACCAAGACAGGCAACGGAAAATACAAAGCAGAGCAGGAAACAAACCACAAGAAAACCAAAAACTCTTAACTGTGACTCCGTTTCTCTCCTTTCAGATTAGTCCACCTACTGTGTATGACCAACCACAAAGCCTCTCACCTCGCACTTCTCTTCCACTGCCATCACAGATTATTCAACCCTCCCCTTGCCACTCCCCAACCATGAATATGTTAAGAGTAATAAAATGCCTCCCCGTGTATACCTCTTACCGTTGCATTAAAGAAAACGAATTGATCTGCCCCCTATATATACCTGCCATCTCTTTGCCAACCACACCACCAAACCAAGAAGCTCGAGCATTCTGACGCTCGGAGTTGATCTCTCCTTCCCGAGCATCCCCTACCGCTCTCACCTTCATCTGCACGCCGCAACGGTAAGCTCTACCTCTAATCCCTTGTACTAAGTTGAAACAGTGGGCAATTCCTTCCCGAGTGCGTAGTGATTAACCAGTTCAGACGTTTGGTATGGGTGCAGAGAAGGGGATACCTCTCAGGATGAGCCGCAGCAACAGGAAGAGCTCGAGGGGCCTTGACCTGAAGCTGAACCTCTCGCTGCCGGCGGGAGGGGACTCTTCCTCCAGGAGGGCGATGGCCGACGAGGAGTCGTCCCCGAGCTCGTGCGTGTCGTCAGAGAACGAGCACGGCCTGCAGTGGTCCAACAGCCCTGAGGCGACGTCCATGGTGCTCGCCGCCTGCCCACGCTGCTTCATCTACGTCATGCTCCCCCAGGATGACCCTCGGTGCCCCCAGTGCAAGAGCCCCGTGCTCCTTGACTTCCTGCAGGACAATAACAACAGCAACAACAACAATAAACAGCAACAGCAGCAGGAAGAGCCGGAGGGGATGAAAGAAGAGGGCTCCCGGCTCCAATCCTCCATATGGCAGCACAGAAACATCAAGAAAAGCGTTTATACGAAGTCCTAGGTCCAGTAGTTCTCTTTTGTTTGGTCGTTTCTTCAGTGTAACCATGATATATCCTTACTAAAATTGTGTGACACAATTTTGATATATCATGGATACACTGGGGACTATATCCCCTGCCCTGGCTTTCTTCTTTAGTGATTCTAATGAAGTAGTTTTGTTTAGACATAGGACCAGACTTCTCTCCTGTTTTTTTTTTCTTTTCAATATAACAAGAAAACTTTACCCCCTGAGAATCTCAAGTTGAGATGTGATTATCATTCCGATATCCATAATAGCTTTATTTCAAGCTTCTCCAACCTATGAACACTCATCTCTTCGTTCTTTTGTGTTAAGACAAGTTATGCAAGTCCAACACAGAAAATGGGGAAAACAGAGGAAGAACAGTCAACACCTAGAAATGGGGTGTTAGGAATTTATCATCACAGGTTAGCTGAACTAACCGATTGGCATTACTACCTCCACGTTGCCTCATAATGAGGTGCTCCACGGGCGCTACTATCCTTGAAAAAGACATCATGCAATTGAAAAGGTAATGAAATTTCAAATTGGAAAGAGATGTAGTATTTGAAACAGTTGAACAACCGACGGTGTGACGCCATGCAATGAATACTGATTAATTTCAGCATCCGTCACTCTATCTCTTCCCATTATACTTCCATCTGAATACGTGCATTGTGAGTTTGTGACAGCAGCAACCTTACTTGATGCCGCTTTGGTCCACTTTGGAAGCTAATGGATTTATGTTCACTTGATAAAGACGTCTCAGATTAAGTCCAGATCATCATAATCAGATACGGAGACCAGCCATACTACAAGTTGGCTTGAATCACATCAGATGGGGAAAAGAAGAACGGGTGAAAAATAAAAAAAGCATGTGCTTATAAAGTAGATGTCCCTTAATTTGTGTTGACTGGGAATGGCAAACCTGTCACTTTCATTTCATCTATGAAAGAAAACAACAGTGTCTCAGGTTGTGTTCTAGTATAGTTCAATGGCAAGACAACAGAAAAGGAATGGCCCTGCTTAAAAAAGGAAAGCAAATGACAAACGACTTAAGAAAGAAAGAATAAAGGAAACACACAAAAAACTCTCAGGCCAAAATGTACTATGACAACAACTAAAAATAAATCTAATTAACTACTGCCACATATGAAGCTGCTATAACTGACGGATGTGTGAGATTATCTGTTCTTGCCTTGTCCCGGACAACTAGTAGACCCATCTGTTGGACCGGAAAGGCGCTAGAGGGGGGTGAATAGGAGCACGATCTATTTTTCTCCAAAATTGAATTCAATACGAATCTCACTCCAATAGCTATGTAAGCTATGAAGATCAATCAATCATGCACAGCGGAAGACATGTATTGAATCCAATCAAAACCCCGAAGCAAAATCTTCAAAAACATAAAAGATCAAAACCTAAATGAGTTGGGCGGTCTGACCTCCAACTAGAAATCGGTCTGACCTTTGGAAATCGGTCTGACCTCTCAATACATGGCGGTCAGACCTCCAGGCCAATGAATAGTGAAATCAGCCCGAAAAACCAAAACGCAAATTGATCTAACTTTTGATTCGTGCGTCCAAACTTCGTGAAACTTGACACACACCTTCCCAAGGATGTCAGAAAACTATCCCAAGCAACGATCGTGAAGATCCTTGCCAAAGTTCAGACCTTTTTCAATTTGAGTGAAGGTGGTTCAAAAACCAAGTCAAAACGCAAATATGATCTTGAGACTTGCTCGTGGGTGATTGATGATCTTGATGATCCTAGATGTATTCTCACATGTCACAGCAAGCTAGATCACGGCCAGAAACCAAGCAAAAACTCGCGGATCAAAGAAGAACTCAAAATCACCAAATAGAGAGCAAATGAACTCATCTTTGATAAAACTTTCTTTGGATTGATTTGATATGGTATTGGTTTACAGCCACTCCATCAATGGAGGACAAAGACTCAATACATGAGCACGAAATCAAATCCAACTCTCTAGAACCCTAACCTCCAACTATCAACTCCCTAAGCACCAAAGCAAAAACTAGGGTTTACAAGTAATGAAAGGGTTGAGGGGGTGCAGCCACCTCCCTCCTCTATTTATAGTGGAGGCCTAGACCTTCTAGAAGAGTTTTCATAATGGGCTCCTGTTAAGGCCCAAAACAAACGGGTCACACACGCACGCATTTTAAAGCGTCGTCTTCATCTCCTCTTGACCTAATCCGCTTCTCCAACGCACCGTCTTGCGCCGCGGGTTGGCAAAAGGTAACCAAGGCGGTATTTGGTAAAATTACCAAAATACCCCTTCTCGGTTCTTCTCCGAAGACCGAGTCCAGATTGTGCGAAGCACTCGCTTGCTCCACCACGTGTAGGTTGATCCAACGGCTCTCATCATGTCGGCAAGTCTCTCCCATCCGGCTCCCACCGAAACCACCATGGCACTTGCACCGACCCCCGCGCCGCTTGATTCAACCAGTCGCACCGAATCGCCTGCTTCGGTCACCTTTGTCCATCTTGCACCATACTTGAGTCCAATGACTTCACCCGGCATCGTCGATCGTTCTGAACCTCAGCTCTCCAAGCCTAGTCCCGATCATCCTCGCCGTTGACCACCAAGCAACCTGCACAACAATAGACAAGCAAATCGAAACCGGGAACAAGTTCTTCACAACTTGACCCACGTTAGTCAAAACATGCATCATGCAACACATATGCAATGAAACCCATGAACTTGACCTAACAAGCAACCATCGCCGCCACACGGGCCGACGAGTTAAGTGAAAACCGGTCAGACCGCCACCCTTGGCTCGGCTCGATCGCCACCCTGGCCGGCTCGGCCACATCGCCGGCCCGACGGCCAATGTAAGGCGGTCGACCGCCACCAAAGGATTTAGCCAAAATTTCAAGATCGAAATCGCAACCTCTCGAAATTTAAAACGAATAGAACTTTTGTCCGGAGGCTCCAAAAATTATGGGACCAAGAGTAGTAGAACCTCCTCTCTTGCCTACACCTCTATTTTTGGCCCACTCCAAAATCAAACTTCACTTAATGGTCGGTCGACCGCCAGTGACCGGTCACCATCGGTCGGTCCGGCTCGCCGGTCGACGCCAGTGCTCACCAGCAAACCAGCCCAAGACAGGACCGGTCTGACCGCCACCATGGCCGGTCAGATCGCCTGAGACCTGACAGAACCTGAACTTTACCGAAAACTTGTGTTTTCGCAAACCTTCAACGTCATTGCCAATTGTCACATCATCCTAAGATCATGAGCATATCCCCATGATATCCACAATCTCCCCCTCGATGAACACATTGGCAATTTCCAACAAATGCAAATTTTGAGGTTTGAAAAGTAAAAACTCGACGTTTTCGCGCAAAGGCACAACTTGGTCCATATGCAAGAGAAAGCAATGGAAATGACCAAGCTGGCTGCAGAATAGTATAGGCAAGTGAGATAAGGCAAAAGAAAGCGAGAAAGCTTCATTTTCAGAAAGAGTCAAAATCTCACTTAAGGTCCATATGAAAGAACAATTGTTCGATATGACCTTTGATCATCGTGAGGCTCAAGAATTGCAATTCAAGTTCAGAAATGGCAATACGATCAAACGAATGCAAATAAGAAACTCCCCCTCACTATGATCCTCAGATTTCAGAAAATTTCAAAATCTCCAATTTTATCCCCCTTTTTAACCCTTTACACATCTCGAAATATCTTCTCCCCCTTTGACAATAGAGTCATCAAGGAATCACGCCTTCCTCTCGTCCAGAGATAATAAATGCAGAATGAGGGAAAAACATAAGAAGGAGCATGCATGAAATGCAATGAAGTGGCTTCATATTTTTGTATTTTTCAATTTTTGATTACAAGAAGCTTTGGAGATTACCCAAAAGAACAAGCTAGCATTTCTAATATTGCACAAACACCATATCAGCCTGAATGCGCTAGCAAAATTATGATAAGACATATATAACAAAGCTAAAGCTAGAAGGCTCAATATAAAGCAATGAATTTTAGCATTTTAAGCAAAGCTTCAAATCTAGCAAGTTCATCAACAGAGATCCTAAGATGAGACTGACCATGTCAAAATGTCAATGTGAGATCAAAAAGCTAACAATGACCACATTAAGAGACAAACAGGTCCTGAATTGAATCATTTTGCTCAATTTGTCTCAAACGTCCATTTTTCAACAGTTTTTCATTTGCAATGAATATTGAAGTTGATTAAAGGTATATCTTAGTGAAGAAGATTCTGGACTAGGAGCCATCCACAAACTCTTCCTAAGCTTCTACCAGGGCGACAAATCTTGAGGTTCATGGCAGTCTTGACAAGCAGTCCCCATGAGATCGTCTGGATCATCAAACTACCTCCAAGTTCATGTCTATGACATGCAGTCTCGTGAGAGTAGTTTGGCACATTTTAAGCACAAGACAATCTTTAAATTTGATTTTTCATTTTTCACAAGAGCAGATTTAGATTCTTAAAAGAACAAGAAGTTCAAGTAATGATCAATACTAGATTCAAGATCTAACACAACAATTTTGACAGGGCCAATGTCACAAAAGGAGCACTAATTGCGCAACTAGCTAAAACATCCACAAATTGCAGCTTTTAGTTCAAGTTGTCTTAAAGTTCGACTTGTTCAAAGAAAGACTTAGCTACACATGTGAAAGCATGATAATTCTAGCAAGTCAAAGAACTAGACATGACATTGAGCGAATTGAAATACTAAAGCTCAAAAGGGTAATAAACAAAGCTTCATCAATTTTAAAAGACAAGCATAAAGCTTATATTACAATGCATCTTTTTGGTTTTTCATATAAATGCAATATGATACAATGAGATGCACAAAAGACTTAAAAAGCCTAAAAAGATCAAAAAGATCAAAAGAAAATACCACTAGAAGAAGGTATCAGAAAAAATGAGAAAAGCTCAGATGAACAAGGAAAGTTCGAAGCAGCCAACTCCCTCAAACCAACCCGTAGAGATAAATTACCCCTAACTCACTTCTCAAGGTGGCAAACCTAGTTGGGTCTAAAGGCTTGGTGAGGATATCACTAAACGAGCCTCGGACTCCACAAAATGCAGCACAATATCACCCTTCTCGACATGATCTCTAAGAAAGTGATAGCGAATGTCTATGTGCTTGGTCCTAGAGTGTTGCACAGGGTTTTTAGCAATGTTTATAGCAGAAGTGTTATCATAGAAAAGAGGAACACTATCAAAAGCCAACCCAAAGTCCTTAAGAGTGGACACCATCCACAAAATCTGACTACAGCAACTAGCAGCAGCTACATATTCAGCTTCAGCAGTGGATTGTGCAACAGAAGACTGCATCCTAGAAGACCAAGAGACAAGAGAAGTGCCTAGGAAGTGACAAGTGTCTAGGTACTCTTCCTATCTAGCCGACAGCCCGCAAAATCAGAATAAGAAAACTCCCGAATGGACAAAGAAGAAGAACAGGAAAACCAAATGCCATACTGGAGGGTAGAGTGTAAATACCTGAAGATGCGCTTAACGGCTTGGCGATGGGAAGTCCTCAGAGACGCCTGAAACCTCGCACAGAGGCAAACCACGAAGTGGATGTCCGGTCTTGACGCCGTCAGGTACAGGAGGGAGCCGATCATGCTGCGGTACTCGCGTTGATCCACGGCTTCTCCTTCCTCATCTGGATCCAAAACAGTCGAAGTCGCCATGGGAGTGGCGATCGGCTTGCAGTCACCCATCTCGAAGCGCTTGAGCAGATCCTTGGTGTACTTCGTCTGATGGATGAAGATCTCTTCCTTGCATTGCTTGATTTGAAGCCCCAGAAAGTAGTTGAGTTCTCCCATCATGCTCATCTCAAATTCCCTGGACATGATCTTAGAAAAACTGGAAACAAGAGCATGAGAGGAACCACCAAAGATAATATCATCTACATAAATCTGAGCAAGCAGGAAGTCATTGCCACGCCTAAGAATGAATAGAGTCTTGTCTACCTTACCCATCTCAAAATCATTCTTAAGCAGAAAAGTCTTAAGTCTATCATACCAGGCTCTAGGGGCTTGCTTAAGACCATACAAGACTTTGGATAGCTTGAAAACATGATGTGGATGCTTGGGATTCTCAAAGCCTGGGGGTTGTCTAACATACACTTCTTCCTCTATAAAACCATTCAGAAAAGCACTCTTGACATCCATCTGATATAATCTAAAGCCCTTAGAAGCAGCAAATGCAAGCAAAATGCGAATAGCTTCCAATCTAGCAACAGGAGCAAATGTCTCATCAAAATCTAACCCCTCAACTTGGCTAAAACCCTGAGCTACTAACCTAGCCTTGTTTCTAACCACAGAACCATCCTCATTTTGTTTATTTTTGAACACCCAACGGGTTCCTATCACATTATGACCACTAGGAGGCTCTACTAGGTTCCAGACCTTGTTCCTCTCAAAATTCTCTAACTCCTCATGCATGGCATTAACCCAGCTAGAATCAGATAATGCATGTGATATATCGCGGGGTTCGAAAGAAGCGACAAATGCAGAATGAGAGTAGAGACTTGGATCTTGATACCTGGAGCGAGTGACTCGCTCATGAAGACTACCAATTATCTGATCCGGAGGATGACGCCTCTGAATGTGAAGTGGAGCGCCCGGGGGAGATAATATCTCCTCAACCTCCGCAGGTACTGCTGATGAAGAAGATGCAGCAGGAGCCTCAATTGGAGGTGAAGCAGTCGTAGCAGGTTCTGGAGCTTGGACAGGAGCCTCAACAGCAGCAGGTGGAGGACAAGTATCAGCTTCGTCATCATCTTCCTCCACAAAAATGCTTTCACACACTGTATCACCGAAATGCCGGATCTAGCTCGGGGCTAGTCTCATCAAAAGTGACATTGCATGTCTCTGGACAATGTTAGTTTCAACATTAAAAACCCGAAAACCCCTAGAATGTGCAGGATAACCCAGAAATAAACCATCAAAAGTCCTTGATTCAAATTTATCTAGATTTCCTGTCTTGAGAATGAAACACTTCGCTCCAAAAACTCGAAAATGAGAAACAGAGGGTTTTCTACCAAAACGAAGCTCATAAGGAGTCTTGCTCAAAGATGGTCTCAAGAAGACACGGTTTGAAATATGACAAGCTGTAGCAATAGCTTCGGCCCAAAATCTCCTCGGTGTGCTATACTCATCTAGCATCGTCCTAGCCATCTCGACTAGGGTTCTGTTCTTCCTTTCCACAACGCCATTTTGTTGAGGGACGTGTGGAGAAGAGAATTGATGCTCAATTCCGCGCTCAACACAAAAAGAGGAAAACGAAGCGTTCTTGAACTCCGTGCCATTGTCACTGCGGATCGCTCTCAAGGCATTTGAAAGTTCAGAAGCCAAACGAAGAACAAGATCACGATAGTGACCAAAAGCTTCATCCTTCGAAGCAAGAAAGAACACCCAAGAGTATCTCAAAAAATCATCGACTATGACAAGAATGTACCACTTGCCACCAATTGACCGAACCCTAGCAGGACCAACAATATCCATGTGAAGCAACTGTCCCGGTCCGTCAGTCATGACCAAAGTCACTGAAGGGTGTGAGGCGACAACTTGCTTGCCATGCCTACAGGGCGCACATACAGCATCCTTGACGGCTTTGAGTTTAGGCAAACCTCTCATGAGATCAAGGTTGCTAACTCGCGTCAGATGATCAAAACCAATGTGCCCCAAACGTCGGTGCCAAAGCTAGAACTCAGAAGAAGGTGTAAACAGACATTTAAGAGAACCAGCAAGAGATTCAGAAAAATCAGCTCCAAAGATCCTAGCAACTCTATAAATCCCAAAAACGAGCTCACCAGCAGAATCAAGCACCCGACAAGCATTTTTCTTAAATATAGTCTCATAGCCATCATCAAGAAGTTGTGAGACAGAGAGTAAGTTAAACCTGAGCTTGTCCACAAGGGCGACGTCCTTTAGGATGAAATCGTCGTTCACCCTGATTGATCCCGTTCCTTCAATCCGCCCCTGAGTATTGTCTCCAAAGGTGATGAGGACATCACCTATCGACCGCGTGAAGGAGGTGAACCATTTTGAGTCTCCGGTCATGTGGCGTGAATAATGAGTCGACGAACCACGTGTCCTTCCTTCCGCGGCGATCCTGAAAATCAAGGCACAAAAGATCGATGTGTCTCAATACTGGGGTTAGTTAAACATGACTTGGGAACCCAGTACTGAGACACACGTCTGCGAGTAGTATGCAAAGCGTATGCTATCCTTGATTCTATTTGAAATTCATATGAGCAATGGTGACTCTAACATGAGAATTATCCTGTCTAGGAGCATGAGAATGATTAGCATGTGAAGCAAATCCTAGACCAGGTTTCTTCCTTTCTAAATTACCATGTCTCACAAAAGCTCTAGGTTGATTAGATAACATTCTAGCAATATTTTTCTTAGCATTTTTCAACCTCACGCCAATGAAACTCAACCAAATGCCCATCCTTCTTGCAATAGGTGCAATGGTATTTGGTACCACCGAGAAGCACCTTTGACTGAACAGATGGTTGGGCAAAGCCTGCAGATTTGAAAGTGATCTTTGCAGGTTGGGTATCAAATTCAACTAAGCCATTTTTCAAAATTTGAATGCCACTAGATTTGTCCTGGGCAAAGTTGTATCCTAACCCTTGCTTCTTATAAGGAGTTTTTTGACTTGTCAAGAATCATGTTTAATTGTTTCTTACCATCAGAGAATCTTTCTAATGTGTCCTTAAGGTAAGCAATTTCTCTTCCAAAGTTAACACATGAATCACAAGTTTTAGCGTTAAACCTCTTGCTTAGCCTCCTCAGACAAGCCATCCATAAACTTCTCCTGCTTAGCCTCATCTGAGGCCACCTCCCGAGCATAACGAGCCAAATGATTGAACTCGCATGCATACTCGTCACGCATTTGCGCCTTGCTTGAGCGCGAGGAACTCCTTCTTCTTCAGCTTCATCAGCCGCCGTGATGTGGGCCCGACGAAAAGTCGACTGAACTCCTCCCACGCGACCACATGGCCCGCGGTGCATGGCGAGATAGTTCTCCCACCATGAGAGTGCCGCGCCCTCAAGCCGGTGGGACGCGAAGAGTGCCTTATCTCGCGCTCGGCATCGAGCTATGTTGAGCTTCCGCCAACCATGCGCAGCCAATCATCCGCATCGAGAGGTCCTCGAGCGGGAGTAAGTCGGTGGTCGCAGACGAGGAACTCGCAAGTCCCCGCGAGTCCGTGACCGCCACCACCGGCAGGAGTGGAGGTATTCCTAGCAATAACCTCCAAGATGCGCGTCGATCCATGCGGTTCGCTCGACCGAGCGAGAACCTCGACCATGGTCTGAGGAGGAAGCTCCTCATCATGACCACCACCGACCGCCACGCGTTCTCCGCCATCCTGTTTTACTAAGACAAGTTAGTAACAAATTTAAGAGCAAGAAAACCCAAAATTCATGAAAGCAAATTGCAAACAAACACAAGGCGGGATAAAGATCAACCAAAAAAATCGGACGCATAACTACTCACTTAACACCTTACCCTATTATTCCCACGATCTTCCATAGTTCTCCAAAACTAATTCCATCGATAAGTAACTACCTTTTGAAAAGGGAAGAGAGAAACCAAGTTCTCAAAACTCAAATTAGAGTAAGGTGAGAGTAGAAAGCTAAGATAGGTAAGGAATAAAATCTGAGAATCGCCTAGGTTTTCATAAACCTTTTATAATTTGAAGATAAGACTTTCAAAATATCCTAAGGACGACTATGCTTGGTTACTACGGTCGAATGGCTCGATACCAACTTTGTGAGGACTCAGCTGATTTGACTTGTAATGCTTAACCAACCACCTAGTCCTAGCATCACAAATCAAATAAATCGATCTCGAGATATGTATACTTCCTGCAAAGCAAGATACACACCCCTGTACAAAATTAGACATCAACTCCATTCCAAACATAGAGTCCAAACATCACACTACAAACGGAAGATAAACAAATAGTAGAGATATTATGCATAATGGCCGATCGCCACAAGATACACAAATAACAAGAACGACAAATGAAGCAAAGTGCCATAAGATGGCTATAAACAAAGCCAATCAGTGTGCCTTCAACCCACAAGGCATCCGACCGACCGCCAAGTCTAGTCGCCCAAGAAGCGGCAACACACTCACGTATGAGGACCCCGAGGCTCACCTTCCTCCTCTCAAACAAAACATCAAGCAAAGCACCGAGTACAAAGATTGTCTTTGTACCCGCAAGATCGACGTGTGAACTAGCGCACTGCTAATATGCTACATGCAAAGCTTACTTCGTGGAGGTCATATGGTTCATTTGCATAAAGCCAACTTTCTTTGCAATAATGATACAGCTTTAAAAGCAAGTTTGCAATTCATTTTTAAGATTGATATAACCGTAAAGATAATAATAACAAAAGCGAAAGATAAACAACCTAGAAGTGACTATCCCAATAGTCACCATTAACAATAGCACGAATCCCGCATTCGTACTCACCCATCAAGTTTTAATTTAAATGTTGTAGTCTAACTCTTGAAAAGCTTACCCAAGCGTGTCCATCACCTAGACGAGGCTATTCGAATAGTTTTAACCTCGCAGGTGTACCATCGCACTCCACACTTCGCATCGCCTTTAAGCCAAGCACACTTCCAAGGTATGTCGCACAACTAAGTCCTACGAGACTTTTTCCAATATTGTGTATCGACTCGTGCCGCTCGTATGGATAGAAACCCATACGCTACATGGTAAAGCCGAAAGACAACTACCCACTCGTGATAAAGCTTTTGGACAACTACCATGCTCCCACCTCCATCCTCCCGCGACCTCCTCGCGACCGGACCAATACACGCCAAAGTACTAGGTCAAGAGAGGTCCCATACCTCTAGTGTGGTTAGCACGCCGAAATGCTCGGATAAAAATTCACTCACAAGATGTTCGGTCCTTAATTGACCCGCACCTTTCCGACACACCCAAAAGATCGCACCAATCTTACCATTGTGCCAAGGCCCAAATCATTTTTGTTTTCATTTTTAGTTTTGCAATTAAACATAGCGTAAATGCTGAAACAAAAGTTGTAGTAGTTTTTGTGTGATCAAGGTTAACGACTAAAGTCGATAACCGCCAGCTTCTACCGATAGCTAAGCATGTCTAAGCAAGTTGACCCGGATCTACTAAGTGACAAGAGATCATCCAAATACCTCTAATCACAAAGAAATAACCTAGGCTCGTAGTAGAGATCAATATTTTGACTACAGGATATGCATCTACTGATTTAACTAATCAATTTAACACAAATTAAGCGATGCATACATATCGTTGAAACAAAATATTAGACTTTAAAATACCGATAAACATGATCAAACCGCTTGCCCGGATGTCGTTGCTCAATATGTTATGGAGGATCGTCCTCGTGGTTGCCGCAAATATCGGGCTTCAACGATCGAACATAACAAAGAAATAAGAACGAATAACACCGACAAAACTCAAACATACAACAACATCAAAACAAGCCAAAACTCACACAAAGAGCCTAAAGCATGATATAACAAAATTTTAGAAATAGAGAACAAATCATTTTAAGTTATTAATAATTTTCTATGAATTTTCTAAGCTAAAAACACAACATGCTACTAGTTAATTACTTAACAAATTTTTCATGAACAGAAACAGTGTGTAAAACCTATCCTAATAGTTAGTATACTGAAAATGAAATTTTACAGAGTTGGTTTTATCGATTTGGACAATTATTGAAAGAGATATGCATTTTCTAATTTGGAGATTACGATTTACAACATTAAATTAATTAACAGATTTTTGCTACAGATACAAGGTTGAAACTCATTTTAGTAAATAGTACATTTAAAATGAAAATTAACAGAACTGGTTTCATGCGTTTGGATAAAAATTGAATTAGTTATGCATTTTACAAGTTTAATTGATTTAACAAAGGCAATGTAAAAGCATTTCGTAAATACTAAAGCACTTAATACTTCTTCTACCGACGCACGGCTAGCCCCACCATCGACAGCGGGCCCGCGCGAAAACGCTGACAGAGCGATCGCTCGCATAAGGTGACGCCGAAGGCGATTCTAAGAATACGCTTTGACATATCAAAGTGTACTTCTAACATATACTCACGAGAAATACGCTTGCCGGCGGAGAAAACGATTAATAACACTACACAACCCCAACCGACATTCCGCCCACATGACGAGACACAAAGTGAAATGCAACGGTTGGATTAAACGATTTCTAAACGTGATTAATGTTAAGGGCCCACAAGCCGTAGATACAAACTAAAAGACGATTAGAGCTTAAGAAGGGATTAGACCTTAGCTACCGGCGCTCGACGGAGTTCCTACACGCGCCGCGACGGCGCAGGTGGGGATCCGAGAATGGCCGAGGCTCGAGCTCGGGATGGCACGCGACGGTGCACCGCAGCTCCACGAACTTGATGCCGATGACGCGAGCCCAATGGTCGCCGAGGTGGGCCCACGACGGCCGGAGGCGAGAAGAAGCTACGCTCGCAGAAGGCGCCATGCACTTCGAAAGCTTTCGAAGTTGCGCCACGGATCGCCGACTCCAGGAGCAATAAGCACAAGACAAAGTCGAAGAAGAAGGTCCGAGGCGCCGACTGCCACGCGCGCGAACACCGCGCGCGAGGAAGAAACACCCGCACGACTTCCACGATGCACGAAAGACGTAAACGAGCCCACCGTTAGACTCAGAGGAGGATTGCGATCACGAGGACCAAGTGACGAGGTTAGAGACTCACCAGAGAACTAGCAAGCTCGCGGACCGCCGCAACCGGAGGCGAGACGACGATACCGCTCCGTGATCCATCGACGCCAAGGACCCGTTGGGCAAAATGGAGGCGGCGCCGAGCGTGGATCACGGCGGTGTGGTTGCGGATCAAGGGCGCGCGACACGCGGCGCTACCTTCGCCTCTTCGCCGGCCAAACAGAAGCGGGCGAGAAAGTGAGAGAGCGAAGAAACGGCGAATGAGTGAGTGCGTGAGGTTATAAAGCTCGCGATGCTCCACGATGCATACGAGGGCAAATAGGTGGCAGCGACGCAGGTACGTGGCACACATGCGTGATCGCCGCGCGCTCCGTGAGACGCGAGAGGACGAGGACGGCCGACAAGTGGGGTCCACCACCGCTGACTCACAAAGCGGTGCGAACCGGTGGTTTGATTTGATCAGAACGGTCGACCGCTGGATCCGAATTGATGGCCGAGATCGATGTATGCATTCGACAGTCGGTTGCGCACGCAACGTGGATCGCTCGATCTTCATCGGACGGTCGCGATCCATCGACTCGGCGGTGCAACTAGTTGACGCGACCGAGTCAATTGGCGCGGTCGATTTGAGTCGGAGTCGGTTCGAGCCCGACAAACAAGTTTTTTAGATTTTTATTTTAAAAGACAGAGAGAGTTTAGGAATTTTTAGAGATAGATCCTGAGCTCCAAAAATTCCGAAATTTTTATGGTAGCTACTTGAGACAGAGAAAACATTGCATAAATTTTCCAGAACTTTTATGAACTGAAAAGTTCTTCAGAAAATTCACAAGCATGCTGACAGGAGTTTGACCAGATTTCAACCAAGGTTGACTTGGCCATTTGAAATAGCAAATAAAATCTAAAAATTGTGAGATAATTCAGGAGGTAGATAGGATGATCAGGATGCTAGGAAAAATAATTTCAGAGGATGATCACAAGTTTGAAAGCTAAGAATTGATAACAACAATTTCCAATCACAAGAATTAAATTCTAAAAATTGAAATTGCTAGGAAAATTGTAGAAACTTTCAAATGATTTGAAGAGACAACAAAAGTTTTTATTTCTCCTCAAAATTTTACATTTGAAATACAAACCCAAAGTTAGGGTGTTACAAATCTCCTCTTACAGAATCTCGCCCAGATTCTCGATCACCGAGAAGAATGATGGGTAATCTGCCGAGACGATCTTCCCGCTCCCAAGTGGCTTCATCCTCGGAGTGGTTCGACCATCGAACTTTAAGGAACTTAATCACACGGTTCCTTGTTCGCTCACTTCTTCGAGGATACGAACGGACGCCACGATAAGACAGATCTTCCTACACATCGATATTTTCCAATGGTGTTTCTCAACCGAACACTGAGGCACTTCTTCAATTGTGACACATGGAAAACATCATGCACCCCCTCAAGTGTAGCCGCAAGTCTAACTTGTAAGCAACAGCCCCACTCGCCGATGATGCGGTAGGGTCCGACATACCGAGGAGCCGCTTGCCCTTGACACCAAACGACGATGTCCTTCAGAGGTGAGACTTTGAGATACACAAAGTCATTGGGCCGAAACTCACCACGACGACGCCGACCGCATAACTCTTCGCTCGATCGAGCACGCGCAAGTGCTCACGAATCAATCGCACTTGACTTTCACCTCATTGATTGAATTGGCCAAAGAACCGCCTTTCACCGCCACCAGTTCAACGGTTCGTGACGCTCCCATACAAAGCCTCAAACGGTGCCATACCGAGACTAGCCTCGAAGTCGTTGTTGTAAGAGAACTCAGAAGCGGTAGGCATTTCTCCCAATTCTTCCCATAGGAAAGAACACAAGCACGGAGCATATCTTCAAGAACTTGGTTGACTCGCCTCCGTCGACCATCACCGAGGATGATAGGTCGAAATAAAGAAAGACGGTCCCCATGGCTTCCTCGAAATCGTGCATAGCCGAGAAGTGAAAAGAGAGCCACGATTCGACACAATCGCTCGTGGCACACCATGCAAGCTCACAATGCGGGAGATATAGAGATCGCCAATCGATCGACACCGAGAGTGGTAAGTACCGCAGGAAGTGCGCTACCTTCGCCAATCGATCGATAACAACCTGTATAGCATCCTTCCTCAAGAAGTACGGGTAGACCGGTGATAAAATCCATGCCTACGTAATCCCACTTCCACTCGGGTATAGGCAAGGGCCGAGGAGACTCGCTGACGCCGATGCTCGCCTTGACACGACAAAGATATGTCACATCCGCCACGAACTCGCAATCTCACGCTTCATGCGAGTCCACCGTAATCTCTGACGCAGATCTTGGTACATTTTAGTGGCCCCGGATGGATGGACAAAGGCGAATCATGGGCCTCTCAAGAATCAAATCCCGCAACTCGGGACCTTTGGGACCACAAGCCGCGCCCAAACCATACAACACCGTGTTCATCTTCTCGTGAAACACCGCTATCCCATCCTTGATATTCGCTTGACCTCGTTCACACCGACATCCGATCATTGGTCGCTTTGACTTGATCCACCAAGGTTGGTTGCACAACCAAGGCAGCAAGGAGCCATGCTCAACCAAACCTGTTGAGACGCTGAAACTCGCAAGAAGTGCCGTTGTCGCTCTTGGATCATCGTAGTATTGCAATACACCTTTCGCTAAGTGCATCGGCAACCACGCTGGCCTTGCCAGATGATACCGAATACCCATGTCATAATCCTTGATCAATTCCAACCATCTCCTTTGCCCGAGGTTCAGATCCGCCGGGTGAATAAGTATTTCAAGCTCTTGTGATCGGAATACACCTCACAACGGTTACCGATCGATAATGCCGCCAAATCTTGAGTGCATGCACCACGCAGCAACTCTAAATCATGGGTGGGATAATTGAGCTCGTGAGGTCTCAATCGCTCGATGCATAGGCAACCGCTTGCCTTCCCGCATAAGAACGCATCCAAGTCCTCGACGAGAGCATCGCAATAAATATCAAGCTCTTGTGGATATCGTGAAGAGTAAGAACTGAGTCAAGTCAATCGCCGTTTGAGCTCCCAAAGCTCTCATCACAAGCAGAGGACCACACAAACTTCTTATCCTTCTTGAGCAATTCAGTCATTGGCTTTGCGATCTTGGAGAAGTTCTCGATAAAGCGCGATAGTAGCCCGCTAAACCAAGAAAACTCCGCACATCGTTGATCGACTTGGCTGACTCCCAAGATAGAACATCGACTTTGTCGGATCCACACTATGCCTCCAGTCAAAGAACATGGCCCAAGAATGCCACTTCCTTCAACCAACTCACATTTGTCGAACTTCGCATACACCGGTGCTCCCGCAATTTGCCCAAAACAATCTTTAGATGCTCAAGATGCTCGCTTGATCTTGGAATAGATAAGAATGTCATCAATAAAGACCACCACAAATTTATCCAAATACTCCATGAATACGAATTCATAAGGTTCATGAACAACGCCGAGCATTGGTCAAACCAAAAGACATGACGGTGTACTCGCATGTGCCATAACGAGTAGTGAAAGCCGCCTTCGAATATCCTCGATCCGATCCGACTGATGATACCCCATTCTCAAATCAATCTTTGAGAACACCGGGCTCCACCAACCGATCAAACAGATCATCAATGCGGGCGAGGATATTTGTTCTTCACCGCCACCTCATTGAGAGGACGGTAATCCACGCACATGCGCAAAGTCTTGTCCTTCTTCTTCACAAAGATCACCGGACAACCCCAAGGAGATGAACTGGACGGATGAAACCCTTTGCTTGGAGCTCACCAAGTCGCTTCTTCAATTCTTCTAGCTCATTGGGAGGCATTCGACACGCGCCTTCAAATCGGGCGACACAGCAGCAACTCGATGACAAACCTGTGTCTCGAACCGAGGCATCCCGCAAGTCTTCGTGAAAACATCCTCAAAGTCGATACTATGGGAACACCTTGAATTTGCAAGGTCGGCTTTGTCTCTAATGCACATAGATGTGGCCTCGGCCGCGCGAAAATCCGACCGCCGCCAAGGGTCGGTGAGATAAACAATCTTCCCGGCACAATCGACCGCCCCAAGTGTTGGGACAACCAATCCATGCCAAGAATCACATCCGCACTTGCTGAATCGAATGTAATAAGATTTGCCAAAATCCTACCCTTTGACTCAATAGGAACACCCCGCATTCCATATCGCCTCATTTCCAACCCGAGAGCGAATGAGTAAAGGAATCCCAAAGGAACACAAGAAGACCACTAGCAGCAGCAAATGATCTTGAAATAAAAGAATGCGATGCTCCGAATCAAATAATACCGCAGCAGGACGAGAATTAACAAGAAGTGTACCCATCACGACATCCGCGCCTCCGAGCCTCCTCACCGAAAGGTGGTTGACTCGACCACCGCCGCACTCGGGCTTCGATCATCTTCTCGTCGTGGATGACCACTCCGCCCGCGCCCTCCATTAGGACGAGGGGCTGCGCAACACTCGAGGGCGTGCATTCGCATAATGGCCCTTGTTGTGGCAACGAAACAAGTGACCTCGGCCGCCGGATTGCGGAGACCGCTCGCTTGCTGGATCGCAGCGCACGTGGTCGAAACACGCCCGCGGTGGGCGAGGAGCCGGTGCAGATGGCCTCGCGCCGGTGGAGCAAAAGAACGGCCATCGTGCCGCCCACCGAGGACGAATGAGGTCGGTGTGAGTAGACCGATGCGCCCCATTTGCGCTATGGACTCGCCAACGCTTTGCCTTATGCTCAAGAACAATGGCCTTATCTACCAAGGCTCGAAAGTCGAGAAGTCCACAATAGATAGCTTGTCCCGCAGCCTCGCAAGCCATCCATAAACTTCTCCCGCTAGCCTCATCCGAGGCCACCTCCCGGAGCATAACGAGCCAAATGATTGAACTCGCATGTACTCGTCACGCATTTGCGCTCTTGCTTGAGCGCGAGGAACTCCTTCTTCTTCGCCTTCATCAGCCGCCGTGATGTGGGCCCGACGAAAAGTCGACTGAACTCCTCCCACGCGACCACATGGCTCGCGGCCGCATGGCGAGATAGTTCTCCCACCATGAGAGTGTCGCGCCTCGCCGGTGGGACGCGAAGAGTGCCTTATCCTCGCGCTCGGCATCGAGCTATGTTGAGCTTCCGCCAACCATGCGCAGCCAATCATCCGCATCGAGGGTCCTCGAGCGGAGTAAGTCGGTGGTCGCAGACGGAGGAACTCGCAAGTCCCCGCGAGTCCGGTGACCGCCACCACCGGCAGGAGTGGAGGTATTCCTAGCAATAACCTCCAAGATGCGCTGTCGATCCATGCGGTTTCGCCGACCGAGCGAGAACCTCACCATGGTCTGAGGAGGAAGCTCCTCATCATGACCACTCGCTGATCGCCACGCTGCTCTCCGCCATCCTGCTTTACTAAGACAAGTTAGTAACAAATTTAAGAGCAAGAAAACCCAAAATTCATGAAAGCAATCAAAACAAACACAAGGCAGATAAAGATCAACCAAAGAAAATCGACGCATAACTACTCACTTAACACCTTACCCTATTATTCCCACGATCTTCCATAGTTCTCCCAAAACTAATTCCATCGATAAGTAACTACCTTTTGAAAAGGGAAGAGAGAAACCAAGTTCTCAAAACTCAAATTAGAGTAAGGTGAGAGTAGAAAGCTAAGATAGGTAAGGAATAAAATCTGAGAATCATTAGGTTTTCATAAACCTTTTATAATTTGAAGATAAGACTTTCAAAATATCCTAAGGACGACTATGCTTGTTACTACGGTCGAATGGCTCGATACCAACTTTGTGAGGACTCAAGCTGATTTGACTTGTAATGCTTAACCAACCACCGGTCCTAGCATCACAAATCAAATAAATCGATCTCGAGATATGTATACTTCCTGAAAGCAAGATACACACCCCTGTACAAAATTAGACATCAACTCCATTCCAAACATAGAGTCCAAACATCACACTACAAACGGAAGATAAACAAATAGTAGAGATATTATGCATAATGGCCGATCGCCACAAGATACACAAATAACAAGAACGACAGCGGAAGCAAAAGTGCCATAAGATGGCTATAAACAAAGCCAATCAGTGTGCCTTCAACCCACAAGGCATCTGACCGGACCGCCAAGTCTAGTCGTCCAAGAAGCGGCAACACAGCTCACAGAAGTGAGGACCCTGAGGCTCACCTTCCTCCTCTGCAACAAAAACATCAAGCAAAGCACCTGAGTACAAAGATTGTCTTTGTACCCGCAAGACTGACGTGTGAACTAGCAGACCTGTTAATATGCTACATGCAGGCTTACTTCGTGGAGGTCATATGGTTCATTTGCATAAAGCCAACTTTCTTTGCAATAATGATACAGTTTAAAAGCAAGTTTGCAATTCATTTTTAAGATTGATATAACCGTAAAGATAATAATAACAAAAGCGAAAGATAAACAACCTAGAAGTGACTATCCCAATAGTCACCATTAACAATAGCACGAATCCCGCATTCGCACTCACCCATCAAGTTTTAATTTAAATGTTGTAGTCTAACTCTTGAAAAGCTTACCCAAGCGTGTCCATCACCTAGGACGAGGCTATTCGAATAGTTTTAACCTGCGCAGGTGTACCATCGCACTCCACACTTCGCATCGCTTTGCCGAAGCACACTTCCAAGGTATGTCGCACAAACTAAGTCCTACGAGACTTTTTCCAATATTGTGTATCGACTCGCGCGTCAGATGGATAGAAACCCATACGCTTACATGGTAAAGCCGAAAAGACAACTACCCACTCAGATAAAGCTTTTCGACAACTACCATGCTCCCACCTCCATCCTCCCCGCGACCTCCCGCGACCCGACCAATACACGCCAAAGTACTAGGTCAAGAGAGGTCCCATACCTCTAGTGTGGTTAGCACGAAATGCCCGGATAAAAATTCACTCACAAGATGTTCGGTCCTTAATTGACCCGCACCTTTCCAGACACACCCAAAAGATCGCACCAATCTTACCATTGTGCCCGGCCCAAATCATTTTTGTTTTCATTTTTAGTTTTGCAATTAAACATAGCAGAAATGTCAAACAAAAGTTGTAGTAGTTTTTGTGTGATCAAGGTTAACGACTAAAGTCGATAACCGCCTGCTTCTACCGATAGCTAAGCATGTCTAAGCAAGTTGACCGGATCTACTAAGTGACAAGAGATCATCCAAATACCTCTAATCACAAAGAAATAACCTAGGCTCGTAGTAGAGATCAATATTTTGACTACAGGATATGCATCTACGGATTTAACTAATCAATTTAACACAAATTAAGCGATGCATACATATCGTTGAAACAAAATATTAGACTTTAAAATACCGATAAACATGATCAAATCGCTTGCTCGGATGTTTGTTGCTCAATATGTTATGGAGGATCGTCCTCGTGGTTGCCGCAAATATCGCTTCAACGATCGAACATAACAAAGAAATAAGAACGAATAACACCGACAAAACTCAAACATACAACAACATCAAAACAAGCCAAAACTCACACAAAGAGCCTAAAGCATGATATAACAAAATTTTAGAAATAGAGAACAAATCATTTTAAGTTATTAATAATTTTCTATGAATTTTCTAAGCTAAAAACACAACATGCTACTAGTTAATTACTTAACAAATTTTTCATGAACAGAAACAGTGTGTAAAACCTATCCTAATAGTTAGTATACTGAAAATGAAATTTTACAGAGTTGGGTTTATCAGATTTGGACAATTATTGAAAGAGATATGCATTTTCTAATTTGAGATTACGATTTACAACATTAAATTAATTAACAGATTTTTGCTACAGATACAAGGTTGAAACTCATTTTAGTAAATAGTACATTTAAAATGAAAATTAACAGAGACTGGTTTCATGCATTTGGATAAAAATTGAATTAGTTATGCATTTTACAAGTTTAATTGATTTAACAAAGGCAAATGTAAAAGCATTTGAAATACTAAAGCACTTAATACTTCTTCTACCGACGCACGCTAGCCCCACCATCGACAGATGGGCCCGCGCAAAACGCGACCAGAGCGGATCGCCGCATAAGGTGACGCCGAAGCGTATTCTAAGAATACGCTTTGACATATCAAAGTGTACTTCTAACATATACTCACAGAGAAATACGCTTGCCGACAGAGAAAACGATTAATAACACTACACAACCCCAACCGACATTCCGCCCACATGACAGACACAAAGTGAAATGCAACGGTTGGATTAAACGATTTCTAAACGTGATTAACAAAGCAAGGGCCCACAAGCCGTAGATACAAACTAAAAGACGATTAGAGCTTAAGAAGGGATTAGACCTTAGCTACCGGCGGCTCGACGGAGTTCCCACGCGCCGCGACGGCGCAGGTGGGGATCGGAGAATGGCCGAGGCTCGAGCTCGGGATGGCACGCACGGTGCACCGCAGCTCCACGAACTTGATGCCGATGACGCGAGCCCAATGGTCGCCGAGGTGGGCCCACGACGGCCGGAGGCGGAGAAGAAGCTACGGCTCGCAGAAGGCGCCACGCACTTCGAGCGGCTTTCGAGAAGTTGCGCCACGATCGCCGACTCAGGAGCAATAAGCACAAGACAAAGTCGAAGAAGAAGGTCCGAGGCGCCGGAATTGCCACGGCGGCGAACACCGCGCGCGAGGAAGAAACACCCGCACGACTTCCACGATGCACGAAAGACGTAAACGAGCCCACCGTTAGACTCGAGAGGAGGATTGCGATCACGAGGACCAAGTGACGAGGTTAGAGACTCACCGAGAACTAGCAAGCTCGCGGACCGCCGCAACCGAGGCGAGACGACGATACCGCCGTGATCCACCGACGCCAAGGACCCGGTTGGGCAAAATGGAGGCGGCGCGAGCGTGGATCACGGCGTGTGGTTGCGGATCAAGGGCGGCATCGACACGTTGCGCTACCTTCGCCTCTTCGCCGCCAAACAGAGAAGCGGGCGAGAAAGTGAGAGAGCGAAGAAACGGCGAATGAGTGAGTGCGTGAGGTTATAAAGCTCGCGATGCTCCACTGACGCACACGAGGGCAAATAGGTGGCGCGACGAGGTACGTGGCACACATGCGTGATCGCGGCGGCGCCCGGTGAGACGCGAGAGGACGAGGACGGTCGACAAGTGGGGTCCACCACCGCTGACTCACAAAGCGGTGCGAACCGGTGGTTTGATTTGATCAGAACGGTCGACCGCTGGATCCGAATTGATGGTCGAGATCGATGTATGCATTCGACAGTCGGTTGCGCGACGCGACTTGGATCGCTCGATCTTCATCGGACGGTCGACATCCATCGACTCGGCAGTGCAACTAGTTGACGCGACCGAGTCAATTGGCGCGCCGATTTGAGTCGGGCTGGGTTCGAGCCCGAGGAACAAGATTTTTCGATTTTTGATTTTAAAAGCTGAGAGAGTTTAGGGAATTTTAGAGATAGATCCTGAGCTCCAAAATTCCGAAATTTTTATGGTAGCTACTTGAGACAGAGAACAACATTGCATAAATTTTCCAGAACTTTTTATGAACTGAAAAGTTCTTCAGAAAATTCACAAGCATGCTGACCTGAAGTTTGACCAGATTTCAACCAAGGTTGACTTGGCCATTTGAAATAGCAAATAAAATCTAAAAATTGTGAGATAATTCAGGGAGGTAGATAGGATGATCAGGATGCTAGGAAAAATAATTTCAGAGGATGATCACAAGTTTGAAAGCTAAGAATCTGATAACAACAATTTCCAATCACAAGAATTAAATTCTAAAAATTGGAAATTGCTAGGGAAAATTGTAGAAACTTTCAAATGATTTGAAGAGACAACAAAAGTTTTTATTTCTCCTCAAAATTTTACATTTGAAATACAAACCCAAAGTTAGGGCTGTTACAAAGCACATGCCTGTAAAGTCCTTGGTCTTTCCTTTCTTGTCTTGAGGGAGCTCCTCCTCCTTGTCCTCCTCGCTCCCGGAGTCCACATCGCTCAAGGATCGATCTCCAAGAGCGGCAAGAACCCGGTGAGCAGCCATCCTGAGCTTGGCATCATCAAACTTGGACTTGCGTCCCTGAGGTTTCTTCCAAGTTGGCTTTTCATCCTTGTAGTTGCTCTTACCTTTCAGCTTGGGGCAATTTGCCCGGATGTGATTAAGCTCTCCACACTCATAACAAGTCACAGGGCCGCCTCTCTTTTTGTTTCTCATATTGTTGTAGGCCCTTGTGAACTTTTTAATCAAAAGTGCCATCTCGGGCTCAGGAATAATTTCAAGATCCTCTTCTTGGATTGCAGATAAAGAAGCAAGAGAAAATCCAGAAAAAGACTCAAACGACCCATCAGAGGCTCTCTTAAGCGGGTCTGCTACCAAAGCCATGTTACCCTTCTTAGAATGGTGGCCGGATCTCATGAGTCTGAGCTTGCTATAGAGCAGCTCAAGGTCGATCGAGAAGTTGACATTTTTCTGAATGGCGGTAGCCTTTATCTCCCACTCCATGGTGTTGATTGCAGCCAGGAGATGGATGACATTTTCAGACTGGGTAAATTCAATACCAACAGCCTTCATCTGATTTATCACTGTGTTAAAGCGACTGAAAATGTCATCGATGCTCTCACCAGGACGCATCTCGAATTTGTTATATTCTCTTTTATAGACCTGCTGACGCACTTGTTTGATTTGGGAAGAACCCTCATGATAGGTTTCGAGGGTCTTCCAAATCTCATGTGCAGTCTCGAGATTGCAAATCCTATCATATTCCTGTCTACCAAGCCCACCATACAGAAAATTCTTTGCCTTACGGTCATTAGCCAAGAGGGCTTCAGAAGCCAGCGTAGCAACCTCAGGCAAGATGAGCGGATCTCGAACAGCCTCCCAAATACCTCGTGGTTCGCTCTCAAGAAAGACACGCATGCGGTTCTTCCAAAAGGTATAGTCGTGCCCATCGAAGATATACGGTTTGGAGGAGTACTTATCCATCGCCAAGTTCAGTGACCGGTTAAGATCAAGATTGAACTAACCGGGCTCTGATACCACTTGTTGGACCGGAAAGACGACTAGAGGGGAGTGAATAGGAGCATGATCTATTTTTCTCCAAAATTGAATTCAATACGAATCTCACTCCAATAGCTATGTAAGCTATGAAGATCAATCAATCATGCACATCGGAAGACTTGTATTGAATCCAATCAAAACCCCGAAGCAAAATCTTCAAAAACATAAAAAATCAAAACCTAAATGAGTTGGGCGGTCTGACCTCCAACTAGAAATCGGTCTGACCTTTGGAAATCGGTCTGACCTCTCAATACATGACGGTCAGACCTCCAGGTCAATGAATAGTGAAATCAGCCCAAAAAACCAAAACGCAAATTGATCTAACTTTTGATTCGTACGTCCAAACTTCGTGAAACTTGACACACACCTTCCTAAGGATGTCAGGAACCTATCCCAAGCAACGATCGTGAAGATCCTTGCCAAAGTTCAGACCTTTTTCCATTTGAGTGAAGGTGGTTCAAAAACCGAGTCAAAACACAAATATGATCTTGAGACTTGGTCGTGGGTGATTGGTGATCTTGATGATCCTAGATGTATTCCCACATGTCACAGCAAGCTAGATCACGGCCAGAAACCAAGCAAAAACTCGCGGATCAAAGAAGGACTCAAAATCACCAAATAGAGAGCAAATGAACTCATATTTGATAGAACTTTCTTTGGATTGATTTGATATGGTATTGGTTTACAGTCCACTCCATCAATGGAGGAAAAAGACTCAATACATGAGCACGAAATCAAATCCAACTCTCTAGAACCCTAGCCTCCAACTATCAACTCCCTAAGCACCAAAGCAAAAACTAGGGTTTACAAGTAATGAAAGGGTTGAGAGGGTGCAGCCACCTCCCTCCTCTATTTATAGTGGAGGCCTAGACCTTCTAGAAGAGTTTCCATAATGGGCTCCGTTAAGGCCCAAAACAAGCGGGTCACACACGCACGCGCATTTAAAGCGCCGTCTTCATCTCCTCTTGACCTAATCCGCTTCTCCAACGCACCGTCTTACGCGCGGGTTGGCAAAGGTAACCAAGGCGGTATTTGGTAAAATTACCAAAATACCCCTTCTCGGTCCTTCTCCAAGACCGAGTCCAGTCAGCGAAGCACTCGCTGTTCGCCACGTGTAGGTTGATCCAACGGCTCTCATCATGTCGGCAAGTCTCTCCCATCCGGCTCCCACCGAAACCACTATGGCACTTGCACCGACTCGCGCCGCTTGATTCAACGATCGACCGAATCGCCTGTTCGGTCACCTTTGTCCATCTTGCACCATACTTGAGTCAATGACTTCACCCGCATCGTCGATCGTTACGAACCTCGCCTCTCAAGCTTAGTCCCGATCATTCTCGCCGTTGACCGTCGTTGACCACCAAGCAACTTTGCACAACAATAGACAAGGAAATCGAAACGGGAACAAGTTCTTCACAACTTGACCCACGTTAGTCAAAACATGCATTATGCAACACATATGCAATGAAACCCATGAACTTGACCTAACAAGCAACCATCGCGCCACACGGTAGCCGAGTTAAGTGAAAACCGGTCGAACCGCCATCCTTGGCGGTCGACGCCATCGCCGGCCCGATCGCCAATGTAAGGCGGTCGACCGCCACCAAAGGACTTAGCCAAAATTTCAGCACTGAAATCCGCAACCTCTCTGGAAATTTAAAACGAATAGAACTTTTGTCTGGAGGCTCTAAAAATTATGGGACTAAGAGTAGTAGAACCTCCTCTCTTGCCTACACCCTCTATTTTTGGCTCAGCTCCAAAATTCAAACTTCACTTAATGGCCGGTCTGACCGCTCAGCAGAAGCCGATCAGACCGCCATACTGGTCGGTCCGACCGCCGCCCTGGCCGGTCAGACCGCCAGGTGCTCACCAGCAAACCAGCCCAAGACAGGACCGGTCTGACCGCCACCATGGCCGGTCAGACCGCCTGAGACCTGCCAGAACCTGAACTTTGCCGAAAACTCGTGTTTTCGCAAACCTTCAACGTCATTGCCAATTGTCACATCATCCTAAGATCATGAGCATATCCCCATAATATCTACACCATCATCCGAAGAAGGTAAGATATTCCTGCAACGTAAGCAAATAGCTAAGTGCAAACACTTTCAGGAAATGAAATCGAAGATGGTAGAACCAATTAGTGTGCATATTGGTAGGATCCAATATCATGAAACAGATAAAGATAAAACAAAACATTACCCGGTACATATTAATGCGCGTATTCCTCCATTTTGGCAGAACTCTATTGGATTCATCCAAAAATATTTGCAAGAGAATTATGAAGCAAAAGTCGAATCTCAGGTCTGAAGGGATCACTGATAATTAGGGAACTTACAAACAAGAAGAAAAACTAGCTGAAAATAGAGCTTAATTGTATTCCTTCCACTGTTAGGTTCAGGGATCTTGTTAGCTCCACCGAACAATCAGCATTCAAGATGCAGCAGAGGCAAGTACTGGTATATGTATCCAAAAGTGCATGATGTAGAGGGTGACACACACTGAAGCTCAAAGAGGTTTTTCATGCTGATGCCATATGTGTGTTTTATTACAGAAAAAAAGAAGCAGGATTTGGATCCTTGTCTGAATAGCGGTAATAGTGATGGGCATGACTGCTGCAGAACCGAGCGATGGGCATGACTGCTGCATAACACCATCGAAAAGATCTGAAATAAGCCATGGAGTATTCCTTGCGTTCTTAACTTCTTATGAATCTTATTAGCTTTCTTTTGTGGCGCATCATCGGGTTAACGTCTTGGACAATTAATTGGCAGGAGATTCTTCTGAGCCACGGACCCTCGAGGTCCTTCTTGAACATGTTCCAAGATCTTCAGAGGTTAAAAATAGGTTGCATACGTTCCCCAACTACAAATTTTCCTTGCAATGACTGCATGGATTGAGCTGAATGCATTAGCAGCATATACTGGAGACCAATATCGATCTTCTTGGGTACTGCTGTGCCTAACTTCATAGTTGTTCAAGGTCATTTTGCTGCATTTGTGGGTGAAGCTGTCCACTACATCGGCAAGCATATCTAATAGCTGCAGCAACAATACATAATAAATGCAATCTTTTAACTATAGGTACTATACCCAAACCTCAAGAAAGCTGATAGCTGACCAACCAAACATCTCATTTGAATTTACGATTCATATAAAACAGAATGCAGAAATACAATATTGCAGCCCTTTGCGTTGCTTTAAACATCAACAAGTTTGATCTCAAATTACAACCCAGTATTCCAAGCCCAATCACAAATGCGACACTACAACACTACCATTTAAATAGATAGAGCATCAAGTGGTCATGTTTCGGAATTTTCCACTAAGGAATCCACTCAGATCAGAACAACCTGAAGTACCACTAACCTTGGTATTTATGTAATACAATACTAGGATACCAAACTGCAAGTTTGTAACTCAACAAGAAGGAAAAGAAATTGAATGACGTGAACATGTCAAATGATGAAGCAGAAAATGGGCGATCTCATCACTTTTTTTTTCCTGTGAACATGTTTACAGTTTACCCTTTCCATTTGAGTTCAACTTATTCAATTTACAGTGCAAACAGAAAAGGAAGAATCTTATCAATGGCCATGAATGACCTGATAATTCGGGAAGCACACGCATTGAATTGGATGAATAAACTCAGTGCTACCATATTAGGAATGGGTAGAGTCCAATTTCCCTGATTGCAGATAAAAATCCAACTGCAACATCTCAAAACCAAACACAAGAAATGCTCATCTTATGGTGATCCATTCATCCATCAAAGGTCCCCCCAACCTGCAATCAAAATCAAGTTTCACATGTTGCGATTGGACAATAATGACTCATTCAGGTGCTTAAGGAACATGCACACTTCTACAGTACAACGCATGAAATTTGGTAAAATGGGGCTACGAAATCGCGGGCATGTTACAAAAACCCCAGGTAATACCGCACACTTCTTTTATTCTCTATGAGCGGCATAAAGAACAGGGAAATAAATGCCCAAACTAGCGTTGCGTTGCATAAAAAAAAAGGAATGCAGCTTAAAATTGCCCCAAAAAATTAGGAAAAAAGAATCGTGACCTAAACCACCCCCTCGTATCGATTCGAGACCAATTGAACACGGCGCTAATCTGAAGCACGCGATGCATCCACCGAACAATGGCCGGTTGCTTACCCTAGTTACTTACTTCAATTAAGAAGTCTGGAGGTGTGTCGAGGAGAATAAGGGCTTACAGTTTTTTTGAAAAGCGGCTCCCGGTTGGGCTGTAGGTTTAATGTTTGATTATCTCCTTTCTAGCTAGCTACAACTTCCGAGATGAAAAATGTCTGAAATACCCCTGAGGGCAGTGATAGCTTGTTTAATGCCGTTTAACACAATTAATAACATTTAACAACGACTAACGACAATTGACGATAATTAATGACAACTAACGCAATTGACAACAACTGCCGCAGTTGACGAGAATTACCGCAATTAATGACAACTACCGCAACTAACGATAACTAATTGCAATTAACGACGATCAATGCAATTGAATGCAATGAACGATGATTACCGCAATTGACCACATTTAACGACGATTAACAACAATATACCACAATTAACGCAATACACCGCAATTAACGATAATCAATGCAATAAATCACAATTAGCGTAATTAAAGACAATTATTACAATAAACAATTTCTACATAAATAATTATTATACCAATTAATTATTAAAAATAATTATTAAAATGAATAATTATTAAAAACAATTATTACAATGATTAAGTATCATAATAAATAATTAATAAAATAAAAATCATTACAAAACAATAAATTTACAACAAAAAGGAAAAAAATATACAAAGGCAACGTCACGGGCGGATGGTACAACATGAGCAAAGCCCATTTTCTTCGCCAACTTGATGCCAGTGTTTCTATCACATTAGTGTCCTTTGAAATGTCCAGACTAGTGCCTAGTACATAGTAGAAATTAGGAATAAATCCAGTTTACTCTCTTCAACTATCAGAAAAGTCCGGTTTACCCTCTAAACTTCAAAACTAGTTATTTAACCCCTTAAACTTGCGAAATCCGTTCACTAAACCCCTCGAACCGGTTTAAAGGGGTGGTTTTGCACATATGGCTCCATTTGTCTAAGTCATCAGGTGTGTCACATCCTGTAGTGGACGTGGCGCATCTGGTCCACCTGAGAGAAATAAAACAACCCCCACACTTCGGTCCTCTTCCCGTTGCCCCCTCCCTCCTTTCCCACTCTCATGGAGGCACCGCCGCCGCCCAAGAACCACCACGATCACCCCTCCACCTCCTCGGCCCTGCCACACCCCTCCTCCTCCTCCGCTTCGGCCGCCTCTACTTCCTCTCCTTCTCCCGCCGCCACGGTCCCTGCCTCCGCATCCTCGCGTCCCCTACCCGTCGCCGCCGCGATCTTCTCCTCAGCACCTCCGGCTGCGTCCTCCGCCTCACCCACCACTTCTCCAGCGCCAATGGCCGGGCCGTCCACCCCCCCCCACCCCGTCGAGCTGGACGTCGGCGACGAAGTATCACTGCTGCACCGTGGCGCCATGTTTGGATTTGTTGCGGAGAAATTCGTCCGTTGCAATGATTTGTTGTGTTGAAAAAAGCGAGAGAAGAAGATGATTTGTTGTGTTTGGATAATCCAATTTGTTGTGTTGAATTTGCTTGCGGTAAATGTCTTTGAGCTGGTGGAAGTAGGGGCAGGTCTTTGACTCCTCAGATCGCTTCTTGTTGCTCTCCTTCGTCGTCTTGGGCCACCGTGACGAGAACACCGAACCGCCCTCCCTTCCTCCGAGCCCGATGTCGACGTGCTGCTCAGGGGCGGGCACAAGCTCGAGTGATGAGCCAGACGTCGGGGTGGGCGCTGCGCGGCAACCCCGCCTCATGGTGCGTTTTTCTCCTTGTGCTGTGGCTGCGGCGGTTGTTGTTGGAGCGACGCGGCAGGGATTGGCTGCGGCTGCGATGTGGCCTGTTGTGGCACTAGCGGCGACTGGTGTTGGTGCTGTCGAGGTTGCTTTGCCGGCGGAGGGGTTTGGACTTGCATCGATGTGGGCATCAGGACGATGCCGGTCCACCTTCTGCGCTACGTGTGCAAAACTACCCCTTCAAACCGGCCCAAGGGGTTTAGTGACCGGATTTTACAAGTTTAGAGGGTTAAATAACCGATTTTGGATTTTGAAGTTCAGAAGGTAAATAAGATTTTTTTTGATAGTTGAACGGAGTAAAGTGGGTTTATTTCTAGAAATTACAACCAAACTGTGAGAGACCTTTTTAGTTCGATCCGGCCATCTGATTAGATGCCACCACCTTGGATTAATGTTGATGAAAATTTCAAGGTTTCTCACAAAATAACCGTTAACATGCCCTAATCTTTGTCACCCAACTGCAATTAAACGATCAAGATGATGTGAAAGAAACACTACAGTTCTTTTAATCATTGAAAAGCAAATGGTATATCATATTACAATAAGTGTATAAGTCATTCATAACATTCATATAGCAAGAACTTTCTTTCTCACTTCATTTAATGATCCAAATTTGCAAGTCTGAGCAGCACAATGTGAATATCCTTACCATGGATTAAATCATTAAAACCAACTTCAGTTCAATCAAGCTCAAAGGGAGCAAATTTCAGACGATCAGCGTTACAACTAGATATCACAGAAAATATCACAAGATATTTGAAGGGTAACATTTTAGATAGATCAGGATTTCAGTCATCGTCACATTAAGCTGTCATAGTCCACTCAAAATATCAATAATGATCCAAAATTCCAAACCCAAGCTGCGCAGGTTGCTTGCACAGCACTACATGATATTTTGGGCCGAGGATGGATTTGCCTGTCAAAAAGCTTGCCCATACATGGCGCCAAGTGATAGAATTAAGTGTGCTCGTTTGTTCAGTATGTGGATAAATGCCTGCAAAACTGGCACAATAAAGATGAAAGATTTGGTTACACACCAATCTGGTAGCTAAGGGTGGATTTGCATCCATTTCTACCTCACAAAGATGCTGGCTCGGGCTGAGTGGCCTGTTGTTTTGGTCTCCTATTGGCGGGGGTCCATCTCTTCGCCTCTCATACTATCTGCTTTCATACTTGGAACGTCCTCCGCTCCTTTGGCTGGTAGGTTGGGTATGTGCACGGAATTATCTCACTGTTTATGTATTTATCACCTGAATGGAGAGAAGGGAAAAAAAAAGTGAACAACTTAGTGGTAAAGAAGCAATATGCATGTAAATGTGCAACTGCAGAAAATAGTGTTGCACTAACCTCCATACTCATTTTTTTGACATCAATGTAGGAATCAGGGAACACCCACAGGACACCAGGCAAACCTACATATGACGGAAGTGCAGTTTGAACCAGGGCAATAAGAAAATATTTGGAATGTGGGCGGTTATGCACCGAAACAACCAGTAAATCGAGTATTACCCTTGAACTTCTCTGATGTTCCCGGTGTAGGTGATTGTGCTGAAGGCATACATGTTCTTCTTGACTTCCTCCATGCTACAATTGTAACAAAATGCTCACTCTTATGCGCATATCCCTTTGGAATTCGGTGTACCTTATCAAGTAAATGGACTACAGGAGGAAAATTCAAACCTACAGTATACCCTGCTAAACTAGACAGATGATCACATCATCAGACACAGCATGTTGCTCTCCACATTTGTGCAGTAACCATGGAATAATGTTCTAAGTATCTAATCAATAGCCATTTCCTGTGTCTACACTGTACATTTTGAACCTCGTGAACTACAAAGTATGTGTTGATCTATCTATCTACCACACATTTATTCTTTGACTAAAGATCTACTAATACAGTAGTACACACTTGTGCGTCTCGTAAAATTTGCAGTAACAACTTCAGAATCATGAGATTAGCTATAGAACTAAACCAATGTGATGTTTCTTTTTCACTCTATCAAATATGTGTGGCTCAAATTCCAATTGCAATTTCAATTGGCATGCTCCATCCATTTCCTCTTTTACAACTACTACAGGAACAACATTTTGCTCTTCGGCTAGTATTTTAGCAATGTGTACTAGGAACTAGTACCCGCGCTTAGTTAGCAACCACAGAAGCGTCAGTAGAGAGAACAATTGCCGCTACCTGCCAAGGACGATGGCGAGGGTGTTGAGGTTGGTGTCGATCATCTGCTCGTGCGTGGGCTCGGGGTCCTTGGGGAACTCCATGACGATCAGCCAGTGGTTGTAGTTGCATCCGGGGAGCAGTATCGTTTCCCTCTGCTCGCTCCCTGCCCCAGCGGCGGCCGGCGACCGGCGGCCGGCGGCTTCCGCTGCGTGCGCCCGATCCCCTGGTCCACCACAACGGTGATTGCGGGGAACACAGCGGCTCGGGGGAGAGCAGCGGCGGCGGGAGAGGAGGAGGAAAAGGAGGGCTTCGCGGGGTCGAGGGAGGAGGTCGGCGGCTGGGTCGGGCGGAGTCACCAGATCCGGAGTCGGGCGGGGGCGCTAGATCCAGTCGGGGCCGGAGGCAGGCGGCGTTGCGGGCGGGCGGAGGCGCCAAATCCGGGGGAGGAGGAAGGAGGTGGGGCGCCGGCGCGGGAGGAGGAGGGCGCTGGCACCGGAGAAGGGAGGAGGAGGAGAGAGGTGGCGGCGCCGGCGCGGGAGGAGGAGCGGGCAGGGAGGAGGAGGGAGGGCGGCGGGAGAGGAGCAGACGAGCGCCCGGGGGAGCTGCCCCGCGTTAAACGCGGCTTTTGCCTTTCGAAAAAGCTGGTGGAAAAAGTGTTCCGTTTGCGATAGTTTCCGCTGTTTTCGGACGAAAAGCTGAAACTATTCTAAACACGTCCTAAGCCTTGGGGTCAGAGGGCGACGTGACGCAAGCGTTGCCGCTTCGGCTCATCTTCTTGAAAGAGAAGGTAGTGGTGTCCAAATAGACCGGCCGGTCAGGCACGACCCGGCCAACCTGACTAAGTAATTGGTCGTGCCGTGTTGGTTCATAGGTTTGGTCGTCAGTCCAAACATAGCACGTTGAGCGCACGGATCATGTCGTGCTGGTCTAGGCATGGTTAGCCCATCAGACCGATGTCAGCCCATTTAGCTTATATGACATGAAAATTTGAAAAAAAACATTTTATTTATATATGCTTGTAAAATAAACTATATAAAATTTAAAAAGTAAAAGTAAAACCATATAAATATTAAAAAATAAAAATGAAATCATATAAACATTAAGAAAGGAAAATAAAATCACACACACGCATATAAATATATATTGAAAAAAATGAACAGGTCGTGCCGGGGCCGCCTGACGGGCCAAGGTGGCAACCTAAGCCCTATACGGCCCATCTATAGTATGGACCATGTTGGGACATCAGTCTAGTACTTTGGGCTAGCCTGGGAGGCATAACCCATCTGGCCATGTCTAATGGAAGGAAGTGATAAGGATTCTTGATTAGGTCAACTTTTTTCGGTCAACGTCAGGCTTCCTGTCAAAGGTGACCCTACTTAAACATAGACTCACTACATTGCAGTTATGAACTTACAACCGGCTTATAAAAGAAGTCTAAATTCCTTTTATTACGGTCAAACTGATCGACAACCAATTTAGGTCATGTCCGACCAGCTATTCGGCCTTGGACAATCACCGATCACTTAACTGGTCGGGAGACACCAACAGTTACCCACGTGACTGGCGGAAAGACGACTTTTATAACCACGGTCCGTTTTATAACCGCGCGCGTGCAACGAAACGCCGTGGAATCCCAACAGTTTCTACCGCTTCGAGAATTGCTCCGACGGACAGACCTTTAACCTGCCCGTTCGGAAGTACCGAGACACTTTTCACACCTCAAGTGAAATTACCATCTTGACCTCCGGGACAAAAGAGAGGCCGATCGGAAAAGTTTTGCTTCCGGTCATAGGGCCACGATTACTCCGAAGTCGTAAGATCTTCTACGACTATCTTGTAATCGTAATATTCTTAACAAATTGCCTCGATCAAGCATATTTCTAGTCGAGAGAAACGTATGTTGAAGAGTTTTCCTTCAACGTTCTTCTTACGACCTCCTAGTGGTCAAAAGATCATCTACGACTCTTCGAACAAGTAAGCTATTTTCACTTGAAGCTAGGGAGCTAGATGACGAGAATCTAATAATTCTCATTTTATTATTCCATAATCATGTATTATGACGTCACATGGCATACCCCTTAATATTATAAGCGAAGAGCAAGTTAGGTGGTCGTAAGATGTTCTACGACTACTCCCCTAGTCGTAAGCATTTCTACGACTATGGTGTAATCGTAAGTCCTGCTACGATTACGTCCGGTCGTAAGTCTTTCTACGATCAGTACCCGGTCGTAAGCTTTTCCTACGACTACCCCCTGGTCGTAAGTTCTACTATCACTATGGCCAGCTCTACTACGACTCCCTCACGACTAACTGGGTCCACTCGTCAGAAGGCCCATTTATTAGTGAGAATCTAAGCAGTCAAAATACGCAGTTATCTCCGAAATAACTGCAGTTAGTCCTCCACTATCTCTGAATAATAACCGTTTGACAGCATGGGGAGGTTACTACTCCAGTAATTACTCTCATTATTACGCAATAATGAGTGACTAATTAGCTTGGAATGACAATAGGCACCTCTGCTTAATATAAATAGGTGTCTTTTGGAGATAGAAAGGGAGGACGCTTTGGAGAGAACAATTAGGAGCAGAATTAGCGCAAGTCTTTCTATTGATTGTAATCAGGATACCCAATACAATACACACAGGAGTAGGGTTATTATTCTCTCTAGAGAAGGCCCGAATCTGTATAAAAATCCATGTGTCTCTTTCGTCTGCGTGATCAATCGTGGAGACCCCCCGAATCAAATAATCTTTACGTAAGATTGGTTCTAAAACACCGACAGTTGGCGCCGACCGTGGGGATCTTCTGGTAATTCCTTGTCAACAGTTCTTTCTTTTCTCTTTGATGCTACCATGACAGGAGAATGGAACGAGGAGAATTGGTTCGACTTGGCCGATTACGCAGACGTCGACATGGATGCCGGTTTCGATTACGAGCCGAGTATCGAATCCTCTGACGATATTGCCGCCTCTGGAGATCTTCTATCAGATCTCGGAGACTGCACCACTACTGGAGTCGAGGAGGGATCCCTATCCATCACGACAGTACGTCCAGCCGAGGAACCAACTTCCTCAGGGGGCAAGGGTCAACATGACCAACAATAGGACTGCCTCGAGCAAATTCGCAACACGACGAGAGTTTTTCCTCCAAGTGTTCGGGTCCCCCCAAGGCAGTACGACTTGGCAAGACAGGTTCTGGAAGCCATCATTCTGGAACTCCATCGGCATCTGATGATCCTCTCTCTCCGAGTATTTTCGCAGGGAAGAGGATCGAACATGCTATTCCTCCAAGTCCAACCATCTCGACGTAGGTCCCACCTGCAGACAGAGACGGTTATAACCCAGAGTTCCCCTACTTGGAGGGGTTTACTCCAAGTCGCCAGATGGTGTCGCTCGACTACTCCTCAAGTGAGGAGGTCTCGAGCACAAGTGGAGGTCATCGAAGGGAGGTCTTCGTCCTTCCCTCTGGTAAGAATCATTCTCCCAGAAGAAGGATTGACGATGCTCCCCGACGGGTACACTCTACACCCCCTCGTGGCAATAGTAAGGATACCACCGCTGGCGAACGAGACGAATACTTTAATGAACGTGCGGGACATCCTCAACATTCTCGTACTCTATTAAAACCAACCTGAAGTGTCGAAATAGGCCATTCGAGACAACGACGGAGAAAATAGCGGCTCGAAGAACCTTCCGAGCGCTTATTTCGATCGGAGGAAGCTCAAGAACTCCGACACATCAACGATTTCTTTGGAAAACCCGACAAGAACTCGCTCGAGCACCAGGGTATGATCTCTTTGCAGAAGAGATCACACAAAGGCTTCGCGACACGATGGCCAAACTCGAGCGTCTTCGTCGACCACAACCTGGAAGTCGTAGCAGTACGACTCCATCATCTGCCAGCCGTTCAGACAACTCGTCGCATGGAAAGCGGCATGACCTTCATTCACGTCATTCTCCCGACCTGAGGAAGACGCAACAAGCCCCCAGGAGAGGTGATCTTTCACCACTTCGACGACGGGATGCACGGCGGCAAGTAGAGTATGAGGAGTATTTCCCTCGTAAAGCTGAGACCTATCATAGGTCCAGCCCTCCTGTGGCTGGGTATCGACGAGTACGATCACCCGGCGACGTTAACCCTTCTTTTTTGCAAAGAAGGAGGCAAGAAGTTATCTCGGGGTGTCGGGCGTTTTCACCCGACCTTCGAGCAGTTCGCTGGCCGCCTCGTTTCCGACCAGCGAATATGGAGAAATTCAATGGAACCCAGAATCCCATCGAGTTCCTCCAGATTTACACTACAGCTATCCGAGCTACAGGAGGAGGAGAGCATGTCATGGCGAATTACCTTCCGACTATGCTCGAAGGATCGGCACGATCATGGCTTTTAAACCAGCCATTCGAATCAATCTACTCGTGGCAACACCTCTATGATCTTTTGCTGGCAAATTTCCAGGGCACTTACAACCGCCCTGGAAAGGAGGATGACCTGCACCGGATAAGGCAGAACGACCATGAAACGTTGTGCCAATTCATTAGGCGCTTCAGTCAGGTTCAAAATTCTATTTCGGAAGTTTCTGACTCCTCTGTGATCAGGGCTTTCAAGCAGGGAGTCCGCAGTAGGAGAATAACAGAGGACATCGCTTTACATCCACCCGCCACTGTCGCCGAACTCTTTGAGATGGCCGATAGATATGCGACCGCTGCCGAAGCAGTCGAGTGGAACAATACTATCGATCGTGAAGATAACATCCCTCAGGAGGCAGGCGAAAGTGGTAAGAAAAAGGATAAAAAGGCTAGGAAGTCTAAGAACAAGGCAAAGAGACACAAATCTCCAGTTGTCGGTTCTAAAGAGGTCCTGGCCGTAAGCGACAAGGAGCCACGCAACCCCAAGCAGAATCCCGATCGAGGCAAAGGTAAGCACCAAGATCGGAGAAACGACAAACCCAGGTGGTGTCCTTTTCATAAAAAAGAAGGGCATGATCTTCGTAACTTCCGAGTTTTCCTACAGAAACTCGAAGACTATTACTCTGGCAAGGGGCCACTTCCAACTCTTGAACAGGTGGGCCAAACAAGTGGACAGAAGGAGTCGGATGGTGAGGAGATGTCGTTCCAGGATCCACAACACACCATTGATCACATCTATGGGGGATCTCTGGCATACGAATCGCGGATACAGCTGAAAGCTGTCGAACGTGAGGTAAACACAATCGACTCCCCTCTTGTCAATAAATTACCGAAGTGGTCGGAAGTCACCATTACTTTCGAGAAAGGTGATTGTCCGATCCCTTCGACTAGACCAGGTCGATTTCCGATCGTGGTCGAACCCACCATCAACAATTATCGAGTCAATCGAGTTTTAGTTGATAATGGAAGCTCGCTAAACATACTATTTACGAGTACCTTGGACGAGATGCAGGTACCCAGGACAAAGGTAAGGCCGGTACGATATTCATTTCATGGAATCGTACCGGGGTCTTTGGCCAAACCAATTGGTCAAGTTTCTCTTCCTTTAACGTTTGGCTCACTAAACAATATCAGGACAGAGAAGGTCTCCTTTGACGTGGTCGATTTCGATACGACATATAATGCCATACTCGGACGACCTACTTTGGCAAAATTCTTGATAGTTACTCATTATGGGTATCAATGTCTTAAGATGCCAGATCCCAAAGGAGTAATCACAATATATTGTGACAAGAAGATGGCGCACTCTTGTGACCGTCGCTCCCTCGAGATGGTTGGACAACTACCAACTCGAGATGAAAGTCAGTCTTCGACTAGCAAGTCGAAACCTAAAGCTTCACCAAAGCCGAACGACCAGGTCAAAGAGGTTCCTCTGGACGAGAAGGAGCCCTCGAAGACTGTTCGCATAGGGGATTCTTTCGACCCCAAATAGAAAGATTCCCTCATCACTTTCCTCCAAGTAAACGCAGATGTCTTCGTGTGGCAAGCGTCCGACATGCCCGGAGTCCTCAGGGAAGTGATTGAGCACAGGCTAGCTTTACGGCCTGATAAACTACCCGTGAAATAAAAGTTACAGAGATTTGCCCCTGATCGACGAGATGCTATTAGGTCAGAATTGGACAAGTTGCTTAAAGCAGGCTTCATAAGAGAAGTCAACCACCCCGAGTGGTTGGCCAACCCTGTAATGGTTAGAAAGTCGAACGGCAAATGGCATATGTGCGTAGACTTTACTGATCTTAATAAAGCTTGTCCAAAAGATGATTTTCCTTTACCTCGTATCGATCAGCTGGTTGACTCTACTGCAGGATGTGAAATGTTGAGTTTTCTAGATGCATACTCTGGTTATCACCAGATCAGTATGTGTCGAGAAGATGAAGAAAAGACCGCATTTATTACACCATTTGGAATATTTTGCTATGTCAAAATGTCATTCGGGTTAAAAAATGCTGGAGCTTCTTTTCAGCGTTTGATGCAAATGACTTTTGCTCCTCAACTAGGCAGAAACTTGGAGGCTTACGTTGACGATATGGTCGTGAAAAGCAGCAAACGGCTCAATCATATCATAGACTTACAGGAGACTTTCGACAACCTCAGAAAACACCACTTGAAGCTTAATCCCGAGAAGTGCGTGTTCGGGGTCTCTTCAGGGAAGTTGCTTGGATTCTTGGTGTCCGCACGGGGAATCGAAGCAAATCCTGAAAAGATAAAAGCCATCACTCAGATGCGCCTCCGACCATGAAAAAAGAAGTCCATAAACTCACAAGATGCATGGCGGTATTAAGTCGTTTCATCGCACACCTGGGAGAAAAAGGACTGCCTTTCTTCAAACTTCTACGGAAACATGAGGGCTTCGAGTGGTCAGAAGAGGCTAACCTAGCCTTTGAGGAAGTCAAGAGGTATCTTACGAGTGCTCCTGTTCTGGTTTCCCCGACACCAGGAGAGACGCTCTTAATTTATCTAGCTGCCACGCCACAGGCAGTAAGCGCAGTACTGGTCGTAGAACGGGAAAACTTACAACGACCAGTTTACTACGTTAGCGAGGTTTTACACGGACCTAAGGAGCGTTACCCTCAGGTTCAAAAACTTCTATATGCCCTCCTCACGTCTTGAGAAATGCGATATTATTTTGAGCGCACAAACTAGTCAGGTCGTCCGAGTTTCCCTGGGAGCGATCCTCGAGAATAGGAAACAATGGGGCGCATGGCAAAATGGTCGATTGAACTTGGGGCATTCGACATCCATTTCATGTCCCGACGACCATTAAATCCCGGATCTTGGCGCACTTTGTCGCGAATGGACAAATCTGAACTGTTCAGATCCCGATCGATTCCCGACCAGTGGACAATGTACTTTGACGTGTCACTTACGATAAGTGGCTCGGGGGCTGGGGTGGTCCTGGAATCTCCTACCGGAGAAACCTTAAAGTATGCCATACAATTAAACTTTCAGGCCACTAACAATGTGGCAGAGTACGAAGGTTTGCTAGCTAGCATACGAGCCGCAAGAGCGCTCTCGATTCGACGACTACTGGTGAGAGGAGACTCTCAACTAGTCGTGAATCAAATCGGGAAAGAGTACCAGTGCTCTAATCCGACCATGTACCGGTACCTATCGGAAGTTCGAAAGTTAGAAAAGCACTTTTTGGGCTTTGAGGTACAGTTTATCCCTCGAAAGGATAATTTCCTCGCAGACCAACTGGCTCGTCTAGCTTCCTCCCGATCCCCAGTACCGAAAGGGGTGTTTCTAGAGCAACTTCAGAAGTCGTCCCTAGTTGAAGAACTAGAGACGCCTCCTATGGAAACAACCTCTCTAGAGTACGAAGATACCTGGATGACTCCCATTTACAAGTATCTTCAGACGGGTTATATACCCGACGACGATCTCGAAGCAGATCGATTATCTCGAAAGGCCAAAATGTATACTTTGGTCAAAGGTGTCCTTTATAAAAGAGGAACACAAGGGGTACTCATGCGATGTATTCCATAGAGCGGAGGATTAAAACTTCTTCACGACATACACGGAGGTATCTGTGGAACTCATGCTTCTTACAGAACACTGGTTGGTAAAGCCTTTTGACAAGGCTTTTATTGGCCAACAGCCCTCCACGATGCCAGGGAGTTGGTTAAAAAGTGTGTGCAGTGCCAGTTTCATAGCCGGCAAATACACCAACCGGCTCAGGCATTGCAAACAATTCCTCTGTCTTGGCCTTTTGCGACATGTGGTCTTGATATCCTAGGACCGTTACCCAGAGCTCCAGGAGGTTTCGAGTTCCTTTTTGTGGCCATCGGTACGTTCTCGCCCACCGAATGCATCTCTTCGATCAGCTTTTCTGCTTCAGATTCGGTGCAATCGAAGTTGGCTTCAACAGAATGAGGATTAAGGTTAGGATCATGGGCCTTGAGTTTTGCTAAAACAAAGCTCACAGCTCCTTTGACCGCTTCCTTTATCGAATCATTCTGGTTGGTCTTCAGAGTAGACACCAACTCTTGTAAGGTATCGACTTGTTCCCCAATGGCACTCGTATGAGCAGCCATCGTGTCGTCGCAAGGAGCAACCCTCCCGACACGAAGCCCATCGAGTACATTGTTCAGAAGTGAGATGTTGTCTTGAAGATTGATCTTCATTGACTTCGTCTCCTCCTGGGAATAAGTCGAAGCCTCGTGGAGTAGTTTTATTTCAATCAATCAATCTGGAAAGAGTAAGGATTGATTAGATGAAACAATTCTACGAGAAGATAAAACAAATCAATAGCATGTAAAAGTTCTACTTACCAGCTAATTGAGAACCTAACTTCTCAATTTCTTGATCTTTCTCCTTCGCGATGCGGGAGATTTCGCGGACAACTGAGGACTTCTCCTGGATCTCGATCCGAAGAGCCCCCACCTCGGCCTGAAGGGCCTTATTTTCGACTTCTTTTTCTGCAAAAGAATGAGAGGTTAAAAAAGGCGGAAACCAAGATCAAAAGCAGTTGTAACTACACGTACTGTTTATTTTTTCCTGCAACCGTTGAGTTACAGAGTTAGCCTCCTGAAGCTTCTTCAGGAGGTCGGTGGCTTTATCCCTTAGCTTTTTCGACTCGGCTTTCTCAAAGTCGAGCGAATCAGCCAAGGTCTTTTCGTCACTCTTAAACCTGAAAGGGTAAAGGGAAGACATGAACACACATAAACAAGTGGTCGTAAGTTTTTCTACGACTACCCCCTAGTCGTAAGTTATTCTACGACTAGTACCAAGTCATAAGTTTTCTACGACATCCTTCTACGAGTACTGAATAAGTAATCAGTTTGTAGAACGATTACGAGAATCAGTTACTCACCACCTCTCTACTTGTTCGCAGAGTACTGCCTTCTCTTGTCAAAGTTTGACAAGTTGCCGATTGTATTCGTAAATCGTAGCGATTTGCTCCACGGCTCTCTACAAGGGAGAAAAACGATGAGAGAAAGAGATAAAATCATACGTGAGTATCGATTGAATACTTACATTCATGTTTGACCAAGCAAACATGGAGACTATTCGTGACGGATCCTTTAGGCCATCCATCTTCTCGACTCATTTCCACCAGACCCCCTCGAGACGTTCATTGTCAAAAACATCCCCGCAATTGGGAATACTGCTGGGGTGTGGAACTCGGTCACGAGATCGGTAGGCAGAAAATCCTACGATAGTCAGGGCCAAAGAAATCAGAGCAAAAGTTGAAGTACTCTTCTTCCTCTGACTCGGTGATGGGAACACCACCTAGAGGGCCGGAAGGAGTATCCTCGACAACCTCCTTACCGGCACGATGGTCGGCACTCTCACCGCCATAGACCTCCGGTGTCTCCCTCGAGGCCTCTGTCGTCTCCTCTCCGGTCTCTACGACAGCCTCGGTTGTCGTGGCGACTTCGACAACCTCGGCGGTCGTAGCAACCTCGACAGCCACGACTTCTTCCGCCGTGGGAATGGTAGCCGGACCATCAGCTACTACCGCAGTCACACCCTCGCCAGCTGAAGGAGTGACAGCGGGCTTCTCCACAGGAGCATCCCTGGGGGCTGAAGACGTTGGACTAAAATCACAAAACGCAGAAATAAGTAAACTCGTAAATAACAAACAGTAAGTGCAGTTGCTACACTTATATTTTTTACATACCTCTGCGCACTGGACCTAACTCGAAATTTAGGAGCAACCTTCCCGACGGAAGATTTCTTCGACTTTTTCTCGACCATCGCTGGTCGAGATTCGATCGGGACAACGGGAGTCTCCTCCTCCCGACTTCCCGAGTGGCCGAGACCCGTCTCGACCACCTCAAGACCACTGCTCTCCTCAACACCGGGTCCCACAGGAGCAGCAGTTTCCTTCACGAAAGACATGAAGTTCTTCCAGTTCTCATTTTCTAGCTGCTTTATAAAGCCACGAGAGGCAGAAACTGCGAAAGATTCGTTGTCGTAATAGAAAGGTACCTTGACCTTGGGGACTTTGCGTTTAAGGGCAAAGGCTTCTGCTTCTGCTTTCTTCTTCGCTGCAGCCATGTCTGCGGCGAATTTACCAAAAGGAGCAGATGGGGCCGAACTCGAACCCCCCTTGTCGCCGACTTTTACCAGTCGACGTTTCTTGGTTGGAGGGGACTTCACCGACTCTGCTTGCGTGGTCGCCCCAATAACCACCAAATCGACTTCCTCGTCGTCTTGGCGGTTCTCCATGCCTACTTTCTGTTGAAAAACATAAAAAGAAAAGTGGACGTAAGTTCTTCTACGATCACTAGCTAGTCGTAAGTACGACCAACCCAAAAGTCGTAGCTGTTTCTACGACATTGTGTAATCGTAGTCCTGTTACGATTACGTCCGGTCATAAGTCTTTCTATGATCAGTAACTAGTCGTAAGATTTTCTACGACAAACCCGTTAGTCGTATATCGGTTTACGACAACAAACGCCTAAAAGCATAATTGTTTTTTCAATTACCTTTAGGCACTCCTCTTTCTCTTCTGCGGTTAAAACCGCAAGGATTTGACGAGTTGCTATGTTGGACGGACTCTTCTCGCAGACGAGCCTGACGCGAGCGTCAATCTCCCCCTGTGGAAGATCTATACACATAGACAACATGATTAGCAGACTAAATCGGGATTAACCAAGGACAAAGCCAAGAAAGTAAGTTTATCTACTCACTGTCCTTATAATCCCTGGTTGGATCGTCCTTTCCCGAGTACCTCCACATAGGAGGAACTCGTGCCTTCAAAGGGCTAATTTGGCGTGATGATCCTTCACCACGTGCCAACCAATAAGCCCCTCCGGCTTCAAGTCTTTGACAGCTTGAATGTAGGGGGTTATCCGGTCGAGATTGCTGGGAGTCGAATCCCAGGAAGAAGACCTCTCGGCGGCCTTCCCGGCGAATGAGAGGCTATCTTCCTTGGTGACCTCCCAGTAAAGCCACTTCTTCTTCCATCCTGGCCATGACGACCGGGTGAACATCTGAATGTACTCCTTCGACTTGCCGTCGTGGAGCTTCAGACCACAGCTACCGGCAATCCCGGCTTGACGAGCCATTTCGTAGTAGTACTGGAAAAGCTCGAGATCCGCCGGAATCCCCAGGTAAGCCTCACACAAGTACACGAACACGCTCAGTATTGTGATGGAATTAGGACCAAGGTTCACTAATTCCACCCCGAAGTGCTCGAGCACAAGTGTGAGGAAGGGATGAGCAGGCAATCGGAGGCCACACTCACAGTACGCTTGGAAAACCGGAATTTGACCTTCCTCTCCCGACGGCCAATGCTGCTCATTCGCTGCAATCCACTTCACGAGTAGTCCCTCGGGGATCTTCTCGGCGGCGAGCAATCAACTTTGCATCATCCATCTCCGATTAAGCCCACTCAGAGACAGTCCTAGCTATTTTCTCTCAAAGGCGGAAAAAATTGGATTTGGGAAAATTCCAAGCAAACACACAGAATCACCGGCGACGGAAGATATGAGAAAGCAATGAACAGTTGGGGTAAGGACCCTAAATTTACCTCCACGGTCCGTTTATAACGCGTGCACAGAGCGAAGCGCCGTGGAATCCCAACGATTCACCGCCGCCGAGAATTGCTCCGACGGACAGACCTTTAACCTGCCCGTTCGAAAGTACCGAGACACTTTTCACACCTCAAGTGAAATTACCATCTTGACCTCCGGGACAAAAGAGAGGCCGATCGGAAAAGTTTTGCTTCCGATCATAGGGCCACGATTACTCCGAAGTCGTAAGATCTTCTACGACTATCTTGTAATCGTAATATTCCTAACAAATTGCTTCGATCAAGCATATTTCTGGTCGAGAGTGTGAGGACCCGGAATATTTAACTAGTAACACTTAACCTCCAAATGGTTCTAGCGTCACTAATTAAACATTCTAAACCTCGATGGACATATGCTTCCCAGAATTGCAGCATATGCACATCATCACAAAATCACACATCATTTCCATACACATACAACACTAAGTTCAACAACGACATACATAAAGTAAAGTTATTACAAAAGAGTCGACCGGCCAAATAGAACAATATACAAGAATGACAACGGAAGCAAAATGTGCCATAAGATGGCTAGGACAAAAGTCGACCGGTTAGCCACATAACCCACAAGGCAACCGACCGGGCCGCCAAGCTAGTCGCCCCGCAAGCTACCACAACACAGCTCACAAAAGTGAGGCCCTTCAAGCTCACCTTCTTCCTCTGCAACAATTATATTTAAGCAAGATAACTGAGTACACAAAGGTACTACTTAAGGCGACGTGTGGAATAGCGGACCTATTCATAAACTACATGCAAGCTTATTTATGTGGAGGTTGTATGTCTCATTTTGCATAAAGCCAACTTTATTTGCAATAATGTAATACATTTGAAAGCAAGTTTACAAATAAATTTTAATGTTGAAGGTAACAATGAAAATAATGATAAATACAAGTAACCACCTAGAAGTGACTATCCCAATAGCCACCACAACATAGCACGAATCCAGTTCGTATCACCCATCAAGTTTTAATTAAAGGTTGTAGTCTAACTCTTGAAAGACCTTGCCAAGCGTGTCCATAACTTAGGGCGAGGCTATTCGAATAGTTTTAACCTGCAGGGGTGTACCAATGTACCCACACTTGATCGCCTTTAAGCCACAAAGCACACTTCCAGAAGGTATGCCGGCAAGGCTAAGTCCTACGAGACGCTTTCCAATATTGTGCATTGACTACGAGCCGCTCGTATGGATAGAAATCCATACGCTTACATTGCAAGCCGAAAGACAACAAATCCCATCACGGGTGAAGTCTTTCGGACACTACAATGCTCCCAACACCATCCCTCCTGCGACTCCCTGCGACCCGAAGCTAATACACGCCAAAGTACTAAGTCAAGAGAGGTCCCATACCCTCTAGTGTGGTTAGCACGCTAAAATGCTTGGTTTAGTGTAACAACATGTTCGGTCCTTGTTGACCCGGGCACCATTCCAGTCACACCCAAAATCACACCATCTTACCATTGTGCCTAAGTCTAAATCATTTTATTTTCAATTTTAGTTTTCATAAGTAGACATGGCACAAAGCTGAAATCATAAGAGATAATGAGTTTTATGTGATCAAGGTTATCGACAAGTCGATAACCGCCCATTTCTATCGGAAGCTAAGCATGGCTAAGCAATTTATTCGCAACTACTAAGTGACAAGAGCTCATCATGAACTCTAAATCACAGCAATAACCTAGGCTCGATGGTAGTAAAGGATAATCATTTGCCTAAGAAATGCATCTACTAGGTCAACTATCGACAATAGTTTAACACAAAGTAGCAATGCGTACATAGAATTTGTAATCAACATAAATACTTAAAATCTGGGATTAACATGATCAAGCGCTTGCCTTGCTGGTCTTGCTCTTGCTGCAGAGGGGATTCTCGATTCAATATATTCTTGGAACCTAACGAAAATGCGATAAAACCAAATAAGAACGAAGAACACCAAACAAAACTCAACAGCAAAAGACATCCAAATCCCATGAAATTTATACAGAGCTAGAGGTTGATTTTAGACAATTTTAGAAACAAAATTACTGCAATTGGACTTAGCATGAAAAAGTTATGGCTAAAACTAGTTCTCTCGACCTATAAATTCCTAAATTAATTATTAGTGCTGTTCATGGCGAAAATTTCTACAATGATCTAAGCTCGAAAATTTTATAGCAAGTAGATTACGACATCCTAATGACAGCAAAGTTGAGCTTACAAAATTTGGAGCTATAATGATTTACTTATGATTTTTCTAAGTTGTAAGCCTAGCACATTACATTTTCCAGAATCATAAACATGCTCAAAACCTATTTCATATTAAGGTACACTAACAGAGGAATTTAACAAAGTTGATTTTGCACATTTTGGAGTTGTACAGAAAAAAAATATGCATTTTACAAGTTTAATTCTATTTTTGGGATATTCAAAATTGGCAGAAACAAGCTATTTGAGTTACACAATTTTCTGTGACAGGAACATGGCCAATTGCATTTTTATATTAAACTACAGAGGCATAGAAATTTATTACAGTTGGGAACATCTAAAAAGGAGTTAAAACGATTTAGTTATGAATTTCTAAAGTTCTGATACAATTTTTAGTTGATAAATAAATACTTACAGAAACAAAATCCAACTTAAATGGAAATAAACGACGTGGACGCTCGCGAGCCCTCGATCTAACATCCTACGGCCCACGCACGCCGAGAACAGCGCACGCGCGCGACCCCTAAAAGGAACCCACCGTTGGATCAAGATCCAACGGCCCACGAGGAAGGATGCAGCCGGACGATGCGGTTGCCTCGACCAACCACGACCGCAGATCTAAAGATGAACGGCCCTGAGCATATCTTCAATCGGAGAGTCCGATTGCACACACGATCTCGTGCGCGGTCGTGGGATGGACGGTCCAGAATGATTTAGGCAACCGGATGGTCCGAACGCATACCAGATCTGGGCCGCAGATCGCAAAATGGACGGCGGTCCAAGATCGAAGTGCAATCAGGAGCGCTGACATGTGGGGCCGCATGTCAGTGACCCAAAAAGGTAATTTCGGACACATTTATTGCTAACAATGATTAACAATAAATAAACCCAAAATCAGCCCTAATGACTTCTGGTTTACTGATTTAGGCTTACGGGCCCACATGTCAGTGAGACATTAGGTCAGATTAAGACACCATTAATACTAAGCAATGATTGGGTATTAACTGTGTCCTAAATATTTGACGACAACGGGAGCTACGACCGGCAAAAACCCGAGCGAGAACAGTGGCTTGTCGCCGGCGACTCCGGCCGCGGCGGCGCCCACAAAACACCAAAATGGACTCGCAATAGTGATGCGAACCTAATGGCGATGACCTCGCCGGCGGTGGGGGTCTAGAACGCCGGCGAGCCGGAAAACATAGAAGGAGGCCCTTTCGGCAAAACATGAAAATAGCAAAAAGCTCCGCTGCGGTCCAGGAAAGCGAGTGCCACACTCCTAGGGACTAATAAGAAGCTACCTCAGCCAAGATGAGCTTCAAAAGATGGCCGGAGAAGCTTGAGCACGATGGAGACCACCGGAGTCGAGGAAGATGAAGAAGAAAATGGCAACCTGAGCAAAATGAACACCAATGGGTGATCAAAATAGCTACAATAAGGTTTCCATAAGCTCCACAAGTAAGTAATTGCAAAAGAACCACTTACTGATTTGGAGAAGAAAGGGGTGAAATCTGTGAAAATCTCCAAACTTAAAATTGATCCATTCACGAGAATGCAACTCAAAATTAAGTTAGGGAAATATAAAGGAAGTTGAGGAGCTCAAAGGGTACAAGAAAGATTGAAGGTGAACCACTGGACACCAAGATCGCCATCGGAGCTCTCGGGTCAACAATGGTGGATTGAAGGTTTGAGATGGTTTTGAGCTCAAACACGAGAGGAGCTAGGTGTGGTGTAAAGGAACACCGGGAGGACCTAGAGGGGCAATATATAGGGAAGGGATTAGGGTTTCGAGCAAGAACCCGAGTCCATGGTGGGCTTGGTTCATGCTACGGCCATGGTCCAAGAAATGATGGGAGCAGCTGAGACTCGGGACAATGGAGGAGAAAGCTGGCGCATTTAATGCCCCACAGAGAGCGTTGGAAAGCAAGCTTGAAGTGACACATCAAAGCGCCCTCGCGACTCTCTCTTTTCGCCATTGCGCGCGCGCACGAGAAGCGAGAGGAGGAAGAAGAGCAGACAAGAGAACGGTGACCGTCGGATGGAAAATGGGCGGTCACGATTAAATGAGTCCGCCGGACGGTCAGGTTGCCCTCGGGAATGCGGGCGGTTGGATCGAATCCAACGGTTCTAATTGAAAAGTGCAACCGCGCGGTCAGAATGCACACGCAAACGTGGGCGGCGATTCAAATCCAACGGTGATATCAATCGCGCTAGGAAGGGGACCAGGTGCGATTAGTTGGTTCGGTCAAGTCCACTGGCTCGAGCCCGAGTCCGACCCACACCCAAGGAACAGTGAATCCAGGCTTTAAGGTTTTAATTTAAGCTGAGACTTTTGGGAATTTAAAAGAGGTAGCAAAACTACTCCAAAAATTTTGAAATTTTTACAGGAGCTTGCTGACTTAGATATTGTCCTTGTGTAAAATTTTCAGAGGTTTTTATTCATTGAATTTTTCTCCAAAAATTCTACAAGGTACTGGTTCAAGATTTGACTGAGAGTCAAACAGGTTTGACTGCCCTCTAAAATATTCAAACAATTTCTAAAAATTGTGAAATTTTTCAGAGGGGTCACATACCATCCCAAGAACTTAGGAAAAATATTTCCAGGAGATGAACAAAAGGGTTGACAAGATTGTTTTTGAAGGATCAAGATTTTGAGTCAAAAGACTTGTGACTTTGTATTTCCATAACTTCTTGTACAATACTTGTTCAGTACAAACAGGAAACACATGATGTAAGAAAAAGTTTTAATTTCTACTCATTTTCTTACATTTGAAACACAAGCCCAAAATTGGGATGTTACAGAGAGAAACGTATGTTGAAGAGTTTTTCCTTCAATGTTCTTCCTACGACCTCCTAATGGTCAAAAGATCATCTACGACCCTTCGAACAAGTAAGCTATTTTCACTTGAAGCTGGGGGGCTAGATGACGAGGATCTAATAATCCTCATTTTATTATTCCATAATCATGTATTATGACGTCACATGGCATACCCCTTAATATTATAAGCGAAGAGCAAGTTAGGTGGTTGTAAGATGTTCTACGACCACCCCCCTAGTCGTAAGCATTTCTACGACTATGGTGTAATCGTAAGTCTTACTACGATTACGTCCGGTCGTAAGTCGGTCGTACGACCAATACTCGGTCGTAAGCTTTTCCTACGACTACCCCCTGGTCGTAAGTTCTACTATGGCTAGCTCTGCTACGACTCCCTCACGACTAACTGGGTCCACTCGTCAGAAGGCTCATTTATTAGTGAGAATCTAAGCAGTCAAAATACACAGTTATCTCCGAAATAACTGCAGTTAGTCCTCCACTATCTTTGAATAATAACCGTTTGACAGCATGGGGGAGGTTACTACTCCAGTAATTACTCTCATTATTATGCAATAATGAGCGACTAATTAGCCTGGAATGACAATAGCCACCCCTGCTTAATATAAATAGGTGTCTTTTGAAGATAGAAAGGGAGGAGGCTTTGGAGAGAACAATCAGGAGCAGAATTAGCGCAAGTCTTTCTACTGATTGTAATCAGGATACCCAATACAATACACACAGGAGTAGGGTTATTATTCTCTCTAGAGAAGGTCCGAACCTGTATAAAAATCCCGTGTCTCTTTCGTCTACGTGATCAATCGTGGAGACCCCCCGAATCAAACAATCTTTACGTAAGATCGGTTCTAAAACACCGACAGACGTATTTAGCAACTTACGACAGTTGGCTAATGGACGTGGCGATTCAAGACTCTCCTGACGAACATACGTAAAGATTAGAGACACCTTTAGCGGTATTAACTACCACCCCTTCAAATACTATAAAAAGAATAGCCCACGTTTTCTATAACATAACCCATTACGATACATAATTATAAGTTCAATGATCATTACGATCATATTGTAATATTCTTTGTATTCTCATACAAACTCTCAGCATATTCTTAGCAATATACGGTCTTCATTTGATAATGTTCTCACATTACATTCACAAGTAAATTCGATTAGAAACCCTGTGTTTTGATCATCGACGGGAAGCAGCATAATATGCCCTCGCTTTATCAGATTTTGTGGAACTCGTCCTATGTCAGGAGATGCTCCAGTAGTCCAATTTCTAATCTGTTAGACCGGGCTTGGGCATAATGGTCTCAATCTCTCATTGGCCCAACTAAAGCCAGGCTTCAATACAATTAGCCTATTTAGAATAATCTATTGAAGGTCATATTTGGGATGGCTTCTGCTTTGGCTAGAAGCAATCTCAAACGGCTGCTTTGTAAAGCGATTTTTTAAGAAGCCAAAAGCTCCTATAACTAAGGGCCTACTTGGTATAGCGGTAACTTTTTTGAAAAACAGCTTCCTCTTAGGCCGTATGGCTGAAGAGATGAGCGATTGAGCTAAAAAAGTTTGATGTTTGATAACTTGGTTTTTAGTTAATCTAGCTGGCTATTCTGAGTTGGAAAACGTTTGGAATGCTCTTAAAGCAAATGATGACTTGTTTGATACCATTTGAAGGACATTATGAGTGGATTTGATTTTTTTTTTGCACGTTTACATAGAAATATAAATTTAAGCATTAAACATACTAAAATCTCAATCCCCAAGTATGGGATCTTTGCTTTGAACCGTCACATATTCTTTTATATAAAATCTAACAAAAACACGTCATATGAAATCAAGCCGCAAATCACACTAATGCAATAATCAGAGTACCTAATCCCCGATTCATGGAAGGAAGCAGCAACATCACTTATCCTCCTTCCTTTGCATTGCATCATCATAACACTGTAAGGATATAATTATGTGCTATGCGCGCACCATACAGAGAAGACAATGCCGCATCTATTTTTCACCTGCGCTTTTAGTAATCATTGTTGGGGGTTCGTAAACATACAGTGGCAGGTGAACTTGGAGTTCTTTCAAATGATACATGCGGCTAAACAGAGTTTCCAGCCGCCCTATTTTATGGAGGTTTTTTATCATTGCAGCATGGGGCATTTGGAAACAACGAAATGGGTTGTATATTCTACCTCCCTTTCTCTTGTACATAAACTCTATTTATTTTAATGATTTTACTGTAAGGGCATCCCTTACGGTATTCCCTTAAAAAACTAGATGTCTACAGGGTGCACCATGCTCCAGTACAAGTACATATCTTCTTAAATATTAGAGAACAATACAAGTATTACATATCTTCTAAAATATTAGAGAACAATATAGGTATTTCCGAATAAAATGGGCAATAACAAATCAGGAAAATATCGGAATCTGATAGTGCTCAACGCTCTGCATACTTTCATAAGAGCATCCATGTCCTGCAAAAAAAGGAAATTTCACTTAGCTTACAATGGAGTTACTGAACGATTACCAATCAAACTGGAGAGAAATAGAATTACCAAAACATATAGATCGAAATTTCACTTAGCTTACACTGGAGTTACTGAACGATTACCCATCAAATTGGAGAGAAATAGAATTACCAAAACATATAGATCACGCTCAACTCATTAACAAAGGCACATTGAATTTATGACCAGCTCAAATTATCAATGTCTGTTCTGGCTGCATAATTGCAGATTAGCTGCACAATATTGTTTAAGCTAAGCTAGCTATATGATTTTTTTTATTCATGATGTTAGTAAACGAAATACACAATACATACACCTGTCATATTCCTAGCCAGCATACAAGCTAGTTTTGATTCAGTTGATTTCTATATAGCTTTGTGACTGTTTATGAACATGTACGAGCAATACTTTCTTAATTGTATTAATGTCGAATCCTTGCAAAGAGCTAAGAAAAATTAGTGCAGATTACATCACAACCAAGAGCTAAGAAAAATTTACAGTGAGCATGGCGACATGCATTGCTGTAGTGGTCCGATTCAACACAATTTCATGAATCTCAGTTCTCTTTCAGTGTGGATTCAGAGAACTCTCCTCTTGTTGAACTCCTCTTGCAGATCTAAAGGAAAATGGGTAGAGAAGATGGATTACTTCGGCACAGAGGCGAAGGGTGATGAGGGATTTCGGTGTTGAAGCTCGTGCTAGGGGAGACGAGGATGACGCAGCCGACAGGGGAATGAGGCGGATTGCAGAGGGAGGCGACGCGGTCTGGGTGGACGAGGACGGCATGGTCTGGGTAGACGAGGACGACGCGGACGACAGAGGGAGGCGGCGCAGACGGCGGAGGGTGGCGGCACCGTGCTGGGGAGACGAGGAAGGCGCGGAAGGCGGGGGGCGGCGGCGAGAGAGGAGGGAGACCGGGGCAACGGCTTGAGAGAGAGGAGGCTTAAGAATGGGGGCATTTCGGCTATGCATGCTCTCCTGCCCTGTGTATTCCCATTTTACCCTCCTCTTATCTCATTTGCTCTCACAACTCACTATTTGGCTTTGGTTCATTAGTCCAAAGATCACTATTTATCAGATTTTCTACGGTTAAGGTAAATCGGTATAACATGGATGTCAGATTCTAACTATTGTCGGGTGATGAAACTCACGGAAGTGGAACGGTGCCGACTAACCTAGGTTGGTTTGGGAACCTCGATGATCTTTTTGAAATCTGACAATAATCCTTCTCTACTCCTAACTTTAATTTACAGCTTTTGTTTTTGCTACTGTTCTTTTGGTTGCTTAGCGGTCGATGGAACTGTGGGCCGTGCTTCGGATTGGTCGAGGACTGGGTTCAACTAGGTCCAAAAAACTCTTTGCTATTTTCTCTATTTATTTCATAAGATCGACGCATTTATCGTCGACAGCGTCCTGCAATAAAATTATGTGTTCACCGAGCACACAAACATTTCCTTTTGAAATTATTTTCAAAACTTTATTTCTCTGAGAAAAGACCGATACTATGCAATGCAATTGATGCCCGGAGGAAAGAATAGTCTCTAGAGAGTCCAGTGTCTTTCGGGACTACAACTAGCCAATTAGTCGGATGAACACTCAAGCATCCGCAAGACGAAAGACTAACGAACGGCTACGTTGTAATGCATGAAAATAATTGACTTAGAGCTAAAAGAGTTTTTGCTCTCGAACCAACATTAGAGGATGGGTGTAGTCGCGTTAGTGTGTCATTCTGCCGCCATATCTCAGTTATACTTTGATGTGGAAAAATAAATAAAAAAAAAGCATACGTGGCAGATAGAATGACCTATCATCTTCTTACCTTTGTCAAGGAAAGGAACAAAAATTAAGTCGACAACACATCACACAAAAGAAACAATTCTGGGCAAGATAAACTAGCTACAGGCAAACAAACAGGTCACCTCACTCTCACTGCAAAGTGTGAATTTTGCAGGTTCGGCACAGGCTTTTTTTTTATATGAAAAAATGGGAGCTATCATTGACATGCCACGATTAAAAGGCCAGCTACTACCAGTCTACCACGGTAGACCGTCCCTAACACTGTTCACCTCACTCTCACTGCAAATTAGCCTAACAGCCAGTGAAGAACGGGAAATTAGCCTATTCTTATCGTGCGAAGGGTCGCAAAAGAGACGATACCTAGATGTTTTGCTCAATCAGTCCACCACTTCGACTATCGTTCGAAGGGGAACGAAGGAGGAGGTCGAGACCCTATATGAGCGTCGAGACCCCATATGAGCGAGGGAGGTGATGTCGTGGATGCTGTCAACGGAAGTCCACCGTACACCGAAGCTACTAGTAAAGGGGAAAGACTGTGAAGCCTCTATAGTTGTAGGTTCTTTATAAAAGCATTGCTGTAGTCTTTGAAGTCTTAACTCCCAACTTGTAGTGTTATAAATAGTCTCTCATGTGCATCAAATACGGGAGAGGTATTGTTTGGACACATAAATAAAATATCACTTTACACTGTATCGTTTCCCACACTTCGAAGACTTTGGGAGTTGAGATCCTTACTCCTTCGCAACGAGCAGCGGCCCTACGATCTTCCTCTTTCTACTGTTTGATCTGTAGCTGACCCTTTTGTTTAAGCCACACCTGTCGGGTCAAATTTCCATTTACTACATTTTTACTGTGCCTTTACTGAATGAATCCTCATGCAGTTCCCTATGATACGATCATTTCATATTAGGCAGACATCTGGTGGTGATTCTGTCTCTCTTGTTTTGACCATGGATGATCGGCTCTAAATTCCAGTCACTGTCTTGAGCAATTAAACATGCTCGAAGCTGATGATTCATGGTCATGGGAATCCCAGGATGATACTTTTTGTGAAAATATAATCCCAGGATGATACTAGTAGTACTATTGTATATAGTAGATGTGCAAGAAAACAAGCGAGAAGTCAACTTTGCGTGCGCAGATGGAGAATTAGCTGTTGACTCCATTCCTTCCTTCAGAAATGCTACTCTGAAGAAGAATTGTGATAAAACCAAACTAATGTTTTTTTTAACCTTAAAAAAAACTAATGTTGTTATGTCAGACACGTCAGTTTTGTCCCCATACTTCAAATCTGCTTCCCATAACTCAGCAGCAGTCAGCGCACTCTTCATCACTACCTGATTTTTTTTTGGAGAACACTGTTCATTTCAATGCCAGTCCAACGGCGGGAAAATGTGAGTTCGCATTCTCCTGTCGTAAGTTATCACATTATGGAATACAGGTTACTTGCGTTGAACAAAGCAAGGCCCTCATCCGGAAGTCAGGCCGGCTTTTTATAACCGTTTTTTTCGAAGCCAAAAGTCATATTAACGTGAAAAAATCGGAAGCCGTCGCGGGGCAGTTTTCTACGGCTTCCCACTACCCTCTTCCGAATTTGCTCTTCAACTACAGAGATTATTACCTGCTTTTGCCATCACATAAATACCCCCCCCCCTGCTACTCCTCCTTCGCACCCTCGAGCCCCTCCCCCTCCTCCTCCCCGCTGGCCCCCACCTCATTCTCCCCGGCTCCCTCCTCCCACGCCGCCGCGGCGCCGCATGCACCTCCCTCCTCCCCTGCGCTCCTCCCTCTTCCCCCACGCTGGCCTCCTACCGCGGCCCTCCTCCCACGGTGCCCTCCTCTCCCGACCGACCGGATCTAGGCTACTCCTGACCTCGAGTCGCCGACCTCTCCCTCCGCTCAGATCTCGCCACCCTCATCCCTCCATCGGCTCGCGCCGCCACGACATCTCCTCCTGCGTCATCCTCCCTCCTCCAGCTACCTCTCCTACCGCCGCCATCGGCGGCCCAAACCCTAGCCGCCACCTCTCTCTCTCTCTTTTCCTTTTTTTTGTTGTAATATAAATGTGGTTAATTGTGTGTCATTAATCATTGTAATATTAATAATTGTGTGGGATAATTATTTATTGTGTTTATTTATGCAATATTAGTTTATTGTAATAATTATCGTTAATTACATCAATTGTGGTTAATTGCGATATGTTGAGTTAATTGTTGTCAAATGCGATTAATTGCGGTAAATACGTTAACCATCATCAAATCCGATCAATTGCCCTAATTCCGGTAGTGGCCGTTAATTATCGTTAAATGCCGTCAAATGCGGTAGTTATCGTCAATTGTGTTAGTTATTCATTGTCTTTAAATGCTGTTAATTATCGTCAACTGTCGTTAGTTCTCGTTAAATATTGTTAATTGTGTTAAACGGCATCAAACAAGCTGTTCCTCAGGGGCATTTCAGATATTTCACATCTCGAAAGTGCGGCGGTATACCTAAAAGCGACGACCAAACACCAAATCGAAAAAACTCGACCATTCACTCGTGGCGTTCAACCCTACAAAGACACCAAAGCCGTTTTTCAGAAAAGCCCAGTTGAAACAAACAGACCCTGAGTCTTTCGGAGTAAATCAACTGATATGTATGTCGAAGGTCGTTAAGGTTCGTAATTAAAATGCCAGCGGAACTCTCAATTATTAGCTAGTTCTTGCACTTAGGCCTCGTGGAATGCATGGATTTTACAGTAATTTCACATAAATTTGATAAAAAACTGCTCAATTCCTGCAGGAATTGAGAATTTTTTTTTATCATGTTTAACATGGAGCCTTAATTTAAAATGCCCCCAACAACACGCAGACCATATGGCTTTTGCTCCAGCCCCGTAACATGAACAAGAACTACACCATCAACGGGAAGGGAAGCACTACAAGAAAACAAGAAGGTGACATCCAAACAGAACCTAAAACCTGGAAGAAAGCTTTAACGCAAAATGGCCGTGTAGGCATGCATTTTGTCGGTTTATAATTGCCACAACCTTTCTTATCCTTTTGCCAATGGAACAGGTCATTAGGCCCTGAAAAGAGCAAGCACTGCCCCTTTAAGTGCTAACACGTTGGGTCAACCTTAGCCTTAGGATCCACTTTCCTTGTGGAACCAAGTTGTTGTACATTCCAACCTTTTCTTGTCCTAAGGAACAGGGAGAGCCTCACAGGAGACATCATGGCACAATAGGAGGATTCATGGCCATTGGTCCCTCCTCTTTATTCTTTTGGCCTAAATTTATCTTCAAATTTGCATAACTTGATGTGCTGACATGTGGAAAAGGATTGGCTACAGTGACAACAAAACTACGAGTTGTATAGTCTATTTGATCAAAAATCGATGTTCGAGATCAACTGCGACAGAGGCATGCCTTTTCTTTTAGTTGGACTCGTGATCTGGATCGTCGATGGCACGATCCGACGATCCGAGATGCATGTAGTCTCTCCACGTGCGGCCCCCACTTGACACGAATTTACGAAACGCCACTCCATACTTTTTTAGCCATAACACGAACAGACAACCTTTCCTTCTCAAAAGCTGTAATGGCGATGCTTAATTAAGCGATCAAACATGGTGTTTGATCTTGAGAATGATGACACGCTCGCGCGCGTGGAGATTAAGCTCGCCTCGAGGGGGGCTAACTAACAAAACTGCAGCCCAAGAACTGCTTGGCTATTGGCGATACAGGACAAGAGTGGCAAGGGGTATATATGTTAAATAATCAATGGGAAGAGATTGAGAGTGAGATTTTTCTATGAGATGTTTCAAATTTGTCACACTGCCCAACCTATGATTGTCTGGGATCTCTTCTCAGTCTACACCTGGTGATTAACCCCCTCCATTTCAATCTTCGGAAAGATACATGCATCACCTGTTGTGATATACATGCTGTACTTGAGCTCAATTTCTTCAGATGAATGTCTGGTTGCAAGTCTTCGCCATAACAGTCCTGCAGAAGCAGAGCAGAAACCATAAGTGTGAGATGTGACATCTTACACCTGCCTCCTTGCATTCAATAGCTTGCAGATTGTGCCAGGCACATCCACTATAGATTTTTGCATCTCTATGTTTTGAAATCATGCAGAGAGAACAGTGACTATTCAGGTAGTAATGAAAGTGAGATTCAGAAAGTGATAGTATAGGCAAAGTAGTATTTATCCACAGGATGCATATGTAAATTCTTAAATAAGAAATGAACTGCAATATATCCACAGGTCAAAATAAGGCCAATGCCCATAAGACCACTGGACAACGAACACTGCACGAGCACAGCTATTAGAATTTGTGTTGTTTTCTAATATTTCCTGCTAGCAGAAAGCCAGAAACAGCTATCAGATACAATAATTTAGCAAAGCCACTTTCCAACACATTAAAAATACGCGTTTTGGGCATTGTTTGTACACAATGCATTATCTCTTTAATGCAATAACGATTTCTCGCGTTTCCTTAAAAACCCCAAGAAAACTGCATAACACAGCCAGATGGCAAGGAACATGATGAGCATATCCCCGATCTGGTGGTCAAACCGGCCACCCAGCACGGCTAGCCCGTTTGACTGTGCCGAGGTGCCGATCTAAACACAACATGCCGGTATTTCAGATCATGTTGGTCTGGGCATAGTTAGCCCAACGGGTCGTGCTCGGTCCACGTAGCCGTTTCGGCCAAAAACTTTAAAATTTTTTTCAAAAAAACCAGAAAATATATAGAATTCAAAAACCCATCTCTCTTTCCTTATTTTCATTTCATTTCTTTCTCTTTCTTTTATATCTTTTTCCTTTTCCCTCTTTTCCTTTTCTCCCCTTTTCTCTTTTTTTATTATCTCTCGGCTGTGCCTTCCTTCTTCTTTCTTCCTCTCTTCTTTTTCACCATAGGCCCCTCCCTCCTCCTTCTTTCTCTTCGGCCGAGCTAGCCCAGATCTGGCCGTGGGTCGCCGGATCCGGCCGCCTCCACCGCCGATCGCCACTGCGCCTCAAGCCGACGCCCGCCAACCTCTCTACTGTTGACGCCCGCCTGCCTCTCTATTGCTGACGCCCTTGGCTGCGCCGCCTTGCCTTGGCCTTGGGCGCCTAGAGCGGCGCCTCCACAGCTACACCGAGCTATCGTCGCTCCTCCTCCTCCTCGGCGATGACCATGCTACATCGTGCCACACCTTGCCCTCATCGTGCCCGTGAGGTTGTGCCTTCGGGCATGCTGTGCCCCAGGCCAACAATGTCGTGCTTTGGGCCGGCCCGGAAAGGCCCAAGAAACACGACCCATCTGACCACTTCTACCCCAATCTTTTGAACAAACATGTCCATCTAAAAAAATACTAGCTGTTACTTGTTAATATAAGTTTTCCTCCAAGAATTTCTAACTTGTCTTGCTACTCTAAGTTAATGGGACTCTATTATACACGAGGAGAAATTATAAAAATCCCTACGAAAAGTTACACACAGATGGACATTTGTTCAGATGAAATTCAGCAGACTCCTCGCAAAAAAAAAATAAATAAAATCAGTAGACAATTCATCAATTGAATCTTTGTATAGTTTTAGGCCCGTTTGGAATTGTTGCCACCAAATTTAGAGGGATCAAGGAAATCAGCCAAGATAGGGTCGGTTAAGATATAGAAGGCGGCACAGGATATGATCGGGTAAGAGGGGACGCGTTGCTGCTGTTTTGGGAAGAAACCTTCTCAGCGGCAAAGGAACACATGGCACATGGATTTTTCTCTATTCCTGTAGGCATTGGACCGTTTCATGTAAAAATTTCTGCTCTTCAAGCGGAGCTTTGAAAAGAAAGTATCATTTTCACGTGCACACAAAATTTTCAGCTTAAACATAAAGAAATATGGTGCCCAAAAAAGAGAGAAAAAAAGAAGATGGGAGTGAGAGTGAGGCAGCACATCAAACCTTCTGCTTGTCATTGGCAAATAGACCATTCAATGGCACTATGGCAGTATTCAATTCCTTACTGAAACCTGTCCAACCCTATACTAAATGAGCATGAACTCACCCCACCACCTCCTCTTCTCCCTCCCCTCCATAAAACAAGCAAATAAACGCAGCAGAGCAGAGCGGCAAGGCCACCAGCCCACCACCACCACCCACCCGTCTATCAAACACGGCAGCGCAATGCCTCCGCTGCACCCTCCCCACGTCCACTTCCACAAGCTCAAGAAGCAAGCAAGCGCCGGCGCCACCAGAAGCCACCGCCCCGCCGCCATGGCCAAGAAGGGCCTCGCCGCCATCCTCTACAAACTCCGCGATGTGCACCAGCCCCCGTCGTCCCCGCCGTCGCCGTCCCCGTCACCGTCTGCGCACTACAGGCAGCTCTGCTACCCGCCGCCGCCGTCCGCGTGGCCGTGGCCGTCGTGCCGGCACCCGCGCACCAGCTCGTTCCGCGCGCGGCAGGAGGATGCCGCCGTGTACCGGACCGTGAACACCGTCTACGACACGTCGTCGGAGCACTTCCTGCGGCGCCCGTCCCTGGATGAAGCGTCGTGCCTTGATCGGAGCTCCGTCGCTGCGGAGCCGGAGGAGGGGGAGGAGGAGGAGAAGGAGCTTCAGCTGCGTGAGACGGCCGTCGTGTGCGGCGTGCGGTCGGAGCGGCTCTTCTTCGAGCCGGCCAGCGCTGAGTTCTTGCCCAAGCAGGTAATGCAATGCATGTCATGTACTATCCCACCAGACGAGAGGTTTCAGGAGAAGGCACGAGGCAAGACCGAAGCGACCACCGCCATGGATGTGACCGCCAAGAACGACGAAGCGACCACCGCGCTGGCCAGCAAGAACGAAGCCGTAGCGGCGGCGGCGGCGGCGGTGAAGGAGGCCGCCGTGCTGAAGGATGGCGCTGTGGTGGTGACGGTGGAGTCGGAGGACCCGTACGGCGACTTCCGGGCGTCGATGGCGGAGATGGTGGCGGCGCACGGGCTGCGCGACTGGGAGGGCCTGGAGGAGCTCCTGGCGTGCTACCTCAAGCTCAACGGCAAGGGCATCCACGGCGTCATCGTGGGCGCCTTCGTGGACCTGCTCGTCAGCCTGGCGTCCTCGCCGAGCCTGTCGTTGCCGTCGCGGTCGCCGTCGTCGTCGTGCATCACCTTCGAGGAGTACTCCTCCGCAACCTTGGAGGAGGATGAGAGCTAGCTGTCATTGAGAAGGACGAGGACTTCGTATTGTTTCTCTAGTCATTCATTCAGAGACGAGAGTTTTTTTTTTTGTCAATTCTTTTGTTTGCCTGTGGAAGCATGGATGGTGAGGCATGAATGTACAGTTGCTGAAACTAATTGATGCTGATCATTAGTGTATAAATTTTCTTGTGAAGATCCAGACGGATGATGAGTCAAACATTACCCCTTAGCCATGCAATGCACAACATATAATTCAAGGATTGGATCCTGGAAGCACTGCCGGTTTCCTGAGTGTTCTATTAATGCCTCACCAACTGTTCATAAATATGTGATGTTCAATGCCAGCAGGTCAGCAGCAAAGGGACACTAATCCGAGCGTTGTAGTATCAAGGCAGTCAGGTACTTCCATCGCAACTTTAACTCTCATCGACATGGTCAAGCCACGCTTTGACTGCTAATGTCTGTCGTAATATGTTGTTGGAATTCACTTGGAAGTGTGTTTCATGATGAATCTACATGCATTCGAGAAGACTATTATATTTGCAAACGGAGCGAGTGTAGTTAACATCAAGAATTTTGGTTTTTGATTTTTAGTAAGATCTCCAGACATAATCCATGCAAATTGGATGCATGATATTTCCATTTCCCCCCTGATTGTCAGTAGTACACAGGGCTGTTAGGTTCTCTCCATGAATGAGTCCTCCTACCCCCACGCTCAGAAGTCCCTTCCAGTGTCTTGCTTGCCTTGAATGCGTGGAGAAAGCACGTAGGGGGCCATGAATCTATAGCTGCTTATCATGACTTAACTATCTTACAAGACAGGACACACGAGTAATATCAGCTAGGTCCCATCAAAATCGTTCGGTCCAAGCGACTGCTCCAATTAAGTTTCATGTTGACCGGTCTTCAAGAGTTCCTCAGGGTGAAGAGTTCCACTGTCTTAGCCTGTCAACTTGGTAGTATAAAAAAAACTAGGTTAATCAGATTAAGGACATTTTTGCAGGGCTTCAGACTTTCAATTTAAACTTTAGGCTGTCAGTACTCAGAATTCAGATGTTTAAGAACCCTCTTAAACAAAGGGCAACTGGGATGGCATTTTCAGATAAAATTGAGCTCAAAACAAAGTGCAACCGAAATGCCATTTCAGATAAGATTAAACTCCTTTTCATACTACGGAGCTTAAACTTTTCTCTCTAATTCCCCTATGTAGCTTAAGGGCTTATTTGGGGGCTAAAAGCTTCGGCTTCCAAAAAGCCGGAAAGCCCCCAAACAGGTCAACTTACAACGGCTTTTGGAATAAGCTCAAAGCCACGTATAACTAGCAAAAGCAAAAAAAAAGTCAAAAGCTAGGTAGGAGATACTTATCTAGCTTATTGTGGGCCTGTTTTATTAGTTTACCCTAAGTTGGAGAGAATTACCCACAAAATGTCATTCAACTTCATGAGGTAACCATGACTCCCCCCGGGATACCGCATGCAACGCCGCCGGAAACGTCGTTTGCAGCTCCTCCTCTCCCCGTTCGACGCCAGCATCGTCTCTTGCCTTTGACGCCGCCGTCAGGTCGGCCTCCTGCTGTGGACGCCACGTCAACTCCTTCAACTACCGGCTGACATCGCCCCGGCTCCTTCTACCGCCGGCAGCACCGCCTCCCTCCCCCACCACCTCCGGTCCCAATTTCTTCCTCCTCCAACCCTAAGGTAACTTCTCATTCTCAGATCTGGGCAAATGATACCATGGATTTGCAATTGGCAGTATGGATATGCAATTTGTGTCATTGGTAGTATGGATTTCCAATTGGTAGCATTGTTGTGCATAGTATGTTAGTTGTCCACTCTATGTACAACTTCTTTCCACGGATGATATCCCATAGAAAAAATACACTAAGTATTTAGTTGATATCAATTTGGTAGCAAGGTATTGCATATTAGTTACCGATGCTATGGTCATTTTCACTCTTCCATTTTCCCCCCTACTTTCACGTGGCTGATTAGTAAATTGGTTGTTAGTATGAACTTAGGGGCAGTACAAGATGTTATTTTCACTCCATCCAGTTGTAGTAATATGTTGTTCGTTGTGTAGTTTTTTTTCACTGACAGTAAATCATGACTTAAACACTAGATGGACAAAGTTGTTAAGAACCCTATTGCAATGTGGTATTCATTGGCCAATGAAGTGTTTTTTGATAAATGTGCCGCTGAGGTTAAGGCTGGACATTTGAATGCCACGGGATACAAGAACCTAGCGAAAAATTCCTTGGAAAGACAGGGAGATACTACTACACAAAAGGTCATCATAGACGGTTCGAAACCGTCATCACTGACGGTTTTTGAACGGTCTGAATTTATATGTCTATGATAACAGACAGTTATCACAAACAATTTTCAAACCATATGTAAAAAAAGATATCACACGCGGTTCTGAACAAGAACCGTCTGTGATAGTCTATTTTCACAGACGGTTCTGAAGAAGAACCATCTGTGATGGTTTTTTCTATTGGAAAAAAAATCATTTTCTGAAGCCTTGTTGGCAGCGACGAGAGGCGGCGCGAATGGCACAGCTGCGACAGAGAAAACGAGCAGAGTAAGGACAAAGTAAATGAATGCGTGCGATGACTCTAGGAAGCGACCACCATGCTATCGGTAGCGGCACGAAGACCTATGGTAATTGAAGTTGTGTTGGTGATGAGCGGTAGCAGCAACGGCGAGAAGCTAAACGGTGGCCGCGAGCTTGAAGGCGCTAAACGATGGAAAACTTGCACTCACGAGGTCCAAGAGCTCACGAAGGTGGTTGATGACGACGGAGCCACTCCGGGACAGCTTGACGACAGCGAGCAGATATGACGGAGCATGGTCCGCGGTAATTACGAGCTTGAGGCAGAACTAGGCAACGAGAGGTGGGTATTAGTATATAGAGGATCTAGAGATGACATAAAGCCAACGAATCAAATGATAACTCACCAAACGGGGAAAATAACGACGGTGGCTGGAAATGGAGAAGATGATACGGCTTGACGAGAGATGGAAGGGGAACCCCCGCTCGCTCCTCATGACGAGCTCCACCTCCGTCGAGCTGAGCAGCCGCTGTAGCACGCAGGAGTCTCACCCCAGCGCATCCCGCCTCGACTCATAAGGATAGCGCCAAAATATTTTGCCTCCCGCACACGCATTCAAAAATTTTCGAACTCTCGCGCTGCGAATCACAGACGGTTTCATATAAAAACCGTCTGTGATGACATATCACAGATGGTTCGTATCACGAACCGTCTGTGATAAGTATCTCATCACAGACAGTTTTTAATACAAATCAGAGAGTAAGAAAAATTCCAAGCTATAGTAAAATTAGAGAGAGGTAAACTACAATTCAGAGACGGTTTTTAATATAAACCATCTGTGATGAGATATTTATCACAGACAATTCATATTAAAAACTGTCTGTGAAGATACGAACTGTTTGTGATATGTGCGATTATTACAGACGGTTTTATTTAAAAATTGTCTATGATAATTACATATCACAGATGGTTCTTAAGGAACCATCTATGTTATAGTTGTTTTGTATAGCTTGTTTTGTAGTAGTGAGAGTTTATGAGAAGAAGCGATTCAAAAGTCACTGGGACGCTTTGAAGTCCAAGTTCTCAATGTGGTAAGAGTTGAAGAATGCAGCTACTACCTAAGGTTGGAATGTTGTGAAGGGAACAATAGAGTCTAATGATAATTGGTGTGATGATATGATATAGGTTGGAACTTGTCAAAGGTTTTATTTTTTTCTTACATCACAACATAACCTTATGCTTACACAACTTGTGTTCTTTTTGTAGGCCAATTCGAAGTATTTACAATTTAAAAAAGTACCACTTGATAATGTAAACAATCTTGAAATCATGTTTCATAATGCTAATGTGTCATCTCATTCAGCAGTCATCTCTGGCATAACAGCTGAAGAGACAAATGTACATGGTTGTAACATCCCAAAGTGTTGTTACCAAAATAAAATAAATAAAAGTTATTGTTTTATTGGAATTTCTGAAATTTGAAAGAGTTTGATTGCCCTATTTGAATTTCTGAAGTTTTTAAAAGTCAAAAATTTAAATTTATTTGAAGTTCTTGAAGTTTTAGTTGGTTTGATCTGGAAAATAAAATTTAATTAATTTCTAGAATTTTCTGTTATTTTAAAAGCTTTTTCCTAAATATTTTAAAGCCAAAACAATTTATTTTGCAAAATTATTAGCCAATATTAAGTTGGAACCATTTTTATTAAGTCCAAAATAAATGAGGGAATTTCTGTGAATTTCCTCTAAATTTTTGAAATTATTTTGCTATTTTCTAAAGCCCTTTCTAATTATCGGGAATTAAGTTAATTGGAAAACCAATTTAAAATCTCTGAAATCCTTTGGGCCGAAACTCCCTCCGGCCCAACTCCTTTTCACGCGCCCGACCCATTTCCTCCGCGCTTTCGGCCCACTCAGCCCGCGCCCTCTCCCTCTCTCCATCCACCCCCACCGTTGGATCAGCATCCAACGGTTAACACGCCTCCACGTCACCCCGCCCTCCTGCGCGTTATGCCTCGATTCACCGCGGCCGTCCGATTTGAATTGATCGGACCGATCTCATTGGTTGTGTTCGGACGCCCGAACTCTTCAATCAATCAGGACCGTCCGATTTTAATCTAACGGCATCTATGCCCCCACGCCACATCATCTCCTCCGCACCGTCGATCAAAAATCGACGGCCCACGTCTTGTCTTCCTCCCCGCGCCTCCTTCCTCCTCTAGCCGCATGCGGCCGCCATTTCCGCGCCGTGTAGAGCTCAATCTCCGCCGCCATCTACGCGCCCTCAGATCACGCGGACGTGCGCACCGGATCCCGCACATCACGCCGCCCCATCTCGGCCATTTTCCCTCTGTTTCGCGCGCAATCGCCGAGACCCAAAAATCGCCGCCGCAACCTCCGCGTCCGATCTCCCGCCTCCGGTCTCCTCCGCCCCTATAAAAGCACGCCCCGGGAGCCCTTTTTCTCCATCATTCCGCCTCCATCACCCATTTCTCCCCTCCCCTCTTCTTTTCGCCGGAATTTGAGGTTCCTTCGCCTCCGGCCGCAAGCTCGCTGCCACCCCTAGCTCCACCTCCGCCGACGCCGCGTCATCACCGTCACCACCGTTGGAATCCCCGCCTCCACGCGCACCCGGTGCTCGCCTCCGATTAGCCGGAGCATCACCGGAACGTCGCGCCGCCTTCCACCCGAACCTCGCAGGCACCTCGCCGACGAGCCTTGAGAGCCATTGCGCCTCCTGGGTAAGCACCACACTCCCCGCAGTTCCCTCTTTCATTTGGTGCCCTCGTCGAACGTCGCCGGGCCGCCGTTCGCCGGCGCCATCGGTGTTGGAGATATGCCCTAGAGGCAATCATATTGATGATGATATTTCATTGTATCCATGATTTAATAAATGTTCCTTGAATATTGCCTTTGTGTTGATTAACAAGTATGTGACTTGTTTGTGAAACTCTTTACTTGTATGGTTATTCTAAAGTTGTCCCTAGTCGGAGTTCATGTGAGGACACACGTGAATGATGGATTAGCACATGTATCGGTTGATGACCATGTTTCACAGGTCATAGACATGGAGATGTCAAACCAATAATGTGGACACATGTTTAGAACATGGGGTTGGACCGACCCAACATGAGACATAGTAATTATTCTTATGGTTCTCTCTACACAATGTGTACGCCTTGTCCTTAGACACGAGATTGTCGTATGTACTTGAGATGTGAATCGACCTACTTAGGGGCTATCAAACGCTACTCGTGAATCGGTAGTTATAAAGGTAGCTTTCGGGTTTGTCATGAAGCATCTTTGCGAGGCATGGTCGGTCGAGATGGGATTTGCCCTCTCTACAGAGAGATATATCTCTGGCCTCGAGTGATCGGATCCGTAAATGCATGGCCATGCTACTTAAGGTTAAGAGTTAACCTAGTAAGGGATTCGGATCACGAGATCGAGAAAGAGTGGTCACTTGGAGCTCATTGAATATCGTGAGGCAAAGGGATTGGCATGTACATAACGTTGTGATGGTTCGTCCGATATGATCTTTACGTATGTTTAGGAGTTGGCACGTCTTGCTAGAGGCCGCTACCAACTATTGACCAAGTATGTGTACTCGCGTCATGTCTAAACATATGTGAACCATAGGGTCACACACTTAAGGGGCTGAAGCCTAATTCGGATTGGATCTAAATTAGACTGGGCATTGAGTCCTAATGGGCCTCTATTCGTAGAAGCCCATTATAAGGACGTCTATAAAAGGAGGGCAGGGGCGCGCTGGTTGAGGGTTGAGTTTTTCGTGACATCCTCAAACCCTGGCCGCCACCCCTCCCACGCCCTAGTCGCTCACGCGGATCTAGTAGTCCGGCGTGCGTCGCTTCCTCCCGTACGTGTGGACACCTTTGGAGGCGCTGCATCTGTGGCGTTGGGACGAACCGCAAGAAAGGAGCTGTACGTGGGACGCCGCGACGAGCACGAGGAAGTAGTACGACTACTCTGCCCCGACGTACTGCATCAACTTGGTACGACTACACTGCCCCGACGCGCTGCATCAACTTCCGCACCTGCGCGTCTAGTGGTAAGACCGTGATCTATAACTGCAGTGATCTTGGTTTACGGGTAGAATTTTTTTTAATTTGCGCTAGTGTAGCCTACCCGCTTCCTACGGTGGTATCGAGCGGTTCTTTGTCATGTTATAGGTTCGGTGATTTGCATATGGCGATATGTAAATCGGTATGATCGATGTGATCGATTGTATAGTTCGTAATGGATTGATCGGTTTCCGTGATCATGCTGCTAAGGTCGTGAAACAACATACCCCTACCGGTCGGATTCGCCATCGGGGTAGACAGTGACACGTAAAACCGGTTGCGAATGCGAAGATCAATATGATTGATCGAATCGGAACCTAGATTAATAATCGATGTACCGTGATCATACCGCTAAGGTCGTGAAACAACATACCCCTACGGTCGGATTCGCCATCGGGGTAGAAGGTGACACGTAAAACCGGTTGCGGCATGCGAAGATCGGTACAAATTGGTCGAATCGGAGCGTGAGTCGATTTGTGGTAAATATGATTTGCCGATCAAAATCCTATGTAAAAATTGCATAGATTGGATCTGTTTTTACGAATGTCCTGACGCCGGAGATCTGCGGTGCGCGCCCTTCGAACCTGAGAAAACCCCTCGACCCCTATCCGTGAGATTGCGATTCTATGCATAAACTTGTTTTTGCAGGGATGTATGTGACCAAGATGGCCTAATGTGTATGTGATGCATGTTTGTAATATTTGCATGACTGCGTGTGAGTAGGTGCGGCAACACTACCGAGCCATTGTGTTGCCAAAGTATTGTATTAACGGCTCACGTGTGCGACTTGTGATGATTCCTAGTATCCATGTATTTTATTACTAGTCATTATGAGTAATAGCTTATAGTAGTACTCGGAGGACACATCACTTGGAGGATGGCACACATGAACCATGGAGATGGAGATCATCATGGTGGATGATTCTATGGCGATGGAGATCACCATGAGAAAATGGGCCATCTTGAGTCACAAGCTGTGTGAATGTTATTCCTATTGTTTTACTCCTATGCATGTTTGAATGGTAGAAGTATAGCGATCCTCACAAAATGTTAAGTTAAACATATGCCCTCCCAATTAAACTTTGCACCATCCCATGTCTTGTAAATTGATGGTGGGTCTATAAAATTAGGGCACCATCAACTTTCCTTGACTAGATGGGTTTTGTATCGGATACTTACATGCATAAGGATTGGTGAACTTAACAAGGTTATCATAAAGGTTATGGGCCTTGGGGCATAAAGGTTGGGCGGGGCATAGAGATGTCACCCAACAACAAGAGTCATATAGAGATATGATTAGCAAGGTGTTGCTTACGAAGTACCTTGTCTCCTAGCGGTGATGCAAAAGCTCACTAGTAGACTCGTTAATTGCGGATCTTGAATCGCTAAGAATCAACAGAGGATGTTGATTTTAGTGAGTACATTCTATTAAATTTGTTTAATACGCTTTACTCTATCATGGTTTTATTTGTCTTAGTATTTTGCATTTCCTATTGTAGATCAATGGCATCTAGCAACCACGCACACCCTTTTGCTTTGCGATCGATTCTTGAGAAAGAGAAATTAAATGGAACAAACTATTCGATTTGGTCAGTAACGAGAATTGTTCTCGGGGCGTATAAAAGGAAAACGTTCGACACCCCAATCCCGTAAGAACACGCAAATAATGCGCTCTCTTTGTTAAAAATGCCTACAAGAAAGCATGTGATGACTCTCTTGAGATTAGTCGTCTTATGCTTGCATGCATGGAACTGACCTTCAAAAGCGGTTTGAGGATCGGGGCGTATGATATGATCATAGCGCTTAAGGACATGTTCGAACACGTGCCGGACTGAACGGTTCAATGTCTCTAAAGCTTTTCGGAATGCAAGTTAACGAAGGTGCACCGTAGGCCCACATGTGATCAAAATGGTTGGTTCTGATCGGACTTTGGATAAACTTGGTTTTCCAATTGGCCAAGAGTTGGCAATCGATTTCATTTTAGCGTCTCTTCCACCTAGCTATGGGCATTTCATTTGAACTACCATATGCATGGGCGGATAAGGGCCTTAATGAGCTTTGTGGGATGCTCAAAACAAGAGAGAATGACATTAAGAAGTGTGCGGGCCTAGCCATGTGATGGTCGAGAACAAGTCTAGCTTCAAGAAAAGGGTAAGAAGCCATGGCCAAAGAATAAGGGTAAGGTTAAAGATATGATCTCAAGCCAACGCCTAAGCCTAATCTTTGGACTCGAGCCGAGACAGATGCTTCTATTGTAAAGAAATCGCCACCGGAAGAGAAACTGCAAGAAGTACATGGATTCCGATGAATGCAAGAAGAAGGTGAAGTAAGACTTCCACCCATGGTACACTTGTCATAAATGTTTTAGACATTTTTCTCATGATTCTCCTATTAACTCTTGGGTATTTGATACCGGATCGGTTGCTCACATTTGCAACTCGATCGCAGGGCTAATAAGAAGTAGAGGAGTCGCAAGAGGTGAAGTTGATTTTCGTCGGGAATAAAGCAAGGGTTCTTTGCGTTGACCGTCGGCACCATGCAACTTCACTTCCTTCAAGATTTATTATGGAATTGAATAATTGTTATTATGTTCCTAGTATGAGTCGAAACATTTTATCCCCTCATGTTTGATGAGAGATGGTTATTCATTTGCAAGTAAAGACAATGGTTGTTTGATCTCTAAAAATGGAATGTTTATGGCTTTTGCCCATTGTGAATGGGTTATTTATTTTAAATCTTGATGATGCGCCTATCTTTAACATAAATGCTAAAAGACTTCGACCTAATGATTTGAATCCCACCTACGTTTGGCATTGTCGTTTGGGTCACATAAGTGAAAAGCGCATGAAGAAGCTCCATGCCGATGGTCTTCTAACTTCGTTTGATTTTGAATCATACGAGACATGTGAAGCTTGTTTGCTTGGTAAGATGACCAAATCACCTTTCAAAGGTTCTTTTGAGAGGGCGTCAGACTTGTTGGAAATCATACATACTGATGTATGTGGACCAATGAGCACGACTGCTAGAGGTGGATTTCATTACTTCATAACTTTCACTGATGATTTTAGTAGATATGGCTATGTCTACTTAATGAAGCATAAGTCCGAAACTTTTGAAAAGTTCAAAGAGTTCCAGAATGAGGTTGAAAATCAACGTGCCAAGAAAATTAAGGCTCTGCGATCTGATCGTGGTGGCGAGTATTTGAGTCATGAATTTAGCAATCATCTGAAGAGTTGCGGAATTGTTCCACAGCTAACACCGCCCGGAACGCCTCAAAGAAACGGGGTATCCGAGCGGCGTAATCGGACCTTGTTGGACATGGTTCGATCGATGATGAGCCAGTCAGATTTACCATTATCCTTTTGGGGTTACGCTCTAGAAACGGCAGCTTTCACACTTAATAGGGTACCGTCTAAATCCGTAGTTAAGACACCATATGAGATATGGACTGGGAAGAGTCACAGTTTGTCTTTTCTAAAGATTTGGGGATGTGAGGCGTTTGTCAAGCGACTACAGTCGGACAAGCTCACACCCAAGTCGGATAAATGCATTTTCGTGGGATATCCGAAGGAAACCTTTGGATATTACTTCTACAACCGACTAGAGGGCAAAGTGTTTGTCGCCAGTGGTGTTTTCCTAGAGAAAGAGTTTCTCAATAGGAGACAAGTGGAAGAACAGTGCGACTTGAAGAAGTTCAAGATGAACCAATCGGGAAGACTCGACGAATGATGCCCATGTGGCGAGAACAAGTTGAGGAACCCATGGCAAAGGAAGCACCACCACCACGAAGGTCGGAAGGCTCCAATGCGCGAGATATATTATTGTTAGACAATGATGAGCCTACGACCTATGCGGAAGCAATGATGGACCAGACTACGAGAAATGGCATAGTGCCATGAGATCCGAGATAGCATCCATGGAGACAATCAAGTTTGGAATTTGGTTGACCACTTTGATGGTGTTAAAACCATAGAGTGCAAATGGATCTATAAAAGGAAGATTGATATGGATGGAAATGTTCATATCCATAAAGCTCGACTTATCGCAAAGGTTTTCGGCAAGTTCAAGGAGTTGACTACGATGAGACTTTCTCACCGTAGCGATGCTTAAATCAATACGGATCATTCTAGCTATTCTTTGCATATTTCGACTATGAGATATGGCGAGATGGATGTCAAAACGGCTTTCCTTAATGGAAATTTAACCGAGGACGTGTATATGATACGACCGAGGGTTTTGTCGATCAAACAATGCTAGAAAAGTATGCAAACTTCAAAAATCCATTTATGGATTGAAGCAAGCATCTCGGAGTTGGAACATTCGTTTTGATGAAGTGGTCAAAGGTTTGACTTCATCAAAAACGAAGAAGAATCTTGTGTTTACAAGAAGACAAGTGGGAGCTCACTCGTATTTCTAATCTTATATGTAGATGACATATTACTGATTGGAAATGATATTCCTATGCTCGAGTCCGTTAAGACCTCACTTGAAAAATAGTTTCTCAATGAAGGACTTAGGGAAGCGGCATATATTTTAGTATTAAGATCTATAGAGATAGATCAAAAGGCTAATAGGATTAAGCCGAGTACTTACATTGACAAAGTGTTGAAGCGGTTCAACATGGAGGAGGCAAAGAAAGGGTTCTTGCCCATGTCTCATGGCATAAATCTTGGCAAGACTCGGTGTCCTTCGACAAGCGATGAGCGAGATCGCATGAGTAAGATTCCATATGCTTCGCCATTGGATCTATCATGTATGCTATGATGTGTACTCGCCAGATGTTTCCTATGCTCTAAGTGTTACTGAGCAGATACGGGTGATCCGGTGAGAGTCAACGGGCAGCGATTAAAAACATCCTCAAGTATTTGAGAAGAACTAAGGATGTGTTCCTAGTCTACGGAGGTGAGAAGAGCTCGTTGTAAATGGTTACACGATGCAAGCTTCCAAACCGACAAAGATGATTACAAATCGCAATCGGGTTTTGTGTTCCTTTTGAACGGTGGTGCGGTAAGTTGGAAGAGTTCCAAGCGGGAGATCGTTGCGACTCTACAACGGGGTAGAGTACATTGCGGCTTACGAGCAGCAAAAGGAAGGTGTTTGGATAAGGAAGTTCATAATCGAACTAGGTGTGGTTCCTAGTGCGTGCGGTCCTGGATCTTTATTGTGATAACGGTGGGGCCATTGCGCAAGCCAAGGAGCCGAGGAATCACCAAAAGAACAAACACATCTCAAGCGGTTTCATCTCATTCGAGAGATCCTTAATCGAGGAGATTTAAAGATATGCAAAATACACACAGTTTGAATATTTGGATCCTTTGTGAAGCCTCTCCCACACCCTAAGCATGAGGCGCACACAAGAGCTATGGGTATTAGATATCTTCTAGATTGACTCTAGTGCAAGTGGGAGATCATGGAGATATGCCCTAGAGGCAATCATATTGATGATGATATTTCATTGTATCCATGATTTAATAAATGTTCCTTGAATATTGCCTTTGTGTTGATTAACAAGTATGTGACTTGTTTGTGAAACTCTTTACTTGTATGGTTATTCTAAAGTTGTCCCTAGTCGGAGTTCATGTGAGGACACACGTGAATGATGGATTAGCACATGTATCGGTTGATGACCATGTTTCACAGTCATAGACATGGAGATGTCAAACCAATAATGTGGACACATGTTTAGAACATGGGGTTGGACCGACCCAACATGAGACATAGTAATTATTCTTATGGTTCTCTCTACACAATGTGTACGCCTTGTCCTTAGACACGAGATTGTCGTATGTACTTGAGATGTGAATCGACCTACTTAGGGGCTATCAAACGCTACTCAAATGGCGGGTAGTTATAAAGGTAGCTTCGGGTTTGTCATGAAGCATCTTTGCGAGGCATGGTCGGTCGAGATGGGATTTGCCCTCTCTACCGAGAGATATCTCTGGGCCTCGAGTGATCGGATCCGAAATGCATGGCCATGCTACTTAAGGTTAAGAGTTAACCTAGTAAGGGATTCCGGATCACGAGGATCGAAAGAGTGGTCGACTTGGAGCTCGATTGAATATCGTGAGGCAAAGGGATTGGCATGTACATAACGTTGTGATGGTTCGTCCGATATGATCTTTACGTATGTTTAGGAGTTGGCACGTCTTGCTAGAGGCGCTACCAACTATTGACCAAGTATGTGTACTCGCGTCATGTCTAAACATATGTGAACCATAGGTCACACACTTAAGGGTGAAGCCTAATTCGGATTGGATCTAAATTAGATCGGGCATTGAGTCCTAATGGGCCTCTATTCGTAGAAGCCCATTATAAGGACGTCTATAAAAGGAGGGCAGGGCGCGCGGTTGAGGTTGAGTTTTTCGTGACATCCTCAAACCCCGGCCGCCACCCTCCCACGCCCTAGTCGCTCACGCGGATCTAGTAGTCCGCGTGCGTCGCTTCCTCCCGCGTGTGGACACCTTTGGGCGCGCCGCATCGTGGCGTTGGGACGAACCGCAAGAAAGGAGGCAGACGTGGGGCCGCGACGAGCACGAGGAAGTAGTACGACTACTCGCCCGACGCATTGCATCAACTTGGTACGACTACACTGCCCCGACGCGCTCCATCAACTTCCGCACCTGCGCGTCTAGTGGTAAGACCGTGATCTATAACTGCAGTGATCTTGGTTTACGGGTAGAATTTTTTTTAATTTGCGCTAGTGTAGCCTACCCGTTTCCCTACAATCGGGCCCCGAGCGCCGTCCCCGTCGGCGCTGACGTAGCCGACCATGTGGCGCCATGTGGTTGCCACCGTGGCGCCAGGTCAGCGCCACGTCGCCTCCCCACTCGCGTGTCCGCCCACGTGGCATGCCCGCGCGGCCAGTCCACCGCACCGACTCCCCCTTGCTCGGTGGAACTCGTCCACTGTGAGCCGTGTCTATGACACATGGGACCCACGTGTCGGAAATCCTTTTAATTCTTTTAAATCCAGAAAATCAGTCGCTGACGTCATGCTTGCGCAATAAAGCCATTTTCCTTTAGAAAAATAATTCCCAAAATTCAGAAAAACCCTAATTATATCATTTTATGTATTTCCAATTTTCCAAAGCCCATATCTTTTGCATCCGAACTCCGATTGAGTCCATTCAAATTTCTAATTTTGTCTAAATTCAAGATCTAGCTAACTAAACCAAAATTATTTAATTTTGAGTTCATTTGAATTATTATTTGAATTTAGTTTGAATTTGGTTTATTTTCACATTAGATTTCGACAACTTCGGAAAGTCAGATTTCGACGCCGTTTGAAGAGCAACCTAAGAGGATTGATTTTGACTGTTTGATCATTGTGATTGTACAATTGGACTACTGGAAGACAGTATTTGTGAGTACTAGGTGACCTGTTAAGGAAAACAACATCACCTCAGTATCAGGTGATCTGCATAATCTCATCAAGCAAGGCAAGTTATACCCTTGATCATATCAATCCCATTATTTCAAATGATTTATATTCTGTTTTAAATTATTACTGCATGCATATGTTTATACAATTATTTTAATTCCTTGTTTTAAATTGTCTAGTTATTCCAATTTTCTTTGTATGGCCAATTTGAATGTTGAACATGAATACTTTGTCATCATTAGCGGAAATGGTACTAAAATTAATCATATGCTTAGCCAATGCTTAGATCAAATCTTGTATTTGGGGAATTTTAGCCAAAATTTTCAAATTTGATTTAAATTGGGTCTATGGTATTGTTTTACCATAGAAGGTTTATAAAATGCTTTTACTTGGAAAATAAAAATGAAAATGGGTTTGGACTTGGGCGAAATGTATGATTGGTGGGTGCAGGTTTATGCACGGCTTAATCTGGTTAGGGTTAAGGCCCAGGATTTTATTTGGAAGACGCCCAAGTCAGTTAAAGACCGGTCTTCGAGCCGCATCTTGCTACGCCTTACCGTACTACCACAAGTCTGGTGTGGGACAGACTTAGCTAAATAATTTATGATGTCTTAGTGTCATTTGTGCTATATTGTTGGTGTGGGTGTCGGACAGACAGTAGTCCCACCTGGCGCAAGAGGGGGCTCCCGGAGGATGGTTAGTCCAATGGTAGCGAAACCTTAGCGGGCACAAATACATTAAGACATAATATTGTAAAGACCTTATGATAATCACTTAGTCGCACACTTTCGGAAGTGTGTTAGACGGACATTAAAAGTTGATTATCTCTTGTGGGTAAAGCTGTACAACCTCTGCAGAGTGTAAAACTATTCGAATAGCCGTGTCCGCAGTCATGGACATGCTGGCAACGCCACTCAAAGTTAAACTTTGGTTTTGTTTTCAAATAACTTTATAAAATGATTTGGATTTATATCCAATCGGGAATTTGGGCAGGTAGCCTTGTGATAGAAGGGTATCCTTCACCATTCATGTGTGAATGTTATCTGACTATAAAATTTAGAATTTATAAAATAAATTTTAGTTATAAAATAACTGCTTTGGAACTTAGTACAAGTATTTTAAAGAAAATGCTGCTTCATGCAAATGACCATATAAGTCATCCTTTGTTACATCCATGTATGCATGTCATTCTGTTATTTGACGGGTGTAACTTGCGAGCACGGAAGTTGTGCTCATTCTTGCTTTATGCAAACAAAATTTCAGAGGAGAAGGACTTTGCTACCGATGTGGACCTCGACGACTATGCCGCTTTCCCAGTCGATTGCCTGTGGTAGATTAACTGGACCCTACTACATCTTCGTCTTCCGCTGTGTTTATTTTAATGTTGGCCTGTAAGCCTCCTTTGTAATCAACTCTGTTGGTATTTATTAATAAAGTTGTGATATGATTTTGTTACCATATTTGTTTACTGTGTGAACTAGCTACTGATTATGGGACTAGTTCAGAAATGCACAGAGGATCTGAGATGTTAATCCCGGGTTCTGACAATGATGGTCATGATGTGGCCATTGTTGAGGAGGGCAAGTAAGGCCACCGAGAAGGAACCAAAGGGCCCTACGAAGCAAAAGGTTACTAGTGTTCATCTTAGCCCAAAGAAGAACAAGAGGAACCCTATGGTTAGGGAAGTGAAGCGTCTAGTGGACCACATGACTAGTAACAATTATGGGACATCACATAGGGATGATCAAGATGATAATGAGATTATACAACACATGAGGATGGCCGTCCAATTTGGAGTAGATGAAGGGAGTGATGAAAATTTTATTACATCAAAGCTCTTAATAAAACCTGAATATCGAGCAGTGTTTCAGTCCATAGAGACCAATCATGGAAGGGTTGCTTGGCTTAAGAGGATGTATGAAGACCGAAAGAACTAAAAGCATTATTTATGTTCTTTTTATCAATATTTTATGTAATTCCTCTATTTGTGTTGCTTATATATTGAGTTGAACTATTATGTATCTCTATGTTATAACAAAAATAATTTGTGCTTGCCACCATGTATGTTTCCACTATATTCATGCATGTTTATTCGTCAACATGAAAAAGTTATGCTTGTCACCTTGTTATGTTGCTTATGTTACCTTTTTTCACTATTTCTAGATGAGTTCATCAAGTGGTACCGATTGGACATCAACTGCCACTGACTCTTATGAGGGTGGTGTTCATGCTACCCAAGGGTAAAGAAAGAGGAGATCAAGGCATCTCCAACCTAAACTGCAGAACAAAAGGAGGAAATTAATGCATCTCCATGTTTCCTCAGGATCTTGTAGGTATGCACTACAGTGATACTTACTTAGAGAAGAAAAAGAGGGAACCTCCAAGAATGACTGGGTATCAATGGGTTATTGATCAACTAAGTAACAATAGAGATTGTTACATAATATTTAGAATGAATAGACATGTATTTTATAAGTTGCATGAAACTTTGGCGAAAAATATGGATTGGAATCGACAAGAGATATTAATTCTATACAAACTATAGGTATGTTCCTGTGGACATATGGTGGCCCTCAGTCATTTATCCAAATAGAGAACTGCTTCAAATGGTCAAATGAAACAATCTTTAGGAAGTTCACTGGAGTCTTGGATTGTATGGAAAAGTTAAGTAAAGACAAAGTAAAACCAAAAGATTCCCAGTTCAATACAGTGCACCCAAGGCTTCAAGATACTCATTTTGCACCTCACTTCAACAATTGCAATGATCGAACAGATGAGACACATATACTTGTTGTTGTGTCTAAGGCAGACCAAGTTACTCACATTCGTCACCATGGATATGCTACCCAAAAGTGATGGTTGTTTGTGACTTCGACATGAGGTTCACATTCATTGTAGCTGGATGGCCTGGATCTGCACATGATTCTCGCATATTTAATGATTGTTTGTCAAAGTATTCAGACTATTTTCCGCATCCTCCTAAAGGTAATTCATTTGTCTAACTTGTGGTCACATGTTTTTTGTCATTTCGTATATCCAATGTTTGACACTTCATGCTTATATATGTGTACAAAAATATTAACTTGTTGACACAGGGTACCCTAATCAAAAGGAATATCTAGCTCCGTACAAAGGCCAAAAGTACCATATCTCGGAATTTAACATGGTCGATGACCAAGAGGAAAGGAGTGGTTCAATTATTATCACTCTTCCCTTCGTAATGTGATTGAACGAGCTTTCGGGGTGTTGAAAATGAAATGTCGAATTTTGTTGAAATTGCCAAGTTATAAAGTAGAGAAGCAGAAGAAAATCATAATGACATGCATGTTGCTTCATAACTTTATTCGAGATAGCGCCTTAGATGATCGTCTTCTTCGGAGGTGTGATGAGGATGAAGATTACATGCCACAAGCTGCTCACGAGGCATCATCTAGGTCGGTTGGTCAAAATGACATGTCAGTGGATGGCGGGACATGGGTGCTCTTCGTGATTTCATTGTCGATTCTTTGATGGCTAATAGAGCGTAGGAATATGTATCCATGTATGATCTTTTGTTGGTAGTGTTTGCCTTTTGAATGTGATAGTGGATGTTGCACCTTTTGTTGCAACCATTGCTTTGCGGATGAAAATGTACATATCACCATGTGATTTTCGATGTTGCCAAATATTGCTCAATTTTTTAAAAATAGTACACTTAGGTCGTTTAATCAATATTTCTGAAAAAATTAAAAATCAACCATATGTACCCTAAATCATCACACAAACAAGTATTCAGAACCTTCATGAGTATTTCAGATATTTTAACCTTCATCCACAGCTGAAGCGAACAACTAGCCCCAAAAAACCCAGACTACCAAACGGGCTCTCAGAAAAAGTAACGACCATCAGCTACAACTTTTTTTCAGCCAAAAAGACAAAAAGAAAAAAAAACTTTTCAAAAAAGCTTTAAGTCCCCAAACAAGCCCTAAGTCATGAGGCTTTTGGGAATCATTGAACTCTCCCTATGCTAGCATGCCTAATTTACAACAACAAAGTATATGAACTACAAAACTTCCCTAACCGACAACTTTTTTACTCTGCACCACTCCAACTATTCCTCCAGGTAAATCTTTTTTTAGACCCAGGTAAATCTTTCTTATGAGGCCCTGAAAGACCCAGATTCTAGACTGCTCCAAAGATGTCTGTACAATTCCAGTCACTGTAGTTCACAACAATTAATCTTGCACCTCTACAGCCACAGATTATGTGCAGCCAAGGTTGGTTCATGCAAAAAAAAAAAGCACGCATGCAACTACACAAGAACACACTACGCAATGCACAGCCTCCAGAAGGTAATTCTTTTGTCTAACTTGTGGTCACATGTTTTTATATCATTATGTATATTCAATGTTTGACACTTCATTCTTATATATGTAGAAAAATATTATCTTATCAACGCGAGGTACCCTCATCGAAAGGGATATGCAGCTCCATACAAAGACCAAAAGTACCATATCCTGGAATTTCAACAAGGTCGACGACCAAGAGGAAGAAAGAGTGGTTCAATTATTGTCACTCTTCCCTTCGCAATATGATTGAACGAGCCTTTGGGGTGTTGAAAATGAAATTTTGAATTTTGTTGAAATTGCCAAGTTATACAGTAGAGAAGCAAAAGAAAATCATAATGGCATATATGACGTTTCATAACTCTATTCGAGATAGCGCCTTAGATTATCGTCTTTTTGGATATGTGATGAGGATGAAGATTACATGCCATAAGCTGGTCACGAGGCATCGTCTGCGCTGGTTGGCCAAAATGACATGTTAGTGGATGATGGACATGGGTACTCTTCGTGATTTAATTGCGGATTATTTGATGGCTAATAGAGCATAGGAATATGTATACATGTACGATCTTTTGGCCTATTGGATGCGACAATGGACGTTGCACCTTTTGTCGCTACCATTGATTTATGAATGAAAATGTAATATCACCGTGTGATTTTCGATGTTGCCAAATATCGCTTAATTTTTTTAAAACTTAGTACACTTAAGTTGTTTAATCAATATTTCTGAAAAAAAAAATCAACCATATGTACCATAAAACAGTACGCAAACAAGTCTTTAGAACCTTTAAGGATATTTCAGACATTTCAACCTTCATCCATAGTTGAGACAGACAGCCAGCTCAAAAAAAAAAACAAACAGTCAAACGAGCTCTCAAGAAAGCTACAACCATCAATTATAACTACTTTTTAGCCTAAAAACCAAAAATCGCTTTTCAGAAAAACTTTAATCCCAGACAGGCCCTAAGCCACAAGGCTTCTAGTAGTCGTCGAACTCTCCTAGGCTAGAGTTTGCAACACAAAGTACATGAACTACAAAACTTCCAACTTTTTTACTCTGCACCACTCCGACTATTCCTCCAGGTAATTCTTTCTTATGTGGCCCTGAAAGACCCAGATTCTAGACTGCTCCAAAGATGTCTGTACAATTCTAGTCACTGTAGTTCGCACAGTTAATCTTGCACCTCTACAGCCACAGATCATGTGCAGCCAATGCTGGTTCATGCAAAACACGCATGCCGCTACACAAGAACACACTGCGCAATCCAATGCAATGCAAGGACACTTTATCGATGCGACCAGCTGCAAACAAATTTAAGGACGGAAACATTGATTACTTCTGCATCTTCATCATTGGTACGCGGCAACAGCGATCAGGCGAGCATTCGAGGACCAGTGCATGCATTACGAATTGCTGCACGCAGCTGATGCATCACATCGCGCACAACTCATCAGTATCAAACATAACCAACCACATGCCACTCTTATCTGATGCGTACTACATGATGGTGTATCTTTGCCTTACAGGCTTCAACTGTTAGCTTGCAGTATAAGTGTGCCATTTTTTTCTGTAGTTGAGAGCTGATAAGTACAGTGGAATAAAAAGGGTCATCAGATTCCAATTCCAAAGATTGGTGCATGTTTGTACTAGTTGAATAGCTGATGCTTGTGCTGTGCATGTTGGCATCTTGGAATTACAGGGTTATGATGCGTATTGTGGATATTTAGGTGGATCGGGTTGCCCCTACATGATATGTGCAAGGACAGGTAAAACATTTTTTAGTGGATTAGTTGTTGAAACAACGGCATAAAATGGAATTGTAAATCTAAAAAATGGAGTTATTAGTCATATATATGAACTGTCTTGTGGATTCATGCTTTCTTTTTGTTTGGTTAATTTGGCTTTTTATAGGGAAGTTGATCTTCCTGGAACTTCTCTTTTAAACTTGCTTAAGAGAGTCAGAGCGGAGGCAGGCATGCAGCTAAGATACTTGTTTGTTCTTTCTTGTTTTGACTATAGTGCGGTACGTCTTTATTTCTGGAAAAAATCTTTGCTGCACTAGCTGGAGATCTGCTAGATAATTGAGGTTTGTTCTTTTTTAACACTACTGTAGTAAAACTAGCAGGTGGACCCGCACAATCGCACTGTTAGATTTATTATATTTTTTAAGCATCAAAGTATCTTAGATTTATTACAAAAGTATTAGTATATAATATTTGGGATATATATATAGGTCTTTTAGAATGTACATTTGAAATAATAATAAAATTGACGAAGATTGAATAATAATTTATTTATTTATTTATCTATAATATTTATTATAGATAATGGTACTCTAATAGCATCCAGTATACTCCTTGTTAGAGATACTTGCCACGACTAGTTCAAGTTACGACCAGTTCAAGTTACATCCACCCTTGGTCTAGTTGGAAAGTCAAATCACGATCACTCTTTGGTCAATAAGTCTTACAGACTGATATGTGGATCCTATCTTATCGACTAGTGTCGACGATCAAGTCGTCGATCTTACGAAACGAAATAGAAGAAAATGACAAATATTTCTTGGGAAAGAATATGATTGCTCTTTATTGACATGAACTGGCTATTACAGGGGATGTTCTTGACAAGGCAATGGACTAACTCTAAGTACACAGAGTGTATTGCTAATTATGATGCTTCAATCTGATGGAAGGCAATTCTCTGCTGAACTTCTCCATCGGGGGTCCTCCTTTCTGCCGTTTGTGTTCTCCATTAAGTAGTCGATGAAGTGGTGGCGGTTACTTCTTGAAGAGATGCCTGTTGGCAGTGTCGCGACTGGTCGAAGTGAGGCGGCAGTTGGTGAAGTATCAACCGTTCGGCGGTTGATACCAAGGAATGATGTAACCACATGAGGGTTATTGTCAGTGATTTAGAGCCATGAAACGTCATGTTGTTTGGAGCGATTAGGCACATATTCCATTCATCAGACGGAAGGTCTATACTTAGAATCGAGTCCAAGTGCTAGTTCATTGTTTCTACGAGCAGTTACTTGGTCGAGTAATTGGTATAGGACCTCTCCGACTAAGGTATCCATAATGTAACCTCTGGAATCCTTACGACCACGGGGTCGTTAGCCTTAGAGATTACGACCATGAAGTCGTGCAGTCTTTAATTATGTATTAAGATAATGCATAGAGATTTTAATCCTCGACAACTAGAGACTCTGTACACTATACTCAACTATGTGTGGTAGCAAATATAACATATGCATGTATATATCTCTGACATAACTGCACACACTTCTCTTCATCTTTGGTAATAAACGTCTGACGAATGTGCAAAGAGAACGTCTCACTCACAACAAACGTCATCAACGTGTGGATTCCAGCAACCGTCAAGGCCTCTCTTGATGGACAACAACTGCCACCTCTTCGACGCTTTATAAGGGGTGGTGCCAGCAGAGAGATAGAAGATAGAGGCCATTGACAACATTTTTAGTTTTAGTGGCACATAGTTTTATGTTCTTGCAAACTTACCTAGTAAAGCCAAGTAGTATTTGGCCTTGCCGAAATCATGACCATGTGCCTCTTCTGGTCTAACCTTCAATTAACAACCTTCAGACTTCATCTTCTCTTGGGATCGATATTGTGGACGCCGTCTCCGTTCTTAGAGCTTCAAGCCTTCAACTTACCCTAGAGTCTACATACACATCTTCAATTCTTTAGTCCATATTGTGCATTGGTTTGGGTCCTGACCAAGCTGTGCACCCGTAGCCACACTTCTCTCCTTCCTTTTGTTATTGTCTTGTTGCCCGAGTTCATCTCTTTATTGCCACCTCAAGCGTAATGGTTTTGCCCATATTCTTCAAACCAACATCATTCTTGGATCAGATGGCAAGTGCTTCATGAACTTTCTAATTTAATGAAAGAAATAAGTTGTACGTGATATGAACTTCTTAGTCCTTTAGATGAACAACTCCTTATTCAAATTACATCAGCTAGACTAAGGAAGATGTAGCTAAGCTGCAGCTAGCTGTTCTTAATCAAGCTGTTCTTAATCAAGGAGCTAAAAAGGATCGATCCAAGACAAGCGATTAGAGAGGGTCATGGCCGCAGGCGCATGGGTTTGCCCGACGATGCAAGAACCAACATGTTGGGTCGACGAGGAGCACCTCCACCACGCACCGCCGGCCACCGGGGGAAGAGGGCTCGCGTATGAATCACTTTGGTGCGTGGAGATGCTGGTTGTCTAGTTGTTTGCCAAGAATTGTGTTAGAAATAATGTACAGATTAAGGGAGACAAGAGATACGAATTTTACGTGGAAAACCTTAGTGAGGAAAAACCATAAGTGTCAACCGGTGATGATCACTATATGAGGAGTGTTTACAAAACGTCGGGGGATTACAATGAGGCGTTAGGCGTCAACTCTCCCTGTACGGCTTACAAGAGGTATATAAAGGGGTAAAAGGACTTAGAATCAAAGTAAGAAACTAATCCGCTAATATAACAACTAATCTAGATACTTTCATATTAGAAATTCAGATCACATATTTCTCATATTCAACAAATTGAACTGGAAAAAGAAGACGCAAGTCACATGAGTGCGATGCTCTCGCTTGAGGAGGAGGTTGTCGCGGTGAAATCGTACATAAAGTATCGTATGTATAGCAGGACTCTAATTTCTAGTCGAGGAGCCCGTGGAGGCGTGAAAGAGGACTTTGTCTCTAGTACGATTTTCCTGTACTTTTGTTAATCTTATATGGGCATCCAAGGGATACGGAGATGAAAGAATAATAATATTCCATATGCTATACAGATTTTGTTTATTTCTGGTACAACTTTGGTGGATACATGATCTGTAAATATTGATAGTGTAGATTTTTTTTTTCCACCGATAAATATGGTAATTTTTACATCTTGAGAACGAACTGATGATTTTTTTTCTTTGCTTTAATGAGATAATAGATAAATAGATTGGGTCCTGAAAATCAAATTGTATTTGTCATTATTTATATAGGGTCGACCCACTAGTGTACTTATTTATTTCGTTCTAAACTGTACTTAGAAAATGTGCAGATGCTGAAGCTAAAGCATGTAGTGCACTCTTGAGTTCTGACGGATGTTTCTGAAGAATCTCTCGAAGCCTCGAAGGAGTGCACCACTGATGTCATGCAAATGCATGCTCCTTTTGGCAGAGTTTTGACTGTTCTGACTTCTAACATCAGATCAGTGAAATTTGGGCTGCGGTTGTCAATTAGCCTTGCTTCACGAACCTGACGAAAGTTTCAGCGTGTTGAGGGCTAGCTAATTCACCAATAATTAATTTGGTTTGCTCCCTTAACAGAGACAGTTAGACTTGCTAAACCCAATGCACAGTGCGAGCTGCAAGCCAGCATGGGAACTGCACAAGTTGCAAGATGTCATAGCATGAGAAATCTAATACTCCCTCCGGTCACAAATACATATTGTTTTGGAATACGTGCAGTTAAAATTTTAAAACTTTGGCTATCAATTTCTTTTTAAATATTTAGATTGAATATATGAAAGTATATATATATGTCTCGAAAAGTATTTTTCATAATATTATAATTTTATTAGTGTTATAACTATATTACAATAAAAATTAGCAGTCAAAGTTGTGTTTTAAAAACCGTATCAATGTCTAAAATAACATGTATTTGTGACTGGAGAGAGTAGCCAATTCTAGGCACAAAATCATAAGGAGTTAGAGCTAAAGATCACTAGTGGTACGTGTTGCAACTTTGATAGTTTGACGTCACAAAAATAGCCAAAAGTATGTGTGCTAAGCTAAATAGGCCTATGCAACTCCAATACTACAAAACATGTAATCTGAAACATTCCATCAATCCAGGAATTTCCATGGCATCTATGATAAGCCGAGAATAGATTATCCGTCATACATGTTTGATCTCGTTTATCTGAAATTTGGATTTGCACAAGACGAACTGCAGGAATCGATGAGCACATGGAGTGATTCAGTAGAATGCTTTGTGACAGAAAGTTTCCTTTGGTTCTTTGGGAGCATCAATTCAAACACCAGCAGCATCTAATTTTCGGATCCAGATCGTCTGCTGTAATGCAGAGAATTATTGTGTAAACAATGTTTTATAAGTGTATGATCAGTGCTCGGTAATTGCACTGTAGCAACAAGGAAATACTTACAGCACTAATTTATCTAGCAAAAACACTGTAACTATTGATCTGGGTCTTTGGTTTTTGATCGGACGGTGCAAATCGCTTTCTAATGTCACGTACTTTCCCTAATTTTCAAGATGTAGATGTCGCGTATATTTCATTGTCAAGATCTGCTATGCACCATTGGCATTTCTGCTGCTTTCATCACTGACTTGTGAAACATCGACATTCTCAGGGACAGATTGATGCACTATGCCATGACTGCACGTCACAGGATATCCTATGTGAACCTGCAATGAAATACTTTTTTTTGTGACGAACTAAATCGGTTACTTGCGAACCTAGAAAATTTAACAGCCGTGGAAGGCACTATTAAGATGCTAATTAAGCTCCACTATGACTCATCATCGCATATGGAGCTAAAATTTATTTCCTTCTCTGGGGAAAACAAAATTGGTTTGTTACTTAAGCCCTGAAAGAAGCTCCGTTTATTTTTTGGCTTATGCTTCTTTTTGGTGAGATACTGACGCTTAAACTATACTAATAAAAACCATAGTGATATATTATTAATGAGATATTAAATACCAATTGGCAATTAGTAATATGCAACCAAAATTGTGTAATACAATGTGAAGATATTAAAGAGTGGCATCTTCTCTTGTTAGTTCAAATGTAATGCTCCTGATATTAAGTGTATAATGTGTACTCTCAATTTGATCATAAATAAATGGGGGGATATTTGCACAATCTTCTATAAAAAAAATCAATGCATATACAAAATTCCATCCATATTTAGAGTCGATTTCCAATCAATTAGAGCGCCCGGCTACTGGCTACATAGAGACGGTACCAATGCTGAGAGTACTGGCTCAATAATTCTGACCTCACTTTCAGTTTTGGTGGGTTTTATGTCACATCACACCTAATAACACCAAATCAAGCCTAAAGTATTGAGCTCTTTTTTTACACCCCCATTCACTTTTCCCTTTAGTACATTCACAAATACTTCCTTGATCCCAATCTTATGCCCCCCTCATCATTGACCACAAGACGCAACTGAAATGGCAAAACCGTAATGTTCCCGACCCTGCAGGAGCAGCCGAGCTAACCACCTGCCTTCTCTTGTCTGTAATAACTTGGCAAGTAAGCAAGTCGGAAGCCACCAAACGAATCAGTTAGGCCATCCATTATCTTGTTTCCAAGAACTCGGGTAGATTGATAGATCTTGGCGTACGTCCTCCTCCCAAGAATTCGACGCCGGTTCAGGATGTCCACCGAAATCCTGACGAAATTTCTCACGTAACTGTTTCCTCCGTCCTTGTCTAATGCCTCTTTTGCCTGCAATTTTGGTGGGATTTTTTCCATGCTTCCTCTTGGTCTCTGTTTTGTGGAAGAAACATCTGCTTGTTTGGTTGCAGGGCACTGTTCGGATATGCTATGCCGGCATTGGAGTGCTTCAAGGCGATCGAGCAGCGGTCTGGCCGGACCGTTCAGCTCCGGTTTTGGTGTGAATATTGGTAGTGATTCAGAAGCCTTCGTCTTTGAGTAATTGATTCATTTTAGCTGTTAGGTTGTGAAGAGATGAGCTCTACCCTTTTGCTTCCGCTTATCGCATTGTTCGTATTGTAATCAATTTGGCTCGATCATTTGTTGTAAAACTCGACCGGCGTGGTCTATGTCACTCTGTTGATTGTAATATTGATACTTTAGTTCACGCCATGTATGAATGATTGAAACAATGCACAGTGCTATCTATTGATCGAGGAATAGCACATTGTTTTCACGGAGGATTGGATTAGAAAATCCGGTCAGAGGAGCTGATATCGAGCATACGCATTGAGAGTCTTAGTTAGATTGGTCGTTGCCTTAAGGACTTTGATCTTATTTTGAAAACTAAGAAAAAGCTTTGCTAAAAATATAGAGTATTTATTGCTTCTACTCTTCACTCCTAGTCTGTACTTATCCTTATTTCACTTGAGTTTTACCTTGTCTTGACCTTTTCTGTTTTCAAAATTTGTAGATGGCTACCCGTCGTCGGATGGCCTGTGGGACCTCCTCGTTCACGGAGAAACGAGGAGGCTTCAGCGGACATTTCGCCCGGTGATCTTTGTGGTTTTCCCGTCGGCCTCGTTAGTGGTAGGATGGCGAGGATCGAGACCGCGAGTCTGGGCGATGGAGGTGTACCTCTCCGGGGTTGGCGAGTTCACTTCCTTCCTCTTGAGCCGGCACCCGGCGTAGCCGTCGCGCGCCATTCGGGCCGCCGCGTCGCTTCCCACTTTGTGTTGGAAATGCGAGGATCTCTTCTTGAGGTCACCCTACGCTTCTACGTACCTCCCTGCGAGGCGTGTCGGCCATTTTCGACACGAGAGGCGGCGACCTAAGCAGCGCGGCGAGTCCGGCTACGCGGCGATGATAGCCACCATCACGCGCCATGGATGAGATCGAGCGACGGACACTCCTCACCGCGGCTATGCCCTCAAACACCGGAACAACATGATCGGAGTGATGGCTCACTCCCGCTGCGACAGAGAGGGATCTTTGCGGTGCGGGAGAGGGCGCCGCTCTTGCGAGTTGCGCGTCTGAGCGCGCTTCGGTCCACTGCCCGGCCGGTTGCACCTATCGTCGCCCCGTCCCGGTGCAGGCGGCGTTCCCGCCCGAGGACCCGTCTCGCGACTCACGCACGCATAGCGAGTGCGCGCCGCCCGTCCGGCCGTCGCTAGGAGAGTCGGCCGTGGGCGCGGCCCGATCCACCGCCGGGTTTGTGAGTCGATGCGTGGGCGCCACCTCGCCGTTCACGTTCTGCTCCCGTTCGCGAGCTTGATCGAGCCGTTCGCGTTCGCTCCCGAACAATCACACTTTGTGGTCGATCCGTGAAAGCGTTGTCGAATTAGTTTAGGTTAGCTAGCGGTGCTTGCGGCGATCTTTGGGTTGCAAGCACTTTTGTTTCCTTCTTACGTGAAGCGATGTGTTTGTATTACGTGTCATGACTTAGCTTAGTGTATAAGCCTTGTTCGAGAGTCATGTAACACTTAACCCCCTTATTATAGTATAGCCGCTCTAGGCTTTGTATTATGCTTGCTTTGTTCTTTTGTTGGTTTTGTTCTTGTCTGTGTGCCTTAGAGGGCTAGTGAACCCTCATATACTCCTCTAGTTCTAAGCTTGAGTTTCTTGGGATCCGCCAAGAAGAGCTGCCGCCCGATCCGTGGAGCCTTCGCGCGGAGGAGGAAGAGTCGTGGCCGTGGTCGTGGCCAAGGCCGAGGACAGCGAGCTGCCTCCTCCACCACCAACAAACCCGACAATGACCCAAGTCATGTTTGATTCAGATTCTTGAGGCATTACTAAACAATCGTGGTGGACCGACTTAGTCGCAACTCAAGCTGTGATTTTCTGAGACAAGACCTCTCACCTTTCTTTGCGACCAATGAAGCGCTAGAAGTGAAGAGCTCGGGGACAACGAGAAGAAACCGCTCTGCGCATTGCTCAAATGAAGACAAGGTGGATTTCGCCACCCATCAATTTGTGAAAAGCAATGGTGGGAGAATTACCTCGCCGCCCGAGGTGATGAGAATCTAGAGGAAGAAGAAGGCTGGAATAGCGGAGTCGTAGCATCTACGATTGGAGCCCCACAAGATCCATTGCCTCTGTATGCAATAGAAAGTGGCGGAAATACAACAAGTGAAGTTGAACCAGCGTGGCGGCCGATTCTCGGGAGGAATTCAAGGCGCTTCGGGGCCAACCGTGCCAGTGGAACAATGAGATTGAAGAAGAAGCGAATTGAGCTCTCAAGCGGTCGGATGTCGGTAAATGAGTATCTAACCAAGTTTAACTTGACTTGCTCGCTCGCCTTTAATGATGTAGCGGATGAAGAAGAGAAATCGACCGCTTTGTTGAAGGAATGCGTGAGGACATGAGAGGACGGCTTATCCTCCATGATTACTCTAGCTTCAGCGATTAGTTAATAAAGCCCTCATCTGCGAAAATGAAGAAAACTGCAGATTAGCGCAAAAAGGAAGATGTCATTTCAAAGGCCACAAGGTAGCTTTCCCCGAAGCCTACATTCCAAGGCGCTCATCTTTGAGATCGTCTGCGGCCTCCTCTCAGAAAACTCAAGTTTCCACCCGCGTCCCCAGGAAGTGGATTCGGTGCTCTCGCCGGGGAACACGGCCAATGATCAACCCGACAAACCTCCAGCTGCCGCGCTGTGGAAAAAGGACACTTCGCCAATCTTTGTCCTACCGTCAGAATGCTCCAGCAAGACTCAACACGGGAGTAACGCCGGTTCAAGGCGGGACCCGACCCCAAGCAAGAGTCACGGACTTCGAGGCATCGAGGTCTACACCAGCGCAAAGCCATGGCGGTGTGAACCACGTCACAGCCGAGGAAGCTCAAGGTGCCTCGGAGTACTAATGGATGCGTTCCTGTTAATCGATACCGCACAAGTTTTGTTTGATTCGGAGCTTGCACTCTTTTATTTCAAGAAAGTTTGTCGAAAGGCTTAAGTTGCCAACCTATAAGTTAAAGAAACCCGTGGTACTTAGCTCACCCGGGGACCCTTTGTGCTACCTCGATCGGTCCCGGTAGAAATTGCTATGGAACATTCGGATTCTAGCAAACCCACAGTCTTTGGAATCTCAAACACCTGGATATCATCCTAGGGATGGATTGGTTGGCCAAATATCAAGATTGATAGATTGTGCCAACGAGAAAAGTGGTGCTCACCAAGAACCAGAGACCACAATAAGAGTTAGTGTGGATCGTTCCTCTCCTTTGAATAGAACAATCCACCACCTTGAAGAGTTGTCCCTAGAGACAACGCTCGTAGTTCAAGCTTACGATGTCTTCCCGGAAGAATTACAGGGCATGCCACGAGACAGAGATGTTGAGTTTGTCATCAACTTGAAGCCGAGGACAGCCCCAATTGCTAAGAGACCATACAGAATGGCGTTGGCGAACTTGAAGAACTTAAGACACAAATTGAAGACTTGCAAGACAAAGGTTTCATTAGACCTAGTTCTTCTCACAGGGTTCGCCAGTTCTCTTTGTAAAGAAGAAAGATGGCACCGCCGATTGTGCCTGACGAAATTTCTCACGTAACTGTTTCCTCCGTCCTTGTCTAATGCCTCTTTTGCCTGCAATTTTGGTGGGATTTTTTCCATGCTTCCTCTTGGTCTCTGTTTTGTGGAAGAAACATCTGCTTGTTTGGTTGCAGGGCGCTGTTCGGATATGCTATGCCGGCATTGGAGTGCTTCAAGGCGATCGAGCAGCGGTCTGGCCGGACCGTTCAGCTCCGGTTTTGGTGTGAATATTGGTAGTGATTCAGAAGCCTTCGTCTTCGAGTAATTGATTCATTTTAGCTGTTAGGTGATGCTTAGAGTTTTAAGGTAGTTGACTTGATGGGATGAAACAACTGAACCACCTATGTTCAGAGATCTTGCAAAGGTTGACAAACTTCAGCAATCTTGCAGGATCATTCTAGTCATCACGGTCATATTCGATGAAATCGCGGGCGCCCTGACCTCGAGGTTTTCACCAACCACAGCCCTCCCAGTCCCAGCCATCAACTGCGGCTGTACTCGGTTCTCTCATCAAAGAAAAGTAGCGGCAATCTGACAATTCCCTTCATTTCCATCACAGGATTCCAATGTACTCTGAAGTCAAGCTCGCGTTCCTCGTCTACCTGTGGTACCCCCAGACGAGGGTACGTATGTTACATTGACAAATAATAAAGCTGTAGCTGTGCATAACTGCATACATCTGTTGATCCATGTCTGAAAGAACAGGATTTGCTTCATGTGCGAGTGTGACTGTTTGTAACTGTTCTGAACCAGGGAACTGACATCGTGTACGACACCTTCATCCGGCCGCTGGTGATGCAGTACGAGCCCAACATCGAGGAGAGGCTGCGGTACCTGCGGGCCAACGCCGGCGACCTCGTCGTCTTCTACCTCAAGAACTTCACCGAGAGGGGCTACGAGCTCTTCCTCCGCGCACTCGACTACGTCCGGTCGCAGGCGTCCAGAGGCTCAAGAACAAGGGTATGTTACACTATACTGCACACTTCCATGCTTCTCACATCAGCTTCTCGAAAAAGATATCGTGTGACCATCTCACGCGAGGACCTGTTAATCCTTAGCCGTCTGATCCGGTGATCCATGCCATCAGATGGTTAGAAAAAAATAATGCACACTAATACACTATTGTGGTTACAGTATTCAGATGTTACATGTTGGCAATGTTTGTTTCCGGTGGTGCAGAGTTTCTTCTCGTTCCGAGGGGATCGAGCGGAGAGGCCGACCTTCGGAGACGACTACGGCGCCGGCGACGACCGTAGGAACACGGCGAGGCACCGGCGACCCCGCAGCCGACGACCCCGCAGCGATTAGTAGCGGACTAGGAGTCATAGTAGGATCAAAGTGCAAAGAAACTGAAATGGCTACGGTAGGGGTGCACACGGAGCGGATAATTCTTGTCCGACCGATCGAAAGTTTGTGGAGCAAATACGAAAGGGATAAATGGGTATCCGGTACTATGGTGTCCAACTCGACTCTGACTCCGATAAAAAAAATTACAGAATAAGATATGGGATAAGCGATATCCGTCCGTATGTGTCCATGTGTCAAGTGGTATGAGAAAAACATGTTGTGACTTAACTTACAAATATGATAACATATAAGTGGGTTATTGCATTTGAGTAAGCAGGGATACTGAGTGTTTTTCTTTCGACATCTCTGTGATTATTCCCTTCATGTTCGCTCTTATTGCACCCCTACTGTCTAATATCCTGTATAAGGGTGCAAAAAAGAGGATAATTTTCGTCCGGGCTCGTGGAACGAATCTGGGATGGAGAAATGTGTATTCAAGACTGTCTGTGTCTTACTCCAAAAAAAATTCAAAATAAGATACATGATAAATGATATTTATCTGTATCTACTCCGATTACACCTCTAGCTACTGGTTGTCTAGGCCGAGAGTGAGAGAATCAAAGTGTAGAAAAATTGATGTGAACAGGAGCGGATTGATTGGGGATATTTAGGTGATAGGTCCCGATGCAATTCGTGTTCAGGTTCATTATCAATTTAACTAATATATGCACGTTTATATGTAGAACATATATTAGTACTAATATATGTACGTTTATAGTGGGCCAAATGCTGATCATGAAGTTGGCCGCAACGGCCTGGCCCACCACTTGCTACATGGGCTCGTGAGCCACTCAATTCGTCGGTTTTTTTTTTACAATCGTTCTAGTAGCTGACTTGCTGTATACCACAAGCTCTCTCTCTCTCCAAAAAAAAAAAAACTGTATATACAAGCTGACGCTACTAAGAGGAACGCTTGGTTTTTTCCGCTCAAAAGAAGAAAGGTACGAGACGGGTGTCGGATGAGCCAGCGACGGAAGCCAGTTGCCTACCACAGAGCCGCCGCTAGGACCTAGCCGCCGGGCACAACTCCGTCGTCACTCCGTTGGTCTCTCTTCTCTCTTCTTCGGCATTCTTGTTGGCGTTGAATTGGTAAGATCTGTTGATTTTTTCAAAAGTAACTTTAGATTTCTTTAGTTTCTTTTGTTGTTATTCCTAGATTAAATTATCAGTTTTGTTCTTGTCGAAATGAAAATGAGAAAATTGCCTGAGAGTTTTTTTTTATGAGAATAGGATTACTCTTTATTGCAATGAACTAGTTTTTACAGGGATGCCAAACTATAGTGATCTTGAATCACTTGTTCTGTCCTTTGTCTTGTTTTGTTGTGCTTCAATTGTTTTCCAATTCATCGGTCCTTTTGTTGTTCGTCGCCCACCTTTAAATAACTAGCGAAGAGGCGTCAGTTATTCCTGAAGAAGATATCTTTTGGAAGTGATGCTTCTGGTCGGAGAGGCAGTTGTTGTTAGTGAAAAGCCAACTAATTGCCAGTTTGTATCAATGGAAGATGAAACTGTATAGTAGTTATTGTTAGTGACTTAGAGCTGAATAGCATCGTGTGGTTTAAGGCAAATAAGGCATGTGTTACACTCATCACACAGAAATAATATACTTGAAATCGAATTCAAGTTCCAATTCAAATATTCTTCAAAAAGTCATCTGGTCAGGCAATAGGTATAATGCCTCTCCAACTAGAGTACTCATAGAGCTACCTTTGGGATTCTTACGACCATAGGGGTCGTAGACCAAGGGAGTTATGATCTTTAGAGTCATGTGGTCTTTAATTAAATATTAGAATAATATTTAGGAGTTTTAATCCTCGTCAGCTAGCCCCCGAACTTTAAGTGAATTTGTAATGTGATCTTCTGATGGGATCTATATCAGGAAACCCTTCGTTTAATGGTGAGAAAAATGAAGTAGTCTGTATTCACTATAAAATTAAGGAACTGCCTAGGAAACCGAAGAGGTTTGTCCGTTGGGCTTCATGTAATTTCTTTTTGCAGTTAAAGGAAAACCCTTATAAAACCTCTACGGTATGTTATCTTACGGATTTTATGCTCTCATAATCACCTCTGATTTTTCCTTCATCTCCTTGCCACAAAACCAACAATATCGGATTCAATCTCCAACTAGCTGGTTTCCGAGTTGAGCGAGAAGAAGCTCAAGACTGTGGAGAAAAGCGAGATACTTCCCAACCGGCCCTTGATCCCCTGGAGATCAGTGATCTGGTCGTGGACCTGGTCGTGGACTGGTCGTAGGACTGGTCGTAGGACTGGCCATAGGACGGGTCATGCACCTGGTCGTAGGACTGGTTGTGGACCTAGTCGTGGATCTGGTCGTAGACCTGGTCAGCGATATGACCCATTTGTTCAGCGGTATTACCGCAAGGCGGTAGTACCGATCTCTTATTGGTAGTTCGTTTTTCCAGAGAAGGTGTTTTTCTTGAATACCTGACCTCTGGAAATCGGTAATACCGATATAGCCAAGCGGTATTATCTTTGTTCGGTAATACCGAATTCTGGTTGGCGGTAAGATCGAATGTGTGTCCAACGACTAGTTTTATAGCCGTTGAAGCATGGGTGGTATGACCGGCCATTGGTTGGTGGTAATACCAGGCTTCCTTGTTTTTCTGTAACTTTTCCCCCAACAGCTAGTTTTCCTTGTGTGGGTGTAAATACCCTTTGTGACCGGTTGTGGGAGAGGTTGCTGGTACCATATTCATTCCCTTGAGCAAAGAGAAAGTTCTCTATACTCTTTTGTGCATGTGTTGCATTTAGTGAGCTTTGAGAGGTAAATCCTAGTACAAGTGTTGCATTAGGTAGTGGATTGTGTATCCATTGAGCTTAGACACTTGATTCGTTCAAGTAAGTGTCTTTGACTTGTTACTCTTGATGTTTGCCAACACCTAGACGGCTTGGAGGAGTTGCGCCGGTGTTCTTCTCAAAGAAGGTTGTGGGAAGACCTGGACGGTTGTGAGTGGTTTGGTACTTGCCATCTCCGGAGTGAAGGAAGAGCAACCCCGAGTGGATCGAGCTGTTGGTTCATGTTGTAAACCGGTCCAAGTGGTTGGACTTACCTCGGCGGTGTTTTCTTAATTCGTGGAGCCGGTCCAATTCATTTGGGTTTACCTCAATGTGGATTAGGGGAGACTGGCAAGTCTCCGAACACCATGGTAAAACATCATCATGTCATTGTAGTTTGCCTTCTTGTGTTTTACTCTATTGCAATTTACATTCCTAGAATTAAATTGCTTACATATCTTTGTTTTATTGATATCATTATAAATAGTCTTATATTGTTGGTGTACTGAGTAAAGACTAGTTGATTTAGGCTTTAATTGTACAAAATCGAATAGTTGTTAGCTTTCGCATTAGAAATTAGCTTTAGCCAAAATGTTTTTAAAACCGTCTATTCACCCCCCTCTAGTCGGCCTCCTCGATCATCACCGTTCCCCAACTTTTTCGACATCGCCGTTTCCCTAGCAACACCGGCTGACTCCTATGAAGGTAAGGTCAGGCCTCCAGTGCACCACCTCCGTCCCCCTTTCCCTCCCTACTCCTCCCTTTGTTTGTGATTCTGTGATTAAATATGTGAATATTGTGAATGAATCTGTGAATGTAGTACTGACAGTTCTTCACATGATTATATTTGAGTTTTCTGTTTGAATTTTATGAGTGATTTCTTATATATTTGAGTTTTATCTGTTGCACGATCAAGAAAACTTGACATTCTTATGTTGCGCATTGCCTTTGGTTTGAACTGTGAATGTTAGCTACCGATATATACTTTCTTTCTTTTTTCTATTAGCTGCCAACTAGGATTTATCAAATGTATATGCTATATCTTAAAATTAGTGTACTTCAAAGTGGAAATAAATTCATATGTATATGCTATATCTTAACATTAGGATTCACTCATGAGCCCAACCATAGTTAATACAAAGTTCATGTGACCAATCATCAAACAATGTGTGAGCATAAAACAATGCATCAAGACTAGAAGAAATGAGACCTGGAACTATACCATCAGTGAGTGGAGCATCCAACCAGGTCTAAAATGTGACAGTGTGGACATTTACATTTATGGATAAAACAAAAATAGAACGAGTGGATTTAACCGCGTATATGATTGCTCTCTGTTATAAGTGGAAGCAAATAGTAGTACAATATTGAGCATTTTATTTGGAAAACTGAACTACGGATGCCTTTGACTTTAGTGCTATATACTTCGTGATCTATTCCTGCAATGAAAGCATGTTTGGACCAAAATTAAGTACTAGATCTCTAAGCTGGGACTCCTAAAAGCATTGACAGTTATTTAGCTGCAACCTGGAGCTGTACAATTGATGTGCTTCTTTTTAGCCTTGAGGAATTTTTACCTGAGCCCTTTTCAGGGAAAGTATTTTTTTAAGCTTAGGGAAAGTGATATTGTATAATTGGTTTTTTTAGTCTTTTTAGCCCTGAGGAATTTTTACCTGATGATATTGTATGCACCAGGTTGTATGCTTGTAACAAAACATACCAATATCAGCATAAGAGGTCTTTGTATGCTTGTATACTCATAGTTCTGTTATGTTTCAGAATTTATAAAAGTTATGAGGAGTAGCTAGTTTTTGTACACTTGAAAGTTCGAAAGTCTAGGTGGTCATGTATTGTTGTTGATTTCACTTTGATAAAAAAAAAATTATAGGCCAAAAATATAGATGGCTGATAACGCTGAGTGGAACGACGAGAACACTAGGATAGTGTGTAAATTGTTCGTTGAACAAGTAGAGGCCGGCAATCGCCCGAATACCCATTTGAACAACCCATGGTATACTTTAGTGATTGTAAAATTTGCAGAGAAGACTGGGTTGCAATACAAAAAGATGCAATTGAAGAACAAATAGGATAAATTAAAGAACGATTATAACATTTGGAGGAAATTGAGGACAAAGGAGACAGGCTTAGGCTGGGATAATGAAAAAAAGATAATAAAGGCCACCCCCGAACAGTAGAAGAAATTAAAAAAGTAAGTCATTACTCATTATCTATTTTTTTAATGCATTAATGTACACTCATAGCTATGATATTAGTGAAGGTTTAACGTGTAACGTTTGGTATTGACAAGAATATAAAGGATGTTCCAAGTTTGAGAAGGCTGGACTTCAAAATGAGGAGTTGTTGTCCAAGATGTTTGACATCATTCGCAACACTGGTGAAGACCATTGATCTCTTTCAATGGGAGCATTGCCTCAAAGTCCTGTGCGTGCATCGACAGCTATTGATATTGAAGAGCTTGAAGATGAAAATGATGACAAATATAATAGTAATTGTGAAGATGAATCACTAATTGGTAGAAAAGGAAAGAGAGCTTGCGGCCCTAGCAATGATAAGGGGAAGAAACAAAAGAGTGGGTCTGTGGTCAGCAAGAGCAACTGAGAAGAATTGTTGAGTTGAATGAGAAGTTGCACGCATCTTTTGAAGCATTTGCACAGAAAAGAGAGAAAGACTCAGTGTGTAGCATCAAGGATATAATGGAATTGGTTGAAGAGTGTGGTGCTATTAATAGGAGTAATGAGCACTTCATTGCATCTGAAATTTTCTTAAAGAATGAGCAAAGGAAAATATTTATGACCTTACGCAATAGTGAAGTACAATTTGAATGGCCCAAAAAGAAGTACGATGCCAAGTATGGAAAATAGAAATTTGATTGTAATGTTAGGATGATTCTGGAGACATTCTTACAAGTAGTTTGTCTTGTATTCGCCTTTATTATTCTTTTTTTTTTTGTAAGACCTTTTTTGGATTATAAGATATTTTTTCACTAGTTATATACTGTCATTTGGACCTAATGCCTACTCATGTATTTTTAAATTGTCATTTATGTTGTTGTTTTTTGTATGCTCATGTACAGATGTCGTCTTGTGAAAGCGATAGTAAAGGGAGTAATATATCATATGAGGAACATAAGTGTGACGTACAGATGATGCGTCTGTGGCAAGACATGTCAAGTCGTCTCGCTGCTACTACAATTATCGTGGAGAATTATCACTCAACCTACTTGGATAAGAATGAGCCTAGGACTTCACGACTTAGTAGAATGGGTTGGGTGAGAGAAACTTTGACCACTCTGAGAGAAAGCTACCACATGTTTCGTATGAATGCTACAATCTTTCACAGTCTACATGATCTTTTGGTGAGTACATATGACTTGAAATCAACTACACATACAAGTTCAATTGAAGCACTAGCTCTTTTCCTATACATATGTGGTGGCTATGAATCTAACCAAAGAGCGCCGAATCGGTTCAAGCATTCTAGTGAGACAATTAGCAGGAAGTTTGACGAGATTTTGCAGTGTGTGGTCAGAATGTCTAAAGATTTTGTGAGGCCAAAGGATCTAAACTTCTCTACGGTTCACAATAGAATTAGAAATGATCGAAGGATATGGCCACATTTCAAAGACTATATTGGAGCTATCGATGGTACACACATTCTTGCAATTGTTGCTCCAGAATATCTAATTAGATATATATTGGTAGATTAGGAAGTGCAACACAGAATGTCATGGCAATATGTGATTTTGACATATGCTTCACATACACATCTATTAGACAACCAGGAGCTATGCACGATACCAGTGTTCTTTATCGTGCATTAGATGTAGACAGGGGAGTCTTTCCACATCCACCACAGGGCAATTTTCTTTGTTTGGTATCATTTGCGAATTTATTTACTTGTAATGTTCATACATTGGATGTTGATATACATTATTTTTTCGTCTTATATTGCAGGGAAAAATTATCTTGTTGATGCTGGTTATCTGAACAGGCCTGGGTACTTAGTGCCATATAAGGGGCAAAGGTACCATGTTCCAGAATTTCGGAGAGGTGTTGCTTCTAGTGGTGAGAAAGAGAAATTCAACCATTTGCACTCGAGTGTTCACAACGTAATTGAGAGGTACTTTGGTGTATGGAAGATGAAATAGAAAATTCTTCTTAAGATGACGAGCTTTGACATATCCAAGCAAAAGATGATTGTTGCAGGAACCATGGGAATCCACAACTTCATACGTGAACATGCTTCGCTGGACATGCATTTTCGTAGGTTCGATCGGGATCCTAATTTTGTGCCAACAATACCATCAAGATATGCGAAATATATCGGGATGCATTGGATACGTCAACGTCGCAAACGAGTGCTACATTCATGGATAGTTTCCGTGATGACCTTGCAAGTGCAATTGCTCAATCAGGATGATGGACACACTAGTTGTGATATTTTATGGTCTTTTGTTATCACTCATTTGCCATTCCAATACTTGTACGTAATAGCAGTTAATTATCATTTGAACACTTATACGATATGAATGCAATATCTCTAGCTTCATCCATCGCAGCGTGAACCATACAAAATTTGCTTATACACAATCAATGGTTGTGCGTCAATTCGTTATTTGTCAACAGTTGTACTCCATCATGAAGTGTAAATGCAATGTAACCTGGCATTGTGAACAAATACAACATATATACATTCATATTGTCAACAAATTTGGGGGAAAATTCTATAATTTGTGTACAAATATATAGGAGAAAGACACAAATACAATTGTAGTATTACAACCAGGGGTAACATGATCTATTTGCCTCTAATCCTCCTTTATATGGTTTTTGGAGCCAACCTAACAGCCAAACACTTTCAATAGACAGCTCCAGATTCTCAAAGTGGATTCATAGAGAATCAAGAGTAGAATCTGAAAAATGAGAATCTAGCGCTCTACCAAACAGGGCCTATATAAGCAGCAGCTGAGCGGAAGCCAACAACTTACGAGTTAGCTACAGTCACACACCTTACCTACGTATGTACTGACACGGGTAGTTTGCTAGTGTCTTTGTTGGCCCAAACCGAAGGTGAACACACACGAATACAAGAACGCAAAAAAAAAAATTGTTTGTGTCGCCTGAACAACAACAACTTTTCTAATTTTCTTCTTCTTCTCTATTGCTCTTGTTTACAAAATCTGATTACAGGGGTGCCCTTTTATTGTGATCAAATGACTATTCGTATTCGAAAAATTCTACGTATCATAAAGGGATACCATACAAACTCTAGAATCCGTAATTAATATTGTATAAATACTGTAGGACTACGTAAACAAACTCTCTCTAAAATCTATATATATCATACGTACAAAGATTACTAACAATCACTCCCTAATCTTTGTGCACTTACTTATTGAGGCAGTTTCTCTCAACTACGACTTGCCTAATTGTTACTTAATACAGGACAATGAACACATCTCCTCAACATCCCAGACTTAACTCCACGAACTCGACTCAAGACGATGAACACATCTCCTCAACGTCCCAGACCCAACTCCATGAACACACACATAAATACGGCACTGCAACCACCTAGTACCAACACAACGCTTTCACCTTGGCAACGCGCAACTTATATTGTGTTCCACCGACATACACCACTATCTATTCCACATGCACGCATGCATGCAAACAACTAAATGTGCCCAATCTTATCACATGCATAATCACACATGAGCAGTAATAGACTACTGCTCATATCATTAACTGTTCTTAATCTCGGTTGGGAGTTGTTGCACAAATAAACCTTCCTTTTGCCAAAGTCCAAAACCTACTTAGAATATTTAAAGGAATACAAGGTAACACTTGTATTATGACTGGAAGTATTTTATTAAAGCCTAGATAGATTATCTTGGCTAAAAATATTTTCGTTGCATTTTTAGAAATTATTTGGACTTAAAGAAAATTTATGGTCTTTAAATAAACATTTTATTTGAAATAGATATTTATGTATTTTATAAAGTGAAAATGTGGTTTATGAAATTTATCCGGGAAATATATCATCCCAAGAGCTTACGATAAAAATTTCATGATTTTATAAATTTATTTGCTATTTTAAAGTCCCATCAAACCTTTTAAATATATGAATAAGGTTTGGTCAACCAAACCGGTCCAAACCGAGCCCTTAGCTTCAGAGCGACCCACCTCATGTGTCTTGGTCCAACCCAATCAAATTGTCGACTCGGTCACGTTCGAGCGAGCGAACTCCACGATCGACATGAGCCGTCGATCTTCCATCGAGCAGGCGAAGCAATCACGCCCGCGAGCCGTCCACGTGTCCACTTAAATCTTCGCCGTTGGATCCTAATCCAACGAGCGTGATCGATGTATGCAACCGGACAACTCGGATCCCTATTCAATCTCCACCGCTCGCTTTCTAATCCAACCGTGACGCCTTTTCGTTTTAAACCTAAAGGCGCGCTTTATCTCGGCTAGTTAGATTCAAATCTCACGCTTTTCCTTTTTCCTCGTGTTATAAAGCTCGCCTCCTGCGGGCCGTTGGATCTTCATTGTATGGCCCGAGATCGTGTATGCATTCGGACGACTCGGATCCCCGCACAATCGTGGCCGTCCATCCTTGATCTAGCGGTATCGCTTATTTCAATTTGAAATCAGAGGCGCGCGTTATTGTGGGCCTTTGGATTTCAATCCTACGGCACACCTTTTTGACCGTGGGCCTTTAAAGCCCAAAATCGGTGGATCGTTGGATTTTGATCGGGTGGCCCAGAGCGGTGTATACAATCGGACCATCCGGTTCAATTTTCAATCTCGACCGTAGGAATCAAATCCAACGGTGTTGCGCCATTGCATCTATAGGAGGTGACGTGTATTCTTTTAGCTGAGCGTTGGATTTCGATCTAACGTCCAGATTTGAAAGGGGATCTCAAGATTCCTTTGAACTCCGCTTAATCCCGTCGATAGATCTAGATCGTGCGGTCCATATTAATTGGTACCGATTCAAATCATTTAATCCTCTATTTATCACAACCACCCATTCCCAATCGAACGGTGATATTCTTTTGATCGTGTGTGATAGCGCATTCATGGATCGCCAGGGACCCACATGTCATATTTGCCTCTCTTCTTCCTTATCTCTGCGCATGACCATTTTTGTGAGCAGAGGAGAGGATTTATCCAAAGATTATACACTAATTTTTGGATGTTTAGCTAAATGGACACCTCATCAACTCTAGATCTTTCCTTCTTGCCTCAGAGCTAAACTCCACAGATATAAACCCTAGCTTTTGGGTCGCAGCCATTGTTGACCACTGGAGCTCATTTTCTTCCTTGCGGCAGTGGATTTTGCTCCTATCATTTGCTTATCTATCCCTAAGCACCGATGTTACCCTGCATTAAAGATTTGGTATCTTTTGTAGGTTAAATCGAGTTTAACTCTCTGTTGATCAACATCCGCATTTGAAACTTGGGTGTTTTCCTTCCTCCGTAAGATAAAACCCTAGCTTTGACATCTCGAGCATCTTAAGGACCTTAGGAGCTCGTTAATCATTCTCTTAAGCATCGGTAGCTTAATCTTGCTTCAAACCGAAAAGTTGATATTATGCCTTTCGGTTTTTCTGTCATTTTCAAGACTTAGGGTTCTTCGTGTCAACCTATCATCTTATTTAGGTTTTGACTAAACCTAGCAGCATGACAAGTTGATCTTTCAATTCTTGTCGTCATCTATTTTGACTCTTAGTTGAAATCATCTCTGCTTTTCTTGTCGGCTCAACCGACAAAATAGGTTTTGCTTTAGCTTTTGTAATCTAACTAGTTAGGGTTAGACTAAAGTTGGTTTGGGATATTAATTACCTAAAAGATCATGCTAAGATTCATTTATGAACTTTTGCATGATCTATACCTCTTTTCCAAAAATTGCAATCTGCATCTGCTTTGACTCTTTTCAAATCAAAACCGGAACACTTTGCAATAAACTCTAATTTCTGTCTTTTGAAAAAAGTGAGCTATATAATGGGATATTATCATTATTATGGGTAGTTATGGCTTAAGCATACTGTAATCATGCATTTCTAGATTGATCATGCATATTTCTTCCATGTTGGACTTATTGTCGATTTGGTATTTATTGGATCTTATTGTTTCTTTAGAATCAGTTCTGTTGAAGCCACCGAATCTTTTCTCGAGCAATCTGAGCACGCAATGAAGTCTATTATTACCAAGGCAAGCATCCTCTTTGCACCATATTGAACCAGATTTTGTACAATAGTCTTTACAAATCCAGTGATATCTGAGCATGCTATTTGTTTGAAAATACAAAATATGACTTGTAATAGCTAGCTATGACCTGACATGGTGGATTACCTTGATTATGACCATACACTCAACTCTAGTGTAGTCTTCGTATACTATATGGTCTATTTTCGATTTGGCTTAGATATGCGATCTAGAGATTTTAGAGTTTGACAAGCATATCTTGTCAAACATGGAATTACAACCAACTATTGTCATTTTCAAACTCTTTGTCCAACAGTAAATCAGTTTTGTATTTGAAATTTAAATTGATCTCGACAAGAGGAAGCTAGTGATGGTGCTTTCGTGCGAGATTGGGTTTGTGGTGGACTTGTCCGGTTAATTAAGGACCGAACTCGATTATTCAATTCAAGTCCCCACGCACTTCCACATGCGATGTATGGGCGCTGTTTGGTTAAGTAAAATGTTGAGACTATTGAGTTGGAAACAGGAGAGTAAGGATATGTGTATTGGCCTTGCATGGCATAGATGCTTAGGTCGAGGACGTGTCTTATGCCATGTAAGCTTTGTATGTCGATATCGATGTTCTTAGGAGGTGAGGCGTATATGTGCCTCGTCGCATATCACGATACCTTAATGGTGCCGATAGCATTCTATTATGGGTGGTGAGCCCAATTCGTTTTAAATTGTTTGGATCGGCATTCTCGACACAACATGTGTGCCTGTGGTTAGTAGGTGGTGTAGCCTACACTATGGGATTAGTTCACACATGGGGTCCAACTCAATAGTGTTAACTTGTTGAAAAATACCAAATCTTAGTTTCCCGGTCGGCATACCAAAGGAAGTGTGTCATCATTGGAGGCATCCAGAAGGCAACGGGCTAACTAAGTCATGTGGGTAAAGATGTACACCTGCAGGTATAAAGCTATTCGAATAGCCGTGTCACGGTCATGGACGACAACTTGAATTGATGTCACTGTATAGAAGTTTTGATGTTCAAAATCTGGTTTTGGTTTATTTTCGGCCGGCATGAGGAATCATGCACTCGCATCTTTATTTAATTTTAAGCCATTTACTTCTTGTTTTAAGCAAACTTTGATTTATTAAATCGCTTTATCAAAATTTAGCCTGTGTAGGTTAAGATGTATCGCTTTATGCAAATTTGAACCTTTATACCTTCCTGTTGTAACCTTATGCATGTAAAAACTCTACTCCTTTGGTTAGGCTCTAATCACCACTTTATTTTATTAGTTTGAGTAAGACTTTGTGAGTACCTTTTGTACTCAAGGTGCTACTACCTATTGTTGCGGTGAGGATGGTTTCCTTTATGAAGTACCCGTTAGCGCCGATCGGTGGCGCTAACGAGTAACGCCACTTCTTGCCTCCACGCAATTGCTGCCGGGTGGATGGGGCCATTGGTGGACATTTTCCGTTTGTTTTGCTTCCATCAGATAACGTTATAGTGACCAAGTCACTTAATATTGTAGTATTAACCGAATGATGTAACCTTATGTTTAATTATATCAATGTATGACTTGTATGTGTTTGATGCAATGTTGTTGAAGGATATATATGCAATGGTCGTTGATCACAGGAACCATTGTGGTACATATATATCCGAATCCGCTATTGAAATTGTTTCTTGTTAAGTTCATACCTTTAGCATGATTTTTAATTAAGCCCAGCGCCGTAACATTTCCAACCCACACAACTAAATGTGCTAACATGCATACACACATGACTCGTCACTACTGCTCCTATATGCATGGACTCAACTACATGCTTGCGCTCGCTGACGAGATTACGCTGCGTGGTCGTCGCTAGCTCCGTTATGCCCAGCGTCGCTACCAACCCATCGAGACTCGCCCGCGCCAAGCTGCCACTCGTGCCACGTATCACGCCGTCCGCGTCTCGCGCCAACACGCCGCCGGGAGCCGCCACACCGTATATGCCACCTCGAGAGTCGAGATCACCCCTCTTGGGGCAGCAGCTAGGGTTTCGAACCTGGAGCTCTAATACCAATTGCTGACCCAAACCGAAGATGAACACACGTGAACACAAGAACGCAAAAAAAAAAATTTGTGTCGCTTGATTGATAGCAACTTTTCTTATTTTCTTCTTTTTCTCTATTGCTCTTGTTTACAAAATCTGATTACAGAGGTGCCTTTTATTGAGAGAGCAAATGGCTATTCGTATCCGAAAAAGATTCTACATATCCTGAAGGAATACCACACAAACTCTAGAATCTATAATTAATACTGCATAAATACTACAGGATTATGTAAAAAAAACTCTCCCTAAAATCTTGATATACCATATGTACAAATTTTACTGACAGTCTTAGTGAGTGAGGTGAGGTGACGATGAGGGGCCTCTTCGTGCTCGTTCTGGTCATGGTTGGGCTTGCTGCGCAGAGGGCGCGGGCGAGTGCGGGGCGCTGAAGCTGGCGCCGTGCGTGTACATGAACTTTTCCTTTGTTTACAGATTACACACGACCATGAGTGATGAGTACTGCAGGGACAATAGTTCCTGGCGATCCGTTGTTATATCTTTTATAGTGTCCAACGGCGGATCTATAACAAAATCAACCAGGTGCTACCATACATGCCACTACATGTATGTGGAGTGAATGAGTATAAACTATGGGATATACGCTTATGCGTATGTAGGTTTTTATAAAATAAAATAATATTTAACGCAGTGTCCTGTACACCCCTGAAACTTCCCTCGGATCTGCCTTGATAGTGTCATGTAGTAAAGGTGTGTGAGGTGTATGCAAGCAGCTAAGTGTTATCAAACTCCAACAAATGAGATCCCATCAGGTGTGGAACTTTGTGATTTAGAGGCGTACCACTTGTCGGACCCGGATTTCGCAAATCCAAATCCTCTGTGAAATCACTGTGCTATTCCCTGGATCAGTAGATAGTACTCATAGACACATTGTTGAATCATTTCATACATGGCGTGAACTAGAACATTCAAATATATTACAAACATCAGAGTGACATAGACCGCGTCGGATCGAGTTTTACAAAAAGGGCCGAACAGGCCAAATTGATTACATTACAAAAGACAGCGGAAGCAAAAGGGGTAGGGCACATCTCTCCACAGGCAAGCGACTGGGGTAGCTCGTGTACGACTAATATTAACCAAGAACTTGGATAATATCTGTTATACGCAAGCACCGAAAGAGACAACTAGACTGGGACGAGACCTAGACTACTAGAAGCTAGACTAGTCTTCATCAATGCCTTGTCCGTCGACTTTGGGATCCTCATAATACGTGTAGTCTCCATGATCCACGGTTTCTGAGGGTTTAGGGAAAAAGCGAGAATGAGCAAACTTCCGTGCTCGCGAGCCAACACACAGATGCAATAATATACATCCAAGACTTGACAAGGGTGGCTCAGGTACTTTTATTTGCTAAAGCAACTTTTTTAATTACCATTGATAGAAATTTCTATCACTTAGCATTTTAACAAATTGTATTTTTATTAAAAAGAGTAATTGTGCAATATTTAATAACAACAGATGTTACCTCCACCTTTATGCTTATTTTGGTTGGAGCTGCCTCCATTTATTAACATCACTGAGTACAGTGACCCATGAAAAACCAACTTCAGGGCTAGGTGAACCCGCCATATTTTTCATCCCGCCCACAATGTTTTTGAAATATAACCAACTCTAGTAAGTTCCTATGTCCACCTTTGGTCGTAGGTACAGCTGTTTAAACAGTTTATGACTCTATAGAGTTTGTACACTTTACCCACAAGAGACAATCAACTCGTTGTCCTACACGATTCCTTAGTCATGTAGTTGAGAGATTATCACAACAAATTTTCAAATTATCTCGCCCCTTCCGTCATCTCACCCATATGGGGTTTCACCCATAAGTTATGCGAGATATTCACCTCAATGACTGGCGTAGCAGAGCTACACCTCATCGACTGGCAACTTCACCTTGCATCGGTGTCCCATTCAAGACGAACGTATCCAGTGCTTGCACAATCCTATTCCTCATCCAGCGAAATGACTTTCAGGGTTTAACAATTTTACTAAGCCAAGTTGTACTTTACAGACTTGTGGTTGGAGTTGTTTTACATGGGAGGTCATGACAAGATTAAGTTCTTAGGGTTATCTGAACGGTTCATTCCACATATCAATATTCTTTGGATTGCATTAGCACCCATCAACATACCATCTACCTTACTATCCGCCCAGACAGTAACAGCAAGTTATTAAGGTTTTGATGAGTAAAACCAAATTATCACCAATATTTCAGTCATGTCCCTCCAATGACGTCCCAAAACGGCTCGAGGACGAGCAGGTGGAGCGGCGCAGGCTTCAAGGTGACGTGGGCGCGCGGGCTGGGCGGAGCGAGGACGCGGCGCTAGCGCGCACGAGCGATGGGACCCGACGAGGACGTGCAGGTGGAGGAGGCGACGCTGGCAAGCGACAAGATGGGGTGGCAGTGCTGACGTGGGCGCGCGGGCCGGGTGGAGCGAGGGCACGGCTCGGGGCTGGCTTGACCGGCACGGGCACGGCCAGGGGAGGAAGAACAGAGAGGAGAGGAGAAGGGATTGAAAACAAGATTTTGGTTTTGAACTTGAAGCAAAACTTGAGAGATTTTGAGGGATTTTGAAATTACACAAGTAATTTGAAATAGGGTTTGAACTCCAGATTAAACTTCACAAACCGGCAAAGCGGAATGTTACACCACTAGAATAGCAGGAGGGTAGCAGGGATGTGCATGAGAATTCTAGAAATAATAATGAGCTTGTTTTGTCAATAAATTGAGAGGGAGCATGTGTGTTTTTATTGATCGCTTTACACTTTTTTTAAGTGCTATTTGACCAACTAAAACGAAGAAATCAGCTGCAGCATTCTTATACATGGAAGCAAGAACAGTAAAAATACAGAAAAGGCACTAGGCAGTGAATGAATTCACGGAAAAAGTGCAGATAACCTCTGCTGCTGATGGTCGCAGTCGCACTGCATGGCCGCATGGGCATGGGACAGAGAGAAAAAAACTGTTAGAATTAATCTTGTTGTTTACATGTTTCTGTAGTGTAAGTGGTTAGTCAGTCATGTGCGTGTGCATGAGAGCAGGTCCATGCATGAGTTAGCTTGATTAGAGAGGCCATGATCTGCGTGTAAGCGGTTGCATGCGGGAATTCCATGCAGGTGCACGTTGGCTTGGAGGTGTGACCGAGTCAAGTGAAGTGTGGAGCCGTGAATGGTGGATCAGCTAGCTCACTGCATGGTTGCATTAGTTAGTGGTGCTCTGCATGCAGGTAGTTGTGGCTTGCATGTAGGGAGATTAGTTAGTGGTAAAGCCACGGGAGTGGTTGGCCAAGTTGTGTGGCCAAACGTGGTGCGTGATGTGGTTATTTAAACCATGTAATCAGCTTGTGTTGAGTGGTGTGGTGAAGTGAAATAACAAAAGAAATGGGCACTGGTGTGCAGTGCCGCAACCTTCTGTGTGTGTGATTGTGTTTCTCATCCAGGAGCCAAACAACGTGTGAGTACTAGTGTGTGTGATCGAGAGAAGCTGGGCTAACAGTGGTATCAGAGCCATGTACACGCCGCCGGGACGCCGCGGCAGCAGCAGCGGCAAAGGCGTCGACGGTGACCACGGTGGCCATGAGCTCGTCGTGCAGCAAGTGAAGGAGGCGGGGGTGACGGTGCGCTACCCCATGCTCTCGGAGAACAACTACGGTGTGTGGGCGGTGAAGATGAAGATCTTCATGCGTGCGCAAGGTGTGTGGGCAGCCGTGGAGGGCAAAGAAGCTGTTGATGAGAAGATGGATCAAATGGCTCTTGCAGCCATTGTCCAAGCTGTACCAGAGGCCGTGGTGATGGCCATATCCGAGGAGGAGACGGCGAAGAAGGCGTGGGATGCTCTCAAGGAGATGTACATCGGTGAAGAGCGCGTCAAGAAGGCTCGAGTACTAGCCCTCAAGAGGGAACTTGATGATATGTACATGGGTGAAACTGAGAAGATTAATGATTTTGCATTGAAGGTTACCACGATCGTGAACGAGATACGCTCTCTCGGCACGAAAATGGAGGACACTATCGTCGTCGAGAAGCTCCTGCGTTCTGTCCCCGACAAGTTCCTTCACATCGTCGGCACCATCGAGCAATGGGGGGATGTGGAGAAGATGTCAGTGACGGAGATCATTGGGCGTTTGAGGGCATTCGAGGAGTCCACAAAGGGGTGGCGTCGTGACAAGGGGGGGAGCCGCAACTGCTGGTCGCGCAAGTCGAGCCGCGCTTCACACGTGCCGAGTGGAAGGCCATGGTCGCTGAAGAGAGGCTGGACGGCGAGGGCTCCGGCAGCAGTGGCATCAACAAGAAGTACCGCGGCAAGTTCGACAAGTCTAAGATCGATTGCCACAACTGTGGTGAGTACGGTCATTTTGCTGATGAGTGCGACAAGCCAAAGAAGGTGATCAGGGAAATGGCGCAGCTTGCAATTGCAGATGAACCCACACTGATGTGAAGATTGTGCGGAGGTGAAAATAAAGCCAACAAGATTAGGAGGTGATTGTTAGAATTAATCTTGTTGTTTACATGTTTCTGTAGTGTAAGTGGTTAGTCAGTCATGTGCGTGTGCATGAGAGCAGGTCCATGCATGAGTTAGCTTGATTAGAGAGGCCATGATCTGCGTGTAAGCGGTTGCATGCGGGAATTCCATGCAGGTGCACGTTGGCTTGGAGGTGTGACCGAGTCAAGTGAAGTGTGGAGCCGTGAATGGTGGATCAGCTAGCTCACTGCATGGTTGCATTAGTTAGTGGTGCTCTGCATGCAGGTAGTTGTGGCTTGCATGTAGGGAGATTAGTTAGTGGTAAAGCCACGGGAGTGGTTGGCCAAGTTGTGTGGCCAAACGTGGTGCGTGATGTGGTTATTTAAACCATGTAATCAGCTTGTGTTGAGTGGTGTGGTGAAGTGAAATAACAAAAGAAATGGGCACTGGTGTGCAGTGCCGCAACCTTCTGTGTGTGTGATTGTGTTTCTCATCCAGGAGCCAAACAACGTGTGAGTACTAGTGTGTGTGATCGAGAGAAGCTGGGCTAACAAAAACTATAGCTCTTTGCTTTCTTTTTTCCCCAATTTTTGCTCGGCGGCGGTATCGGTCCGACGAGTCAGTGTCGTCGCCGGCGAATCCACGCGCTGTCCTTGGCAACTCATTGTCGCTGGCGACGACGCGCTGTCCTCGCAGTCCCACCCGCCGCCGCCGTGGGCGTGTGACGCCATAGTTGATCTGCACACGAATTGTCGCCTTTCGCTCTTTCATTCACTTGCGAATCCAAATGCATTCTCGGGAGGGGGAGAATTAATTAATTGGAGTGGCTGGATCCATGGCTAGACAATTTAGGATGGGCAGGATGTACCCGTCGAAGCAAACCAGAGGCGGACCTAACCCTCAGCCTTCTAGGGCAATGGTCCAAAATCTAAAGTTAATATAACAAATAAAATTAAAAAATATATATAAAAAAATAACTTTAAAATAAAAGTAGTTGAGCCAGCTTAGACTTGACCCACGATCAGCTACGCTCCTCGGGCAAACTACTGCTTACATTTCATTTCAACCAAGTGCCACAATTCGCGTTTAATACATCAATTGGAGAGGAGGGCGCGTGGATCGCCAGAGGTGACACACGGTTCTAGGCCCGACGAGGGAGAGGAATAATAAAAGGTTGTGCTTTTTGATTTGTGTTTGCCACATGTACATTATCTAATAAGGGTGCCACAGCTTGCATAGCATGGGCTGCACTGTTCGCGTGATCACCTTATTCATGCTTATCTCATGGTTAGCTTTGTGTACAGATAATGCTTATCTCTTGCAACTAACTTAGCTCATCTTGTTAGCATCCGATCCTAGATTCTGTTGTACTCTCCATGTGCTGTACGCCATGCGCTATATGTACTCACGAATACAAGCACTATGTGTCCATATTGCAATTCAATACATTGCATCCACTCGCGTAGCCAAGAAACCGAGACGTCCATCCATCCCGGCGTCCAGCGATGAGTGGCATGGGGACGATGACGATGACGCCGCCGCGCGCCGACCACACGCTGACGAATACGGCAGCGACGCCGCACAAGAAGATGATGATGATGCACATGACCTTCTTCTGGGGCGACCGCGCGGTGGTCCTCTTCCCGGGCTGGCCGGGCGACAGCGGCTTGGGGATGTACCTCCTCTGCCTCCTCTTCGTGCTCGCCCTCGCCGCGCTCACCGAGGCGCTCGCCGTGCTCTCGCGCCGCCTCGCCCGCCGCGGTGGCGGTGGCGGCGCCGGCGCCCCAGCCCCGGCGTCGTCTGCGGCGGTGCACGCGGTCAGGACGGGGATGGCGTACCTGGTGATGCTGGCCGTCATGTCTTTCAACGTCGGCGTGCTCCTCGCGGCCGTCGCGGGGCACACCCTCGGGTTTCTCCTCGCGCGTGACGGTGTCGCACCTCGTGAGCTCGGTGGCCTCCCTCCCTTGGATAGATCCAAGGCTTAGTCCCCATTCCATTAAAAATGCATCTCTTCTCTACTAGTATTCCAGTAGGCATCGCTACATCGGATCCAATATGTACAGTACCAGTCGTTTCAAGCCTTGTTTACTATTGCTTGCTAGTGCATCTTGTGAAAATTATTTTTCATGTCTTTTGGTAGAGTAGGGATGGCAACCGGGTGTAGCGGACATAGACAGTGTTTGTGTTGGATCGAAAAGGTGACTAGAAGTAGATCTGTTCAAATGTCGCGTCGGGCTTGAAAAACCCGGTCAAAAATCAGCATGCCCGAGCCCGGCTCGGCCCGAAAACTGGATTTTCAGTTTAAAAGTGCTGTTTTAATCATTTTGCATAATAAAAAAATAATATTTAATTTATTTTCAGCATTAAATAAACAGATTTTCGCTTTTTTTAATTGATTTTACCGGAATTTCGGGCCGGACCGGGCTTCTGTCGGGCCAATTTTCCGGTCCCAAGCCCGGCCCGGACAGTGGCGGACTCGGGCCGGGCCGGCGGGTCGGGCCGCCCATGAACAGGTCTAACTAGAAGGAGTTAAGTAGACGCCACACAAAAACGATTTCTTCAAAATCTTTTGCCTCGAGACGTTTCTTTCACTCCAATAGCTATGTGAAGCTACGAAGATTAGTGATAATCATTCAAATAAGAATCGGGCAACAAAAGGATCAAAACTCATCGAAATCCCCACTGACCGGTCAAACGGTCAGACCGATGAACAATAAAATCATTGCAAAAACTGACTTTCAGCAGGATTTCAAAATCGCAGATTGATTCGACTTTTGATCCACAACTCCATTCTCTTATGATTTCAGGAACCTATTCCAATCAAAGATTGTGAAGATCATTGTCAAACTTCCGACCTTTTTCCGTCTGGGTGCAGGTTGCTCCAAAATCGTGCCAAATACGAAAACGGTGATTAAGAGGATCTCGTGAGAGAAACCAATCCAAGATAGCTAAGGATGGCCTCTCATACATTCTAGCACCCTCAATCACAAAAAGAATCAAGCCAAAAGCCCTCAAGAGCAAAACCCCTAAAATCAAAATTTCTTTCACCAAAACCGGGCAAAATCAAACTTTGGTCCAAAAGCTTGCTCGCAGGTGGATGATGATCAAGATGACTTTAGATCATATCCCACGTGTCCCAGCAAGCAAGATCATAGCAAGTTCCCAAATAAAAACATAAGAAACACCCAAAATCCCAAAGGCATCAAAGAAAATAAGATATAACTCATCTTGGGGCAAATGTTGCATGAATTGATTAGATAGATTGTATGTTTATAGCCACTCCACCATAGAGGACAAAAGCTAACACTTGAGCACTCAATCAATTCATCTCTCGTGAACCCTAGCCTCTCCACTTTCCTCTCCTATCCCTAAATAATAAATTAGGGTTTCTAGGCTACAAGTGTTGGGGGTGCACAACCAGCACACTTCTCTTTTATAGTGGAGGCTAGCTCTAGAGAGATATCCCAAACGGGCACTCGTTAAGCCCACACAAACGGATTTCACTCATGCACGCTTCTCAAAGTGTCGTCTTCATCTTCTTTTGACCTAAACCGCCTCTCCTTGCACCATCTTGCGCCGCGATTTCTTCAAGGCCAAGAAGGTGGTTTCGCACGCCACCACTTGCCACTTTTCCGGTATAGGAAAAAATTTCAAAATGTCCATTTACCGACCTTTTGACGATTCCTTCACCTCGAAGCATATCCCATGCCCCGTCATCATCCATGTGGCCCCTAATGACTTCCCGCCAAGCTTCTCACGTGTCCGATCCCACCGAATCGTCCTCGCTTACAACTGTGACCAAGTCACTTGGCGCACAACATGCCTCACCATGACTACACCTGGCTTCCTTGATCGTTCAGGACCTCAGCTCCTCCCTGATTCTAGTCCGGACCTCAACTCCTCCCTGAGCCTAGTCCCACTCCACCTTGCCACTGCCCATCAAGTTCATCACCGGTAGATCTCTCTCTGGTTCCTTATCTTCTCGGCTTTAACCACCCCGCTAGCTTCAGTTATCTTCGGCACCACCTTGATCGTTCTGGACCTCGGTTCTCCTAACCTAGCCCTGATCTAGTCTACCTCACCGTGACTTAGCTCTAGTGTCCTACAACCATCATAAACAAGTAGAATATTACGTAGTACCGTACGATATGCACAATCATCAATTCACATAATTGATGAGGCATGAGCACATATCTTCACAAAGGCCTTTGCTCAAACTTTACCTTCTATGGTTCTTATCCATCTTGTGCCTTGCTTGAGTCCAACCATCTCACCGGTATCCACGACCGTTCTAGACCTTGGTTCTCCTAACCAAGTCCCAGTCTTCCTCGTCGTTGACCATAGTTGACTCAAAGCCAACTACACAACAATAGATCAAGCAACCATTTTCGGGCACAAGTTCTTTACAACTTGACTTATGTTAGCCAAAACATGCATAATGCGACATCTATGCAATGAAACTCATGAATATGACCTAACCCACAAAGTTCACCGCCGTCCTGACGCGTGAACACTACTTGGCAGATCAGACCGCCGCCCATGGCTGGTCTAATCGCCACTCATTGGCTGGTCAGACCTCCACTTATTCCTCTCAGGGATTTAGCCAAAATTCTGCCCAAAACTCTTTCTGGAAAAACTTGATCGCACCGGCCAATCCGCAAGGCCGGTCAGACCGCTCATCAGGCTGGTCTGACCACTGGCATTGCACCCTATTCACGGTCGGTCTGACATCCACCCATGGCCAGTCAAACCACCACCAAGGACAGCCAAAACGCCTATGCCTGACAAGCAGCAGTATTTTGCCGAAAACGAGGGTTTCTCCAAACACCTCTACACTATTGTTAATTGTTCAACACACTATTGTTAATTGTTTAACATACTAAAATTAGGATCATATACACATGATTAACACAACTCGATATTCATGCTTGTTAGACTTTTTCTTCCAATGAGCATGCCCTCCAAGGGCCACAGGCAAAGATCCTCGCCTATGCATGTTGCCCGCGAGCATGCCTGTGTGTCAATCACCCATCACCCTCATTTCATTTCAGTTAGCAGCTCATGACAGATGCAAAATACGCATAACACAAGAGGTAGATCAAGTTCAACAATTAAAATGGAAATAAAAACAACATAGTTCATCACACATACACAAATTAAGTTCAACAATTATATCGCAATCATACATTAGAAAGCTTATATCGCAATGTCCTTCCATCGAGCGCCGACCACATCTGCGTTGCGATGTCCCGTGCTCGCCACCGCCAGGCTGCTAGGGTACGCCCGTGCGAGGCCTCAACACCTTTGTCGGCAAGTTCATCCAAAGATCATCCTACCACAGCCAGAGAAGTCTCCTCACCCTTAGCCCTAGTGCCCCCTGGCTCTCGCTATGCACTCGTTAGTCTACGTCAGGCGTAGAGGAGAAGGACGCCCAACCATGCTGCTATGTCGGGGGCACCCGAGTATAGGCCGTTGTTCTGAGGAGTAGCAGGGCGACCGTTTGAAGCGCTCGAGTAAGGGGCTGTTGTTGTTGGAAGAGCCCACGAGGGGCCGTTGTCGTTGAAGTGTTGTCTCGAGGCCCGAGACAACTGTCCCAGAGGCCCCGTTCGTAGCAGTTGGTCTAGTCCACCTTGAATGAGCCGTGTGGGCGAAGGGGGAGAGGAGTCAGAGTTATCGTCCTTCGGTTCTACATCATCCACGGTTGTAGTTGAGAGAGAGAACCGCTTGCTCACCTAACTCATATGAAGCTCCTCACTGGTGGCCCTATTAGTGTGTGGACCAACTTTGCACTTGCTTCTATTCTTCTCTCTCAAGTCGGTGTTAGGGCGATTCTCTACACTATCTTGTTTTAACCAGTTTGAAACTCCAGTGCGTTAGATGGGAGGTGTTGCCCTTCCATTAGCGATGATGTGTGTGTGTGTGTTCGATGGAGCCAACCAGTGTTAGGGCATGGTTAGAGTTGGCTAGTTGGTGCCTCTAGTTCTGGTGTTGTTGTTAGGGTGTTGCAAGGTGTGGGTTCCCTCCCGCCGAGGGCGTTTTCCCCCGTCGGGGTGTATCTTTTTATTTTGTCTTGTTTACTTTTGCTTTATAAATGCAAAGGGTAGCTCTCCTGCCTCTTCGTTCAAAAAAATAATATGAGTTTCATCAGCTGGGACTTTGTGATTTAGAGTTGTACCTCTAGAACAGTGTACTTGTTACTATCATGAGGGTTGTAGAGATATGCCCCATAATTCTTGAAATAATAATAAATCTTTGTTTTGTCAATAAACATGCATGAGAGGGAGCATGTGTGCTTACTTATTAATCGCTTTACACTATTATGACAAACGAAGAATTAGCTGCATTATATATGTGGAAGCAAGAACAGTACCCAAAAATAAGTGCATTAAGGCAAATTAGCTAGGCAGTGAACATGGGCGAACCAAAGGAGGCAACCGGGGCTGGCACACCTCCTACCGCTGGCCGGCTCATGGGTACTGCCTAACACTCCCAACCCAACCATGTTGCATGGCATCAAGCTTTGGTAGGTGAATCTGGATTCTAGAGGTAGAAGAAAAAGACTATGAGATTTGGGTTGCATGGGCCGCACCAAAGCCAAACCATGTGTTGGTAGTTGACTATTTCCATGTTAAGCACTTGGGCAAATTGGCCCAGCCCATCTATCTCACTAGCTCTCTCTTCCCACCGCCGAGTGTAATCCATAGTCAATTCCCCATCTTTTTTCATTGTGGACATGCGAATGGAGAACCCTAGCATGGCGTCGGCCGACAGTGTGCGTCGGCGGTGGCAGTGTGTGCGTCCGGCGGTGCTTGGTGTTTCTTCCTCGGTCGGTCGTCGTGGCGGCGGCGCGCGCGAGCGCGATGGCATCACGCGTGGCAAGTGGGAAGTGCGGTAGGGGCAAGGACGTCAGGCGTGCATGCAGCATGCGGGCGCAGCAAGGAGGCAGCTAAGCACTTAGGGAGGCAATGTCGATAGGTAAACAGGCGTGGGAGTAGGGCAATGTGCTCGTGCGCACTCGATAAGCAAGTGGCTGGCCGGCAACGCTGCAAACTAATGCTGGCCAGCAACGCGACAGACTACCACCGGCCGACAACTTTGCATTCGGCAAAAAATTTGGTACTGGATTTGCTCTGGCCGTATGGAAAATTATCACGCTTATCACGCTTCATGGGAACAGCCGAATGGGACATCGTAGTTTATTGGTGGGGTAAGGGTGTGCCTTTGATGAACACGGGCTATTTGCTAGTTTCCATGCAAACGCCCAAAAGCCGCTCACGGGCTAGTTTAGGGGTACACGTATGCGTGTGTGCTGAGTATGAAACCACATGTTTGCGCTTTGTAAGGCTTTAGATGCCTCTGATAAATTTCTACCATGTGCAGATCGAGAACACGCACACATGTACAAACGTGGATGCAGTGTGAGTTGTGTGAGCATGGTGTGTGTTAACTGTTAAGTGTGGTAGCGGTAGAGTACACCCAGTACCCAGCCATCTTTGGTGCTTGTCTCTTGTTTGTAACTTGGAATTAATGGTCGAGGATAGCTACGCAAGCTGATGAAATGGGCAATGCTTGCTATGTACAGAGCCTACAGACGCTTGTTGACCTTGTGCCAAACTTCCATTGTTCACTCGAATAGTGCTCGGCTATAGACACGTGGTATGTATATATATCGTTTTATCTTATCAAAACTCACATATGTATATATATGCATTCTGTAATTTATGTCTATTCATTTCATATACATGTAGTGATATATAAAATGACATCCGACCAATTTCGTTTTGGATCCGACACTAGGTATCGGTGCGTGCATCATCGATCGCTGCTGCTACAGAGTAAAGCACTCTCCTCGGCCCTGGAAAGAATAACGGAATGCAGAAGCTTGATTTGCTCAAGCAAAATGATGGATCCACCACCCGCGCGCACCAGGCGTACGTTTTCCTTCAGCGGAATGCGGTGCAGCAGCGCGTTTAGGAGGCATCTGCAAATTTTGATTGCTGCGCCCACTGAATTCTGAAAACATCCAGAATCGGAGCATCGAGTGGCAACGCTGCTTTAAAGTCCACGGAAATCAGTGCGAAAACAACACATCTCGTTGCTTTCCCCATCAAGGCATCAACCGAGCGCTGACGTGCCGTGCCATGGCCTTCCCGCTCCCGGCTTGTTTCTTTCACCCCAAAAGTTGATGCTCCATTAACTGTGGCACTGTGTCCGCATAAAATTCCGCGTTTAGTACGAGCAATCGCAGGTTGGCCATAACGCATCCCACTTCCGTCCCTAGTGACACACAACACATAACTAGAGGATGAGTCAGCATGCAAAATTGCAAACTTCACGCTGCATGGCATTGCCCTACTCAGTATTACAATCTTAAGTGATCTCAGTATTCCTCTCAGTCTAAATAAAGTGTGCGCTCGTAATTTAGGGTAGTACTAGCATTTGGTAGGACCTAACTACCGAAATTGTGAGGTGGTTTGCAAACATATTAATTTGAAAACAAATAAAAATATATATAAGTAGCGCTACCAATAATTCAAAGGTCAAGAGTGTGTAAATTTGCTAGACAGACTCACTCCCAATTCTCTCTCACACATAGGGGGAGAATAATCTCAAAATAAACTACACTAATTAAACTACAATAGTTACTTTCCCGAGCAGTGGCACCACCTACAAGTTACAAACTGAAATTTTATTTCTACTACCCAGAGCGGCTGCATGCAAAAACCAGCGGTACTGCAGCTTGGGAGTGTGGGTCATCCTGTAGTGTATGTATCCAACTAGCCAGATAGAAACTAAAACACCGAAAGAAAGATAAAAGCTGGAGCTCGCTCCTACATGTGAACTACCATGCAGTACCTAGAACTACCATGCGTAACGTGGGACTATCTTGCTAGCCAGACAAGCCAGAATTCCTGCATAGGCGTCTTCCTCTCCCAGTCTACATCCAAGCACCTAGAATTCCCATGGTAACGCGCGGCTATCCTGCTATCTAGATATATGGAAACTAAAATGTCTAATGAAAGATCAAGCTAGCTCGAGCTTGCTCCTACATGTGAACTCTTTCCTACATAGACGTCTTCCTCTCCCAGACCTCGTACGTACAAGCACCTACATAGGGGTGAAAAACAGGTCAGGTATTTCCCGACCGATCCGGAGCCGGATCCGGGTGGGACCGGGTTCGGAGAAATTTTATCATCCGGTTGGATCCGAGACAGGATCCGGATAGTTGAATCCGGATTCAGGGCCAGATACGTAGCAAGCAATATCCAGCAAATCTGGGACAGGAATCGGATATCGAGGCAATTCTTAGCCAGATATCTGGAAAACAAGTGAAAGTGAAATATGAAATTGGTCCTGGCCCAGCCCATCCAAGCCCCCTAACCTTAACCCTCAATCAACACTCAACCGCCACACACCCACGCCTAGATGCATCATCCTCGGCTCCTCCTCCCTCTCCGGTTCCCACAAGCCAATGGCCACACCACACCGTCATCGTCTCGGCCGCTGCATCCTCCTCCATCCCCGCCGCTGCATCCTCCTCCGCCTGACTGCCCCCGCTACTGCAACCTCCTCCGCCCGACTGCCTCGCAGCCACATCCTCCTCCACCTGACTGGCCCCGCTGCTGCAACCTCCTCCGCCCGACTGCCCCCGCCGCCGCATCCTCCTCCGTTCGACTACCCCCTCCCCCGCTGCATCCTCATCGGCCCGACTTCCCTGCCACATGTTGATGTTGTCTAATTGTCTGATTGTGTGTATATTATTCATTTTGGTAGCTTGGTGTGTTTGTCTTTATGGAGAGATACATTTTTATGTATTCACAGCAACACTGGTTCATTGGTTGATTCATATATCTATCTCCGGGATTTCTGACATCATATGCGTGTTCTTGAAATTATTTTGTGCAGTTTCATCTATCTGTAGTAGCCATTTGCCCTTAGGACTGTCAAATTCATGTGGCGCTTTACTAATTCAGTGTAGTAGGTAGTTGATGAGTGCAACTGCTATTACTTTGGGTAATACAAATCAAATCCCTTTGTCTTTGAAATTGTTGTGAGGGGTTTATTCATGATGTTTCTGTGTAAAATCTAAATTGAATTAAGATATACTATATTTACTTTAATTGAAAAACTATTACATACATGAGATGTTCCGTAGAATCCGTGTAATTTTATCCATTTCTGACACGTATTCGTCCTAATACGGGGGGGGGGGGCAATCTTCTCGAGTAGAATCAAAGATAATTTGCACGCTTGACTTGACAAATCGTAGTTGCTCACTCGATGCCAATGCATAAACTTGCACCACTTTAATTCGTCCAATCTCACGTGTACTCCACCTAACCACAAAGTGGAGTTTTATTGATCCCTCAATTCCTAGCGGAAAGACAGAATGGTCTTTGAAAGAAAACGCCATATTCCCCCTTCAAGTCGTTGGTCTTCACCAAATTTCTTGGAAGAATCAAGCGTTGATGCAAAAAAAAAAAAACAATTAAAATCTTTAATCGTGGTATCATGTTTACAATGAGTCTCTATCCCTCAATATATAGGTTGCTCTCCACCCCCTATGGCTGGCCAAGAGGCCTTACTCCTAGTCTCATTTGGAATTAGAGCTCTCACTTCAATTCGGGCATAATCTAAAACAAAAAGGAATGCAACTGCCACATTGGAAACTCTGATTTTACAATTGACATATTTTTTTGGACATATCTTCTGGCACAGGACGAATCTGAGGCTGAGAGAGGATCCATTGCGTTGGGCTTAAAATTATCTTTCCTACAATCACAAGAACACCCAAATCGAACTCTGTTTGTGAAAGTTATGACCTTTTTAATCCGGACTGTGCTGCTGATTCCAAATCCAAATTTAATGCTGATTCCGAATCCGGATCCGAATTGAATCCAAACCTTCCTATCTTCAATTTCCTTATTTGAAATGATTTGAATCCGTGTGAAGAAATGAACTTTTGTAAATCTTTGAAAAGTTATGGCATAGCTGGATATCCTCCCAAGATACCATACAAGCCACGAACTCATCAACTTTGTCAACCATCGCACGTCAGTCGGTCTGAATATGCAGCATGCACTCCAATAGCCATAACTTTTTGTAGAAAGGTCCAAATCACATACTGTTTGATCTGTTGGAAAGTAGACTTGATAAACTTTTCAAATATAGATATTGTGCATGCTAGATCCTTCTAAGTTGCTGCAAAGATCGTCGTGAACTTCAAGATCAGTACGACGACAGCTATTTTTGCAAGAATCAAAACACCCCGAGAAGCATCGTGATTTTGATAGTCCCATAAACCTTCTGCTTCAAACCTAACAAGCGATGACCCGCTATTATGTAGTACAATATTCTCAACTAAATTAAAAGAAAATTCAGGGAACACATTCACCTATTGGTTAAGCTTCTTTGCACATGCTTCACCCACAAGCTTCTCATGTTCTTCAACTCTTTTAGTAATCTCGTGTTGCTCTGATGTACTTGATGAATTGAAAACACTATATGAAACAACATAACTAGGGATGTCCGCATCACGTCTCGTGCCCGTATCCCGGATAACCCAAATTAGTATCCGTATCCAGCTTGTCCGTATCCGGCTTCAAATCCAAGAAAAAAATATTGGTTAGGATACGGGAAGAGCAATATCCGCCTAGTATTCAGCCTGTTTTCACCCCTGCACCTACAGTATTCACAAGTTAATGCACGGTTGTCCCGCTAGCAAGATTGAAACTAAAACGGCGATAAAGCCGGAGATTGCTCCTGCATATGAACTCTTCCCCTACAGACACATCTTCCTCTCCTAGTCTTCATACAAGCGCATAAATTCGCATTGTAACACGTGGGCTAACCTGCTAGCTAGCTAGCTAGGCAGAAACTAAAACATTGAAAGAAAGATAAGGCCGGAGTTTGCACCCACACCTGAATTCTTTCTTAAATAAACGTCTTCCTCTTTCGATCTTCGGACAACCCGCTAGAAAGATAGAAATTGGGATACCAAGAGAAAGATAGTGTTGGAAAACTATGGGCCTGACCCTGCAGTCGGCCCATTAGTGGGCGCCCCATCCCAAACCCTAGCAGGGTCGTAGCCTATAAATAGGGGGTGCTATTCATTGTAAAGGATTGATCGATGGATGAAGGAATAAAGAGAAGCAAGAAATCCCCTACATCTCGTGTTCTATCTCTTATTCATTCTTGTGTTCATGCATTGTTCTTACGATTCTACGCTTGTCTACGAGGTAATCGCTGAATTTGGACTCGCCAATGACGGTTCCTCAATACGTTATCAGCACGATCGACTCTCCTCGCATCGAAAAGGTAACCGTCGATGAACGACACTCGTAGATTGAATCGTTTTCTAGATTGCTTTCAATTCTGCAAATTTGGCTTTCTAGATTGGTTTTCTACGGTGCAAATCCGCTCTAATCTACCGCGAGCCGACTTGAAGTCGCCGGCCAAGCCGATCGGTGGATTGCATGAAAGAGTAGATGATGATTGTACCGTATGATAATATATGCAATCGCATGGAAGGAACCATGTGCACGGCACCGCCTGCAAGCGGCTGTTACTACCTCCGCGATACGTTACCGGTCGGCATAGTCCGCCATCACGTATCGCCATGGAGGCAACGACAGAGCCACGCCGCCAGCACGCGGCAAGCATGCACATGTCGGCATGAAGCCGCGCCCCGTTGCAATCTCGTATTACACCTCTTTGCATCGCATACATACATAAATGAAAAGTAATTGTGCGCGAGCGATGTCGCGGATGAACGATACTTGCGTGTGAACAGTAACCGCGGTTGAACAGTACTCGTGTGAACAGTAATCACGGATGAACAGTAATCGCGCGTGAATAGTAATCGCGGATGAACAGTACCCGCGCATGAACAGTAATCATAGGTGAACAGTGTTTGCGCGTGAACAGTAATCACGGATGAACAGTACTCGTGCGTGAACAGTATTTGCGTGAACAGTAATCGCGGGTGAAAATCGATTACATATGAACAGTAAAAAAAATCTCGCGGCGCCCGCATGCGCCGTGTGATGTCGGCCCGAAGCCGTGCGCCTGCCGGAGCGGCTGCTGGGCCACCTCCCGTAAAGGCATCGCCCTCCTCTCTCATTCTGCGTCGCCGATCCATGGCTGTAGCCACCTTGCACCGCACCGGCGCGTGCGCCATGGCATGAAGTAAAGGAAGGAGGGAAGAAGGCTCGGCCGCGGCACCGTCGAACCGCGCCCGGCCTCGCCGTGCCGCCCGCGCCGCGTCGCACCGCTGCCGTCGAACCGCGCCGCCGCCGCCGCTCGTAGCGGCCCCACCTCGGTAGCGCCGCCGCCAGCGGCCGATCGCGCCGCGCGCTCCGTGGCGCCGCTGCGCCGCTTTGAACCAGCCGCCGCCGCGTCGCCGCGCCGCGCAGCGTCACGCCTCGCGCCGCCGCCGGTTGCCGCGCAGCCCGCATGAAGCCGAGCCGCAAGCGCGCGCCGCTCCCGCCCGCATGGCGCCACGCCTCGCCTGCCGCCCGGCGCGCTGCCCTCCGGCCTTGCCCGCCTCCGCGGCCGCCCGCGCGCGCCGGTCCACGTAGCGTCGCCTCGCCGGTTTCGCCGCGCCGCTCCGTCGCCGCGCCACCGCGTGATGTCTCGGCTCGCTGGCCGTAAGCTGCCGAGCCCGGGTAGGCGGATACAAGCGCAGGCCATGATGAAAAAAAAAAAGGGGCGCATGGAGCGAAAAGAAAGGAAGAGGCAAAGGTGGAAAAAAGAAAAGAAAGGGGGGCGCGGTGAAAAATCCGATTTTTGCAAAAAGGGCCTCGGAAGTCTTGAAATTACGCGCAAATTGTCTCAGAACTGATATTTTGCGTGTTAACCCCTGAAACTTGCAGTTTTCGTCGAAAAATCATTTTCCAGTGAAAAGAGCTCAGGAACCCAAATTTTTGCATATTTTTGAACTTTGAAGCATATTTATCCTTGTTATTATTATTTCTATATAATTTATGTATCGCATTTACTGTTTTGATTATCTGTGATTGTTTATATTGCTTTTAATCACTGGAAATAGCAGTAAATCATGAAAAATGCATAGAAAAATACGGGAACACGAACACGAGTTCAAGAGCATTGTGAGAATTTTGCAACCATTTTATGCAGACACAAAGCAGTAATCCTTTGAACTTTTGCATGAATATGAAGATGATCGCATCACGAATCGAATTCGGAGAACCGACCCAGATGGTCGAATTTGTCGTAATTTATAACAGATCTTCAATTCGTGGTAATGTAATCACGGATGAGCGTAAGATTGAGAAGACTCTCTACCTTTCACCCGAGCGGTGCAATCCGCAAGCAACTATCGCCAAGACGGCTAAATTAATTATGCCAAATTAATTGACATCATGCAAGTTGCGTAAACTCAAGATGATATTCTAAGAAAGAACTTCATCTCAACCACCTAGGAGCGATCTTGGCCATGAAGCCACTGCTAGCAGCTACAAGGTGATGAAGCCTCTCACGAATGAGAGGAACAAGAAGGGTAAGGTTGTGCGTCGCACATTATTGATGTTTTCCAGTCTAAGAAGAAGGGCAAATGATAGCATGAGGCATACCTCGCCATTGCGAGCCTGGAGGATTCACATCCATTAGTTGCACTTATGAATGTGAATGACCCGATGCAGCCCCATCATCCCTCCTTTGGACATCGCGTGCGCGTAGCTAACCAAGAGGAGAAGATCGCATGGGCCGATTTAGGCAGAAGTTCCTGAATACTTCGCCTATTAGATCCAGTGCACGCATTGCACTCGAATCTTTTATAGAAACTTGCAGTTTGTAATTGAAGCAGAATTTTGAATTATTGAATAATGGTTGCAAGCTCTAGAAGAGCAAAGCATTAAATTCTTATTATGAGTCCTGCAAGGCTTATTTTCCCGTCTTTATAATAGCAAGTTACGTTCTGATATCCGAAGTATTTTATTTATGTGTTGCTTGTTTTCTGCTACATATTAATAAAGTACATTATATTAGAACGCGTGTGGCGCCCTATGAAGGAAGTGTGCTTAGCATGTAGCGGCACAACGAATATCATCTGAGATAAATGAAATTTTCTAGTCGATCGGCAAGAATCTTTGGTAGTCTTCGACGATCGCAGACGATACTTGTATAATGAAGCTCGGGAAGGGTCATAATTATACTCCCAACGGGCACAACTTTGGTCATTAAAGAAGACTTATTGTACCCGAATCGACTAGAACTCTCACGATATTTGCGCTACAGTTTCCATGTAGAGGCGAAGAAGAGTATGGTACAAAATGTCGCTCATTACAAAGCGTGAAGAAAATGAAAAATAGCTTTAGAATATCTTCCTTCATATGAAATTGGGCTATACTACATTAATATTAAGGCACCTACAACCTATTCTTTCACGAAAACCGTATTTAGAAGCTCGAACTTTTCTATCTCTCGGCATGATAGATTGTGCCGTCTAGGTCTTAGGATGATGAGAGATATAATTAACAATTCACGAGGACATGATATGAATATTAAGAATTTCTCGAATCGGGAAGATTTTGTGTGCCCGCATGTGCCAAGGAAATTAATTATTAGACCTTTTGCTCAAAGCGAAGGATGAAGTCCTGCATTCTGGGTGTATCTAGGAGACTTTGCGGTCCTATACAAACCTGTAAGGGTCAATTAAGTATTTTATGGTGCTCATCGATGCTTCCTCGGAATGGTCGCACATATGTTTATTGTCTATGAGAAACTATGCTTTTGCAAAGCTAAATCTTGCGAGATAATTAACAATTGAAAAATAATTTCCGATCATCACGTGAAGTCCATCTCAATGGACAACGCCAGGAGAATGTACTCAAGGCATCGATGATTATTGTATGAAAATGGGAATTAAAGTTGAGTATTCTATCTGCACATCCGCACCTGAATGGACTAGCGTAACTTTGAAGAATTGTAATTTACCAACTATATGTTGGGGACACGCAGATCCGCTCATAGCGACTCTCATCAATTTTAGACCGTCGACCTATAACATCCATCCAACTATGTAACTAGCGCAAGGGTCAAGATCGAAAACTACTCATCTTCGCAGTTTGGTTGCAAGGGTTATATACCTATACCACCACCATGTGAATCGCAATGGGTCTTCTCAAAAGTCCGGATATACGTTGGTTATGAGACGGCATCCATAATCAAGTATTTGGACCATATGATCGAGATTTGTATAATGCCCGATTCGATAGTACATTAGATGAGATCGCTTTCCGTCATTAGGGAGGAAATCAACCCTTGTTAATAATGTCGGAAAATAATTGAAGTCTAGAAGACAATTGAAATCGTAAGATAATTAAAAATCTATGCATATGACCCGCACTAGTGAAGCAAATAGAGAAGTCCGAAGATAATTGCAGTCGTAAGATAATTGAATTGAAGTCTAGAAGACAATTGAAGTCCGTAAGATAATAGATTTGCAAATATTAGCAAATCAACCGTCGACCACTTTAGTGATTCAAGAGCGTGACCAAGTAGCATTTGCTCGCACGCAATGCACCGGAGAGGTTGAAATACCAATGAAGGTATCCTAATCCCGTCCGGAGGCCTCGAAAGGACGAGAACTCCGCCCTCGAATCCAAGTAACAGGGACGCTGGTGAAAAAGGATAAGAAGGACTTGACACGGTAGATCACCAAGTGCCCCAGAACCAAAGGGAGCGGTTGAGACTCGTATCGGTATGGAACCTTGAAAAGGCATACGAATTGAACATCCCCATGAAGGAGACATCGAGCATGGATGTGCGCGCACATCGAGCTGAAAAATAAAGGACTTGCCCCGCAATTGGAAGCAAAGCGGTGAGCAAGTAGAAGCATTAGAAGAATCGCCCTTGAAGAAATAGCTATAAAATTTATGACCTCGGAGAATCTTTGAATATGACAACGACCAATGTCGACATATACTTTGCAAAGAAACTTGCCACAATCATCAATCTTGATTCAGAGCTCAGACGCTCATTGAATGAAAAAGATCGGATTGAAAGAAGGCGAGAAACTAAATTATTCTCTCCGAATAAAAGAAGGACGTTTGGGCACAGTAAGCCATACGTCTCCCTTGTGCACCACCGTAGGGTATAAGTGGATATTTGTTCGAAGAGAAATGAAAAGAAGCAAGGCTCGTTGCATAAGGTTTTATTGAACATCCAGAGATGATTATGAAGAAACCTATTCCCGGTCATGGCGGAACTCCTTTTAGATATTTATCTCAATGATGATGAACTTGAAGTTAGAATTGAAATTGATGGATGGGGTACCAGCATACCTTTATGAAATATTGGATTCAGACATTTATATGAAGATACCTGAATGTATCCCATCCGAACCAAGATAGAGCAAATAGAAATATGTACATGTAGAAACTGAGAAAGTCATTATGACGAACTTAAGCAATCAGTGTGAATGTGGTATAATCGCTTGAAGCGACTTTCTATGCAAGAAATGCTACACGAACAATGAGAATAAACCCTGTGTATTTATACAACAATCCCAGAATGGATTTTGTATAATCTCAGTGTATGAAGATGATCTGAATATTATCTAACCTGAAGGATATTAAGAAAACAAACTCTTACCTGGAGTTGGAGTATGAAATGAAAGGTTTGGGTAAAACCAAATATTGCTTAGGCTTGCAGTTTGAGCATGCCCCTGAAGGAACATTATTGCATCAGTCAGCCTACACTCAGAAGGTGTTAGAAAGGTTCGACTTGGCAAAGACATACCCTTTGAAAGTGCCAATGGTCGAAAGATCTTTGCAGCAAGACAAAGACTCATACTGCACTAAAGAAGAGGGGAGAAAGTCCTGGGACCGAACTCCCACACCGAGGTGCAATAGAAGCACTAATGTATTTAGCAAACTGTACTAGAACGGACATTGTATTTGCCGGAACCTACTAGCAAGGTATAGTGCCAGAACCTACCAAAGGCATTGGCAGGGAATAAAGGATATCTTCCGATACCTCTAAGGAAGCAAAGAACTTGGTCTGTTTCTCTGTAAAGAACAAAGACTTAACTATGAATGACAATGCAGAAACGGTACTTGTAGGACCCGTGATACGATAAATCGCAAAACAGGCTATGAACTCCTATGTGGTGGAACGCAATTCCATGAAAATCGTCTAAGCGAGTTTTGTACCGACTTCACGAACCACTCGGAAACAATAGCATTATACGAGGCCTCACGAGAATGTACTTGGCTTGGCGGATGATTCACTACATCCGGCGATTATGTGGATTGAATACCGCACCAACCCCACTATTATCAATGAAGATAATGCGACTTGTGTTGAACAAGTGAAGATGGGTTATTGTGAAGAATCCTCTCACAAGCATATCAACCCCAAGTTCTTTTATGCTCATGAATTGCAAAAGATGAGCGTAATCAAAGCATCTTGCATACTAGGTCATGTGAGAATCTTGCGATTTATTGATAAGTCACTTCCAGTCTAGCTTTGAAAGATGCATATGTGGAATTGGAATGATGAGACTTAGAGAAGTATGAGAGTCGGGGAGAATCTTCACAAACTCATTACTAAAGCTTGATCATGAAGATCGAGTACCCAAAAGGTAAATCTGGAGATTAAATGAAATTGGGTGGATTGTACTCTTTTTCCTCGACGAGTTTTCACGAAGTTTCTGGCTAAGGTTTTTAATGAGGCAATTAGTGCGACATAGCGAACATGATTCATGTACTCTTTCTCCAAATTTTTCCACTTGGTTTTTATGGAGTTTTGACGAGACATAGACATGAAGGATGGGTGCCCAAGGGGTGTTGGAAAACTATGGGCTCGACTCGCATCGGCCCATTAGTGGCGCCCATCCCAAACCCTAGCAGTGGTCGTAGCCTATAAATAGGGTGCTATTCATTGTAAAGGATTGATCGATGGATGAAGGAATAAAGAGAAGCAAGAAATCCCCTACATCTACGTGTTCATCTCTTATTCTATTCTCGTGTTCATGCATTGTTCTTACGATTCTACGCTTGACGTGTTCGGTCTGGGGGATGGATTGATCCTTGGACGACTTGGTCCGTACGTCTTGGTGAGGGATGGGGTTCGTCCGGTGGATTTTGCGGGATGACGCGATCTCGCTTTTCCTATTGCTTCAGCTGATCGAAGAGGACGACGAGTTGGTCCGGAATTGCTCGGTCCCGTGGCCCAATCCAAACTCGCCGGAGGCTCGGATTTTAGATCGGGCGGCGACGCGACCATCTGATCCGCCAAACCAAACACGTCGGCAAATCCGTTTGAACCTGGCCTCCCGACGGGTATCGCATGCTGCTAGACGTAGCCCGTACTCCATGGCACAGCAACGGCCTACTTGTCACGTACTTCCACCTCACGTTGCCGCTCGTGGGCTCCCTCCCAGCACATCAGCCCCGAAGCCCAGAAACGCCGAGGCCCAGCTCGATCTCAGCCGTCCATCGCAAACATCAGCCGAGAATAATCCACCAGCCGGCCGCGATTCCTATCTTTTCCTGCCTCTGGTCCCCGCCACCTGTTGTTGCTCGCTCTGCTCGTTCCATTGCCCTCCAACCATCCGGGGTCCATCCATGGCGGCAGCAGCTCCCCTCCTCGCCAACCTCGCCGCGCCCACTCCCAGACACCGCTGCCACCACCACTGGTTGCTGCAGACCAGGAGGCAGCAGCCGCAGCCGCAGCCGCAGCTCCCGCCAGGTTTCCTCACTTCTCGGGCCCTCAGGCCGCCGCGCCGGCGGCTGTCCGCCGTCCAGGAAACGAAGGAGGAGGAGGCGAAGACGACCGAGGAGATCACCGAGAAGTACGGCCTCGAGTTCGGCCTCTGGAAAGTAAGCGAGCGACAGCAGCTAATTCAGTAACTCTTCGAGGCACTTTGTGAGCTGAATGAACTGCCCTGCGTTGCTGCAGATATTTAGCTCCAAGGAGGAGGGAGGCGAGGAAGGGGAGGGGGTGAAGAAGAAGTCGAGGACCGACCAGGCCAAGGAGCTCCTGGCCAAGTACGGCGGCGCGTACCTGGCCACCTCGATCACGCTCTCCCTCATCTCCTTCACCGCCTGCTACCTCCTCATCAGCGCTGGCATCGACGTCCAGCAGCTGCTCGGCAAGGTGAGAGAGCTAAAACCATCACAAGCTTCGAGTCGAATTGGTGCTGTGTTTAGTATTTACGAGCCATGGCTTGTGTTCTTGGTTACAAACTGGTCTTGTGTGTAAATACTGAACACTGAACAGGTTGGGATCGCCACGGACGAGACCGGAGGGAAGGTCGGGACGTTCGCGCTGGCCTACGCCGCGCACAAGGCGGCGTCGCCGATCAGGTTCCCGCCGACAGTGGCGCTGACGCCGGTGGTGGCCAACTGGATAGGGAAGCTCAGGAAGGGGGACGACTGATGCTGATGCTGATGCTGATGCACCCGTAAAGTATAGGCACTTGGATGTGCACTCTTTTTCTGATTTCGGCTTGTTCTTAGTGAATCAACCATCAACTAGTCTACACAAATAAGCTTAGATGTTCTAGTAGGGGCTACAAGCAAATCTGGTGCGGCTCTTGCAAAACATGTTGAAACAGTAATGCTCGAATGTATCTGGGTTTTTAACTAGCAGTAAGGAAAGATGTGTGCAGATTTCTGAAACCATAGCTTGGAAAAACTAGCAGTAAGGAAAGATGTGTGCAGATTTCTGAAACCATAGCTTGGAACACAGCTAGTACATGTACATCAGGAACGCCATTTACACTTTTCTGCATGAAATTTGCAAGAGGTGCTCAACATAGAACACTAGTCACTCATGCACTGTAGACATATTGCCAAAATATTTACACAATTTTGTGGCGTCATTCCAAGGGAGAACCAGACGGCCAATAGGACTGACCTTACCAGGTAACTTAGTTGGAAAACACCGGAATAAGCTCAAGCGACAGACTGATGGCACAAAACTGCAGCGCCTAAATATATGTGGAGCAAGGTGTCGAAACCATTGAGGCGCAGTGCAGCAATATGTTACTGGATACATCATACATACCGCCAGTCCACAACAAAATGCCTATCTCAGGCTGTACATCTTGACTGCTGCCAGCCCGCCCGTCCGCCCTTTTCTGTGAGAAAGGATACAGAATTTGATAGAAACCATCAGCCTCCAGGAGTCCTAGGAAGAACATTTGCCATCCCCAAAAGAATTCAGTTGTTCCAAAATATCCTCAATTAACATTGCTACTTCTGGACTTGAGTCTCGCAGTATAATCTTGATGGTTATCCATGGTTGGAGCCTACAGCTGCAGGTTCACCCACAGCTGCTGGCTGTTGGTTGAGTGCGCATGGGGTGCTCACCTCTTCAGCTAAGAAAATGTTGGTGTCAATCTGATCCCACTGTACTTCTGCTGTTTATCATGTTAAGTACTTCAAAGTTCAAGTTGCAACTATGCGTACTTTTAGTATATTAGATTTTAAACAAAATCACAATGAATACTATTCTTAAAAGGATACGTGCTGTTTTCCACATATCAGTAATGCTAACATCATCATCAGTGAGAAGCCAGTAGTCAGCATCAGTCTGCAAAAGTGCAGTAGGATCATGAGTCACTGGGTTCTCTGAGAGTATGAGTATCATAGCAGCAGAAGATAACAAATCATTATTAAAAACAAACAAGTAAATTTGTTCTTATCGCTACCAGAAAGTTGACTGATTAGTACCTTCTACAAGTAAACTGCAAACTACACAGATCAAGAATTCAAGGTACTTGAAATTCAAGAGTATGCAACTAATGCAGCATTGCAGTTCATAGATGTGTGAATAATTTCTGATTAAGTAAAAAAAAAGTTAGAAATGGATGTTGTTTGTGATATATTATGAATTTTGTCACCTTGTGTAGTAAATTATATATATAAAAAAAGCACATATTGTTGCAATCTAACTTACATCAACATCTGGAGTAATCTTCGTCATCCCTCCAAAATCATGTGAAGCATTTAGATATGGAGTTTTCTGGATATGCTGAATATTCGGCAACATCTCCTTCGGTCTGCTGCTTTGTCCAGCTTCTGTTGTTCTGAAGCCTTCCATGGAGGCAGGTTTTGCAACATTTGCGTGCCTTGGAGGTGTTGCAACACCAACCAGCTCCTCCATTTTCTCCTCAAATTTACTAATAATATAATAAGGATGTTGATCAGACAATTTACCTTTTGACACACAAGATTGAAGAGAAGACTGAAGCATTACCTAATCAAGTAAAGATCAATTGAACCCATTGTACTCCTTATTACTATTCTATATCTCCTTTGGAGATAATCACCAGCCTGCTTATGGAACAAATGAACAGAACTCATGAAATAGTTAATGATAATTAAACACCCAATGAAGTGTATAAGGAGAGCTCATTATTTTAACAGTTTCATTACCTCATCAGGATCTGGGACTTCCAGTGTACTACCATGAGGTGCTTTTATTGCGATTAGTGTTTCATTCTGCAGAACGACAAAGTCCATATGAGCTCACAGCAGAATTATTTCAGTACAGATCCTTATAGTTGTGTTAAGCAAAATCTGAATAATCAGAAATAGGATGACCTTCTTTTGGAAAAGAACATTATTATATTTCTTAGTAATATAAATAAACAAACCTGAAAGCAGGGCAATCCCTTGATGTCATCTTCGGTAAGGTATAGCCACCTACAAACAGGGATAACAAAAAATGGATTAGTACATGATTAAACAGTGGCATACTAACATGCTAGTATGCCCAAAAATCCAACAAGGAATATAATTACCTCTGATTGCTTTCTTCTTCAGTTAACTCCCTCACCTTTTCACGCATTTCACTGCAAGGATAATTATTTTCAGATCATATAACTATTTTATTTTGAGATAGCAACATAACAAATAACGGTTAATAATTTTGCAACCTCCAGTAGCTACAAACCTTATGCGTTCATCTAGTACTTGCTCCTGGAGATTAAGATTATCAACTTCTGTCTGCAAGAAGGTTACACCAACGGCTGCTTAGATTCAAACTTTCTTATTTCCATGTTCAGATTCATTTACCATGAGTGTGATAATTTCAACACGGTTACATGAACTAGAAATTTACAGCAATAAATACCTGCAGAACTGAAATATCATTATCTAAGTTAGTTCCTGATTCATCCAAACCCCTGTAATGTTGTGAGGTTAGCATTTCACACCATAAATATAAGCATAGAAGGGTAGGAGACGAAGGAAGACAATGATTACTTCCAACGGATTCTGTTCTTAAGCTTCTTTTCTATCAACCCAGTTCCTTCAAGGACATTTGTAATGTCATATATGCGCCGTTTTTGAACCTGAGTTGTTAGAAACCATCTATAAACTTGTATCAAGAGGGACAAAAAGAAATGTCAACTTTAATGAGAATAAGAAAATATATACCTCTAATGTCTCTGCAGCATTATTCAAATCTAGAATGCCATCTTGAGCCTGCTTGAGCAAATTAATGAACTTTTTGGTCAACAATCCTGAACAAACATCACATGAAGAGCTGTCAGTAAAAGAAAGAATTAATATGAAACAAGACAATGTAACCAGATCTAAGAAGCGCCGTAATGCTAGATTATAACAGTCAAGGTAAGCAGAATTGCAGATTGTTTGAGATGAGACTACTATGATCACCTAATGAATTGTCATAGCGGCAAGAACCAGCAGGAGTAGGTGGATTGCCAGGTGAACCTGCAAAAACACAAAGGTGTGTGCATTCAACCATTAGTTAGAGAAAACAAATATAAAGGAAGACAAAACAAAAGTTGTGAGAAACAAATTATGTTGATGTAATCAATATCATAGAACAAGAAGTTTCTACTTGCCAGCATTTGATATAGGCGTCTGAGGTCCAGCTTTGCTGCATTTAGCCTTTGACTTGTATGTCCTAGCAGCTTTTCCAGAAACTGGGGTCATAAGTGGACTGCCAATTCCTTCAGTAAACCCAGGGCTGGTCATCACCCATTCACTTGACTCAGCAGCATCACTTTCTCCACATGGAGCTTTTCTTTTTAGCTGCAAAAGGGGGAAATGTATTATACAGTGGTCAATTACAGCGGAAATTGCCATAGTGGCAACATCTGCAACGTATGCTAAATGCTGACAACAGATTTCAAGTATGCAACAAGTGTACATTGAGTAAGTTATAATACCACCTAATGCTAGGGGCCCCAGAAATATTTTGTTTCCCTAAGATCACAGTACAATCCCAATATCAAAGAAAAACCTTGTGCAATTAGCACTAGTGTCAGGTATAGCTGCTGTGACTACCAATAACCCTAACTTACAACCCCACTTCACCAGAAATTTCAGATATCTCTAAAATTTAACAAACTATATATGTGGGGCTTCAACCTGAAAAGTTGTACCTACTATCCAAGATAGCAATGATCATAAATCTACGAATACATACATGTTTCAGAGCCAATTTGCTACTACAACCGCGTATATTTAAACAGGTACAAGCACAGTGCCCCAAAGGGGATCCCTGTAGCACCAAATAAAACTGACCTTTGTAGCAAACTGCACTGGAGATGACTAGATGAGCAACAACTTCTAGGCTGCAGATCATACAGCTCAGACACGACGACTTGCAGTAATCAACTAATCACTAAATTATACTGAAAGGTAGCAATAACATGAGTCACATGACAGAAGCACCTGACTTGAGACTTTCTCCTCCTAATTGCCTGCAACTAAGTGAGACAACAGCGAATGCACATCTAAACCGGTCCTACAAAGTACCAAAACCTACTCTAGTACTCTCCCAAGCCGATACGAAGCAACTTTCAAGCGGCTGGGAAGGATTAAGGAGCATACCTAACCTGTAGCATTTGCCATCCAAACCTTACCCACCATCCCAAACCCCAAATCTCCCAGCAGACCACATTACACAAATCCTTCCTATTGCAATCGGTACTAGACGGCTGATAGACGGCACGTTTTCCGATGCGATGGAAGCTTCACAGCTGCGGTACTTTTTAGCTTCCCCAAATTATTCGGCGAAAGTAATAAGCTGCCCATAATTCCACCGAAATCCGCATGCTAATCCTAGACACCAACACCCCCAAGAGAAAAAAAAAATCTGGAACGGGAGCTGCAAAAATTGTATAAAGTGTTCCGCCAAATGGCAGCCCAAACGGCACAAAACCTCATCAAATCCGCACCAAAACCCCAAAACAAACCAGCAAATCAGTATAGTAAAGCTCCTCGTTAAGCTCAAAGCGGCAACTCACGGGCGTCCTGATGACGATCCCCTCCTCGATCTCGCCGCCAGCCCCGGCCCGGGATGCTGCTGCCGCCGCGGCGGGGGACGGCGGCGCGGGGAAGCGGTGGTAGTCGCCGGGAGCGGCGAAGGGCGGCCGCGCCGGCGCGAGCGGCACGTACCGCTGCACCGCCTGCACGATCTGCTGCGCCGCCGCCGGCCGGCCGCCTCCCGACATGGTCTCCGGAGGGGGAACGGTGGCACCTCAAATCCCGCGATCGTCCGGCGCGGAGAGTCCCCGGTCCCGATCGGCCCGCCAGCGAACGTCCCCGACGAGGCCTCCGGATCTAGGGTTCCGGCGAGGCCGGCGGGGGCGAGGTGGAAGGTGGGGGCGACGAGGGGCGGGGGGTTAAGGGGGAAAGCGCGAGGAGAGAAGAACACGAGGGAAAGGAGGGAAATTAGTAGCGTTTGCGACTTCGGATAGAGATATGGAGGGAAGCCGATGGAGGGAAGGGTTTGCGACACGATTATTTCTTCGAGGGGTGGCGTGCAAAAATCGTGCTTGAGTGGGGCACGCCGGACTTGGTTGGTGGCATCCTCTAGCTCTGCTCCGGGCGGTTTTGTTTGGAAGTTTTTAGGTTGAGTTTCTGTTTCTCACCGATATTGTTCTTTCTATGACGGGGATTGGATGATATACCTTCTCTGAAATTCAGGATTTCAGGATTTACCTTTCCACCTCAATGACATGTGGGATCACCATAGGTCAATGACATGTGGGCCAAGAGGGTAAATCCTGAATTTCCATCTAAGGGGAGGGTATATGATCAAATTTTCCTTCTATGACACGCTCCGACGTAATATCTGTGTATAATATTTGTAATAAAATTAATCAATATGTGTAACAAAATACACAAATGATAAATACAATGATAAGAAAATATCAAATTCGCACTGAAAATACATGAAACCATCAGTATATAATATAGTTGTGTTTTTTAAAAACTACTTCAAATGTCCTGAATAAACAAATTACGATGTTACAACATTGCAGCATTTGAAAATAACAGTGAAAACATCCAAATATAATTGTTACAACATTTTTTGAATAAAGATACAACAATCAAATTGCGAAGGTCTACAACAAAAAAGTTTACTCTTGTGCACTAAGTCAAAAACACCGTTGCAACAAAAAAATATCTCTTGTCGTAACATTTGATACAACAACATCGCAACAATAAAAAACACTCCATACAACATTTCAATACGACTATTGCAACAAATTTAGCAACAAAGTGGAAAGATCTCTACACCATAGTTGTGGCACTGGGTCAAAAAGCTAGACAGAGAGTGAGTTTCAGATCACCCAAGGGAATTGGAGGTGGCGGGAGGGGGGGGGCAATCACCAACCTATGTTTTGGCGCCGCATATGAGGTTGATGGCGTCGGCCTGAGCTTGAAATCGGAACACGGGTAGTCGTCGTTCCGCATCCACTCTGAGTTGTCCATGCATATCATCGTCGCCTGCAAAATTGGACCAGAAAAAAAGAACATCAGGAACCGCCGCGGGCTCAAAGCGGGTAGCATACGTGGGAGCACGGAGGAAAGGGAGGGAGGTGTACGGACCTCGAGCACCATGGCTGCGGCGGTGGAAGCAGGGGGGTGAGGTGAGGTTCTGAGTGTAGGCAAGTTGCGGTCGGGTTGCTTTAGGAAGCGTGCATAGAGGGGGAGTTCGGTTGGGGTTGGTCGATTGGTGGCTTCTCAGAGAAAACGACAAGGTGACGAGGCATGAGGGAGAGAAGGGAGTGATTGTGAGGTGGAGAGAGAGAGAGAGAAGACGATGCATCGGGGGAGAAAGCAAATGCATCGGGGGAGAAAGCAAAGACAAAGGAATACTGTAGTGGGTGGGTTAGATTCATCCGATGTGAACATAAGTCCTCGGACGTATGCTAAGTAGCATTACCCTTTTGTTTTTTAAGGGATTGATCGTTTTTGTTTATAGCAAGGAACTAGTTTATATTAATCTAGACATGTGATAAGTTAGAATATTACTTCTGATTTCTTTGTAACATATAATGCTTGTGGTTTTGTTACCAACTTACTGGCACACACTTTTCTTCTACCTTAGTTAGTTGTGATTTCGTTTCTTTACTGTTTTATATAGAAGTTTGTTATGAAAACATATCTTCTATGTTGGAGAATACCAGTACGCATATATTAGTATTCCATATGTTAATTGTATCTGCGGGGATATGATGGCATAGACCGACTACAAATAAATACTCCCTTCAGTCATAAATACATGTATTTTTAGATATTGACACGGCCCTCAAAACACAACTTTGACCACTAATTTCTATTGTAATGTAGTTATAACACCCAATAAATTTATTATATTATGATAATACTTTTCGAGACAAATCTATACATATGATTTTTATATATCCAATCTAAAATATTTAAAAAGATATCGATAGCCGAAGTTTTGAAAGTTTGACTGCATGTATCCCAAAATGACATGTATTTGTGACTGGAGAGAGCAATATATATAAATCACACATAAAAAACAAATTATGGTAATGTAAGAACTAATCTGTTAAAACTATTTATTATTATAAGACAGATTTGCAAATCTTGAGTCTTCACTGGGTGGGCTTGGTTTAAATGGTTCCCATGAGAAAGCCGAACGGTTAAAAGATTGACGATTGTGTTGCAAAAGTGCTACGATATTGGAGTAAGGACAAGTTCCTTATGGCGGAGGGGGAGGTGGTGGTCAGGCGGCAGTGGATGGTAGAGGGGTGGCGGCGGCGGGAGAGGAGGGATGGGGAAGGTGGGGAGGGGATTATTTTATAGTCAATATAAAACTCGGTTTTTCTACGTACTTGTAGTAATTTGACCGGCGAAGCTATGTTTTTGTCTCACTTAAATGAAAGTTCAAATAGCATGGGCGGTACTAATAGAGAACTTGACCGGTTGACACACGTATTTCAAATGATATATTGCCTTAAGAAAACTGCTATAAGCTTACAAGTTACAACTAATTCACTCCGCTAAAAAAGAACATGGAATTTACAACAATATTTACCTCTTTAGTATGTGCTAAGCCCGCTACAAAGCCTTCTCAAATTTCCCATTGTTTAGACTTTAGAGGCATTGTATGTGCAACAATGCAACATAGGTATTTTGGTGTTTTGGTATAAGCTGAACTAACCGGATACATCAATATAGGAGACTCCTACAACTATAAAGTGTGTACCAACTACGGTAAATCAACGATTCATCACTACACGTCTCAAAATGTTTTGAGAGTCAACACAAACCGAACTAAGGGGGCTGTTTGGTCCATTCCATTGAAGTATCCTACTAATGTGTGCCAAATTTTGCCTGGTAATCATATTCTTGGGTCATGATTTGGCAAAACTTTGACAAGATAATAAATTAAAGAGCCCCCAAAAAGATCAAGTAGGAACTAAATATAATAAAAAGTTGCCTAATCTTGGTAACAGTAGGCTTCAAACAAAGCAGTTCCTTGGCAAAGCCAGAATTTTTCTATAGTGGAAGCCATATGATAGGAGATAATCGTTCTGGAAACTGGAGAGCTCATTGTTCAGGTTGAGCACGTGCACATGCACCACTCGCAGGATAGGCAAGAGAAAAAACCGCACAACCACGATTGTTACGAAACTTTTGCATAGGCAAAAGATAAAACCGTTCTTACAGGTTATAAATATGAGAATTCTCTATATACAAATGATAGATAAATGAATAAAAATAGATATATGTTCTTCTCTATACACTAATATTCATTATGTCTCTCTTTCTTTTATATAATTATTCTTATAAATTAATCTACTAGTTGACAACACAACGCTATTTCTCAACCACGATATCATGAAATACTCCAACGACAGTGCCCGTGGGCCGCGGGGCGTGGAGCCGTACGAGGAGAAGGTGGGGCCGCAGCCCCCGGTCCCACCGTCCGCGCGCCTCCCGCGGTCCCTCGTTCTCCACGCGCCGCGATCTTCCGTGGAGCTACTTGCCTAATTGGCGCCGCAGAAAATTCGGTGAGGAGCTCGAGCTGGGATCGTCTTGGGCCCAACCGGCTAAATAACTATGGGCTTTTCCCGCCAGGCCCGTGGTCTAGCATGGACCGGCGAAGTTTCCAGAACCTCTGGCCCAACTCACGTGGCAATGACTGAGCCACTGACAGAATGACACGTCCCCCGTTTAAACCGCATCTTCCCATTCCCAAACCCTATCTATCTCGTCGTCCTCACCTAATCCCCCAAACCCCAAACCCCATCCCCCTCGAGGCCTCGACAGCCACGGCCATGGCGTGCGCCTTATCCGCCTCCACGGTCTCCTCCGCCGCCGCGCTTCTCCCCTCCCCGAAGCTCGCCGCGCCGCGGCAGTCCCTGTCGTTTCCCCGCGCCTTCGCCGGCGCCGCCGCGAGGCCCCTTCGCCTCGCGAGATCGGCCAGGACCCGCAGCTTCGTCGCCCGCGCCGGAGTCAAGGTCCGTCTCGGTTCGATTCGCTATTTTGGGCGTTTTGTGTGGGTTGGATTTGATTGGTGGACGCGTGTTTGTGTGCGCAGGACGACCTGCCGCTGGTGGGGAACAAGGCGCCGGACTTCGAGGCGGAGGCCGTGTTCGACCAGGAGTTCATCAAGGTATGCGGTAACCCACCTGCATTGTGCACGCGTGTTGTTGTAATTCAAACTTTGAGAAGCAATTGGGTTGGACCAGCAAAACTGTGGCCTGCTCGATTAGATGTTTCATCCATCCGCGCGATTCATGAATGTAACAGCTGTATGTATGGTTGGTGATGCTTGTGATTGATGCTGTTCTTGATGGTTTCCTTTTGTGCCTGCAGGTCAAGCTGTCTGATTACATTGGGAAGAAGTATGTGATTCTCTTCTTCTACCCCCTGGACTTCACATTCGTCTGCCCAACTGGTGCGTCACCATCTTGTGCTCTTTGACGGCAAAACTTTATTTTGGGTTTGGCATTCTAAAATGCATTTTTATAAACTTTGCAGAGATTACTGCTTTCAGCGACAGATACGAGGAGTTTGAGAAGATAAATACCGAAATTCTTGGTGTTTCGATTGATAGTGTGGTATGTTAGTTTTCATTTGCATGACTTTCTATGTAGTTACGGTTATACCACCCATTTTCAGACTCCAGAGTAGCAATCTCTCATTACTTGCTTCATTGCCCTGTTGTAGTCAGAATAACATATCATCTGGACGTGTAGTTGTTCTCTTGAAACTATCTATCTAGCTTTGACATGCATTAAAGTCATCATGTAGAAATTAACTGTGGAGTGTTCCTCTGTCTGTGTGAGTGAATATCTATTTGTTCTTAAAGTGAAAAATTAAATCCAGTAACCTTTGTTGCATAAGTGCTAATGTTGCAGTGACAGTGTTGGAGCTTATGTGACATCTATTATGCCTAATGCGAATATGAAAGTAAAGCGTGCTCTGTATGAATCAGAGAAAAATGAGGTAGAAATTTTCGATTCCACGTGTTAAATATGCTCACCAACTCCTTTGAGAATGATATGGGGCTAACATATTTATATTCTGCTTTCCTTCTGCCAAGAAGATGCACTGTACTCAACTTATTTACCTAACTTATATCCAGAAAAACCATTAACCTCAGTTTTAATTAGTGACTGGTTTGCAGGAAGTACTGCCATTCTGTTTTTCTCTTTTCTTTCTGCTTTTGTATTAAGTGTTTCATTTTATGGTCTTATAGTTATTATTCACTGTTACTCTATGGAGTAATAAGTACCTGCAACCTATGCTTCATTAGTGTCTCCCACTGACTTGGCACTTGAAATATCCTTTGCTTGTAGTTTTCCCATCTTGCATGGGTGCAGACAGACAGGAAATCTGGTGGGCTTGGTGATCTGAAATACCCGCTGATTTCTGATGTCACCAAATCAATTGCAAAGTCTTTTGGTGTACTAATCCCTGATCAGGTATACTGCTATTTTGATTTTTGACCACCTGTTGGTTATACATGATCCACTCTTTCTTCTGGATGATTTGCTTTCATTTATGCCTTTCCTTATGTGTTATGTTTTTTTTTTTGGCCAGGGAATTGCTCTGAGAGGATTATTCATCATTGACAAGGAGGGTGTGATTCAGCACTCTACCATTAATAACCTTGCTATTGGCCGTAGCGTGGATGAGACATTGAGAACCCTTCAGGTGGAATAACAAGATTAAAAATTGCATCTTGCTCAACATGCATTGCCATGATGTTTTTTTAAATCTTGATACTGCCTGTCAGGATACATGGCAAGTTTTGCTATTTTTAGTTGCACTTTAACATAGCTCTAGTGTTCAACACAGCAAAACTTGTCCATATTAGAGTTATGAACTTCTACTACAACTTGCAAATTTTAATGAAAAAAAGCATGCAAGCATGAAATCTGATTAACATTTTTCTTTGATGACAGGCCCTGCAGTACGTCCAAGAAAACCCGGATGAGGTTTGCCCGGCAGGTTGGAAACCTGGGGAGAAGTCGATGAAGCCCGACCCTAAGGGCAGCAAGGAGTACTTCGCTGCTATTTAGACATGTCCTTGGCAGTTGCTGTCAAGTTTTTGTCATAGTCTTGGTTGGGTTCAACATTGTTCTTGTGATCTGAGTTGTAGTTATTGTCCATACAATTTGACTCTGTATCTCTGCCGCCTTTTTCTGCAAATAAGGGTTTGTCTGGGTGTCTTCTTGGATTCACCCTCCTCCAATTTGGAAAGAAAAATGTAGCCATTGGAAACAAAGATCTTATTTAATATCTGGGCAATAGATTTATTTTAAACTCAATTAACATTACTTTACAAATGGATAATTCAACATATTTCCCTTCAAGGTATTCTGCCCAACACTTGATGCCATGAAGCTTGTCGGAGTCGTACAATTCTTTAATAAAAACGTTAATGTTAGTGGTGGACATGCCCACCGCTTTCAGTCAACAAGGCGAGCTTCCATTTTCAGCTCCAAGCCCAGCCTAGTATGCCAGCAGGCCCAGCAGGGGAGGCGCAGACATTCGGCCCAAATGCACTTACTGTAAGTATCACCTGCCACTCTTTCTCCCATTGCAAAGATAAATGATGATAATCTTCTTGGTTCTCTTGCATGTAGATTACACACATCTGATTGGCTTTTACTTTTCAAGTAAGCTTTTGCTCATATGCAGCTGCCTCTTGTTTACAGGAGACTGGGGGATAATGAAGGGAAATGAACAAAATGGGATTCAAGCACAAAGTGGAGAATTGGAAGCAAACGTCTTCACCAAACTTCTGCAGCTCCAAAATCATGTAAATTTGGTTTAAGGTACTCCCTTCACCAAACTTTACAAAAGGGCCTTTTATCATAAGCACAATAATGTTTCTCTTGTTCTTGTCTCAAAAAATAAATCAATTAACGGTGTATACAGCCTCTTAGGAGAAATAAAAGAGTGATGGTAGTATACCTATCTTAAGATATGCTTACTTATAATTGCACTGGCAGAACCACAGGTGTCACTTTTCCATCACCTTGGAGTGGTAATGTAGTGGCTCTGCGGCACCTTCTGCGCCCATTACCAGCGCGCCAGGGGTATTAAAATGTGGAAGCTTTTCTGCAGATAATGCCACTTATGCGCTTTTTAGCATCCCCTCTTGCTCCACTTTAAAAAGCTGTCTGCAGCAACACAGTGCTTAGTGTTTGTTTAATTCCTCGGCACACCACACTGCCCCTTTGCCATTCACAGATCTAAACAGCAACCTAACTGCTGCTTCGATTAAGTAGCTGGAGAAAGAAAAATAAAAGGAAAGAAAGGATCAAAAGAAGGGCATGCAGTGATTAGGGTTCCTTTTCTGCTTTCGTCTCTTTTTTTTTTTTTCTTTTGCAGTATTTGCTCTTCTCGATCTCTTCTGCGTATATACTTTTCTTCTTGAAGCGCTCCTTTTGGGGAAATGGCTTTGTGATGATTAGGGCTTGGCCTTTTGCTTCCCTTTTGGGCCATATGTGACCAAAGATTTCTTTGACTGACCACTACCTCAGATTAGTTTGAACAGATCATGCTGTGCATACTGATACATAGAGCTGAACACATCGATGCCAGAATCCTAGAAAAAAAGGTGAAAGCTTGCTCTCTGCAGAAGTGACATGGGAGTTTATGAGAAGTGGTCACTATTTATTAGGTTCGTGATATCTTCAAGAATATTCATGTGATGCACAATTCTGATGTATTTTTTTGATAGAAGGTTTGCATCCTATTTCTATTAACAGAAACAACACTATAAGAGTTCACATGGCAACACACATTATATACAAGACTCTGAACATAAAAGCAGTCATAGAAGGCTAAGTGTAATTAACAAACGTGAGAGAAACCTCGACAGCCCCTTAGCATAAAACAAGGTTTAAACATCTGCCATGGCCAAGTCTGCTGGTCCACGGCGTCCATCTGCTTCTAGCTCCAAAACCTTCGGTAGCAACCTTCTCAATTGCTCTAGCGCCCTTGAAAAGCACCTCCCGTTCTCCCTCTTGTAAGTTGGATCAGGAGTCAATCCAGTGACAGATAATATAAATTACAGAAATAGGTTCCACAGGCTATTTGTGTTGGAATCATGCCGAATTGCGTAAATGCTCCACAGAATGGCTGTTACACCAATCATCACCAGCTTCCTGGTCTTTCTAGCAAACTGCCTTACCCATACCGAGAGTAGCCGAGCAGTATCACAATTCTGATGGATGTGAATAGACATACACAACTGCATTGCAAAGGTGAAATTAAGAGGAGATGGTGATTGAGGAATGGAGGGAGATCTCTTGGGAAGGCGGCGTGAGAGGGAAGCCATTTCTGATTGTTTGTTTTGGGTGGCTGTTTACTCGGTCCCTTTTCTCTGTTCGTATCCCAATAAAGAACAATGTTCGAGCACGACTTTTGATGCAAATGCACGCAGTAATGACCGGTCAATGATGCTGTTAACCGGGCTTTATTACATGCTTTGGCTTTTCCTTGACAGTTAATTCTGCTCGTAGTATTACCACTGCAAACCACTTGAACACTGCTCGGAGGAATCCTAGTTAATATGGCCATTGTTTGAACTTTGATGTTGTTTGCAATTTATCTATCAGTAGCTTGCAGCGCTACAAATACATGGATGCTGTTATTGATCAATGCTAGATCTCACATGACACATGGTTATGAGTAATAAAAATTTATTATCTTCACTCTAGCTAGTACGAATTCATTCTTGTAATGGCACATTGGCACTGAAACTTGAGAAATTGCCTAACCCTGATGAATGAATGCGTCAATTCCTGTCTAGTTATGCAGTCTGCTTTTGAGGGAGCAGGATTGCTGAAAAGCCCCAGCTTTACTGAACAGCATGTGGCTGTTTTATGTACTACTGCTACTACTAGTAATTGCTACTGATGCTAATCTTTGCCATGCATACACACACATACACACGTACACAGAGCATATGGCAATAAGGGGGACGCTTTATTCCTTAATACTTTGAGTCCGGAGAGAAAGGCCGTACACAGTTCCCGATTCTTTTAGGGCACAAGGATCTCTCTCAGAAAAGAGTACCAATTTACATGGGCCCTCTCAAAAGATGAGAGGTCACTGCAGGCCACATCAGATCGTATCGATCACATAAAGCATCATGTGTTGTATCGTCATCATTGCAACATCAGTCCCATCCCTGCTCTAATGTGATCAATTGTATAATTATACGACCAGTGAGCAGGTACAAAAGTATGTATGTACTTCCTACATGATGGATGTATATATGGACTACTTACTGGGGCATTTTAGGCATCTTTTTTTATGTATTTTGTTTTGTTAGGGAGTAACAATGGTTAGTTACCTGCAGCCTGGAGGTGCTGTATGTGTAAATGGAACTGTACATGTTCCAAAAGAATTTAATTTTTTTAGAGCAAAAGAATTGTTGTTGGGTGCTCCATAACTGTTGTAGAATCTGTTTTATCTCGGGAGGAAAAACAAGTCTTTCCTGATAATTGCTTTAATGTTTTAGGTTGTTAATTGTTAGGAGTTTTTTTAATGAATCTAAATTGTTAGGAGGAGTTATCATCACATCACATCAGTTCATTGTTTTGTTTTGTTCCAGTAAGGTTTCCTCGGAGATGTTATATGGTGGCATGAAGAGATAGCAAATGCATAAATTCTTGCAGGTGGAGAGTTGTAGGAAAGAGCGGTCCCTTGCTAAATATACTCTCTCCATTTTGCTATATCTGTCTACAGTTGACAATACGTATAGATCAAGAAATTACTAAATCTAAGAAATAGTTAATTAGAAATGATCATACACACCCTATTAAATGACATACCGCAACCACTTAATCTATTTAAAAGCATTTAAGTATATGGGCAGAAAGAGAAAAAAATTGCAATAATTACACTCTAGATTCCCCCAGTAGGCAAACATATTGAAACAAATATTCTTGAGGATATGGACAAGGAAATAGTCCATTTTTGGCTCTTGAACTTTGCTCGAAGTCCAATTTTCACTCTGAACACACAAAAAAAGGTTATTTTCACCCCCAACTTTCAAATCTAGACAAATAATCCCTGAAATTGGGTCAAGGGGTTATTTGTGGTTGTAGTTAAATTCCGACTATTGGATTATATTGCGATAAATGATGTGTAAGTGTCAGTAACTTGCAGTACTCGACACTTGTATTCACATGCTTACGGTCTTACGAGTTTAGACCTGGACAACCATGAAGTAGCTCATGAAGTGTTGCAAATATCGAACTGAAGTAGGGAAGATTATCCGTAGGACCCTCGGGATTTGGCCATGTGTGTTGTCTAGTGTCTACTAGGTTTTTGAGATTTTTTTAATAAAAAAATGAGTACCACTTGTCTCCCACCTTTGGAGTTCAATATTACTTCTACATTGTGATTTCTTGTAGTTTCCTTTCATTGTACTAGTCGTTGGGTCCTCCACTTGGACCTTACAAAATTCCTATTGTTCACGTAATAAATGATCAATAATAAAATGTTAGAAGAACGTCGCTGTTCTTTTGCTAGCTTTGTACGACTGTACCTGTAGTCAAGACTTTCATCAAGTAATAATTTTGATTTATTTGTAGGAAGGCTTAGTACTCATTTTGTGATTTGTTTTCAAATTTCTATTGGCTTTATGTGTCAATTTGTTCAAAACATTTTGGCAGAATAAATTCTAACTTTTGAACTAAACAAATTGTGAAGATGTTAGATTGCAATTTTCAGTGTTTGCCATTTTTGGTCTGATTGTTGAGCATGGAGCTTTCTTGTGCCTATAAACATTCTATTATGATTTTTTAGTTAGCGACCTGATCCTTTTTTATATTTGATTTTCTTTTTGGAAAAAGTTCATTTTTGACCCTTGAATTTGCTCGGAGTCCAATTTTCATCCTGAACTCAAAATCCGGTTGGTTTTCACTCCCAACTTCCAAAGCCAGATAAATACAACCCCCTCCCCCCCAAAAAAAAATATTGGGTCAAGGGTTTATTTGTCCGGATTTGGAAGTTGGGGGGGGGGGGGGGGAACCAATTTTTGAGTTTAGGGTGAAATTGGATGACTCCGAGTAGAGTTCAAGGGTCAAAAATGGACCTTTTCAATTGTATGTATGGATTCTTCCCATTTGCCATTTTACTTGCTAGTTGCACAAAGATTAAAAAGAAGATTCCACGATCATGATGATTACAGTCGCAACTCACAAACATAGATTATGCTCAGCTTTCTCTAAAAAAGAAGATTATGTAAATGGATTTGTTGTGACCTAATTGTGCTGCTAAGCTAATTATTTTTGCCTTAAAAAGTGGGCGTGCTATGAAATGTTCAAATTTGCAGGGATTATGTTCATCTATGTTGCAAGCTTTGCTACTGAACTCTCTTTCACAAAGTTGGTCTTGAAATTTTTACTCTTATTGCATATCGACTGCGCCAATGACCAATGCACATTTGTCACTTCTCCAAATCCTTCTAGATCAGGTCCTAAATTCTATGTTTTCCAGTTTGCTCACTTTGGTGCATTCATGCATAGAAATCAGCTCTCAGGTCATTCTTTAGAGGCAGCTGATCACATACAAAAATCCAGTCACAAAGATACTGTGTACACCCATATGATCTCCTCTATATCCTCTGCATGAGAGACACTGTTTGAGAGATCATAGAGAGAGGGGAAAGCTGATGTGCCTTTGTATCTGCTTTGTCAGCACATGCATTCTACCTAGCCACTTTTTCTTTCCCACCACAAAATCCACTTTGGACCAAAAAATAGCCTCCCCAAAGAGAAAGAGGGAAAGAAGAGAAAATATATATGCAGCCAGCAGCCCTCCCCAACAAGAAAAGCACAAATCCACACACCGATCGAAATCCATCCTTCCTCCCCTCACCCCTAGCTGCTCAAAAGATGAACACTCACCAACATGTAAAGCAGCACCACATCCACCGGTTGCAGCTGCAGTACTGATCCGGCCCCTCTATATCTACACATTTCATTCCCTCTTGCACCTCATCGCAACTGCTACTGCCTGCTAGCTAGATTAGCACGTACTACCGTTGCTACATCAAATCGATAGGTAGATAGGTAGCTGTAGGTGGCGCGAGATGAGGGCAGGGGGGTGCACGGTGCAGCAGGCGCTGACGGCGGCGGCGGCGGCGGTGGTGAAGCAGGCGGTGAGCCTGGCGCGGCGGAGGGGCAACGCGCAGGTGACGCCGCTGCACGTGGCGAGTGCGATGCTGGCGGCGCCTGCGGGGCTCCTGCGCGCGGCGTGCCTCCGGTCGCACTCGCACCCGCTCCAGTGCAAGGCGCTGGAGCTCTGCTTCAACGTGGCGCTGAACCGCCTGCCGGCCTCCGCCGCGGTCGCCTCGTCGCCGCTGCTCGGCGGGCACGGCCACAGCCACCACCACCACTACTACCCGCCGTCCCTGTCCAACGCGCTCGTCGCGGCGTTCAAGCGCGCGCAGGCGCACCAGCGGCGGGGATCCGTGGAGAGTCAGCAGCAGCCTGTGCTCGCCGTCAAGATCGAGCTCGAGCAGCTCGTCGTCTCCATCCTCGACGACCCCAGCGTCAGCCGCGTCATGCGCGAGGCCGGCTTCTCCAGCACCCAGGTCAAGGCCAACGTGGAGCAGGCTGTGTGCAGCACCACAACCACAGCGGCGACCACTCCTCACCAAAACCCTAACCCTAGCAGCACGGCCACCACGAGCCCACCTCAAGAAACCAAAGCCAAACTCCCGCTCGACCAGGTGCGCGACGAGGACGTCGCCGCCGTCCTCGACTGCCTTGCCGCCCGGGGCAAGAGGAGGGTCGTGGTCGTCGCCGAGACCACGCCCGCGGCGGAGGCCGCGGCGCGCGCGGCCGTGGACAAGGTCAAGAGGGGCGAGGCGAAGAAGCACGATGCGTTGCGAGGCGTGCAGGTCGTAAGCCTCCGCGTGTCGTCGTTCCGGGACATGCCGAGGGAGGAGGCGGAGCGGCGGCTCGCCGAGCTGCGGTGCCTCGTCAAGAGCCGAGGGCAGGTGCTGCTCATCGTCGAGGACCTCAAGTGGGCCGCCGAGTTCTGGGCTGGACACGTCCAGAGCGGGAGGAGAGGCTACTACTGCTCCGTCGAGCACGTCCTCACGGAGGTGCGCGCCCTGGCGTTCACGGCTGCCGGCGCCGCCGCCGAGCACTGCCTCTGGCTCGTCGGGTTCGGGACCTACCAGACCTACATGAAGTGCAGGGCGGGGCAGCCGTCGCTGGAGAGCCTGTGGGGGCTCCAGACGCTCACCGTCCCCGCCGGCAGCCTCGCGCTGAGCCTCACCTGTGCCTTCGACGACAGGTAAATCCGGCTATCCCGACCGGTGCCGATCCAAAGTTGTTAAATTTCCCGCTGCAGTATGTCACGTCAGGTGAACGAATCTGCCTGAAATGAAATGACTCTGACCATTTGTTACCGAGATAGTAGTAGCAGTAGTAGACTAGTAGTAGTACTATTCCTGCAACGTGGTTTTCATTCCCTTTTCTCTTTGCCGACCGGCCATGAGTGAGTGAAAGCTTGCATCTTTTGCGTGCTTTTCGGGCAAAAGCTTTAGGTCTAGCTAGCCCACCGGCTTCACATTCCCTCTTTATTTTGCATCTTTTGTTTCCCCAACTTTTTCTCTCCCTTCTTAGCATTCTGATTAGGTTTTAAGATCAAAACCATATGGGGTTACAAATCATTTGCGTGCATGACCGATACAATGTCAGCAACACTGTATATGGTACACGGGCAAAGGGCTAGCTGATTTTGCGGACATGTCGATGGGTGAGGTGACAGTGGAATCTTATTCCGTTTGTTCTTTCTGCAGTGCGCTGGGTGCAGTCAATCAGTCCATGAAGGCGAGCTCTGACACAGATGGGAACGGACCGGTGCCTTGCTGGCCGCTTTTGGGCGGCAGCCAGCTGATCTCCAGATGCTGCGGCGATTGCTCCGCCGCAAGGATTGACACGAAAGCAGCATTGCCACGGTCGTTCGTCTCGTCGTCCAGCCTCCCTTCTTGGCTCCAGCATTGCCGCGACCAGGTACTACTCAAATGTTCAATCATGTTCATTTGATGCTACTATATATGTACTTTTTTTAAATCATTCTGTTCTCATCTTCATCACTAACTTGTTCTTGCGCTATAGGAGCCTACACATCTCACGGATCTTGGCAAGACATGGAGCTCCATCTGCAGCAAACCATCTCAACGGATGACACTTCACTTCTCGGCTCCGGTGTCTCCTGCCTCCTCCATCTCTTCCTATGAGCATGGCCACCAGTTGCACCAGCCTCGCCATTCGTGGCTTCTCGCCGATCTTGACGCCAAGCACCCATGGAAGCCCAAGTGCGAAGCTGATGAAAAGGTCAAGTCGCACGACTCGGGCGCTTCGAACGGCTCAGTGGAGGTGGAATGCCGTTCCAAGTTCAAGGAGCTCAACGCCGAGAACCTGAAGGTTCTCTGCACCGCATTGGAGAAGGAGGTGCCGTGGCAGAAGGACATCGTCCCTGAGATTGCTAGCACTGTCCTCCAGTGTCGGTCGGGGATTGAGAAGAGGCTGGACAAGTCGAGGTCGATGGATGCGAAGGAGGAGACATGGATGTTCTTCCTCGGAGGCGACACCGACGGCAAGGAGAGGGTGGCGAGGGAGCTCGCCAACCTCGTCTTCGGCTCACGCAAGAACTTCCTGTCCATCAAACTCGGCGGCGCCTCCTCGCCGTCCGTGTCGGCCGGCTCCACCGAGGAGCACTGGAGCAGCAAGCGGCCACGGACATCGGTGGCGAGAGATGCCTACCTAGAACGGCTCTATGAGGCCATCTCCGAGAACCCGCACCGCGTCATTCTCATGGAGGACATCGAACAGGCCGACCATTACTGCCAGGTCGGCATCAAGGAGGCCATCGACAGCGGGGTGGTGCGGAGCCAAACCGGAGACGAGGTTGGCGTGGGCGATGCCATCATCATCCTGAGCTGCGAGAGCTTCGACGCGAGGTCTAGAGCTTGCTCGCCACCGAGCAAGCAGATGAAGCTGGAGAGGGAGGAGTCCAAGGAGGAGCATACAAGTGATCATGATCATAAAGAAGTTGGTGCCTCCTCGTCCTCTTCTTCTTGCTTTGATCTGAACCTCAACATGGAGAGTGATCAAGCAGATGAACGCAATTTCGGTGATTTCTGTCTGCTCACGGCGGTCGACCGGACGCTGTTATTCAGAAGACAGGAGGATTTGTGATTGTGTACATGAAGGATCCATGTGTTTATCAGGGGGGCCTTCTGATAAAAAGCTAGATTAACTGCATGTCTAATTAGTTGTTTCTTTCGTTTATTTCTTTGTTCATTTTTTTTAGTTTCCCTTTACTTATGTTCTTGGGAAATCATGGTATTGGAGGATTGGATCAATGGCATATTACGCGCTTCATTAATGACGAAATGGAAATGTTGTAAATTTGTTGTGGCGATGTCCAATACTCTTCCTCGTTACATGTAAATTTTTCTGCTAGTCTACGGTTTGGATAATGGATATACCTGTATTTTGACATGTAAGCTTGTATTCTCTGTGCTAACTAACGAAACAAAAATGATGAATCTGTTTTGATTACAGGGGATTGTCAATGTAAATATTCGACTAATTTCTTCAGAAAAACTAGTCAGATGGTTTGACAGTTGGATTTAGATTGGTCACATCCCAAAACTCTCCCCCCACCCACCCACCCCGAACCCTAACAATGCCAATGTCGCCGCGCCCGCCTCTTCCCACGTTGCTGCCGCCGTGCCTCCTGCCCAACGATGCTACCACCTCCTGCACAGTACAATTAAGAAATCTTTATCTGTAGAGGGAGAAACTCATCACTGAAGCTTGAGAAGATATCACCAGTGCACGAATCTCTTAGCAGATTTGATTGTGAGAAATTCGGTGGCAGCCCCTGGTGGGCAGTCTTCGCCGTTGTTATGAATTTTCTCTCCTATCTATAAAGAATGGCAGAGCTCCTGCTACATTTTCAACAAAAAAAGAAAACCGGTTCATTTCCCAAAAACTTTTGGTAGAAAATCCATTCAAAACATGGCATTAATTACGATCGAGTAGGATCATCTTGACAACATCAACCATTTTTTTTATTGGGGGTGTCTATTTCACAGTGGCCTAAAAATTTCATCCTTAGATCAAGATCTTATGACTCATATTTTATCTCTCTCTCTCACCTATATAATTCCCACCCACCCCTAACCCTAACCCACTCAGCCCCGTCTCCACCCCTGCACCACCGCCTCCCGCCGCCTCTCCGACACTGCCTTCGGCGCCTGCGAGGCCCGCCGGTGAGCTCCTCTTCCGCCGCCCGCCCCCTCCTCTTTCGCCCCTCCTCCAAATTCACACTGTCGCCGCCACTATCTTCCTCCTCTCCGGCGTTATTGCCCCGCGCCACACTCTTCCTCGTCACTCGCCACCACCTCCTAACAACTACGTTTTTTTTGGCCCACGCTGACCTCCACCTCCTACCGCCCTCCTCCGCCCCGCGACCGAGGCAGTGCCACCGCTGCAGCCCACTGCTGTGGCTTCTCTCTAAGCCCAGGGGCACCAGTGAACCCAAACTCTAAACGGGTGAACCATCACCCTAATCTGCCGGCCGCCGCCACCAACGTTCGCCGTCGTCGAAGAGGATGATGCCATTGTCGGTAGACAGGATGAACTGCACGTATCACGACGCAAGATCCAATAGTGAGAAATCGACTGTGATTTTTGACATTTTCAATTGCACATGAATTAGCAAACCCATTTTTAATTAGAAACAAGTTCCTGGTAACTAGCTTGATGTGATCGGATTACACATATGAACACAACAATTAGTACTCAGAGATAGAGCTTCCACATCATAGGGACTTTTTGAGAAGATAAAATTCACAATATGCCACTGAATAGCTACATGATACACAATATGTCACTCATTATAAGACTGATATGTGGGCCTATGATCCATATGTCAATGAGATACTAGTGGTCTATTGTGAAGATTCCAAGTTATTCAGTGTCATATAATGAATTACCCCGATCACCTCCCGCTTCTCTCTCTTTGCTTCTTTGCCTCCTTCCCATCCATGTCTCATGTCTGTAAGCTAGGTTCACCTGACTACTGTGTGCATATAGTTCTTGGATCTCTCACAACCTACTGATCATCGCTAGAGCCTAAATTAAAGCTTGGTACATGCATTATTATACTACACACGAAAAGATGTGTACAAAACTTATAGCTACATATGTAGCTCAAAGTACCAGTTGGAGAGTGCTCAATGATGGCTTGGGGATCCAAGGATGCGAGAGCTTTGAGCCCTTGATCTCTTTTACGGACGCATCATGATATACTACGTACTACGTACGTATATGCCTACATGGCAGAAAAGGGTCTCGACAGCAACCCATATGTATGATGACATGTGCTCTCTTTAATTCTCTTACCCTTCTCTTTTTCTCTTTTCTCCCTTCTTTTGGTGTCTCTTTTGTAAGTAAAAATATGCAAAAAAGAAAAAGACTCATTTGATCTAGTTGTTTTTGCATGGAACTTAGAATGTAATGTTGGACTGGTCAAAAAAGATCGAGCGAAAGATATGGTAAGAGCTACTAGTAGAGACTAGATAGCATGCAACGTGAATGAGCTACTGAGCTTTATGTGTGTGTGTGTGAGAGAGAGATGAATGAATGAATGAATGATAATCCCGAGGCAAGCCTGGATGCCGAGAGACTAACAATTGCAGGGTCGATCTTGCATACTTTCATGAAAGGCGATTCTCACTAGCTTGCTGTGTTGGGCTTTACTTCAAGGAGGGAAAATTTTGAAGAAAAGTGGAACAGATCTACAGTGTTGTGTGGCTAACTTTGTGCATGCATGGTACGTAGAGGAGGCCAAGGGACAAATTAAAGGGTAAAGTTCCCGTCTTTGTTTTATGCCAATTTTGTTTTTCAAAAGGCTAATGGCAATTTGCCGTTCTAGTACGTTGTGTACTTGTGTATGATCTGAGAAAAACGGAATTCGGTTGACGGACGGAACGGACAAGATACCGCTAACTGATTATTAATCAGACAATTATACATTCGCACAAGTATAGACATATATATTTCTTAGACTACAAAAACCACATGAATATATGTTGGGATGGTTGGATGGATTATAGAAAAATCCCAGAAATCCACGTATAAAAATAAAATCCCAATAATCGAAGGCCATTTTTTCTCGGGAAGTAAAACAGAAGACCATTTTACTTATGAAATGTCGAAGAACATATTAAATATAGCTGTTACGCTTTCAGGTCCAGAAAACGTAATCTCCTTTTGACGAGGTGCGCATCGCCCTGCTCTTCCCTTCGTCTCTTTCCCAACCTCCTGTGAGTTTGTCCTTAGCTCTCCTTAAAAAAATTACATATTCCCCACCCCTTCCAATTCTGATCGATAGTCTGTCCCAAGTGCCAATCGGCTCAAGAAACAAGGTATGCACGATGGGCTCTATTCCGGCACACGAAGGGGATTGACGACGAGCTTGGCTGCAGTGTACGTTGGATGGGCCTAAGCTTATTCGGCCTTTGGCAACCACGGTGAGCGGCGGCGACTCTTCGATGGCAGCGGTTCGAGATATCAACGACTTCGACGGCGATCGTGTGCAGCGTTTGTGGCTCCGGCGGAACTTCTACGGTGGTGGTGTGCGGCACCTGCATGTGGCTCCGACGGCTTTGTTGTTGTCTGTGTAGATTTATGTAAAAATGTTTCAACTTGAGCTATATCATCATCTAAACCAGGCACATACGAATTATTCGGACGATTAAAGGGAAATCGGCCATTTAATCGGATTGTTCGGACGATTAAACTTCCATGCACTAAAGACAGCTCTTACGTACAATGGGTTGTCTTTTTACATGTCTCTATAGACAACTCCTTCATGTATAATATGTCTTATTTCTATTATTACAGTCGACTACTGTATGAGAGATGACCTAATTCTCTATGCTTTCTCTCTCTCATCCACGTCATCTAATGTCTTACGTGACAAGTTTTATAGACAGCTGACGTCACACTATTATACATGCTCTTAGTCGCCTGTTTATACCATTTTTCAATACACTACGATCACTAAGAAGTAAGACCCCCTCCCCAAAATATAGTACCATGTTTATATTACAGCATAATGAATTCTGCTTTTTTTTCTATAATACTCTGTTTGTTCAAGAATATAAGATATTTTTGTAATATCTCAAAAATCTAAATTTGGGATATTTGTACTAAGGATAAATGTGGGAATAAATTTTATCCATGTTTTTGAAATTTTCCTAAAACAATTATTGCATTTACATACAAATAGTAGCTTGAAAGAATTTTCCTGAAACAAATGCGAATAAATAAAATTCTAAAAAACTTTCACAAGCAAGTATACTATGTTAGGAGACTCCACAAAAATTCATAATTTTTGAAGCCCATTTGTTATATTTAGAAATTCCTCCAACTCTCAGCCATTTCTGGAAATTTTCAAACCTAATTCTATTCCCCCGCTCGCCTTTGGGCCGAAACTGCCGCTGCTCATTTCCTTTGCGCGCTACCACGGCCCAGCTAAGCCTGCCCCACTCCTTCGCTCTCTCTCTCTCTCTCTCTCTCTCTCTCTCTCTCTCTCTCGATGCGCCAGGCTCACGCGTCAGAACCGTTCGTCCACCTCGTGTTGCGCTTGCACGTCGCGCTCACACCTGCTCCGCCAGCCCCCGGTATGCGATGTCGTCCACCAATTTTGCACTCACTTGCTCCCGTCGCCTCGGCACTACGCCGTGCATCACCACGCCCATGCCAACCAGCTCCTGTCATCGTCTTTTCCCGGATAGGTGTAGAGCCAGAGAGCTCCCTCGAGTTCTCGCCGCGCCCGCCAGTTTCTCGCCGTCAGTATCACGCTAAACTCAGCCATACTTAAGCATCTAACTGCATCACCATCTCCTCAGCTCGCCATTCTCGCATCCCACGAAGAACCAGTGCTTTTTGCTTCTTGGTTCGACGAGAACGAGAACGCCGTTCTCGACGCCAGTGAGCAAGCTCTACCCGGTCACCGTCACTGGTGAGCTTTCTTGCCCTCGACAACTACATCATCATGTGCCTTGTACTTCACTCACTCTATTCCTCTACTCGATGTAGCCCTTGGAGCTATGTAATGCGATCACGCCGTCGTCTTTGTAACATCCCAAAAATACTAATTTTGGGAAAGTATAATAAAAATTAGGTGGGAGAATTATTTAAGAATGATTTTTGAGCTTTTGCATAAATCAAATAGTGAAATTACATGCAACAACAACTTGTAAGAATTTTTGAGAAAATCATAGAATAGATAAAATTCCAAAGAATTTACATGAGAGACCATACTATGTTTGGAGCCCTTACGAAATTTTACATTTTTTTCACTCAGTTTGCTAGGTACAAAAATTCAAAAAATATTCAGCCAGTTTGAAAAATTCAAAAGCCATTTTTGAAATTCCCGCTTGCCATTGGGCCAAAACTGCTGCAGCCCATCTCGCTCGCGCCTGCACCAACCCCTCCAGCTAACATACTGGGCTTGCATGTCAGCACCTTTCTTCCACCTCTCGCTCTCACCCGCGTGCCAGCGCTCCAGTAGCTCCATCGCTCGCCCCTCGTTTGCGACCGATGCCCATAGTTTCACACCTCAACCACCCCCCATCACCTCCGCCTGCTCTTGCCCATGCTATCTGCCCTGTTGACGCGTCATTTTACCGCGCAGACGGAGAGACTCATGCCTGCCGCAAGTTTCTTACGCAACCACCGGTGTCTCGCCGCTTTTCTCGTGCATTTGACCTAGCTACTTAAGCGCTAGAGCGCGCATTGTCATGTTCATCTAACCCAAGTTTTATTTCGCTCAAACCTGAGCTTGATCGCCCCTCAGTTTCGCGGGAACACGTGCATCGTCTCTGACACCGGTGAGTGCGCCTTCGCAGCTCCGCCGCTCTACTGAGCTTCCTCACCCACAACACTCACGTCAATTTGATCCCTGTTGATCACTCATTCCTCTCCTTTGCTCAATACAGCTTCTGGAGTCTCGTAGCATGACTACGCTCGCCTTCGTCCTCGACTCCGGCGCGCACCTGATCTAGCCAACACGTTCCCATCGTTCTGGTGACTTTGGCATCAAGTCTACCGCATCATCATGTGTCACATACCATATTGATGCATTTCCCCAACTCAATGCAGGTAGACTTGCCGAGAATCCAAGTGTTGTAGCTATCTTCCTCTCTCACGGCCGCCGCCACCATCTCCGTTCTCCTTCGTAGCCCGGTGAGCTTTGGACCGATTCCTTACGTCTACAACATCTATAGCACCTTAGTGAGCTAACGCGACACCCCTTGTAGCTTCTCTGTTGCTGTGGTGAGCTGTCGTTGTGAGCCCCCTTCGCGTCGCCACTGCTCGTCGTCGACAAGGCACCTCAACCCTTCCCCAGCATCATCTTCTTCACCCTCATAGTCGTGGTAAGTCACTGGTCCTCATGCACGCATCATTTTGCCACGAGCGAGTCCCTAGCGCCCATTCCTCCATAGCCACCCATGGCGCACCGCAGTTGCATGCCGTCAGCTCGTCTCGGTGACCCTAGGTTTTCGTGCTCGGTCCATTAGCATCGCCTGGACTCATTGAGTCCAGTACGCCACTCCTTTGGCCCGGAGGATGCTTCCTATGCAAAGTACATCGTAGATACAAAGCTAACTGCCGCCTCTCGTCGTCGTGCCGTCGACTCCGTCCATCTCTCCAGCCACCTTCACCTCCCCTAGCATGGCATTGACTCCCTCTCTCCATTTCCGAGCCCCTTCAAGCTTTTCTGAGACCACCTCGCCGCCAGCGAGCTCTTCTTCCCTCTCTGCTGGTTTGCTTTTCTCTCTCTCTCTGACAGTGGGACCCACGTTATTAAGGATTGATTAATGCTAAATATCAGTAGTTGAGCATACAGAGTTCATGACAGGTGGGACCAGTCAAAAAGATTAACAGAAATCTAATTTCAAACGTTTTTTAGTAAATGAGTCACTCACAAGTGGGACCACCCATTGTTTCCTAGTTTAAAACTTGTTTTAAAACCCGAGAGACTGACATATGGACCCCAGTTGTCTGTAGATTAAAATCAAAATAGGTTTAATCATTTAATTAATAAATAATGAGTCTATGACATGTGGAACCGCCTATGTTTTATAAATAAAAATCCAGAGAAAAAACTATGAGTAACTCACAAGTAGGCCCCACATGTAAGTTAATAAAATTCAAAAAAATATATGAGAAAAGCCGCTTTCAGTTCAGAGGAAAATACGCTTTCTCTATTGAAAAGCATAAACCTCAGTAGAACTCAGAGGAAAATACATTTTCTCTATTGGAAAGCCTAAACCTCAGATAATACAACTTCGACGTCTCCCTTTTATTAATTTATGGAATTTCAAAATCAAAGCAAATTGAAATGTTAATAACTTTTGCATATGAACTCCAAATCAAATGAATATTTTTTTTCTAAATTAATCTAAAATCATTATCTATCTGATTGTACAAAAATATTTGGATTTTGTTGCTATCGAAATTAGTTTTCTATAATTAATTTGCTTCCAGCTCTTTTTTATTAGACGTCGATACATCAAACGAAATTTACAATAATCTTTCATCCTCTTATTCAGAGCAACCATAGCAAGGCAAACACCTCCTTTGACTATGCAAATCTTACTATTTTAATTATTGTACTTCTTCTTGCAAAATCTATTATGCATGCGTGTATGTTTGCTTAAATTGCTATAATTGGGGATAATAGTAGTTATATTCCTATTCAATGCATGATTCTTCTTGAAATATTAGTATTCTTACTGTTGTAGCCAATAGTTTATGGTTTAGGCAATATATGATGTTGATTTGGGTATTTCAAGTACGAATATTGCACAATTGCTTAGTCGAGCTCTAGATTTACTAAAATTTGAAAATAGATGAAATGTTGAACATGGATTTTGGGAGATTTTGAAATGATAGTCTAGATGGGTTTCCTATGTTATTTTGCATAAAAATAAAAATAAAAAACTTAATTTGTGACGTGGCGAGTTATGTTATATTCTGAGAAGTGTATCTCACAAGTAAATAGGGGGAGATCCTCGCTCAGGTTAATTAAGGACCAAACGTCAGTGCTCCCAATCTAAAGCCTAAGCGTAAAATCATATGTACTGGTATGGGACGGCCTTAGCTAATTAAGTCATCAAAGAGTAGCCTTTCATGTGGGTAAGCCGCAGTAGTACGAGCATGACCGAGTAGGCTTGCTCGAAGGGCCTCCTTTAACCGAGGCGTTGGGACCAAAGCCTTCTAATACAACAGTTAATGCCTCACTCTAATGGGAGGTACCTGGAATCAGAGTGAGGGTTTTTATTGCCAGGCTAGTGCAAAGTTAGGACTAGGTGATGTAAAGACTTCGGTATGTGCTCTAGACTACTTACCAAAGGATAGTGAGCAGTGGTATTGACTGATGCTAAACAAACTAGATAATTTGTATATTGTGGGTAAAGTTGTACACCTCTGTAGAGTATAAATCTGTTTATATAGCTGTGCTCGTAGTGATGAGTGTGCTTGGTGCAGTCCATCCAGTATAGTCTCTACTTTTGCAAAAACAATCTTATCGGGAATTGTTGGGATGTATATTTTGGTGTTTTTATATATGAGTTTCATGTCTATGGTTGAAAGTAAGATGTTGATCGCAGTCGAGGAGAGTTGCGATTTGTTATTTATCAAGTACTTACTTGTTGATTCTTTATTTACTTAACTGCTCTTTAAACTTCCGTTGCAAAGTGCTATATATTGATATTACAAATAAAACTTGCTTAATGCTGAAAATAACTTGTAGCATAGAGCCTCATCCCTTGATAGCCATGCATATATATAAATTTTACGATACACTACAAGTCCTGCTGAGTACGCAATGTACTCAGTCTTGCTTAATTTGTTATTCAAAGTTAGAGGATGAGTCTATACCAGACGACGTGTTCTTTGCACCCAATACTGGAGGGATTGGTGATGAATCATTCTAGGACTTGTTTCTTGTCGGTTGCCTGGGGGTTTGAATGGGCATGCCGCTGGACTTTTGGTTTATATACATGTGATGCTTTCATTGTTTAATTTGCTACTTCTGATACTTGTTATTTTATTTGGTCGGTCGGCCATGTATCCTACACTTGTGATGTAATCGTCTCAATTAAATACCATATTTGTTTCATGTTGTATGTATATTGTGTATGGATGTGTATACCAATGTTTTGGATGTGTGTACTAGCCACTTATCATGGGACTAGTATGGTACACATACAAAGGCTTCAGGTATTCCACATCCGGGGTCCGACAGTCTTCACTTCCGACACGCACCCCGATCCAAGCTTGCACGTTCCCAATGTTCTGATGAGCTTGAACCTGACCCAACCATGTCATAACGTGTTTTATATTCTACTAATGCCTTTTCCTCACTTGATGTTGACCCACACATAGTGAGTCATCGGAATCGAGCTTCTTCCCAAATCCAGCCGATACAGTCATCTTTATTGTTTGACGCCACCCGGTAAGTCCCTAACTAATTCCTTCTTCATTCACTGTCCCTAGCACCCCCGTGAGCTAATGCATGGCTCCTTGTAGCTTCTCCTCCACCGTGAAGCTGCCGCCACTGCCGCTGCTCCAAGCTCTCCCACCATCCTACGGCTGTTAACACCCTTGTTGAGCTTCTAGTAGCCCCTAGAGCTATTGTGCCTATTAGATTGGAAAATTAGCTAGCGTAGCATGGAGTTCAACGTAGTCGATCATGGTGCCACCGTGAAAAGCATTGTTGCTGCTACTCCGGTGACCATTGGTCTCTGTGTCGCCGATGGTAGCATCACAATAGCCCATACGCACCATCATTCGCTTTGCTTCTGTCCCGTTTTCCCAAATCGTCGTGGTCCTGTTTCGCGTCGTCTCTAGAGGTGGTCGTGGGCAACACTCCGGCCATCCCCTGCCTTGCTACCACCACCCGGTAGAACCACCGTCACAATAGGAGTCCATTTTGCCCATCCCTGAGCCAAGTCGTTGCGTTGTTCACCGCCGGCGAGCTCATCGAGTCAGCATGGTGCATTGTGTGCTACTCTCCTCCCCTCTTTCTCTCTCTGATAGTGGGTCCACTCAAGTTTAGGATTTGTTTAACACTAATGACAGTGGTTAAGTGTATCTAGTCACTCACATGTGGGACTGGTCAAAAAGATAATAAAAAATCTATTTTAAACATGATTTAGTAAATGAGTCACTGACATGCAGGACCCATGTACTGTTTTCAATATTAAAACATGTTTAAAAACCGAGTGGCTGACAAGTGGACCCCACTTGTCAAAGGATTCACTCAGGAATAAAATTAAATTAGGTTTAATTATTTAGTTAATAACTAATGAGTCTAAGACATATGAGTCCGTCACTGTTTTCTTAAATAAAATCAGGAATTAAAAACACATGAGACTAACATGTAGGGTCCACATGTACAAAAATGATTTTCAGGAAAATGCAAAAAAATGGAAAAGTCACTTTCGGTATAAAAGAAATACGCTTTCGCTGTTGAAAAGCGTAAATTTCAGAAAATACACTTTCGACGTCACCATTTTCTCAATTTCAAGATTTTTTAAACTGAACCAAATTCAAACGCTAATAACTTTTGTATATGAACTCCAAATTCAATGATCCTTTTTCTCTGAATAAGCAAAAATATTTGGATTTCGTTGTTGTTAAATTTATTTTAGTATTTGTGATTTGTTTTCGGCTCTTTTCGAAAATAGACGTCAGAAACACGATTGAGAGTATCGACGATCAAGCGCCCTCATTCTCTGAGCAACCAGAGCAAGGAAAGCACCTCTTTTTGACCATGTTAATCACATTATTTCAATTATTTTACTTCGTTTCTGAATATATTATGCATGCTTGTATGTTTGGCTAAAATTGCTATATTTGGGGGTAACGGTGGATATATTCCTAGTGAATGCATGATTCCTCCTTGTCAAGTTGATTTCCTTGCTGTTGTAACCTTTAGGATATGGCTTAGGCGGTAACTAATGTCAAATTGGGTATTTCGATTATGAATATCGAATAGATGCTTAGCCGGGCTCTAGTTTCACTAAATTTGAACAATTTATGAAAAATTGAGTATGTATTTGGGAGAATTTGAAATGTTGGTCTAGAGGGTTACCTTTGTTAGTTTGGTATAAAATAAAAATAACAAAATTAGTTTTTAACGCAAACATGTTAAATTATGAACTAAGAAGTGTGAGAAGTGTATATCGCAAGTAGATAGGTAGAGATCCTCGCCTAGGTCGATTAAGGACCGAACGCCAGTGCTACCAATCTCAGCCTAAGCGTACAACCACATGTGCTAATTATGGGATAGCTTTAACTAATTAAGTCATTTATGACTAGCCTTGCATGCTGGTAGGCCGTAGTAGTACGGGCATATCCGGGTAGGTTTGCTCGAAGGGGCTCCCTTCACCAAGGTGTCGGGACTAAAGCTTGTCGATACAACGGTGAATGCCTCACTAACATGGGGGGTACTCGGGTGAAGTGAGGGTTTTTCATTCGCTGGGTTAATGCAAGGTTAGGACTATGTGATGTAAATGCTTTGTTACGAACTCTAGACTGCATACTATAATGTTGTGTGCGGTGGTATCGATGGATACCGAACAAACTAAAGACCTCGTATCGTGTGAGTAAAGTTATACACCTCTGCAGAGTGGAAATCTATTTAAATAGCCGTGATCGCGGTCATGCGTGTGCTAAGTGTAGTCACACCGGGTATAGTCACTATATTTGCAAAAACGGTTTGTTGAAAAATGTTAGGATGGTTGGTTGTTGTGAGTGTCATGTCTATGGCTGAGAATGAAATGATAATCGCAACTGAGGAGTATTGTGATTTTACTATTGTTAAGTTACATACTTGTTATTTCATCATCTGTCAATTACTCTTTAAAATTTCCGTTGTAAATTATTACATATTGATATCGCAAATCAAACTTGCTTAATGTTGAAAATAACTTGTAGTGTAATGCTCCTTTGATAGCATTGCATTTATATTATGATGCGATACACTACAGGTCCTGCTGAGTACAAAATATTCTCAATCTTGCTTAAATTGTTGATCAGAGTATAAGGATGAGCCAATGTTGGACGACACGTTCTTTGTACCCGGTACCGGAGGGTACGATGACAGGTCTTGCTAGGATTTGGTCCTTGTTGGTTGCCTGAGGATATGGATGGGCACACTGCTAGACTTTTAGGTTTTACTTACTATACTTCCGCTGTTACAGTTCATATTTGAGCTTTAATTTGGCCGGTCGGCCGTATATTGAAAACTTGTTATGTAAATGCTTAAGTTTAATGTCATATTTGCTTCATGTTGTATGTATAAATTGTATGGATATGATTATCAATATTGTGGATCTGTGTACTAGCCACCGATCATGGAACTAGTACAATATACACACGAGGGCTTCGACTATTCAAATCCCGGGGTCCGATAGTTTTGGACATCACACGGTCTCCAGCTTGCAATTTTGACCATTACTTTTTATATGAGTATGTTCATAAAATAACTTAAAATTATTATAATATGAAAATATTTTTCATAACTAATATAATGATACCATTTTCAAATGATTAATACAAGTAGTTTTTTTTATATATTAGTAATCGAAGTCAAGAAAGTTTGACTGCACGATTTCTAAAACATTATATATTTCACAACAGAGAGTGATTAATCATGATTTCATGCCTAGTATCATTGAGCAAAGGAAAATCAGATTGTAGTAGAAACCATTGCATCACATGAGGTGGATGAATCTAGTTCTGAGAAGGTAGAAATTAATTTCCTAGTTACAAAATCTGATATTATTGAGAATTTGCATGAATCCTGTGATAATTTGATTGATTTGCCAACAGAGTTGAGTGCACCATGTGCTGAAATAATTGAATTGCATGTTGTTTTGAATGAGTCATGTGATGATTTAATCACATACAATGATCATGTGGAATTGGTTAGACATAAAGATGTTTTGACTAGAATTTCTCCTACTGACTCTTTATGTTATATTATGTTGGATCCACCTGTGAAATTGTCACATGCTATGGAGAAAGTTTCTGAAATCGCATGTTCAAAATGTTTGTCTAGTGCCTACACCCCTGGGTATAAGTTTAATTTGATTGGAGATTATGGTGTAGACAATCAATTTCTTGTTTATCGAATATGCATAACTTGTGATTACATGGATGAATTGAAGCTTGCTGTTTTGAACAACAATTATTATATGCAGAATCTTGTTCATTATGAGAGAAAATTAAAATTTAGTATTCATTCAATGCCCATATGTTTATCTCTTGTTGCACCATCTAGTGTGGACAATCTACATCAAGATGTTGAAGTATGGAAGAATTTACACATCCTTTCACCCTTGCTAGATGAATTTGCTATTGCTCCATTGAAATCTAATAATATGGATGAACTTTGTTTGATTCCAAAAGTTGTAGATTTGCCCATATGTGCTACCACTGCAAGTTTACAACTTCAGAGAGTTGAATTGCATAAATACTTCACTTATATTTGCAAAACTAGTTGCAATAATTACTATGTGAGAAATTTTATTTTGCTCATTAACATATATGATTATTCTTGGGGTAATAATACAATGATCTTTTATGATCACTGCTGTCGTCTAACATTAATTGTGCAACAACGAAGAACCGTTAAAACAGATGACATATACATATACCATGCATACACTTTGGCTTCTTTGTTACCCTATTTTGAGCTAATCAAAAGCCAAGGACGGCTTTGTTTTCAAGAAAGTGAGGATGATGAGGACATGACACCTATGGATACAACCATATTTACTATGTTTACTCTTCCAAGTATAAGAGCTCGTACGCTTCACTTAAATTATCAGGTGAGCTTGTTTTTAGGAGTGTCTTTATATTATATGAATTATATGATGCTACCTAATGATTAAATATATATATGTGCCGCACCATGTCACTTTTGGTCCAAGACAAGCAAGCAGTTCGAGCTGGACCCGTTTTGGAATCCAGTTCGGCCTCTAGAATCAGCATGACAACACCAACTTAAAATAGGCATAACTTTCACATACGGAGTCCGTTGGAGGTCCACGAGTACTTGATTGAAAGCTTATTTCGTCCTCTTTCCAACGGATCTGGCCTCACCTCCAAATTCCTTCTGAGGTGATCGCAATCATCAAAAGAAGATATCATATCACTTGTTTGAGCCAATTTGAGCTTTGTAATCATACTGAACTTGGCCTATCTGCAGGCGGCCCACTTGGGGGTGTGGTTACTGTTTACGTGAACAGTAACCCACGAATTTAGTCTCGCCCCGCTGGTTCTATTAGATGTGCGGCTCCCCCTCCCCTATATAAGGAGGCTGCACCCCTCTAGTTTTTCTTGGATTTTGTTTAGTTAAAAGTTGGCTTCTATGCAACTTCGTGTTTTGGCTTGTGTCGACTAGACCAACCATAATACCGCTTCGGAATCCCAAATTATCAAATATTTTATTCATATTCACAATTTCAGATTGCTTATTTATCTTGTTCTTGCGTGCTTCTTCGGTGTATGCAGGAATCGACCTTCGTGGTCAGGTCATCCGGGTATTCGTGCACGGTTGATAATGACTTGTCAATCAGTTCAGCGATTGCGTGGTTTCGAGCCTTGCGTGTTCGTAGCCAGGATCGTGAGAGTTGAGCGACGCCTACCGAACTTATCGTTCTCATCGAAAGATCGGGCCAACAATCGGACCTTCGGGTTCATCAGATCCCATACTTGATCTTTATACATTAAAGAGAACGACATATGCAATATGGTGTTTTATGTTGGTTCAAAGGTGGAGAGTTAAGGTGTTGAACTGATTCAATACGTCTGGGAGATCGATTCCCACCTAAAAAAATTTTAGAACCGAACTATCATCTTGATTCAATCCCAAGGAGTAAATAAATTTGTGCTGGCCCACCTAACAGAGGGAGGCGTCATGCCGCCACATCGAGAACCCTGTGCGTCATCTCTGCTACATCGGATTGTGTAGAACCGCACACCCCCAACGCAAGTCTCTGCCATCACATTGAGTCGCTAAAAGAGCTTGCTACCGCTGTCACCGGATTGACGCCGATGAAACCGTGTTGCCACATCGGGTTGTCGTGGCCTCCAGATCCGCCCACTGATGGTTGCTACTGCCCTCCCCTTACCACATATCGCGAGTTGTTGTAGCCTCTACAGCTAGCCACCGCACGTCACCTCCGCCTTGCTTCTCACTAGTGACTGCGGTGTCCAACCAGTGGGATGGGTTGGGAGTTGTTGGTGATGGGAGAGTGGAGGGGAATCGAGAATGGATGAGGATGTTGAACCGATAGGTGAAGAGATGGGATATTATTCTTTTCTTGTTTTATTACTATGATGTTGGTCCACATGGGAATAGGAACAAATCTTTACATTGGTGAAAAAAATGCTACATTGTGAGCATGCCTACGTCGCTTCTCTTCGAACCTGGACCAATTCAATATAGGGCATCTCCAATAGTACCATCTCAAATTTTTACTATATCAGCTCCACTTCACCGAAAGACAGATTTAGACATAACACCTCTAATAAGCTGTCTCTAGCAAATTGTCTCTAACATTCATGCTAAACATATAATATTCTCACTCCTTCACCCCTCTCTCACATGCACTGGTTGTTTTGTCTTGGTTTGTGTGCAGAGATTGTTGTTTGAGGAAGAACGACTTTCCTTATCTCTCTTCCACCTAAGATTTTGCTGATATGGAAGAGCTAACCGATGGCTAACATGACACTATTGGAGATGCCATAAAGAGAACTCCAAAAGTACCATTACTTTAGGGGAAACGTTATCACACGGACGTCTATTCCCCGTACGCTCATTTAATAGCGATCAATCCTCCACCTACTCCCTTCTCTCTCATCTCTCATTTTTCTACTTGCTTTAGTGCTCCCGGTTCCCCTCTCGGTTCGCCTCCCCTTATCTAACTTCACGTTCCCTGCTCGGGAGGAGGCACCTCGCAGAAGCGGCCAGCCGAGGCGGACGGCAAGCGAACGACGTGGGATCGGCCAGTCAGTGGAGCGGCTCAGGGAGGCAGCCTGTCGAGGCGGCTGGCGGGGGTAGGACGTGCTGCGAAGCTCGATGAGCAGCTGGAACGCCACCTCGGCTGTCCAGAGCGGTTCGTGCCCACTGTCATGTCGCTTCCTAGCTCTTGGCTCAGCTGGCGCCGCCGTTGCCGCCTGCGCCGCCACTCGCGGCTCTGCGCGCTGCCGGCTCCTGTCCCCGGTGCCTCCTCCTCCCCTAGTGCCGCCGCACTAGCCCTCTCCATCTGGCCTCCTCCCCCTGCCGGCACCGCCCCGGTTCGGTTCGCTCGGCCTTCGGCCACTTGGGCTCGCCTATGGCTCGGTTCCCCTCTCCCCTTTCATTTGATTTTCGTATTTTGATGAATTGTTGCATCTATAGAAAAAATATTATATCTATAGAAAAAATGTTGCATAAGGGTCACGGCGATGTTGTAATTTTTTCTAACACGTTTTTTTTTCCAGATGCTTTGTTTTGATTTATGATGTTGCAACCATTATCCGAAGATGTTGCAACTGTTGTCCAAGGATGTTACAACCATTGTCCAGAGATGTTGCAGCTATTGTTCTAAGATATTGCTACCGTTGTCCAGGGATATTGCATCGTGTCCGGGGATGTTGCATGCAGCGGCGTACTTATGCCCCTTTTTACTTGTGTTAATCTTGGTTGGATAAATTGAAGTCAGGCATTTACCTTTGTGTGTATATGTACATACATGAATCAGTGTGTGGTGATGTGATGCATGCATGTACGGTGACAAAATCTTGTGCTCATCATGTACGAGAATCCGGGCGTTCACCCTTACTTTAGCAACCCCTTGGATGGTGTGGTGCCCGTGTGGACAGCAATTAGCACCCACCTCAATTAATTATCAATCAATTCTCCTCGACCCGATAAAAAATCAATTATTCTCGTGAAGCATTAGGTTACCCCCTTGCATGCTACGGATTTCTCGGATTAAGAAAAAAAAAAGCATTCAAAGGAACCTGCTAGAGAGATTGACTCGGACTCAGCAAAATTTTATTTACTGTGTATACTCCTGTCCTATTGGAATCAAACGCTATTTACATGCACGAGACATGTATATAGGACATGTACGTACATTCATGAGACATGTATATAGGTAGATCAGAGCCTTATGTCACGAGATGTATGGTTGAGATCTTTTATGTTTCTTTGATTAATACAAGAATTTCTAGTTGTTTTCTGGATCAACGTGAGAATTTACTGTTTTTTTTTTGTCTGTTCTAGATTAACACGGGACCTTTATAGATTATTCGGCTAGAAGCATTATAATATTTGCAAATTCTATAAACACGTTACCGTGATCGATTCATGAACAATATTGTAATTTGTACAGCCGTGATATAGTCTCCTTTGCCTCCCTCGAAACTTACTTGATCTACGTACGTACCCTATCTGTTTCGATTTTTTTTTATCTTTATCACCGCCTTTTTCTTAAGCAATAAGCACAATATATAATCACGTAGAGTCGTAGAGATGGTTATATATACGCACGTGTAGATACCTCGCCGTCGTCAACCTAATCTCGACTTAAGTCAACGCGCGCGTGCGCGCGCGATGGCGAAGTCGAAGATATCGATGCTGCTGGACTCCGGATATGCTGCGCCCCCGAAGCCGCCGTGGCCTCCGCTATCTTGCGCCAACGCCTCCACCTACAGCTTGTCGTCGCCGCGCACCTCCTCCTCGTCCTCCGCGCGTGCATCTGCGGCCTGCGGTGGCCACGCGTCGTCAGCGCCAGCACCGGCGTGCGCGGCGTGCAAGCACCAGCGGCACAAGTGCAAGGCGGGGTGCATCCTGGCGCCCTACTTCCCGCCCGACCAACCCAGGCGGTTCAGGAACGCGCTCCGGCTGTTCGGTGTGAAGAACATCCTCCGTATCCTCAAGGAGGCCGGCCCGGAGAAGCGGGACGACTGCATGGGCACCATCATCTACGAATCGGACGCCCGCGCGGACCGTCCGGTGCACGGCTGCAGGGGCATAATCGGAGAACTCAATGATCGGTTAAGTCTCGAGGCAACCGAGCTCGCCACGGTGCGGCAACTACTGGCGTTCTGTCGCCGAACACGCCGCCTGCAGCCCCCGCGCCCTTCTGACACCGCCTTGTCGATAGCGAGAACACCGCATATGACGACGCTACATGACGATGTCCATGCCAGGAGGAAGAAGATTGGCGATGTGAAGAAGCAGATGATACATTACGATGTCGATGTGAGAAAAAAGAAGATGAGAAGACAATGATTTATGATGATGTCGATGTGAGAAGAGAAGCACCGTACGTACGTTTCTCCTATATGCCATGTGAGGAATTTATTTTAGGGTTCATCATTCTGATCAGTTTTATTTAGGAGATTTATATTATTTGGTAGTGTTCCTCTAACACAAAAGAAGTGCTTCATTGCTCTTCCAAGAATTAAAAGCACAACTCTAAAGCATGTTGAGTATTGAGTTATATACACCAACTCAGTTCACCCAAAAGTTTAAACTAATGAGGAAAGACGATAATTCACTTATACTTCAACACTCCCTCTCACGTGTACCCTCATGTCTAAGACATGGAATAGAAGTGAACTACAATTATTATTTTTTAATTATACCAACCGGGCCTTGAACTCAAGACCTCTTGGCTCTGATACCATATTGAGTTGCATGCACCAACCAGTTCACCCAAAAACTTAAACTAATGAGAAAAGACGGACAATTCACTTATACTTCAACATTGAAGAACTGATTTGCAACCATGCACCCGCCACTGCACTGCTAAATTTTGTACAAATTAGTTTTTTGGAGAGCATAGAAGCACCTTTAGAAAAAAAAGATTATTTGTTGGTCTACACTGTTTTTTTGATTGATTCATTCTTTTGTAAGTTATTAGCATCAAGAAATCAAAATAAAATAGATGGTTAGACTAGTGGATAGTACAGTTCTTCTCTGTCATCTCAATGAAAGGCTACTTTGCTAATGACCAGAACACAGGGTTCTCTATCGAACTTATACGAAAAATATTGTGAGAATGCTATAAAAACGAATAGCTTTTATTACTGTGGACATATTGAGTTTTTGTATCAGAATACAATAGGTGTTACAGAATGATCGTAATGATCGTGATTGAAAAATGTAAGAACTGAATTCGTCTATATCTCCCTCTATTACAGAGAACGTGGGCTACCTCCTTTATAATCATTGAAGGGGTATCAGTTAATGCCGCTAAAGGTGCTACTAATCTTCACGTGAGTTCTTTAATAGAGTCTTAAACCATCATGTCCTTTAGCTAACTGTCGAAAGTTATCAAATGCGCCAATAACTGCTTTCTCGTTAGTCACATGGAAAACTGTCATGTCTTCCGACCAGTTAACTGGTCAGAGAACTGTCCAAAACCACATAGCTAGTTGTCTCATGGCTTTCACCTGGTCGTCAACCAGTTGGGCCATAATAAAGGGTATTAAATTTCCTTTAAATACCGGTTGTTGGTTCATAACCATTATAGAGATAGCCTCTGACATGTAGGCCTACTTTGACAGAGACTCCGACTTTAACTGAAAGGGTTGACCTGGTCAAGAATCCTCGTCATACTTACCTATATTTTTCCGAATCTCTTTGTAAAGGTCTCAAAGTTTGAAAATAGAAGCCAACATATATGATGGCCAATGAACATTGGTTCTTTTCTTGTAAATATATGAAAGATGAGCCCAACCTAAGTAAAGAAGGTGATTTGCATGCTGGTTGCTGGCCTTGGGCGGTTAATATCTGTAAGTTATCTTTTTTCGAGTTAGGAGTAATCCCTTGGGTTCGAAGGATATTTTAAAATAACAGGAGTTCAAATCCTAAGTTCTAGGAAGAAGTCCATTTGACCCATTGAAGTATTGTTGTCCGGCAACTTAATCTCTGATCTAAAAAATCGGCCCTTTAACACTTTTACGTTGAAAAACCAATGCACTTAACCCCATGGTTGTTTTGCTTACATGGCACTCGGTCAACCGGTTTCACCACATGGGCCACTATGTCATCAAGGTGAGGTGGCAGGAGGGAGGGAGTTTGAGGTGGACCCGCCACTACACTCATCTCCATAAAAAAACTCTTTGCCCTATCTCTTTCCTCACTCCAATCCTCTCTCTTTCTCTCCGCACACACCGACAACGCCCCCCTCATCCATCGCTGTCGCCCCCCGTCGCCGCCCTCCTCATCATTAGTGGGCCCGAAGCTGGCTCGTATCCCTCGTCACCGGCAATGGTGGATCTAGTCGTCTCTGACTCCAGTACCTCCAGATCTGGTCCTCCCCTCTAGTGGCCTTATCGGACACGGTGCATCTCCACCGGCAGGAGGCCAACAGCGGTGGATCTGGCCATACCCGACCACGCCGCCTCTGGATACCGTCCTCCCCGGCTCCTTCACCGCTAGATCTGGCCTTCTCCCTCATCGCCGGCGGTTGATCTGGCCATCCTTGACCTCGTCGCCTTCGGATACGGTCCTCTTTGACTCCTCCGCCGCCGCTCATTCCGCCGGTTCACGCCTCATTGCCGGAGGAGCTTGTCATCGCCGTCGCAGGTACTCCACCTCGTCCTCTCTACCATCGCTCTGTAGTCGTCGGCCCCCTCCGGTTGTCATTCTCTCTTTCATCACTGGCTTCCACATGTGCACATCGTCGTCGCCGGCCATTGTAGGCGCACATCCGGTCTCCGTGGCACATCTGAGACGCCATGCTCTCTGTCATACTCAATCTTTTGTTTCTCTCTCCAAGATCTATACATGTTGCAATTTTTTGTGTGCAAAATCCCTTGTATTTGTGTGTATTTTTATGGCATGTGTATTTGTACAGTGTGAGAATAATTATTTGTACAATGTGATAATTGGAATAACATGAGTATTGGTTGCTCACGCCGTGCTCTGTTTTTGGGTTGCTAGCGAGCGGGCCCCAACTGTTAGTAGCCTAAAACTCCCTCACTCCTGCCACCTCACCTTGTTGACACAACAGCCCATGTGGCAAAACCTGGCTGACTAAGTGTTACGTAGGCAATATCATCAAGCAAAACAGTCATGTGGGGTTAAGTGCACACTGGTTTTGCAACGTGAGGAAGTTAAATAGGTGATTTTTTAGGTTAGAGAGTTAAGTGGTCGGACAACAATACTTCAGGGGTCAAACAGATTTCTTCCCAAGTTCTAATAACTATTTGGTTCATGTCTGATATACACGGATACACCTTGGCAACATAACATTTTTTTTTAGAAACATAAACTTCATTAATCTAGGGACGCCGCCAAATCGTCAACAGCCCCTTGCAAAACAAAGCTTGGAAGGTTTTCCTTCCATACAAAACCGGCATCATCAAGGCCTAAACCAAACTTAGCAAGCTGACCCGCTACCCTATTACATGCTCTAGATACATACAAAAGTTGTACGGACAAGCTATCGGGCGGTGTTAATCAGGACAACAATTGACGAGAGATCACCATCAATTCCATTCAGTGCAGACACCAGAGCAGAAGCATCAAGCTCAACAATTACACGAGATATACCAAGGTCAGCAGCAGTTCTCAGTACATTTAGGCAGACCGCCGGTTCTGCATGATCCGCGTGCTGTAAATGCTCCAATTTTCCCCGCACCTGCACAGACATCTCCTATTGAATCTCTCACAACAAAACCCCAATTTCCACCTCCTGTACGTTAAGGGAAAGCACCATCAGAGTTCATCTTTAGCACATCCGTCGGAGGAGACGTCCACTTTGTCTCTTTCAGCACCGACACATCCCCGGCACGAGTAAATAACTGTTCGAATCCCTTCACCAGTTTGCCCACCATATGGCATATTTGCTCAGCTGGACGTGGAATCTCCCTTGCATTTATACGGTTGCGCTCTGACCACAAAAACACAGCAATAAGATGTGTAAAGAACTTGAAAGAACCTGACTCGTAATTTTACCTCTCGACTGGGAATCTGGGATGGTAACGGTGTCATTGGTCCAAGAATATCCATGGCTAAAGACCCTTGATTCAATACGCAAACGGGCTGTATTTGGTGTGATGTGTACACACTTTTGGGCCAGAGCTTATACTATCTTCAGCTGGGCCGCATAGCCCATGTGTAAGAACCTCCCAGCTACATCTCTTGCCTGGAAGCCCACCCTGGAAGCCCACAAGTGTAGCCCATGGGCAGCAAGGCACGGACTGTAATCTGTACCTCTTCGGCCCACGTTTAGAGAGCTGCGGCGTGCTTGTTTCACTCGGAAGGTTCCCGTGCTGATGAGTAACCATCGCTGGCGAGTCCAGTTTAAACGATCATCTTGTAAATAAACGTAGAATCGTTTAGAACAATACAAGAACATAAGTACATAATAGTATATTGAACACAGAGATATGGGAGATTCTTGCTTCTCTTTATTCCTTCATCAAGCAATCAGCTTTTTACAATAACTAACACCCTTTATTTATAGGCTACAGAGCTGCTAGGATTTTGTACAGGGCGTCCACCTATGAACCAGCTACTGGGCCGAGCCCATGATTTCCCAACATTTCCTCTTGGGCGGCACAGAGGCCGGCGACACGCGGCCATGCGGGTCAGCTAGGAGTGGCACGCTCATGCGGTGGCCTTTCGTGGTCGGAGAGGCGCGACGCGGTTGTGTGGTGCGATAGCCGTGCGGGGCTAGGAGCCGACGGCGAGAGCGGCCGGCGCGTGCAGGCGGCCGGCGAGGCGTTCAGTGGGGAGGTGTCGGCTTCGGGCCGGCGACGCATGCAGGCGCCAATGGTGGCGCATGCGGGCGCGCATGGGGAGGGCCGCGGTCGAGCGGCGTTCCGGAGGTTGCGAGGGGTTGAAGAATCTAGACCTGTCATTATGTGTTAATGGAGTATTTTGATGATTAATGACAAATCTAATTGTGAGACTAACACTTCTACTTGTCATCTACTGTTTAGTCTCAGTTGGATATAAAGGTGAAAAACAAAGAGGTATGTGTTAATGACAAATCTATTTGTGAGACTAACACATCTATTGTTATACCTTGTTTAGTCTCAGCTTGGATATAAAAGGAAAAAATCCAAACAGATATGCATTCACAATGATTAATCTTTTTGTGAGACTAACTCTTCTATTGTTATATCTCATGTTTAGTCTCAGTTGGATTTAAAGATCAAAGAGGTATGCATTCTACATCATATTTTTATATATTATTGCATTCCTTGGATCCAAAATATAGGTTGAACTCTACCAAAAGATTAACTTGAATATGTGCATATATTTTTCACACACTTGTGTATACACACATTTAGGGGAGTTCATTCTATGTTTTGTGGTTTCATGAGTATTGATCTATATTCCCTTTTCACATATTTGGGATCTCTACTTTGAAACATATCTTTGAGTATATATAACTTGTGTAGTTCATATATACTTATATGAGTATATGAGACTTGTGTAGTTCATATACACTCTTTTGAGTATATACAACTTGTGTAGTTGATATATATACTCATCCTTGAGTATATACAACTTGTGTAGTTCGTATATACTCATACAAATCTTTATTTAATTATATGAATTTATGATAGTTATCATCGATTACCAAAGAGGAAAAGATTGTGTATCTTATCCCACCATTATTGGTTAATGGTATGATGTGGTAATTCATGATAATCATATTGTGGAACTAACATTTTTCTTGAGTTGGTGAAATAGGTTTTGTTCCATGGTAATAAAGACTTTTGATGACATCATGAGTTGATGGAAGTCAAGATTCGGAAAAAATAAAATAATCATTTATTGATGATGTTCAAGACAAGATCCTGAAGCAAAGATATGATCATAAGTTGATCATCAGGTTAAATAGAAGATCCATCATGTGTTGATGGAGGTCAAGTGAAGCATGCATAATTTGTTGATGCACATCAAGATCAAGAAAAGAAGATGATCATGAGTTGATCATCAAGTCAAGGAAAGGTCCATCATGTATTGATGGAGAGCAAACAAAGAAGGATCCATCATGTGTTGATGGAGATCAAGCAAAGGATGCATCATGTGTTGATGCATATCAAGACTCGGGATGAAGTATGTCATCATATGTTGATGAGCATCAAGTCAAGATCCCAAAGCAAAGGAAATCATTATGTGTTGATGATTGTCAAGTCAAGAACCGGACTTGAAGTGAGGATGTGTGTCATCAAGCTTCAAAGTTTGTGCAAGGCAAAAGTATGACTAGCTAAGGATAAGGACGTATTCCTAGTTTTTTTTACCGGACTTGGTGTTTGGTTGGAAGATCAGATTGCTAATATAGATTGACGTACTATTAAGAGGGGTCTTTGACTAGTAGCTTGAGTTAGTCATGTGTTGATAACTCATCTTGCTTGCTCTAGCTCTCTTCAACATGTTGCCAATATTTGCAAATGTGTTTTGCAAATAATCATGGCTCATGGTTAACCTTTGTGGCATGTGACTATAGCTTGCAAATGTGTTTTGCAAATGGTCTCAGGTCCATGCACCTTATCCTTGTGGCACGATGCTATTTGTTTGCAAATATGTTTTGCAAATAATTGAGGCTTATGTATGTTTTTTGTAGTATGGAACCTTAGTTTGCAAATGTGTTTTGCAAATGTCTTAAGTCCATGTACCTTTTAGTTGTGGCCTTAATTCTAAAAGTGGCAAATGTGTTTTGCAACTTGTTGAGAATCTTGCCTTCATACCTTGTGTGCAGCTGGCATCAATTGGCAAATGTTTTTGCAATTGAGTTGTTCTTGAAAGCCAGTTTGTGCTTATCTCAGGAACATCGGAAGTACCCGAGTGTACTACACGGAACTACCGCGTTGCGGTTGTACCGCAGTTCCTTTGGTGGAACTACCGGAGTACATTTTGGAGCCGAGCGCGTGATCAAATCATGCGACTAAGAGGCGTGGTCTGAACGTCCCTATGAATCTGAGTCGTCCACGTAGCATGAATATTCGGTTGTCCGTGAGTTTCTCAGATCGAGTGGTTTAGACACAAGGTCGAAAGTTCTTTACAATCTGGACCGTCCACGTGTCCAGTCCATGACTTTGTGTTTTGGTCGCTCTTTGATAAGCGGTAGTACCGGCGCTCCTTGAGCGGAACTACCGCACCCTCGGTTGTACCGATTAAGTGGCGGTACGTTATTTTCAAAACATGTGTTTTCGAGTATGTGTTGCTCTCTTTGATAAGCGGTAGTATCAGCGTTCTTTGAGCGGAACTACCGCAACACCGGATGTACCGGTCTAAGTGACGGTATGTTCTTTTCCACAGAGTGTGTTTCTCTGGATTGGTTTGCTCTTTTGTGGAACAGTAGTACCGATGTTGTTGTGCGGAACAACCACGTATTACTTGGTGGTAGTACCACGCCGACTTTGCAATGGCTAGTTCAGAGCTCTGTTCGTTATCAGAATCCGACCGTTGAACCTTGTGCGGTAGTACCAACTATTGGTTGGCGGTAGTATCGTTTGTGCTGATTTTTTAGTAGACTTTCACCCAACGGCTAGTTTTTGTGTGTGATCTATAAATACCCACCTTGGCCGCTTGGAGGAGGGTGTTGGAGTTGCTGAGAAGTTGTTGAACTTGTTGAGGGTTAGTGCATGTGTTGCTTAGCCCCCATTCCATTTTAAAGTAAAGAGCAAGCCCTCTACACTCATATGTGCATGTGTTGCACTTAGTGAGGTGTGAGAGGCAAATCTTAGTGCATGTGTTGTATTAGGTAATGGATTGTGTAATGTGTATCCACTTGAGCTAAGACACTTGATTGGTTCAAGTGAGAGTTTTAGGCTTATTACTCTTAGTGTTTGCCGACACCTAGACGGCGTGGAGGCATCGTGCGTCGGTGATCTTCTCAAAGAAACTTGTGAGAAGACCCGGGCGTTTTGTGAGTGGTTTGATGCTCGCCATCTCCGGAGTGGAGGAAGGAGCAACCCTAGTGGATTGAGGTGTTTTGGTTCGATTTGGAACCGGTCCAATTGGTTTGGACTTACCTTGGAGGAATGCTTAATTTGTGTAACCGCCCAATTGGTTTGGGTTTACCTCAACGTGGATTAGGGGAGACCGGCAAGTCTCCGACCACCACGGTAAAATCATCGATCGTGTCAATTGTGGTTTGCATTCTTGCTTTACTTATTGCAATTTACATTACTTGTATTAAATTGCTTATTCATATGTGGATGATTGCTTGATTGTTGTCTTATATTGTGTTGGTGCACTTAGTCTAGACTAGATTGATTTATGTTTTAATTGTGCAAAACCGTGTTGTTAAGCTTCCACATTAGAAATCGGTTTTAGCCAAAAGAAAGTTTTAAAACCGTCTATTCACCCCCCCTCTAGTCGGCCACCTCGATCTTACAATGGCGGGCCAGTGTCTTCAAGCGTTGGCAACCGATGAGTGCACACGGCACAAAGCCCATGCGGGGCGGCGACTTCAAGCGCGGCGCCGGTGGGGGCTCGCGGCGCGATGCCGTGCGGGGGCAGCTGGCTTCGAACGCGGCATGGCCGACGCCGGCGCGCCTTTGGGCGCGAGGCAGCACCGCGGCTTCTGGCCGACACAGTTTTGGGCGGCGCGGGATGGTGCTGCAGACGCCATGTGCGAGCCCTCCCCCTTCCTTACTGTTCATCCAATTACTATTAATGCGATGCAATGTATACTGTTCATTATTCATGCAACGATCTACAGTGCAATCAACATCCTCTCTTTCATGCGATCTACCGATCAACTTGGCCGGCGATTTCAAGTCGGTTTGCGGTAGATCAGAGTGAATTTGCACCATAGAAAACAATCTAAAAAGCCACAATTGCGGAACTGAAAGCAATCTAGAAAATACGATTCGATCTACGTGCATCGTTTTTCGACGGTTACCTTTTTGGTCCGAATAAAGTAGGTCTAAAAGTAGACCAGTGTCGATCGTGTTGATAACATGTTGAGAAACCGTCGCTAGCGAGTTCAGACCGAATGATCACCTTGTAAACAAGTGTAGAATCGCTTAGAACAATACAAGAATACAAGTACATAATAGTAGATTGAACACAGAGATATGATGACTTCTTGCTCGTTTTTATTCCTTCATTAAGCAATCAGCATTTTACAATAACTAACACCCCTATTTATAGGGTACAGATTCTGTTATAGTTTTAGATGAAACGTCCACCTATGGACCGGCTGCCAGGCCGAGCCCATGGTTTCCAACACCCCACACGTCTGATCCGCGCGGATGGCACGCGAGCTCCCATCATATTACGGTGTGTGCCGCAGCAACGACGTTCAGTTCGGTGCTTTCACCGTCGCCGTCGCCGTCGCCGTCCCACGCCGCACAGCGTCGCGCACGGTGTTGAGTCACGAATTGACGTCACCTCGTGGAGGAGCGGATTTGTCCGCTGCGCACGTCGATTCCAGATTTCAGGCGCAATCGCTATGCACTCTATGCCGTGCCTATGCGAAATGCAGCGGGCCAGCGGCACTGTCGGTGCGGGCTAATTTTTAAGGCTCATAAAAATTGCTACGTACGCTCAGCTACGCCAAATGGTGCTTGGTGTTTGGGACGATCAGCAGTTTCGTTCGACATGTTAGGCTGTGGCTGGTTATTTTTCATATGGGATGTTGCCCTTTGAAAATTGCAATACGCGGACGTGACGTGACGCACTGCCAAATGCCACTTCCGAACTTCACAAGTACGTACGTTGGCCGGTCACTCTCCATCTCTAGCTCGAATCATTTTCAATCGCCCTTTCATTGAATCATTTGTGCGGGCATGGAAAATGGCACACGTACCTGCATCTCATGATAAATCCTCTTCATATGGGCATATGGGCCATATGGCCTGCAAGCTGCAATTATCGAGTAACAAGGCTCTGTTTTTTTTTACATTCTTCGAAGGGAAATCGACTCTGTCGTACGCTGGACATAAAGATTGTACAATTACAAATGATACTAGGTAGCTTCATGTAGTATAAAGTAGCTTTATTCTGCACAGATTCAAAAGGGGAAAAGACTCGACGATATTACACTATTACAATTGCTACAAGATAACTTCTGCAAATAAGCGCGCTCGCCGTTCCACCTGTCGCTCTAAACGGCGCCGTACGTACGAACCCCAACGACGAGCTAACATACGTGCACCGGACGGCGTCCACGTGCGTCACACGTCGACGGTGCAGTCCGCCGGCTGCGCGAACTTGAGCCAGACGGTCGCGTTGCCCCCGCCGCCGGCGCCGCCCGCCGTGGCGCTCATGGCGAAGGCGCCGCCGACGGCGTTGCCGCTGGCCGCGAGCAGCGCGGGGCAGTTGACGAAGATGTGGTACTGGTCGGAGACCCAGCTGCCGACCTTCCACTTGACTTGGCCGTCCACCTTCACGTGCAGCAGCACGTACCCGGCCCCGATGTCCTGCTTCATGGCCTCCGCCAGGTACTGCATCACCGGCACCGACTCCCCCGACATCACCGGCGACCACACCGACACGTCCTTGTGCCCCTGGTAGATCGGCGGCAGCAGCACCGGCACCGTGATCGGCTCTTCGCGGTACGTCGTGAACACGTCCAGGGTCTCGTAGTAGATGCCCACCCGGTCGTTCGGGTTCCGCGACGCGATAGTCACCTATACATGTCACATCAAAGTAGAACCATGTTCAGAAATGGAATATCCGAAATTCTGGAGTGTTGATTCACGGCCAAAATTGATTATATCTGGCTGTGGTGCGCTACACTTTTTTAATTGATTTTAAGAAAATTCAACTAGATTCCCTCAAAACTAACCCCGACTCAAATTTAATCGCACACCAAACAATAAGTTAACCTGCTGCAGAACTCTCCACTGTTTAATTGTGGCCGACAACCAAACAGTCCCAAATGCAAACACCAACTTAGAAATAGGCATATAGGTAACCTGGAGGTTGAGGGAGAGGGCAGGGTCGCTGAGGTCGATGGAGCGAAGCTGTACATCCTGGAGGTAGAAGGACGGCTTGGAGGGGCGCAGGGCGAGGTAGATGACGAGCACGATGAACCCGACGACAACGAAGAGCGTCAGGATGCAGGCGGCGATGGAGCCGCAGCACCGCCGGAGGATCCAGTCGCGGTGGTGCTTGTCCTTGCCCATGGCGGCCTGATCGTGCTCAGTGTGAGATAATTGGGAGCTGGCGCGCTAGCTAGGATTGTGTGTGCATGTGGGTAGAAGGAAAGCGTGATGTGAGGCCTTTAAAAAGTCCTAGACTAGGAGAGGTGGTGTGGTGCATGTTTTAAAGGGTTTTCTTTTGGTTCTAGGGGGAGCCTTTCTTATGATTTGATTCATTTTTTAAGAATATTTTTAAAATAATATCTCCCTTATTTTATTTCTAATTCTAAGATCATGCATGTCATAACACGCAGCGTGATAAAAATACTTTATCACTCGTTGCGACGTGGCCAAAGGGGATTAGAATTGAAAAAAAAAAAGAGTTAAAGAGATGTTATTTTTAAAATAGATTAAATCATAAAAAAACCGTTTAGGGGAGGTGACGAAAGGTACAGCTCAACTCACGAAGATTCTTCTGCTTTCTTCCTTGGGCCCCTGCAGTACGCATGGGGGCTGCCTATCAGGTTGCATGTGCAGCTGCTCCGAGGTTGGTGTGCAATGCATGAGCCTTATGTGCCTGGTGCTTGCGATTCACTCCAATCTCATTCTCAGCTGGTCAACTGGTGACGATTCTTTCGCCTCTAGGACCATTTGCTATCGGGGATTGGTATTTTGCATGTGCACGTCGAGATTATGAGCTGACTTTGCTGCTGTTACATCTATCGTTGACCCATGTTCACCGAACCGAAATGCTTCATGTGTACTACGAATGCACTTAATGCCATCGTAGTAGTAGAATTAAGATCATACCCAGATGATTCACAGCAATCTGTGGTTGCAAAAGAACTATACCTAGAGCCTAGCTACATGTTTACCCCCAACGGCATGGAACCGGGCATGTATGGTCGGTCTCACGCATGGCGGAGACGGCCAATCTGGCTCGGCGTTCAGCATACAACACCGGAGACATCTCCACCCAAGAGATCGTTTTTCTTATCCCTTTGGATCTCCCATCTCAGTGCAGCCTACAACAGCGGCGCGCAATAATTCCCAGGGCGTTGGTGCAGCTGCTCTCTCGTGGCCGTGCCGGGGGAGGGCGCGCATAGTGGGGAGGGTTGGTGGGGCGTAGCACGCAAGCGTCGCGCGACGGTTCCAACGTCGCCTCACGCAACAGGGCGCAAACGCGCGTGGCGCCTTCATTCCTTATCTCCCCCACCGACTGCCCTGTGCGCTATGGTACCATCCGTTCAAACAACCATGTAAGGTCTTGTCTCTTAACTAATCATTCGCCTCGCATGAGGCCATGAGTTGTCAGAAATATCATATACGCACCCTTGCTATGTAGGAGCAGCAGCTTGCTTTGATCATCGTCGAATATGCTAGCCCAAAAGCTGTAGTTAACAATGTTTTCTTTTCCCTAACGAAAGAAGTGAAAACATGCATGTACTCCTATTGGATAACGTTGTAGCATGCAAGTATGGCGAGTTATGTTTTATAGAACTTTTAGCAAAGGCTTTCGGATAAAAAGCGTTAATGAAGCAAAAGTTGTGGAAGCGGTTTTGGATCATTTGGTTCATTTCTATGTAGTGTTCTGAGTCACAATGAATTGTGAGAGGCCATCTCTTTGGCCAAAAAAAGGGAGAATTGGCTCAGTAAATATGAGCCTAACCATCTCCAATGTTATGTTTTAGCCGATTCAAATGATGAGAGAGAATATATTGAATCGATTCAATACATTGGAGGGGTCGATTCCAACTAAAAAAATGCATGGAATCGAACTCTAGAGCATCTTTAGTGTATTGAACTGACATCGATTGAAAGTCATGCCACGTAAGCATTCTAGGAACCGAGCTTATTTTTCTCTAATGTATTGAACCAATTTCTACTAATAACTGGGACCCACATTACATTAAAAAACCCACAAAATAATAATATCATCTCTCAACCGCACTCTCCCCTATGTAGTTTAATGCTCATATGAGTTGTTTAATGTTTTGAATCGACTCCTAAGACCATCTTCAATGTTGTGTTTTAGTCGATTCAAATGAGGAGAGAAAGACATTGAATCGATTCAATACATTGGAGGGGTCGATTCTAACAAAAAAAAATGCATGGAACCGGATTCTACTTAGAGCATCTTTAGTGTATTGAACCGACGTCGATTCTAAGTTATGCCACATAAGCATTTTAGGAAATGATGTTATTTTTCTCCAATGTATTGAACCGATTCCTACTAATAACTGGGACCCACGTTACATTAAAAAAACCATAAAATAATAATATCTTCTCTCAACACTCTCTCTATGTAGTTGTTTAATGTTTATATGAATTGTTTAATGCTTTGAATCGATTCTAACTAGAGTTCGGTTCCATGCATTTTTGTTAGAATCGACCCTCAATGTATTGAATCGATTCAATACCTTCTCCTCATTTGAACCAGCTAAACACAACATTGAGATGGTCTTAGAGTCGATTCAAAGCATTAAACAACTCATATGAGCATTAAAGAACTACATAAGAGAGAGTGCGGTTGAGAGAGGATATTATTATTTTATGGTTTTTTAATGTAACGTGTGTCTCAGTTATTAGTAGGAATCGGTTCAATACATTGGAGAAAAACAAGCTCAATTCCTAGAATGCTTAGATGGCATGATTTTGAATCGACATCGGTTCAATACACTAAAGATGCTCTAAGTAAAGTTCGGTTTCATGCATTTTTTTGTTAGAATCGACCCCTCCAATGTATTGAATCGATTCAATGCATTCTCTCTCCTCATTTGAACTGGCTAAAACACAACATTGGAGATAATCATTCAAAGCATTAAACAACTCATATGAGCATTAAGCAACTACATAGGAGAGAGTGCGGTTGAGAAATGATATTATTATGTTGTGGTTTTTTAATGTAATGTGAGTCCTAGTTATTAGTAGGAATCGGTTCAATACATTGGAGAAAAATAAGCTCAGCTTTTAGAATACTTACGTGGTATGACTTTGAATTAATATCGGTTCAATACACTAAAAATGCCCTCGAAGAGGTGAGAAAATTTTCCCTTATATTTTGCACGAAAGTAGGCCAAAAGTGGCACACAAAGGAAGCTGCACGAGGGTAGCGCCTTTTTAGTCTTTACAGTTAGTCTAGAAGTAAAATGGCCAGAAACTTTATTATTTATATGCAGATCGAGCCCGAGGTTTGGGGGTTAGTGATGCAGCACCCAAGCACCCTAGACCAGTAATATACAATTTGGGCATAGTAATTTCCAGGTTAAGGAGAGAGTTCGGTCAATCGGTGTCAACTGTCATCCAGTGAAAATTTCGGACACAGCAATTCACATGCACACAGTGAAGGACAGATCCAGCTGCAGGCATCATATACAAATACAAGAATGCAGGATGTATGCTGTACATAATTACATACTAGTACGATATATGGCCAGGAAGCATTGGATTATTGGAATTTGGAAGTACAGTGCTAGTAGACGCTCCTACTACTCTGCCTAGCTTAATCGTACGCAGGCAAGTGCACCCTCCGGCCGATTCCTGGACATGTCACCTACCGTCCGATCTTTTTTGTTCCGTTTGGTATGTGAGCTAGCAATATAATTTTTTTTTTCTTTTGGCCCAATGGTTCCACCTAAATTGCAAGACTAGTTCCTTTAGTTCAAAAATTTTAAATCTGACCCTCTTCCGAGCACGGAATGACCAGAGGGCGACATGTGTCGCTTTCCGCGCTCGAGGGGCGCGGAAACCTGATGACCAGCGCGGCATTTCAACCGGCGCGGAAACGAACACAGCGCCGCCGAAGGTGATGGGGCCGACCACTTTCTGTGCCACTGGAGCATGGGAGCCCGCCGGCTACCTTCCGCAGAACTGAAGTGCCAAAAGGGCACAAAATCAGCATCGAGCACAGCAAGCATTTCATGCATGCAAAGAAGCAATGTCAAGCATTTAATGCATTCAAAGTGCAGCAAGCATTGACATTTAATGCATGCAAAGAAGCTGCGTCATTTCCTGTGCTCCTCTGTTGCGGAAAGCAGCCAGCCAATCCGTGAAAAATGAGTCAGCAATCTTCCACGGTCCGGCAGTGCGGAAGGATCCCGGCCCGCCACCTTCCGTGGTGTTGTGCTCGTTCCCGCACCGGTTGAAATGCCGCACTGGTCATCAGATTTCCGCACGCCCCTGAGCGTGGAAAACGACACGTGTCAACCTTTGATCATTTCGCTCGAGAGGGGGCTAAGGAGGTTAAATTTGAAATTTTTGGTCATTAGAGCTAATTTTGTAATTCAAATGGCACCATAGGGCCAAAAGAAGAAGAAAAAACCTAGCAATAGCATACTATCTGAACTGATGGAGTATGTCATTTACGGTTGGTGGTGCAAAGTGTAGAGAATTATTTGGCGGGCCTAAGGCCCTTTCCTCTCCGTTATTTTGTACGGGAAAGGTGAAGTCGGGGGCCACCGTATGTCTTAGTCGTGCGGCGTAGTAATTGTTGTGATGTGCAATGATGGATGTTGTTGATTGAAACATGTCCTTTCGTAGTTTCATGACAGGGAAATGAGAACCGACGCACAAGAGCAACTTAGGAAAGCCCACGATGTTTCTTACTCTTTGATGCGGCCGAATAGAAGCCCAGAACCACGCCGGTCCATATTGGTCGCTGCAGTCAGCACCATACCACAGGAGTTCGCAACGCGGCACTCGGCCGCCCGCCCGCCCGCCCGCCCGCCGGCCTGATGGTGCCAAAACGCGGCGCGCGCCTCGCGTTTTTGAGTTGTCCCTTGGCCGACCCGCGCGGTGCGCGCCCAGGTCGCCCGCGTCTCCCGAGTCGCGCCCCACCCCGCCACCCGATCGACGTCTACCGGCGCGGCGCCCGCGCCCGCGCCCGCGCATACACTTCCTCTGTTTTTGCCATGGTAGACAGACAGGGAACACATTTTCCTTGCTGTTGCTCGCGTTCTCATTCAGTTCACACGTGCGTGTGTTAGAGGCCGTTGATCGCCGTTGCTTGTGTTCTAATTCCGGCCACACGTACGTGTGTTAAGACCTTCCCTTGCTGCTGCTTGTGTTCTCGTCCAACCGAGGCTGCTCGGTTCTTCTGGGCTCATGGGATGGAACCATAGTACGAAAAACTGGAGCGGCGAGCGAACCGCTCACACGATCGATTCACGGTTTATTGGTTCAACCGTTGGTTTTCTTATCGGATCGTGGTTCGATAGTAATACTATTTTAATATTTACCAGCAGAATCAATTATGAAATCAATGAGTTAGTGTCATCTACTCGACAATGTAACCTATTAACCTAATAAAGATGTCTATGCCCACTTAAACCAACAATGAATGTAGTTTAGGTGGCTCACTCTATCGTGGGGAAGCAAGGGGTCGTTAATTCAAATCCTAGCGACGCAATAATTTTTAAAAAATAATTTCTACTTGGTTTTTTGCAAATGATCTAAAGAGCAAACCGGACGGACCAGGCCCCGGTCCCGGTTTTTTCTGATTGGATTGCTGGTTCGATCTGGTTTTTTGTACTATGGATTGGTCATCTGGTGGTACTTGTTTTGTGGATTCTACCCTCCTACGGTCTTATAGTAGAGCGTCTTCTTCATCTTTCATATTTGGAAAGCTGGCATATGACCAGATGACTAGGTGTATGGGTGTGCACCCAACCCACTAGAGTTCAAGTCGTAGATTTATGTTGGTGTTCACCAATTTTAGAAGTACACACATGCATGCCTGTTAAGGTTGCGTTTGGTTGGTGGGACGAGGTTGAATGAGATGAGATGGTACAAGTAGGATGAAATCGTCCTGTATGGAATGGTACAGTCAGTCTGTTTAGTTGGTTGTATGAGATGATACATATAATTTTGTTTGGTTGGTTGTATAAGATGGTTCTGGATGGTTCAAGATGTTGTTTGGTTTGGTGGTTGAAGTTGGATATGATAACTCTCCCACCAGAGGTGGTGAGTTCACCTCCCACAGTTGTGAGAGTTGAGTTTATAAATTGATTTGAATTTAAATTCAAGTTTGAAAATAGTTTTGCACACAAATAACTTTTATCTTTTTGCCAATCCGAATTTGAGGTAAGGAAATTATTTTAACTTTTGAAATTGCAAGGCAAAGCTTTTGGAAATTTTGAAATGCAACCAAAGTTCTTTTAAATTCATGAATTTCATGCAAATTCACGGAACAAGAGCAGCATCACTGCTATGAAGAGAGAAGAGCAGTAGGGTGCATGAAGCATAGCCATCCTATGTATGCTGGAATGGAATTCTTCAAATGCAAGCATTTCAATGGAATGTTCTACATGTAAAAGTAAAACGAATTATATTAGCATGCAAAATTTTTAGAAATAGTATAATTGGAATCATGTCTAGGAAACTTACCAAGGCTCTGCTCAAGCTGAGATTTGTATTGACCATTACCACGAGGCTTTTCAAATCCATTATATTTCCAGATGTGTCAAACAACAATTATGTCACTCATTGGGATAATGAACATATATTACATCATAGTCAAAATTCAAAATAACCATTATGTCACTCGCGGGGATAATGAACATATATTCCATACGTGTCAAACAACAATTATGTCAAATAACCATTTGATTTTAAGTCTTTTATTGCTTTTTCTGGATTTTAATTTGGTCTTTCCTTTTGTCTCGAGTTAAAAATCTATTTAAATTTCAAAATTAAAAGCTGAAGTATAGCTAAAAGTATTTTTATTAAGCTCTAAATAATTCAAGGGATTCTTGTGCATTTTTCTAGAATTTTTAGACTTTATTAGATAATTTCTAAAAGCCTTTTTAGTTTCTAGCATTTCTTTAATCAGAAATGCTTTTTAAAATCCCCTAAAAGCTCTTGGGCCAAATCTCCCACCGTTTCCTTTTTCTCCCACACGCCCAGCTCTGCAGCCCGTTCATCGCCAGCGCCGCGCCTTCCTCTCTTCAGCACCGTGCAGAGGTTGGATTTCAATCAGACGGCTCACAACGATTTGGGCGTTCGGACCGCCGAACGTGAAAACGTAGTCGAACTGTCCAAACGCGATCGGACGGTCCACAACGATCGGAATGTTCGGACCATCCGAATGTTCAAACGCGATCGAGCCGTTCGTTTTGATCGGACGGCTCACAACGGAGGGGGCGTTTGGACGCGTGGGAGTGGGCTGCGGATTGGGCCGTGAGGGCGAGAAAAAGGTGGGCCGAGGACGGAGCAAACGGCTGGCGAAGGCGGAGGTTGGATTTCAATCAGATGGCTCACAACGATTTGGACGTTTGGACTGCCGAACGTGAAAACGCGATCAAGCCATCCAAACACGATCGGACGGTCCACAATGATCGGAACGTTCGGACCAGCCGAACGTTGAAACGCGATCGAGCCGTTCGTTTTGATCGGACGCCTCACAACAGAGGGGGCATTTGGATGCGCGGGAGTGGGTTGTGGACTAGGCCGTGCGGGCGAGAAAAAGGAGGGCCGAGGGAGAGATTCAGCCCAAAGAGATTATGGGGATTTAAAATGCATTTCCGATTTAAGAAATGCTAGAAAACCAAAAAGGCTTTTAGAAAATAGGTAACAAAGTCTAAAAATTCTAGAAAATTACACAGAAATTCTTTGAACTATTTAGAGCTTAATAAAAATACTTACAACTATACTTTCGCAAACAAAATAGATTTTGTATCCTTTAGTGATTAAGCATGTATGCACCTCCAGTATACTATCAATTTCATTTTGTATCCTCCAATCCAAAGAATCTACAAGCTAGAAAAAACAAAATATCCTCAAGTAAAGAAGCAATCCATGAAGCATTTACTCCGTCATTCATCAAATACGAAGGTATGCACTAATGCACACATGCATGACTTGAGTTGTAGGAGCTTGAAAACTTACATGCAGAAGCATGAACACACAAAGGAATTCAGACAGCAGAGACATATATTTCTTAAACATAGATTTTCAACATTGACACTATACACTTAACAGAGCAAGCTCCATGGGAATGGGTTTACAACTAATGATCAATAGAAGAAAAAACTTCCCATGATGGGCAAACTATCCATGATTTACAGAATCACATTGGCCAAAAGGATTGCAAAAGAATGAGCTTCAGTAGCCAATGAGCTCAACTGAAGAATCAAGCTCCCTAACTGCAATACAAAGCAATCCACAACTCACACGACAAACTTTCAGCCAAATTTATCTCATTTGATCTAAAACTACTTCACGTTGGAACCCAAAATAAGGATCAGTGAAAGAGACACATTCCTATCTCCTGCAACAAATTAACAAAGAAGCATCCATCAGAACACAATTCATCTTGATCCCATATCCAATAGTTCAATGCCGCCTAGTTGACAACTCAAATCAAGAGCTTACAAGTACTGATGAATAATAGAACAGACAAGTTTTAAAGGTGCAACTAAAATTAACACCCGATCATCCATCACTCGAATCTAACTGAAGGCTATTGCCGAATGCAACATGCACTAATCAATCGAGAAAGCCAGTCTTCCGCCACACAGCATTGCGTACCTGGCGGCGGTCCCTCCCCTTGAGCGTGCACTCAGCGCCCTCCAGCACCGAGAACATGGTCATTGGCGACCCCCGCACCCGCGCTCGCGTCACCATTTCGTGCGGTGGCAGCATCACATCGTCGTCGTCTTCCTCCGCTTCACCCATCACCGCCTTCACCGGATCTAGCAATTTTGCCCACCCACTGTCGTCTGGAGTCGAGCCTCAGGTCAGTGAGAACAAGGATCTGTGTGAGAGGATAGGGGGCGGCGGCGTTGATCTGGGAGGGTGAGCTCGGAAGGGGGTTCCAGCCGAGAGAGAGTGAGCGCACGCAGCGTAGCGAACGAGGAGATGCTGAACCGTGTCGTTCAATGATTTTCGTCGAACGCGATGGTACCGCATAAACAACGAATATTCCTCTCGGTTGAACGCTGCCATCCAGGACCGATCGGTTCGGTACAGCGAACCAAACGCACGAACATCCATATTTTCCGGACCATCTCGTTCAGACCACTTCATCCACTCATCCAAACACTACCTAAATGGGAAAGTGTGTGCCTAAGCTTTATGAGGTCTTGCAAGGACTTACTTAAGTGCCTCCGATAAATTTCTATCATGTGTAAGGAACGCATGTGTGTGAAAGTGTATGCGTTTGCCTCTATCAAAACAAAGTTCTCTATCTTTTTTAGGCGTTATCTAGTCTATATTTCTAATCTATCCTCTCATCCGAATATCTATTCCGTGGGCACTGCGTGGTGGTACAAAACGTTTCGCTTATTCAAAAGATGCTAGTTTTTTTTTAAAAAAAATGACAGAGAAAGGAATTCAAAAGATGCAAGTGTACGATGGTCCGATGCAATGGAAGGTAAACTGGTAAAGAATTACACGTGCCCAGAAAAGCCACATTAACATCAACCATCATTGCAGAGTCAGTCATCTCCATGTGAAATGAATTGATTTTTCCTATTTGTGACATCCATTTGAAGTTGCCAAAACTGTGTTGTTCAATTGGTTGCCGGTGTCAATCGGATATAAATTATCAATTTTATTTGACTATTGTATTTGATATGATACAAACATAGTTTAGATTTTTTCACTCGATTATCAATTTCTCTTATATTCACCTTTGTATTCGCATAAAAAATATGGATACAAATATGATATAGATTTTTATCATCCGAAATGTTATTTTATCTAGACTATTTGTATTCGAATTTGATAAAATATTATATATATTTTATTACAATATGACTAATTAGCTGAATGAGTATATTTAGTTTAATGTTAATTTATATTTTTAGATAAAATAGATAAGTTAGAATAATTAATCCTACCTACGACAATAAAATATCATGTTACACCGGTTACGTGGTGCGCTGTGCGCACGAGAGGTCAAATCAGTGACGCTTGATTTTGGGGAAGATGCATCTGGTGAGGGAGAGAGAGCGAGGGAAACGGGAGGCATGGGGGCTGAGAATAATGCTCGATATTTGCGCACGCGGCACATCTGCCCGTTCATCGCAAGGGATCGGACCGTTTTGAGCTATACCGTTGGTTCGCTAGAGGTTTTTCTCTTTCAAAGGACAAAATTACAAAACGAGTCAAAAGAAAGAAGAAAAGGGCTCTCCAAAAAGGAAATTAAGGGGAGGGGGGAGGCCATGCCACATGACAACGGGCAAACCGCATAACTAGGCCGTACCTTCACGTCCACTAGGCACCCACGAAAGCATATTCCTCGTGGATCCCCGGGCCCACACAGTTCAAACGCCGTGCCAAGTCACCAGTAATCAATCACACATCAAGATTTCCTCAGGCCCACCGGCCCAACTGTCAGCATTCCCGCTAACTGACACTCCGTCCCCACCTGCCAGTGTCACATGGCCGACGAAAAAGCCTCCCACCCTTTCCCCGTTTCCCATCCAGGCCCCCGACGCTGTCGTCTTCTTCCCCACCATCTCCCGCCTCACGCGCGACTCCTACGCGCTTCTAGAACCCGAAGTCCGAACCCTAACCAACCGTAGGTTCCAAGCCCAAGCCGGAAACATGGGTACAGAGAAGCCGCGGCCGGTCTCACTCGGCGGGGGCGGGGACGGTGGAGCCTTCGCCTTCATCTCGAAGGGGTGGCGCGAGGTGCGGGACTCGGCGAGCGCCGACCTGCGGCTGATTCGGGCGCGCGCGGACTCCGTGCGCGCGTGCGCCGACCGCGAGATGGGGCACCTCCTCGCGTCGGCGACGGTGCTCGCGGGGCCGGCGCCCCCGCTGCCGCCGGTGGCCGCGGGGGTGCCCATCGCGGAGGTGGAGTTCGTGCGGAAGCGGATCCAGCCCAAGATTATGGAGCTCCGGAAGCAGTACTCGTCGACGGTGCTCGAGGGGTGGCCGCCCAAGGCCGGCGCCAGCCTTCGCGTCGACCTCTCGGGGATTGCGGCAATCCGTAACGCCATTGTGGCCGAGGGGGGCGGCGGCGAGAGGTGGAGGATCGCGCGGTGGAAGGGGGACGGGGGCGAGGAAGGGAGGAGGGAGTGGGAGGTGGTGAGGATGATACGGAGCGGGCTGAAGGAGTTCGAGCGCCGGAGCCTGTCGAGTGAGATGTTTGGTGGGTTTCGTGGCCGCAGCGAGTTCGTGGAGAAATTTAAGTTGAGCCTGGTAATTTCGACCATAGCCTTTGAAAATTCAAATGATGATGTACTCACTTGTGTAGGATTTTTCTTAGTTACTGTTATAACCGGTGCAGATGTGACTGATAAACAACAGTAAAACTTTGGCATCCATAGTAAGAAAATATAAGGGATTTATACATTAATTTTTAGATGTTGTTACACTAAAATTAAAAAAAAATGTTTCAGTAGTTACATAATTTATTTTTCAGTATCACGCATCTTATTTTGACGTGGTAATTGTTTTTGTATAACCAGTCCATTTTTTAAATAAAATATTGGAACACCATTCTGAAATAAGCTAATCCTGAGAATTGCTAAAATTAGTAAGTTCAAGATCTTGTACAGCCGACTATTTTTCTAGCAGGGAACAATCTGATGAACTTTGTGCAGCAGTTCTGCCTTTAATAAAAATGACAGTTAAGTGTATAATGTCATGTGAGCATTGATGTTTGGTGTTAATTAAAGTACTCATTCGTATTACTTGTTTTGTTGCAGAAATCACTGAACAAGGAGTCTCAGGAATCCATGGTAACGCCATAGAAATTATGCTTAACTGCTGAAAATATTGTGTACAGTGGAAATAGTCAGAATGCTTTCGATTAGTTTTCCTAATATGAATATAGTGGGATTCCTTTTTCTTGTAGCCTATTCCGATGAAGTTATAGTCCATTCATATAGATCTATATGATTTTGCAAATTGCAACACATGCTGGATTAACTTTCAGTTGTTCCAGAATAGAATTATTTTTTGAACATAATCTTGTTCCAGAAAAGAATAAGCTAATAGAAAGGATTTGATGCTTATAAAGCAGTATTGACATAGTTAATTTGCAAATATGACTACATTTAGATGACATTGTCACATGGCAGCCAAATATCTATTAGAACTGCTAGACAGTGAATTCTTTATTTTTTTAGTACCACTAGCTGGTATGTTTTTTTAAAAAATTATAAAAGCAAACCTTTTTTTGCTCAAAGCATTTTATTGTAACTGATAATGCAATCTTTGGTGCTATTTAATCTGATTATTCTTTTCGTAAGGTGTGTTTTTCTAAACTGAATTTGGAATATAATGCAGGAAGTCCCCCCACTGGATGTAATTGAAATTCTGGCATATCTGGTCCGGCAGTCTGGACCATTTTTGGATCAACTTGGCATACGAAGAGGTATGAAATGTCATTGTTGGTCTCCACTCCTCCGAGTCTTGGTGCTTTCGTGCTGACTATTGTTATGTCTTGCTAATGTTGTGTTGCAGATCTTTGTGACAAACTAGTGGAGACGTTGTACAGTAAACGGAACGGCCAGCTAATGTATCATTCTCTTTCAGCACATGGATCCTTAATTGGAAATGAGAACAAAACTGACGAGCTTGATCTAAGAATAGCCAGCGTGATAGAAAGTACTGGCTATCACACAGAAGAAGGTTTCTGGAATGACCCTGCAAAGTACAGGATCTCAGACAACAGACGGCATGTTGCAATTGTCACCACAGCAAGCCTTCCATGGATGACTGGGACAGCCATCAATCCGTTGTTCCGTGCTGCATATCTGGCAAGAAGTACAAAGCAAAATGTGATACTGGTGGTTCCTTGGCTTTGTAAGTCAGATCAGGAATTAGTTTACCCAAATAAAATCACCTTCAGTTCACCAGAAGAGCAAAAAACTTATATAAGGAGCTGGCTACAGGAAAGACTTGGCTTTGAAGCAAATTTTAAGATATCCTTTTATCCTGGCAAGGTAATCATCCAATGTATATCACCCCAATGTTGAAGATTTCAATCATACTCAGTTTTTCCCCTGAGATTTTCATTGCTCATTTGAAATTTGTTTTCCATAGTTCTCAAAAGAACGCCGTAGTATTATTCCTGCTGGGGATACTTCACAGTTCATTTCCTCAAAAGAAGCTGATATAGCAATTTTAGAAGAACCAGAGCATCTCAACTGGTACCATCATGGAAAGCGTTGGACAGACAAATTCAATCATGTCATTGGTGTAGTTCATACAAATTACCTAGAATATATCAAGAGAGAGAAGAATGGCACTCTTCAAGCTTTCCTTGTTAAACACATTAACAACTGGGTGACTAGAGCGTACTGCCATAAGGTATTATGTTTGGGTCAGTTTTAGTGTTAAAATCCTGATCGCTAGAGTGTAGCTAATAATGGGTGCATGCAGGTTTTACGTCTTTCTGCAGCAACTCAAGATCTACCCAGATCCATTGTTTGCAACGTTCATGGTGTAAATCCAAAGTTCCTCAGTGTTGGTGAGAAAATGGCAGCTGATAGGGAGTGTGGACAGAAGGCCTTTTCCAAGGGAGCGTATTTTCTTGGGAAGATGGTTTGGGCTAAAGGTTATAGAGAACTGATAGATTTGTTATCCAAACACAAAAATGACTTGGAGAGCTTCATGTTAGATGTGTATGGAAATGGTGAGGACTCGCAGGTGGTCCAGGCTGCTGCTAGGAAGTTGGATTTGAGCATTAATTTTTTCAGGGGAAGGGATCATGCGGATGATTCACTCCATGGGTGAGAATCAAACAACCTGCTAAAATAGATTCTCTTTCATCTGTGCCCTATGTTTTGCTAATTGCTGATACAGTGGTATATATTTTTTCTCTTGTTAAATTTCAGGTACAAAGTTTTCATTAATCCTAGTGTTAGTGATGTCCTATGCACAGCAACAGCTGAGGCTCTTGCAATGGGGAAATTTGTTATCTGTGCAGATCATCCATCAAATGATTTTTTCAAGTCATTCCCCAACTGCTTGACATATAAAACTTCAGAGGAATTTGTTGCCCGAGTGAAAGAGGCCATGGCTAGTGAACCTCAGCCTCTGACCCCTGAGCAAAGATACAGTTTATCATGGGAGGCAGCAACTGAGAGATTTATGGAGTACTCAGAGCTTGACAAGGTTCTGAATGATAGAAACGATGAGCCTGGACGAGGTGGGAAGAGAAACAAAGTGAGAAAGATTCCTTTACTTCCTAAGTTGTCGGACATCGTGGATGGGGGACTGGCATTTGCTCATCACTGCCTGACTGGCAATGAGATCCTCAGATTGGTGACAGGAGCAATTCCTGGTACACGTGACTATGATAAACAGCAGTGCATGGATTTGAATCTCCTGCCTCCTCAAGTTCAACACCCTGTATTTGGCTGGTGACGTAAACCTGCTTGCACTTAACTAATGTATAGTTGAAGTATGTTTCTCCATAGGTATATGCACTAAGTGTTATCCAGTACCTGTAATGACTTGAGCCTATACTTTTGTAGAGTCTTGTTAGGTTCTGTAAATAATTTGTCTTGTTTTGTATTCTTTGCCTGTAATTATATCCCCTTTTGTTCTCCAAATAGGCAAGTTGCATTAACTATGGTATTGTTAGAGATATATGTATAATGTCTTATTCCCCATTGTTATGAGGGGTTATTTGCATATTCCTCACATGTACTTTGTGTATATATACTGACCTATTGGCCCTCTGAGAATACAAGTTACTATTGTTAACATGGTATCAGAGCGAGGTTAGGTTTTACTAACCCGAACGCGCAACTCGTCCTCAGCCCTAGCCGACACTGCGGCCGCCGGCTTCACCTCCCCATCACCGATTGCTCTTCCGGATCGGCATCTCGGCGCTCGGTTGACCCGCATCTCGGCGCCGCCTCCACCTCCGCTGCTCGCACGAAGCCGCCGCGCCGCCTCTCCTTCGCTCGCCGCGCGGCGCCTCGTCTCTTCGCCGGAGGCACCCGCCGAATCGCTGATCCGCTCCTCCGCGCACGCCGCCACCAACCGCCGCGCCTCTTACGCTTGACCGCCGTCCCTCGGTTCGGTTGATCGGTTCGTGGACCGCCATCGCTCCGCCACCATCGCTCGCCGCCGCCGCCCGCCACTCGCCCGCCGACGCCGCGCGCCGCGCGGGAACCCTAGTTCCCCTGTGCGTGTGCGCGAGTGCGCGTGGGCTCGCAGTAGTGGGCCGAAGGCCCTTCAAGTTTGCCGATTTTAATCGGCTCAGAAAAAAAAGAGAAAAAAAAACGTTGTTCTAACCGCCGCGCCGTCCAGCGCCGCCTGTTAGACTTCGTTGTCTTGGTCGCCACGCCGTCCAGCGCCACCTACCAATGGGCACCGTTTCTCTCCCTCGCTGTCCGGCGATCTTCGATGGTGTTAATTACACCGACTTCGTGTCTCACATGCGCATCCACATGCGCGGTCTTCGTCTCTGGGGTGTCCTTTCTGGCGATGTCACCTGTCCGCCTTGCTCTACTCCTCCGACGGAGCCTACGCTTGTTGCACTGCCCCCGACAGCTGACAAGGCTGCTGCTGAGGCCGCTCGCCTTGCTGATGATGAGGCTGCCTCTGCCTACCAGGAGGCTCTGGATTTCTACAAGGATCGCCTGACCGCCTACACTCAGTGGTACGACGACGACGCTCGGGCTGCTGCTGTCCTCATCGCCAGTATCCAGCCTCAGTTCTCTTCTGAGGTTGTGGGACTCCCTACTGCTTTCCAGATGTGGACTCACATTCATCAGCGCTACGAGCCCTCTGGTGATGCTCTCTACATGTCTGTGGTTCGCCAGGAGCACTCTCTTGCTCCTCAGCAGGGTGATGCTACTGTTGACGCTTTTTACGCTTAGAGCTCTGGCATGCGCGTCACCGGACTCTCTTCGCGACCTTGGTTGTCGCTCTTGTCCGTCTTTGTCTCGATCGTCGTTGCCGACCGAGTTTCAGCAGGTCTACGAGTTCCTTAATCGCCTTCGTCCTGAGTTCGAGCAGCGGCGTGCCCAGCTCCTTGCACGCCACCCTCGTGTCACTCTCCTGGAGGATCTTACCGAGATACGCGCGGAGGAGACTCGCCTGAGTGGTGCTGGTCTAATACCACTCCCCTCTGTGCTCGCCGCTCGCCCACCTGCTACACCGACTACTCCACGCTTCAGCACACTACCTCCTCCAGCGGCTGCCACAGGTGGTGGTGGCCGCCCTCCATCTGGTGGTGGTGGTCGTCGTCCTCACTGCTCCTACTGCAACAAGGTCGGCCACATTGAGTCCCAGTGCTATAAGAAGCAGTGGCATCTTTCACGCCGTTCTTCTACTAGCACCGCATCGGTGCTTCTACATCGACGCTGCATCGACTCCTTCAGCTTTCTCTCGAGCGGGAGATAGCCGACTTCGACGCCGCTGCCGCCTCGGGTTCTTCCTCGACGGTTCTGCAGTTCGCCATCGACTCTTCGCACCGAGAAACCACCTCCTCCACGATCGGTACATCCCGTGGATTCTTGATTCGAGCATCCTTTCACATGACTTCGATTCTTCCACTGTCTTTCATTACACCTCTTGATTCTCCTGCCGGTGTTCTTACCACGATGGTACATCCCTTCTCGTCTCAGTCGAGGACCTCTTAGCAACTCATCTTTTCATGTTCCTTCATTGCTTATGTTCCTCGCCTTACCATGCGACTTCTTTCTCACGGCGACATCGATCTTGGTTGTCGGGTCATTCTCGACTCTGACTCTTGTTGTGTTCAGGACCGCCACACGGGAGCTCTGGTTGGTTCTGGCCCTCGGCGCCTTGACTCACAGCGTCTCTGGGAGCTTGACTGGCTTCACCTTCCTTCCGCTGCCACCATCGCCGCGCCTCTCGCCTTCCGCCTCGCCTACCAGCTCTTTCCAGCAGTGACATCACCGTCTTGGTCATCTGTGTGGATCTCGTCTGTCATCTTTAGTTCGTCGTGGTCTTCTAGGGTCTGTCTCAGGAGACGTATTTTTAGATTCTCAGGGCTGTAAGTTAGGTAAACAGATTCAGCTTCCTTATCCTCACAGTGAGTAGTGTCTCAGCGTCCTTTTGATCTTGTTCATTCAGATGTTTGGGGTCCGGCTCCCTTCGTTTCGAAAGGGGGTCATCGATATTATATCATTTTTATAGATGATTTTTCTCGCCACACTTGGATATATTTCATGTCTTCTCATAGTGAGGTCTTATCTATCTATAAACAATTTGCCACTATGGTCCACACACAGTTCTCCACCCCTATTCGTATCTTTCGTGCTGACTCCGTTGGCAAGTACCTCTCGCGTTACCTGCGCAGCTTCCTTGCTGAGCAGGGTACTTTCGCTCAGTTCTCTTGTCCTGGTGCTCATGCTCAAAATGGTGTCGCTGAGCGCAAGCATCGTCATCTCCTTGAGACGGCTCGTGCACTGATGATTGCCGCCTCTATTCCACCTCATTTTTGGGCCGAAGCTGTTTCCACTGCCACCTATCTCGTCAACCTCCAGCCCTCTTCTGCTCTTCAGGGTGCAATCCCTGCTGAGCGTCTCTGTGGTCATCTCCCTGACTACTTTGTCCTTCGTCTGTTTGGTTGCGTTTGCTACGTTCTCCTTGCCCCTCGAGAACGCACCAAACTGACTGCTCAGTCTGTTGAGTGTGTTTTTCTGGGATACAGTGCCGAGCACAAGGGCTATCGGTGCTGGGATCCCGTTGGTCGCTGGATGCGGGTTTCTCGGGATGTAACTTTCGACGAGTCGCGTCCCTTCTACCCACGTCTTGCCTCTCCTTCGGCTTTCTCTGTGGAGTCTCTGTCCTTTTTGACCTTTCCAGATACACCTATATATGTCTTGCCCTCGTCCACCCATTCCCTTAAGGGCACCCATTCCCCTGCGTCTCCATATATTCCTCCTGTGGCCTCTCCGCCGTTGTCGCCGCCTACTTTGCCTCCTGCGGCTCCTCAGGCTCCTCCCACTACAGTCTCTTCTTACCCTCTCTTCTACACTCGTCGGCCCCGTACTGAGGATATTCCAGATGAGTCATCTTCTGATGCTCCATCTTCTCCTGTTGGGTCCTCTTCTCCTCGCTACGCTCTCCGTGATCGCCAGTCGATTCGGCCCCCTGCCCGGTTTGGTTTTGCTGGTGCAACTACTCGTGAGCTCGCCTCCCACCGGATGTCATTATCACCCCGAGTGGCAGCATGCCATGGCCGAGGAGATTACGGCCCTTGAGCGTACTGGTACTTGGGATCTTGTTCCTTTTCCATCCCACTCTCGTCCCATCACGTGTAAGTGAGTCTATAAGATTAAGACTCGTTCTGATGGCTCTTTTGAGCACTATAAGGCGCGTCTTGTTGCTCGTGGCTTCCAGCAGGAGCATGGTCGTGACTATGACGAGACTTTTGCTCCTGTGGATGCCTTTGAATCCTCATGGTTTACGAAAATCGTCTGCCAATGGCACTTCACTAATTGTTGTGAACAGAATATAAAAACATAAGGTATTCAGTAGTAGAAAAAAGTCACCATGAAGCCTATGTGCTAGTGCGTAATTGTAGATGTGAAAAAGGTAAATAAGGAAATTTTAGCTTGCTGCAACTGGAAGTAATATTGTTTGTACTGAAAGTTAAGATTTGCTAAAGAGAGGAAAAATAGAAAATTTTGAAACATGAGTTTGAATATTTCTTCTGAGTGCCTTTTTGTTTCTTTACTTACTTATAATGCAATAAAAAAAAATGGAAATTTGGGAATTCTCTGGCTCAAGGAAGTTGGTTCAAGCTTTCAAGTTGTTAGCTCATTATGCTTATATCTAAAGTTGGTTCTTAATCCTAAAGTTTTCCTCAGTCATATATTAAGAAAATAGATGTATGGGCTTGTCCATTTGTCATTGCTGCAATCAGTGGTATTTTTGGTACTGAAACTTTCCAGTGCTATGGATGAACACAAAGACACATTAGGATTTAGGTAGCGGTTCTGCTATTATATACTTCATTTTGCACATAGCAACCAAGGACATGAAAGTACAAAAGGAAAAGAAAAGCTTAATGCTGACGCTGCAAAAGATTGGCAGACAGCATACCTAAAAGTAAAATTATAATAGCCACCAAGCACCATTAAAATAAGTGCTAGGTTCCCTAATTAGCAGTGGTGAAGCTTATCGAGCTCCTTAACTATTTATAAATATTTATAGGTGTATTAGGATAATCTAGGCAAGGTAATTTACATAAATGAAAAAAATTTAGGCTGTGCTTCAGTGCAGTTCGCCTGCCTGGCCGTGATCAATATATGCTAGTCTAAAATGGACGTCTTGCTAAAATTGTTATATCTTTGCTATATTTATGGCAGAAAATGCCGACATAGAGGAGTACAATCTTGCTTATTATATTATCCTTCTCGTTCATCTTTGAAGTTTGAACAAAGAACACTGTAACGCTTAGTTTGGAACATATTAGTTCATAGAAAGCAACTAATGCACTTCTGAGGGAAATTGCTATGGTTATGACTTATGACATATTATCTCCTTTTCAAAAAATTTGTCCTCAAAAGGCAGTCTATACTTTTTCCTTAACAACTTGGTTCCTAGTAATGGTTGCCACTTGCCAGTGCAAAATGCAGAATTCAACTAACTAATTGCTTCGTCTATCACCAATTTTCCAAACTCATCACTGTTGTCCAAAAACTGATAGATGATGATGAAACGCACAGGCAACTATAGATACACTTCCACTCTATCACCTATCAGCATATCATCTTCCAATCAGCCACTTATCTAATTTCGGGAAGTGTGTATAGTTAGAAAAACGAGTAAAATAAAAGGACAATATTGGCAAACTTTGGTGAGTTGTGCTGATCATTTTTTTGAGTAGATAGGTATTGCCATAAAAATCCGGTTTGTTATGAATTTCGCGTTTATTTTGCTTCGAGATCTTCAGAAGAATCTGTTGTACCTTCACAGCTTCTAAAATGATCTTCCAAAAGGATTCTATGGCACGATGATTGTTCGCTTAATGTTTTCTTTGGTGCGGCAACACACATTGAGAGGCACATTCTTCCCCCGAAAGATTTAGTAGAAAATTGTTCGGTTATATTTATACGTTGATAATAGCTTTTATTGCACATGTGTTTGGAAGACTGCAACACTTTATTATCACAATTCAGCATCATAATTACTTCTATAGCATCGAAGAATTAATCACTTGCTGTATACACAATATAGTATTGTAGACCATACTAGTTTATCCCATTTAGTATTGATGCTCTCGATGTGGTTATGCTCCGTACAGAATAACCACATGTCTGACAGAAGTTTGCCTCTTTGTCAACTCGCAATGTTGATAACCACATCTTTCTGAGTTTTTTCAGGGTTTTTGAAGTGGGCAAGTCGCGCTAGGTTATCAACGGATTCTGCAATTTTCTTTATTTGTGTAACCAAGTCTGAGAGAAGTGATGCAGTAACGGCCACATGCATCACTTGCAACAGAGCGGCATCCTCTGGTAATTCGCTTCTGAGGCTTTTTGCAGCTTTGATGGCTGCAGCCATGGCGTTGTTGGCTGGAGATGGTACGGTCATCATTCGAATTGCTGTTGCGAGCTCTCTGAGCGTCTTAGCAGAGTGCGAGCTCATTTCACAGCATGCTGTTCGAACCTTAAAGGATAGCTCTGGATTGGCTTCACGGTACTGTGATCAGGAAAATGCTGTTGGTCACTTGGTTCCGTAGTCTTTTTGATGATGAAATGGAGATAATTTGTAATTACCTGAGATTTTGTGAGTGTGATGACATAGGGAGCCAGAGCCTCCATGGAAGAAGCGCACTGGCGGCAAAGAGCTCCGAGCTTCTGGTATTGGCTCCATGGGTGTCGGAAGCTGAATTTACCATGACCAGGCTCCCATTTGGCAAAAGTGCACTGCAGTTTTGGGAATAGTATTACACAAACTGCAATGCTTGTACGAGCTATCTTTTTTGAAGTTGTTTGTGTAGGTGCTTTGGCACTAAGCATAGAGTATATTATCTGAAAGTAAGCTTACCAGAGAGTCCTCCGTGGCCTTCGAATTGAGAACGCTCTTGTACACTTGGAGGAAGGCTTTTCCCTCCAAATTATCACTTGTGTTTTCTCCAAAGCATTCAGATTCCAATCCTGCATACATGTACAAAGTTTTCAGTCTCCACTCTGGAATCTGTTTAGGTATATATATGTGAGTAACTAGTATACTATATGATACAGTTTACTATTTTTCCATTTCATAAGTTCTTTTTCCGGAATAAATTTTGCCGGCATAGATCGATGCCATTCTATGGTAGACGGCAGGGATTCAAATTTCGGCCAAAAATCGGCGAAATTCGTTTTACCGGTGGGGGCTTGTAGAAATATAAACCGGTCTCGAAAAATTCCGTTTGGATGGATTTTGTCCAAAAAATTGAATTTGCTTGAATTTGATTTTTTAATTTTAAATAAATAAATATATTTTTTTTTGAAATTTTCGGCCAAAATTTTCTGATTTTCGGACTTACCGCGGCCATCCCCACCTAAATTTTATCTCCGGTTTCATCAGCAAATTTGGCCAGTTGTTCGTTGGTTGTCAGTAATTCTGTCCAAATTCTTCTGTACAGGGTGCACATATGGCTACTAGTGCTACTGCTCTGTATCAACTATGAAGCTGCTCCAGAGTACATGTATGACTAGGGAGATCTATAATTTGTCTGGCCACTAGGAAGAGTGAAAAAGGTAGAACCCACTGTTGTTTTTTGAGTCAGAGATTTATTGTTCCTTTGGAGTCAAGCCTTCTACTTGAGATTAACACGCATCAAGTTGCATTAGTAAAGTAGGACAAAGTTACAATAATATTAGTTAAACCAGAATGACATAGAAGTGCGCGAATCTTTGTCATGGAATATATTCTGGAATGCATGCATGGCAGCACATACTGATGTGGGGCCTTAAAAAAATTCAATTTTCTGCTCTGTACCTTCAAGGAACATTGCCAGCTTGTCGAGGTTGTCGGCGGCGAGCTTGTGGAGGTCCTCGCCGGCCCAGACGGGGACGACGAAGATGGTGGTGCAGAGGCAGGCGAAGACGCCGACGACGATGGTGGAGAACCGCTGGTGCGCGAGCTGGATGAGCTCCTCGACGCGGTAGCTCGACACGGCCACCAGGCTGAAGGTCAGTATGAAGATGGTCACGCCGTAGTCGTACCGTGCCTTGATCTCCGGGATGAAGCGCGAGAACGTTGCCGCCGACGCTGCAGTGCCACGAATATATAACCAGCGGTAAGCAAGCGTCGTCGTTAGCTAGGTACATGCACTAGTTCTCTTCTCGTTTCAAAAAGTAGGTGCATGTAGGCCACGAGTTTTTAAGCTGATTTGATCTCTTTTTGAATCGAATAGTAAACCAAGTCTCTCCACGTTTGAAATAACAAAAATAACACTGTGAAAAATTAGACAGATGACTTGTGTCCCCTACCGACTACCACGATTCAGATGTGCGACAGTAACTTACCGTGCTCTCGGTTCGTTGTAGGAGCCAAGCACATAGCACGCACGAGGGATCGATTCAGCGCACAGCGAGCAAACAGTGGCGCGCATCGATGCAACCCACTGTTTTTGGCACTGTTCACTGCCCGGGCACTGTTTCTGGTTCACGTTCACTGCCTGCTCGAGTAACGCTGCTCCCTGCCGCGCTTTGGACGGGCAGTAGCGCCCATCTGCGTGGCAGGCCGCATGTAGCGCTTTCGAAACGCGGTATGTTGTAGCCGCGATCCGAAGTGCTGCAAGGGACATGTGTTGTCTATATAACCTACCCTGGTGCTATTTTGTTATTTCAAACGTGAGTGGCTAGATTTGTTATTCCATTATAAAAAGAGACTCATTCTGTAGAAGCCGAATTTTCTAGGGGAGGGCCTCAGCGTGAGGCCCTCCTTCGACTCTTGATGTGTGTGTGGGGGTGGGGGCCTGGGGGGGGTGGGAGGGTTGTGAAATGTGTGGAGACGGGAAGGGGCCTCCCCCAACGTCCTTCTCCATAGAATTTTTTCCCATTCTGTAGGTTTACTTTTGCATGACAACATATGTCCTATGACAAGTACCGTACTACTTTGTACTTTATGAAGATTTCCTGATCGTATAGACTATGGAGGCCACGAAAAGGGTGGTAAACATGCGTTCATATGTACCTAGTAAGAAGACGAACACGGCGAGTAGTACGGGCTCTCCCTGCGCACCACAGCGGTTAGCTACGTGATGAGCTCCGATGGCAATGAACCCAGCCACCAGCGTCGCGAAAGCTCTATTCAAGCCTTTGCTTAGCGTGCCACCTGTTCCATAGATACACATCAGACATGCATACGAACTGATCGATTGTATCATATACATCTATAAACAATTACACATACGTACGTGTACGTTTGCGTATATAAAACACATATATATCTTCATCTACGACCTTATCGCACGCACGTACCGACAGTGTACTCCATGACGACCACGACGGTGAGCACGGCCCACAAGGTGGAGACCCCGAAGCCTTTGAACAGCGGCGTGACGTAGTAGAGGATGGACACCAGCGTGAGCGCCAAGCCCACCTTGAGCGAGTGCGCCACGCGCCTTGGGTCGTCCTTGGCGATCCTGGCCACCTTCCCGGCGAACGCGACCACCCAACACCCGAGCCTGTCGAGCAGAGAGCGCACCCGCAGCCAGCACCTCGAGAAGACGCCATTGCCGGTCATCTCGCCGTCGTTGCTCATCTCTCTCTGATGATCAACCTCCATGGAAGAACGATGGCGATGCAAGCTTAGAGAGAGAGAGAGAGAGAGGTAGTCTATCTAGTACGCGTCTTGTTTGTGAAGTATGCAAGCTATGGAAGCATGGGGACAGATGGCTGGCGAAGGAGGGCTTATATAAGCCGAACGCGCCAGCTGCGTGCGGCGCTAGCTTTTGGAGTATTTTAATGAGACAGACAGGACAGCGGAACAAAAGCATAGCATGGCGACTTTTTCGGAGAATATGACTTGGGATATTGTTGTTGTGTTTTGTCTCGGTCTCGTCTCGTCTCTCTGCTACTACTCGGTTTAATCTGCTCTGCTCCACAGTAAAAGAGTCAGTGGGAACTAGCTGCAAGGGTCAGTGATCTGAGGAAATGTGAAGTCGACGGGGTTTCTGCTGCGCGGCATGCGTTGAAACGTGCAGAACTTTTACTAGTGTCTGCTTGGATCGTTTGAAGAGGTGTTGGATTCTTTCTTCTTTTTTTAGTCCACTCTGACTCTTTCTTGACTCTTTTTTTTTTTAGTCCACTGCTTGAAATTTGCAATTCTTTTTTACAACCATCATTTGTGGTTCATGTATATGCTTGTGTTGTTGAGCAAGATTCGCTAGTTCTGTTTCTGCAGCTCGTAACACATCACTTGTGTTGGTAATTAGTTTAGCGATTTATCTGCTTTTGACTTGCATATTCTGATATTCACGTGAAAAATTGTCGGATGAGGTAAAATGCAACTTGTTCTTGCCTTTCAAAGGTACGGACAACTTACCTGATGCTACGTCCTCGGTCCTCCACTCTCTGACTTTTGACGAAGTATTTTTTTCTAGAAAAGTCTCCTTTTGCATTTGTGATATGAAAACCAACTATTGCATCATTTAAAAACCAAAAAGGGATTTGATGACTTGCTGTATACCCCATTTCTAGCTATCATGATGTGGCCTGACTTATCAATATACTTTTCTGAAATTTTAGGTAGATCTCAACTATAGCTTATCATCACATTGAATTCCATAAAAGCTCTAGTCCAAGCACGCAGTTCTATTTTCTGACACTCCGAAATTTATGAACTTGTTCAATGCATGTGGACGATTTTATCATCTTTTCATCCTTCGTCAAACTCTTTCTCCACCTCTGGGCTGACCACTACTGTTTGCTTCTTTGTGTACGTAATTTCCATTTCATCTCTTGCACTGCATTTTGTGATCGAGAAACCAGTCACAGTCTCAGGTGCAACCTGATCCACAGATTCAGACTAGTGCAATGGTTCAGACAGTCTGTCACTACATGCACAGCTCATAAAGCAATAATATATACTTGATTGCAATACAGCGGTTCTTTCACTCAGTTCATGCTAGCTTCTTCGTGCAGCTATCTAGAATCACTCCAAGTGAACCGAAGTACAATTCACCCATTGCTCAAAAGCTCAACCTTTACGATATGCGTGAAACAGATGACACACTAGTACGGAGTCTGAAGCTCTTGCTGACGATACAGGAAACGGCAACGCTCCGCCGTTTGTTTCGCCTTTTCTCCTCTCCTCGGTAATATTCTCCTTATCCTGGTTGATGCAAGTTCAATCCACTCTGACATCCACGCAATCTCTCTGTACGAGAGATGCGTTGGATAACATAATCAGAGAACAAGAGGGGTACATGTGAATAACTGTTTCAGCAGTAACCAGGACGACGTAACATGGCACAATATTCAGAGAATATGTGCTGATATGCTCCCAAAGGTTCCAAGTGCGCCTACCTGTGGTCTCTGAGGATCCCAGAAATCTCACTAGCGAGTGGGCTATGTCTAAAGCAAAATCATTACTGCATTACCTACTGGCCATTCACTTCTTTTCTTTTTCCACTTGGTCGAACTAAAATTTGCCGCGAAAGCAAAAGGTGACTCTGATATGTACATTGGCATCTGAAAAGCAGCGTTTCTGCCTTGCATGTGCAATTGCAAGCAGCTAGTGACCTTAATTCGTAGGCGCAATATGAGATAATGTAATTATGGAAGGCGCCGCGAAGCTGAGCAAAATGGCCTTAGTGGATTTGCCTTTACGGATAGAAAAGGAGCCTTTTCGACATTAATAGTACTGTTCTCTGACTTAATCTTGGAGGATCATGCAGTCATGGTCTGTGTGACTGTGTGCACTCACCGTACAGCTCTGTCCTATGAACTTGGCCGTACTTCTAGGACCATCGTTTTTTGGCGGTGGAATTATGCAATTGCAGCTCACTTTCTCCCATGTCCTTTTCTGCCTGTCATTCCTCCGTCTGTTAGAAGCGTTTCTGCTTTCTGCAGGGGGCAAAACATTCTGCCAAGGATTTGGGCTGTGCATGCGTGGAGATCATGTCTATAATCTTAATCTTAGTATTGAGCAATTGGCAATGGTATCGAGGTGTTTGAGGATCAAAACCTTGGTTTAGCAAATTATCGGATTTGCTGTCAGACTGCAAACGGCCAGATGGAGGCGGTTTGATCGGCCGGTGGCAGGCGGTCAATCCGGCAGAGTGGTGGTCAGACCGACCGGGGATGAAAAGGTGGAATTTTAGAGAATGTGATCAAACACTTATGTGGGAGTGTTTGCACCAAGTTTCATAGAAAATGGTGTTTCAAACAAAACTAGTTAGAGTTTTGTCGAAATATCCAGAGAAGGTGTTTTCCGGGACTTGAAAAATTGGGGAGCGGTTTGACCGGCCAAAGGTTGGCAATCACACTGGCTAGGTGGTGGTCAAATTGGTCCAACTGGCGGTCAGACCGACCAAAGGGTGACAGTCAGACCAGAGTGCAGCTGGTGGCCAAACCGACCACGGTTCGGGAAGGTGGTGAACGTTGTGGATTTGGCCAAAGTCATGGGTGTCAGTGCATAGGTGTTGTATGATGTATGTTTTGGCTTACGAGGAACTTGTGCCTGAAATCGATTTCTTAGTTTATTGTTGTGCAGGTGAGTTGGAGTCAACTACGATAAACGATGAGAATGATTGGGACTAGGCTAGAAACCCGAGGTCTAGAACGATGGAGAATGTCGGGTGAAGTGGTTGGACTCAAGCATAGCGCAAGATGGATAAGAATGACAGAATGGAGAGTTCGGTGCAACGGGTTGCATCAAGTGGCTAGGGTCGGTGCAAGTGTTATAGTGGTTCCGGTGGGAGTCGGATGGGAGAGATTTACCGATATGAAGAGAGTCATTGATGAATCTACGCGTGGCGAAGCATGAGATTATTTCACGTTGATTGGACTTGGCCTTTGGAGAAAGATCGAGAAGGGGTATTTTGATATCTTCGTCAAAATACCGGGTTGATGATATTGGAGAAACCATGACGCAAGATGGTGCAAGGAGAGGTTGTTTAGATCAAGAGAAGATAAATACCACGAAGTGACGGATGCGGGAGACCCGGATCGTCATCCGCTTTGAGAAATGCGCATGAGTGCATACCCATTTGTGTGTGGGTTTAACGGGTGTCCGTTAGGGTTTTCTCTCTAGACCTAGCCTCCACTATAAAAGGGGAGGGTGCAGGATTGACACATCGCATCCCTCCTAGTCTTGAAAACCTTAATTTGTGATTGAAGGAAAGAGAAGGAAATAGAGGAGGCTAGGGTTTGAGAGAGATGAATTGAGAAATTGGATGCTTAAATGTGAGCTTTTGTCCTCTATGGTGGAGTGGTTGTAAACCTACAATCCATCTAATCAATCTAATCAAGATTGCCCCAAGATGAGTCTAACTTGTTCTTGTTCTCTCTTTGATGTTTTTGGCATTTTTGTGTTCCAAAGATTTTGATTAGATCTTTTGCTGTAATTTAGCTTGCTAGAACTTGTGGGATCTGAGGTCATCTTGACCATCTTCCATCTACAAGTAAGCTTTTGGTTCAAATTTTGATTTCCCCCGTTTTCGTGCTCTCTTGATCTCAATCAAGAAATTTATTGAACCTTGGCTTTGATCGTTTGTTGGAATAGGTTCCCAACCTTATTGATGAGCTATGCCTAAAATCTCAGGGAATTTAGATATCGGAATCAAAAGTTAGGCCATTTTGGAGATTTTTCGGGCTGCTGTTTGCACCTAGCGGTCAGACCCACCAGACAACGGTGGTCAGACCGGCCGAGAGATTTTGACCTCGGGGATTTTTAGTTTCAACGTAAGACTTCTGTTGTGTTTTTGTGCATTTGATCTTCACAGCTTTCATAGTTGTTGTGTGAAAAGAGTTGAATACTGTTGGTGATAAAAAAAGGTAGGTGCTTCTATTGGTCTTCTAGTCGCTTATTCGATCCAACAGCATGCTCTGGGGAAAAGAAGTTGAATATTGTGTTGGTGGTAAAAAAAGGTATGTGCTTTTATTGATCTCCTCTAATCGCTTATTCGGTCCAGCGCCATGTTTTGGGAAAAAAGAATGGGCTTGCATGCTCTGTTTTGACGGCTGCATGCACTTGTTGGGTCAGCCAAGCTAGCTGCGGTTTGTACATCACGCAATGCACTTTGGAGAAACGTCTAGGGGAAGTAGGAACTAGATGCCACGACCATTCTCCTCCCTTTTCTTTTCATCAAGAGCAGCCCATCGCCGTCGAATTTGTGATTATTTTTTTCACACCAAGAATCACGCAGCTTCACCTGTTCTTGAAACCGCACTAGCAATCAGAACCGTGCGTGGTACGAAAAACCTACAACTTGACCGAAAAAAATAACAAGTTTCCGACAAGAACATGTGGGCCAAGCTAGCTGAGGTTTGTACATCACACAATGCACTTTGGATAAACGATCTAGGGGAAGTAGGAACTAGATGCCATGCCACGACCATTCTCCTCCCTTTTCTTTTCATCAAGAGCAGCCCATCGCCACCAACACGGTCGGGTCGGAGCTCTGTGGCAGTGTAGTATTCGAATTGAGACGGTTTATTCATAAGTTGTCTGAAATTTTCTTAAGTTTAAGTCACTTGTTGTGACCATTGATCAATATTCAATCATATGACATCCATTGGATCAATATACAATTATATGACACACTAATCTCTACACAAATCCAATGATCACAACAAGCGACTTAAACTTGAGAAAATTTCAGACAACTTAAAACTAGTAAAACCGATTCGAATTTTATCTGAAATTCAGTCACAGTTCACCTTTCAATCCTCTTCTTTCTTGGATTTTGTACTGCGAGCATTGTTGCTTGCAGGATTGAGCCAAACTGTACAAAGTTCACCAGCTAACGCCGGACAAGTTGTACGAAGAACACGGCCTCTGGAGCCACAGACGTCGCATCTTGGAGTACGTCTGAATCGCGCATGCATGCAGTACGTGCTTGCGGCAGATGCAAGTATGCAACTAGCGATCGAGGACGTCGGCCAGAAATAAGCCCATGCAGATGCAGGGAATAGAGCGGCCTCTTAATTCGCTGCGGCTCGTGAGCACTCGTTGGGAATAAAGGGGTCGAGGCAGTGCTAAACTAGGTGAGTTTTCGGAGATCAACCGAAGGAATCAAGTTCTCTCCCGTCGGAAGTTACTGCCCACTACGAAAAAGAAGACGTTTTAGAGCTATCTGCTCCGGCTGAGAACCATATCCGTATCGAAACAACTCGAGATTTGATTTTGCGTGGAATGGCCTATTGCCCTGTCCAGTGTGCACCGTATCTGTGCGCGGTGCTCACGAGTCACGATGTCGCATGGGGTCAGGGACATGGGACCAAGCAATCGGCTCAAACCATCCATCTGGACGGGTTTATGGTCCTATATACGTACGGCCGATACCACGCTATTCTACCTCCTATTCTCATGTGGTACGAGCCTACGTATCGTACCAGGTGTTATGGATGGCATTGACAGGACAGCGGCGACCTTGCTCCGAGATGTTTAGCCGATGGTTGCTTCGACGGCAGTGACGACTTCTATGCGCTTCGTCAGCAGGGCCGTTCCTGAGTTTTTTTTGATCTAGGTCGAGTACTAATACGGAGGCCTAATCCACTCTCTCAAAATATCTATATATATTTCTATATACGTATATATAGTCTTACAAATACACATCAATTAAGAAGATAATATTCAATGCACTAAAATAACTTATATAGAATATCTCAAAGTTCATAAAGTGGACAAATGTAATAATAAATTACTTACTTGGCGCTTGACATTATTTTAAACAATTTCTTCTAACATTTCGAGATGCAAAGTCATTGATTATACTATTGATATCGATCTCATCCAATAACTTCTTCTCGATGCATAAAGTCGCCAAACCATTTAACCTTTCTTGAGACATTGTTGACCTCAAATAGTTCTTCAATAATTTCAAATTTGAAAAGCTTCTTTCAATGATCATGCATCCACAGTACACAGAAAATAAGATCCGTAAGCAATGGAAACATTTGGATAACAATCCACCTCTCTCGACATGCTCGAAAATCTCCATAGCGATAATGCACCATCTGCAATGTGAATTTCATAATCTTCAATTCGTAAATAAGATCATGTACCTCAACATCGATGATCCATTAACAGAGAAAGTTTCGCAAATTTAGTGCAAAGACTCTTCAAGTTCAATATTATCTAATGACTTCGTGGTGCTTGAGCTCATTAAGAAACCAAATATGTCTTTAAACACCATGAGTTCTTCAAATCTGTTCTTCAAAGAAGTGATTGCCATATTAACTAAACAAAAATATTTAACTTCAAAAGCCTTCTCTAGTTCTCACGCTGTCGCACTTGATGTCTTGATTGGGCCATACTCCATAGGAGCCCACATACATTACTAAGTATACTAGTACTAGTACTAATGTACTATATGGGGTGGGGCTTATGTAAATTTTAGGCCTAGGGCGATGGCACACCCTGCCCACCCCCAGGGCCGGCCCTGTTCGTCAGCGTACCACACGTGTCCGAGAGTTTGCCGGTGGCTGCGTATCCCATAGCCACACGTTTCGTTTTTACGAGAAGTGTTATGACTTATGAGTGCATTGGATATTGTAGACTCTTGAAAATCAGATTTTTTTTATTTAATCTTTTTTTAATTTTATTTTAAAGTTAACCCATCGCAAACTTTATTTCCAATTCTGACCCTTTTGGTCACGCCACCACCCATGGCGTGACAAAACAACACTGTCACGCCACATGACAAGTCCTCAAAATCGCACTTTTTGTCACGCCACTGGTGGTGGCGTGACCAAACAACACTGTCACGCCATCACCAGTGGCGTGACAAGACTTTGACCAGAAATAGGCTGGCGTGACAGTATTGTTTTGTCACGCCACGGGTGGTAACGTGACCAAAGGGGTCAGAATTGGAAATAAAATTCGCGATGGGTTAACTTTAAAATAAAATTAAAAAAGATTAAATAAAAAAACTCTGAAAATCATGACCGGGTGCAATTGATCTAGTCCTCGAATCTAGATGTCTCTTATTGCAGTCGGTGGCGATCTAGAATTTGATCACATCTCAGGCTAAATTCTAATAGGTGGCGGATCTAAAATTTGATCACGCCTCAGGCTAAATTGTAATAGACTAATATATTAAAACTAACGCTAATTTCTACTCAGTGGCGGAGCCACGTGAGACCATGGGGGTGCAGTTGCACCCCCAAAATATTTTGCATGCAAATTTTTTATACAGTATATATACCTAGTATAATATACAGACTATACAATGAATTACATTGTGTTATTCTCAGTAATCAATAGTCAGCAGTCCACCAATACAAACAATATTTTGTGATGTCGGTTGTATTAGAAATATGTAATTTGTTCCACTTGAACCTTTACTATGTCAACTTTTATGTACATGCGAGTGCGCTTTCATTACATATTTTGTAAGGTCGCGGATTTATTCCCGGCCTCCGTCTTTCTAGACATGTGATATGAGGCGTGCGAGATGTATGTAGTGGGATGTGTGCATATGTGTCTTCTTTGTAATCACAAAAAAAAAAGTTTGCACCCCCATCGACGAAATCCTGGCTCCGCCACTGTTTCTACTAACCCTAGGATATAACAAAAAATAAATCACAAATGCTTCATTAACATGCAATTTTAGAAAAAAAAATGCTTCAACATAAATAATATAACAAATTAGATATACAAATTGAGTACCTAAATAACGAAGATTTTATTTGTAACCTAGTCCACTATTTCTTCGTCAATAGTTGGACAAGTACCAAAACTTACAAAGACGATATAAAAAATAAATGAAACAGAGGTATGATTAAATACAAAGAACATGAAGTTTAGATTACTAATAACCTAACTTACCACTAGCGCGAGATAGTTGTTTCTTACATGACCTCATTTCTTGAAAACACTCCAAAATCTTATCATCTTTAATGCTTGCAAATATGTCTCGCTCAATATAGCATACCATGCTATGATTCATCCATTCATCATTCATTTTGTATCTCAAGTTCCTAAATAACTGATGCACACTTATTAACAAGTCTACAAGTCACCAATCTCTCAACTACAAGTCTACAATCAACCAATCAACCAAAGCAACCAAAGCATAAGACTATAAGTCAAGACGTCAAGCAACTACTAAATCTAAACGCTGAACTACGAGTCCACAAGTCTAGCATCAAGCACTCAACCGACTCAAGCCTGCCTGCACTACTGAACTACCTGAGCTTGAGCGTGTGAGCAGACAAGAGTGGAGGGAGGGCGCGGACATGGACGGAGCCGGGAGGGGCGGCCGTGGCGTCGGGTGTGAGGGAGGGTGCAGACGCGGAGGGAGCCGGGAGGGGCGGCTGCGGCGCCGGGCATGAGGGAGGGCGCGGACGCGAAGGGAGAGCCGGGAGGGGCGACCACGGCGCCAGGTGTGAGGGAGGGTGCGAACGCGGAGGGAGCCAGGGGGCGGCTGCAGCGCTGGGTGTGGAGCCGTGGAGAGAGGCGCGCGCGCGCCGGCGTGGAGCCGGGAGGAGGGCGTGGAGCGGGCGTGGAGGGGAGGAGGGCGCGGCCGCGGCGCCGGGCGTGACCACGTGAGGGAGGGCGCAGACGTGGAGGGAGCTGGAAGGGGCGACCGGCGGCGCTGGGGGAGATGGACTGGGAGTGTAGCCGTGGAGGATTGGTGGATTTGGAGGGGATTAGGTCTGCTACTCGCCTACTCTACTCTCTCTACACTGGGAGGACGGAGAGCCCGACTGAATGCGCTGGGAGTTTGGGAGGGAGGCGTGGGCCTCGAGCTAGCCAGCTGAGCCTCGGGTTGCACCGCTGTTTTTTTGTTGGGGGCCTGTATCAATTTTTTTTGCATTGCTATTTTAGTTGGGCCTCGACCTACAGCCTACCCTGCCTGAGGCCCAAATCCGCCCCTGGTTGTAGTCACCTAGCTATATATAAGATAAAATTCCTTCTACACCACTCACAAACACTATCATCCCTTATTTACCATCGATAAAACACCATATTCCCTACATCTCATCGGTTTGTGAAAGTGATCACTTCCATGCCATTGCCACTAGTCAAATGTCCATTGAACGTAGATCAATGTTTTGAGGTATTGTCCAAAATACCCATACCCTTTCATCTCTTCCTGTGATCATGTCTCTACCCTTCTCTTTCAATACATATCAACACTAATAGACAATGAGGAAGCAGGGGAGCACGACTCACCAGTCAAACACCACCAACTTGCCCTTGTTGGCGTGCGCAGAATCGTTGTCCTTGTTGGTCGTGTGCTTGCTCGCTAGACGTTGGCCGCTACCGTCAAAGGTCCGGATGCGCACGACGTTTCCCGCCCGAGGCATCGGCAGAGCAGACGTAGGACGGGGCTGGGGAGAAGCACATCATCTCATTGTCGGTGGCGATGCTACACGTGGCCCAGCCATACTACACACGTCATCTTCCTCATGCCTGGCCGCTGCTCCACCGCACGGTCCCGTCGCTCCGGTGAGCTTATTGCGAATCTGTTCGCATCACATCGTGTTCTTGAGCATCTTTAACTTTTCCTCTATATCAATTTGCATAGTTGGTCACCAAAATCGAGCTTCTTCCTCATCTCCGACCATCGCCACTGCCATTGTCGAATTCGTCATCTTCGACGAGCACCTCTCCAATTCCTCTCGCCAATAGTACCACCCCTACATACTATCTTTGTTTCCCCTATTCTGCCACCCTAGCATAGCCACAACTATCTCTATCCTCTTCGACCCAGGACACCATCACCTTGTCGCTCCATCGTGTCTTTGTCCACATCGACCCTAGTGGCGAGCTACAGAGGATGTCTCGTTGCTTGTGTGCATCTCACCTTCACTGGAAGCTTGGGTGTAACATCCCAGTTTTTCTGAGCATTAAAAATAAAAATAACCATTCGGTTTTATTGAATTTCCAAAGCTTAACTTGAAATTTTAGAAGTTAAAAGCAATTTAATATGAATTAATCAAATTTCAACTAATTCGCTTTGGTTTGTCTTGAGTTTATTGGAATTCTCTGGTACTTGGAATCCCCTTTCTCTGTTCGCTCCGTTTTCCCGTTGCTCCTCCTCCAAACCTCCTCCTCAGGACCTCCCCCTCCTCAGGACCTCCTCTTCCGATATTTGGCAAAGTACCAAAATACCCTTGTCTTGATGCTTAACATGTGTAGGTTCACCAATGGCTTTACTCACATCAATAAGTCTCTCCCATTTTGATTCCCACCAAACCACCACCGCACTTGCACCGACTAAGCCACTTAGTGCACCCGTCGCTCAAACCTTGCTTCCCACATTCTTGTCCACCATGCATCTTGCTTGAGCTCAACCATATCACCTGACATCTATGACCATTCAGGACCTTGGTTCCCCAACCAAGTCACAGTCCTCCTTGTCATTGATCATAGTTGACTTCAAGCCTCCTGCACACATTTAAAGACCAAGAAACCGTGTTCGGACACAAGTTCTTCACAACCTGACCCATGTTAGTTTTCAAACATGCACCATGCAACCATATGCACTGATCCAATACCTCTAGGACCAAACAACAATGAGATTCACAAATTTTACTCTGGCCCTTGTGTTTTAGTAATGATAGACATTCTGCCTCCCCAATGACAGATAGTCTTCAACTCAATAAACCATAGATGGTCTGCCATACAACAACAGACGGTCTTCAACTCAACTAAATCATAGACAATCCGCTAACTAATGGTAGACTATCCGCAAACACTGAAACTTGCTAAAATTTCTCAAACCAAAGTTCCAGCCTGACAAATCATGTCAATTGTTCATCACAATTACCATGACACCTTCTCACTTGGTCTTACAAACACCATATTTCCAACCATGGATCACCTATTCATGGTAGGAATAGAATAAGAGAGGAGGAAGAATGGGGGAGAAGAGGGCAAAATGATCTTTGCACACATTTAATTGATAGGGAAGTTACAACGATGGCATGGAAGGGATCACTTTTACAAACTGATGGCATATTGGGAATACGATGTTTATGGATGGCAAATAGGAGATCGGAGCATTTGTCAATGGTATAGAAGGAAATTTCTCTATATATAAATATAAATTATCAAAAGGTAAAAAAAGGAGAAAATTCCTTCTATGCCACCGAAAGTTACCCTGATTTGCCACTAAAAAATGTGTTTCCTTTAGTACCACTCTGAATGAAATTGCTACCCTTTCATGCCATTGCAGTCCATCTCCAGTTAATGTGCCGTTAAGTCAGCTATGAAAAGACAAAAATACCCTTCTTCTCCCTCCCCTTTCTCTTCTTCTCCCTCCTCTTCCCTTTCCTATCTTCTATCTCATGGACTCCTCACTGACATCCTCTTTATGTCTTCTTCCCCTCACTCTTCTTCCTCTCCTCACTTAACCACCGAGCTTGTCGCCACCATTCAGCTCCTCATCCCTACGCCAGCCTTTCCTCTTCCTCTCCCCCTCTTTCTTTTGCCGCTGCACCGTCTCCAGATTTGATCAGATCTGCCTCGCCTTAGAGCAGTCGACGATCCCCTTGCTGGTTACCATGCGCTTCTCTACCACCACGTGGAACCGCCGACCCATCGTCCAGATCTAGCATAAGCGTTGGGTATGGTAGGAGTGGAGAGGGGGAGCGTGGAGTGATGGTGCTTTCCGACGGCGATACCGGTACCGACAACAAGCACCAGTATGCCGAGGTTGTCGAACGAGCCGGGTCGGTAGGTGAGGACCTTGGGCGGAACCTCGGAGTCCTTGTTCGCGCCAACTAGCCCCGATGAGGGCCATTCAGTGATCTCCGTCGCTGCTGGAGAGAGAAGAAAGAGGAGTACAATGGAGGAGGAAAAAGACGTGTGCCAAGTTTAACAATTGCAGCATGACTTTGCAACTTGACATACGTGCCAGCTTTGTCATGGAGCAGAAGTGTAGGAGAGAGAAGAAAGAGATCAGGTGGGAGAGTGGGGTATAACTTGCATTTTGGGAAAAAAAAAATTGACATGCTCCCATGACGTAATGGTAGTGGGAACCTGCAGACCCCAATGAGAGTGGTGCAAAAGGTATGAAAGTAGAAACTTGATACCACTGATGAAAACACATTTTTAGAGGCAAATTAGATATTAGGGTAACTTTCAGTGGCATGGAAGGAGTTTTCTCAAAAAATAAGCAAGTGCTGCTACACCAAGTCACCAACATGAATTAGCAAGTTGATGTGGGCTCGACAAGTGCTAACCAAACCAAATATTAGTAACATAATGAACATTGACCATTGTTTGGTTTGGCACCAATATTTTATAGTGTCCACAAAAATTTGATAAGGCCAACAAAATCTAACATCGTACCTGAGAAATCCGATGGCGAGGAAATTGTACCTTAGCAACGGTCACGATACAACAGCGTCAACCAGCCGGGCTCCATGCACTCCACTATGTATACACGACTGGACACTGCTCGCGGCATGAGCCTTTCTCCCGGTTAGTGGCGGATCCAAGATTTCCAAAATGGGTGTTCGGAATTGCAAACATGTTGTTCAATGTAAAACATAAAAGTTCATAATATATAAAAAAACAAAGTACAAATTGTTCTTACTGAGCAAGTCTAACCAAGTTGTCCTTGTCATAAGCAGTACATGCTTCATCTTCATTTTTGAATGCTCTGTGGTCTACATGAAAAACAAATGCTTCACATAAACAATTAGGCATTGATTTAAGCTTGCAAATTATCCACTGACTGACATATACATTAATACATACAAGCTATGAAGCTAACAAGTAACGATCAGTGCTATTGTGCCAATCTGATTCAATGACAATCTCACACAGACACAGTGCCATTGTGCAGTGCAGTGTAAAGTTACCAGCTTGTATTTTCAGTATACATACTAATATATATACCTAATATACATCATAAATACTGAGTTTTTCTCTAAAAATTTTAGGTGTACATCTGTACACCCATGCCTCTATCCTAGTCCGCCCCTGCCCTCGGTTGAGCGGAGCGGGTCTGCGGCCTCCATTGCACTCCACGCGACGAACCGCGCCGCGCGGGCGTTTTCCTCGTTTCTGGCTGGGCCGCCACGCCTCCGCTTCCTCCCACCGAATATATCTACTGGGCCGAGCGGCATACCACACGGATAGCACCCGCACGCCGCACCCAGCGCCAAGCCCGTGCACCGAGCAACGCGAAACAACGCGTGCTGCGGCGTGCAACCTCGAACGGTCGAACCCCTCGCCTAGGCTTGTGCGCTGCCTCCTGTTGAGGAACCGTCGCAGGCAAGTCCAGTCCGAGCGATTACCTCGTAGACAAATAGAGAATCGTAAGAGCGATGCAAGAACACAAGAACGAACAATAGATGAACACAGGTATGAGAGGGGACTGCAAACTTCTCTTTATTGCTCTTTCAATAATGAATCTGTACAATGGCTGGGGGGTCCCCCTCCTATATGTAGTCTACGGGTGGATGAGGTGCCCACTGATCCGGACTCGGCCGGTCCGGTTTCTTAACACTCCCTGGGCTCTCATCCTTCATGTCCATGCCTCAAAAACTCCATAAAACCCAAAGTGGGAAAATTTAGAGAAAGAGTACATGAATCATGTTCTACTATGTTGCACGAATTACCTCATTAAAAACCTTAGCCGAGAAACTTCAGGAAAACTCGTCAAGGGAAAAAGAGTACAATCCACCCAATTTCATTTAATCTTCAAGATTTATTCTTTGGGTACTGATCTTCATGATCAAGCTTTAGTAATGAGTTCGTGAAGGTTCTCCCCGACTCGTGACTTCTAAGTCTCATCATTCCAATTCCACGTATGCACCTTTCAAAGCTAGATGTCGAAGTGACTTAGTGAATAAATCTGCAAGATTTTCACATGACTTAGTATGCAAGATTTTTAATTTCGCCCATCTTTTGCATTTCATGAGCATAGAAGAACTTGGGGTTGATATGCTTTGTGAGAGGACTCTTCACATAACCCATCCAGATTTGTGCAACACAAGTCGCATTATCTTCATAGATAATAGTGGGAGTTTGTGCGATTCAATCCACATGATCGCTGGATGTGGTAAATCATTCGCCGGCCAAGAGCATTCACGTGCGGCCTCGCAGTGCTATAATTTCCGAGTGGTTCGTCGAGTTGATACCATGCTTTGCTTAGACGATTTTCATGAAATTGCGCCCACCACACGTAAAAACATGGCCTGCTTGTGACTTAGTCAGATGTGGGTCCGATAAGTACCGACATCCGCATAGCCACCATTATTAGGTCTTGGTTCTTTCAGAGAATGTACTCAAGGTCTTTACTTCCTTAGAGGTATCGGAAGACGTCCTTTATTCCCTACCAATGCCTTTTGGTAGGTTCTACACTATACCTTGCTAAAAGGTTCACTGCGAAAGCAATGTCTGGTCTAGTGCAGTTTGCTAAATACATGAGTGCTCCAACTGCGCTTAAGTATGGGAATTCCGGTCCCACGACTTCCTCCCCCTCTACTCTAGGTCTGAAAGGGTCCTTGTTGCGAGGATCTCCCGATTATTGGCACTTTCGAAGGATATGCCTTTTCAAAGCCGAACCTTTCCAACACCTTCTGAGTGTAGGTTGACTGATGTACTAAAATCCCTTCATGGGTATGCTCAAGCTGCAAGCCTAAGCAATATTTGGTTTTACCCAAATCTTTCATTTCGAACTCTGACTCCAGGTAAGAACTTGCTTTTCCAATATCTTCCAAGGTTTCGATGATATTCAGATCATCTACATATACTGAAATTATACAGAATCCATCCTAGGATCGCCGTATAAAAACACAGGGACAATCCTCACTGTTCGTGTAGCCTTTCTTGCAGAGAAAGTCGCTTAAGCGATTATATCACATCCTACCTGATTGCTTCAGTCCATACAGTGACTTTCTGAGTTACACACTGTATAGATTTCTATTTGCTCTGTCTTGGTTCGGGACAGGGATACCTTCAGGTACCTTCATATAAATTTCCGAATCTAAGTTCCCATAAAGGTATGCAGTTACCACATCCATCAATTTCATTTCCAAATTCAGATTTACTGCCATTGAGATTAAGTATCTAAAGGTAGTTCCGCCCATGACCGGGGAATAGGTTTCTTCATAATCGACTCCTGGTCTTTGAGTGAAACCTTGTGCAACAAGCCTTGCTTTATACCTTACAACTTCATTTTTTTCATTTCTCTTTCGAACAAATACCCATTTATACCCCACAAGGTGCACATGGGGAGGTGTACGGCTTACAGGCCCAAACACCTCTATTTTGTTCAGAGATATTAATTCTGCTTCTATTGCCTTCTTCCAATCTTTCCAATATGATCTTTTCTTGCATTCAGCGAGCGATGCAGGCTCTGGATCAAGATAAATAATTGTGGTAATTTTCTTTACAAAATAAATATCAATATTAGCTGTTGCTCTATTCATAGATTCTCCCGTGGTCACATAATTTATAGCTATTTCTTCACGGGGCGGTTCTGCTAATGCTTCTACTTGCTCACCGCTGCTTTCAATTGCGGGGGCAAGTCCCTTTAGTTTTTCAGCTCCGATGTGTGCGCACACATCCATGCCGATGTCTCCTCCGTGGAATATTCAAATCCAGATGCCTCTTGCCGGAGGTTCCATACTAGTGTCAGTCTCGACCGCTCCCTTCCGATTCTGGGAACTTCAAAGGATCGGTGTGACAAGTCCTTCTTATCTTTTTCGCTAGCGCCCCTGCTACTTGGGATTCGAGGGGCCGGAGTTCTCGTCCTTTTATTCTGAGGCCTCTGGACGGGATTAGGGATACCTTCTATTTTCTTTGGTATTTCAACCCTCTCCGGTGCATTGCGTGCAGGCACATGCGACTTGATCACGCTCTTCAAATCACTAAAGTGGTCAGGCAGTTGATTCGCTAGTGCTTGCAAATCGATTATCTTCTGGACTTCTCTATCTGCTTCACTAGTGCGTGGGTCATGTGCATTAATTCCCGTGGCTTGCCACGTTATTTCCCGATATTTTTCATCAAGATGTTGATTTCCTCCCCCTAATGACGGGAAACTTTCATCATCAAAGATGCTATCAGCGAAACGGGTTGTATGCAAATCTCTAGTCATCGGGTCCAGATACCTGATTATAGATGCAGTCTCATAACCAACGTATATCCCAGACTTTCGGAGAGGGCCCATTGCAGTTCGCTGCGGTGGTGGTATAGGTACATAAACCTTGCAACCAAACCTTCGGAGATGAGAGACTTTCGGTGTTGACCCTTGCGCTAGTTGCATAGGTGAATGAATGTTGTATGCCGACAGTCTAAAATTGATGAGAGTTGCTGCATGCAGATTGCGTGTCCCCAACACGTAGTTGGTAAATTACAATTCAGAAAGCGGTCGGGCAATGAATTTAATTCTTTTAATCAATGCCTCTGCTAGTCCATTCTGAGTGTGGACATGTGGTACCGAGTGCTCAACGGTAATTCTCATTGCCATACAATAATCATCAAATGCCTTTGAAGTAAATTCTCCAGCGTTGTCCATTCTGATGGACTTCACATGATGATCAGGGAAATTATTCTTTATTTTAATTATCTGCAAAATCAGCTTTGCAAAAGCATGGTTTCTCGTAGACAATAAGCATACATGCGACCATTTCGAGGAAGCATCGATGAGCACCATAAAGTACCTAAATGTCCCTGACAGGGGCTGAATAGGACCGCAAATATCTCCCTGGATTCGGTCCATAAATGCAGGGATTTCATCCTTCACTTTCAGAGGAGAAGGTCTAGTAATTAATTTCCCGGTGGCACATGCAGGACACACAAAATCTTCTGGATTCGGGAAATTCTTTACATTGATATTATATCCCTGAGAATTGTTAATTATATTTCTCATCATCCTAAGATCGGGGTGGCCTAATCTATCATGCGAGAGAGAAAAAAAGTTCAGAGCTTCTAAAAGATGTTTTAAGGACAGTATAGGCTGCAGGTGCCTTAATATGAGTGTAGTATAGCCCAGATTCATATGAAGGAAGTCGTTCTAATACCCTTTTTCCATTTTCCTCACGCTTTGTAATGAGCAGGTATTCCTTACCATACTCTTCTTCAGTCTCTACATGGAGACCGTTAGCGCGAATATCTTTAAAACTTAAGAGAGTCCTAGTCGATTCTGGGTACAACAAGGCTTCTTCAATGACCAATGTCGTTCCCATGGGGAGTATAATTGTGGCTCTTCCTGAGCCTATCATACAAGTATCGCTGCCAGCGATTGTCGTCAGACTGCCAGCATTCTTGCTGATCGACTAGAAAATTTTGTCTCTCTCAATATGGTATTTGTTGTGCCACTATCTGCTAAGCACACTTCCTCCATAGGGCGCCACATGTGTTCTGATATATAAAGTATTTATTAATATGGAGTAGAAAGCAATCCACACACAAAAAATACTTCAAACAGAACAAAACTTGCTATTTATTAATACGGGAAAAGTCTTGCTGGACACATCACAAGAATTTATTGCAAATGCTCTTCTAGAGCTTACAACCTTTATTCAAAATTCAAAATTCTAACATAAACTGCAAATGATGGTAAAACTAAGTGCCATGCATGCACTAAATCGAATCAGCGAAGTATGAAGACACTTCGCTGAATCTGGTCTATTTCTATCTTCTCCTCTTCTAACTACAAATGCAAATGTAATGTCCAAAGAAGGAGTGATGGGAGATGCTGCAAGGCTATCCACATCCATGGGTGCAGCCAATGATTGTGGGTCTTCTAGGCCTGCAATGGCGAGGTGCGCTTCATGCTGTCCTTTGCCCTTCTTCTTTGCCTTGAAAGCATCAATCACGCATCGTGGTTCACGGCACACGTGACCAATGTCCCCAAGTGTCGATTTGTAGCGCCTTTGGTCCCGCCGCCATAGGGCTTCTCATCGCTTCTTCTTTGTTCGCCTTTCTTGACTTGAGCATTTTGCTTAGTCTTGTGGCTCATGACCTTACCCTTCTTGCCTCTTTGCTTCGAGTGAGGCTTTCACCTTGTAGTCGCTAGCGTTGACTTCATGGCCAACTTTGCTACTAGGTGGTCGCGAGATGTAGTTCTTTCGAGAACCTCATCTTGAGCTTCCGCAACTTGCATAATATCAATCAGCCCGTAGATTCCTTGTAGCCGCCCCGACAGTAGTTGCGTGCGGATTGCACCGCATTTGGGTGAAAGGTAGAGAGAGTTTTCTCAATCTTTTCAGATCTGTGATTATTTTACCACATAGTCAAGATTGGTACAAATTTCATGTAAAGCGAGTTGTACTCCCCACGGTCTTGTAGTCAAGAAACGTAGTCGAGTCCATTCTCGCTCGCCGGGCGTGATGGTGTACTTTCTCCGAACCGCTTCTTCAGGGCGGTCCATAAAGACAGTGCGCTCTTCTCTGCCATATACTCATTCTTGAGAGTTAGGCAAAGGTGGTGTCTAAGAAAATGAAGTGCCTGATCATTCTCCTCAGTAGTTGGAACGGCGTCCTGCGAGGCGCCGAGCCCAATGGCAGCACGGAGCTTCTTGGCTCCCAGTATGATCTCAACATCTGATGCCCAAGTCAAATAATTCTGGCCATGCTGGGCCAGCTCCTCGAACTCCCGATTCGTAATTCCAGTCATCTGCATATTCATGCAAGAGGTGCATAAGATTACTGCTGGTAATGTGCATAAAAGGTTGCAAGGATTCTCATAATGTTCTCGTATTTTTCTATGCATTTTTCAAGATTTACTGCTATTTTCAATGATTAAAAGCAATATAAACAATCACAGATAATCAAAACAATAAATACAATAAATAAATTGCATAGAAATAACAATAACAAGAATAAACATGCTTCAAATGCGAAAACTGATTCAAAATTCGGATTCCCGAGGCCCTTTTCTTCTAGAAAATGACTTTTCGGTGAAAACCGCAAGTTTTCAGTGGTTAAAACGCGAGATTTCAGTTCAGAGAAAATTTTCGCGTAATTTTCAGTAATTTCAAGGGGTTTTTCGCAAACTTCCTTATTTGCGAAGAGATTCTCGTAATTTTTGGAAGTACGAGGGTCCTTTTTGCAAAATTTTCCCACCCGCGCAAAATCCTTGTGATTTTCAGAATCCCAGAGGGCCTTTTTGCTTTTTTTTTCTCCCGTGCGTTTTTTTTCTTTGGGCCAATTCATGCTTTGGCCCATTGAGTCCGGCCCAACCGAAGACCATTCATATTGGTGCTAGGGTTTCCCCTAGCACCCGGTACCCCTTGTTGGCGGCGCCACTCATGTGGCCGGCGGTGCAGTTTGCTTCAAGCGGCGAGGCGCGTGCGCGCAGCCGCGAGGCGGCTGCGGGCCGGATCCGCGCGCGGTAGGGTGGCCGTGGCGTTCGGTGGCGGAAGCGCGGCGAGCGACGCGCGGGCGCGTGCGACGCGGCGCTCCAAGAAAACCGAGGCGCGGCGGCGGCGCACAAAGTGCCAGACGGAGGCGGCGGCGCGCGCGCCGGGTGGCCGTGGCGGGGGAGGCGCGCGCCGGCAGCGGGAGGGGCGCGCGGCCGAGGCGCGCGTTGTCGGCGGGTATCGCTTCGCCTGCCCGGCGGCGGCGGCACTTCAAGGCCCGGCCCGGCGGCGGCGCTTCAAGCCCGGCCCATGCGGCTGCGCTGCGTAACCGGCGGCGCGCGGGCGGATAGCGCCGGCGGCTGCGGCGGGCGCGGCCGGCGACGGCCAGTGGCGGCATGGCCGCGCGCGCCAGCGCGCATGACGGGCTAGGCGCGGCAGCCGTGCGCGGCCGCGGGTCGCGCGCGCGGTCGGCGCGTCGGCTAAGACGGCACGGAGGCCGCTGCGGGCGCGCGCGTGTGGCCGGTGGTCACCAATGTGGGGACGGCGGCGGTATTGTCAGAGCTCGCGGCGCGGAGAGCGTCCCATGGGCACCATATAGCGCACTCATGGTGGTGTTCCCGCGGCGGCGCGCCGTCGCGGTGGCGCTCCGGCCGTGGCCGTGAAGGCTCAAGCCGCCATCAAAATTTTTAATTATCTGCTCATGTAATGTAGATGCAATGTAATCTCGGCATGCAATTTCGTTTCGTGCGATGATCTACTGCAATCAACATCGCTCTTTCAAGCAATCCAACCGATCGCTTGGCGGGCGACTTCAAGTCGGCTCATGTAGATTAGAGAGGATTTGCACCGAGAGAACAATCTAGAAAGCAACAATTGAATAATTGAAAGCAATCTAGAAAAACGATTAAATCTACGAGTGTCGTTCATCAACGGTTACCTTTTCGATGCGAGGAGAGTCAATCGTGCTGATAACGTGTTGAGGAACCGTTGCTGGCAAGTCCAGTCCGAGCGATTATCTCGTAGATAAATAGAGAATCGTAAGAGCGATGCAAGAACACAAGAACGAACAATAGATAAACACAGGTATGAGAGGGGACTGCAGGCTTCTCTTTATTGCTCTTTCAATAATGAATCTGTACAATGGCTGAGGGTCCCCCCTCCTATATATAGTCTACGGGTGGATGAGATGCCCACCTGAACCCGAACTCTTGATCAGGCCCGATTTCTTAACACCTCCTACGGGACTACCCATCCAGCTGCGCAGCCTACTGCTCTTTTTGTCCATTTCTTTTCTTTGCCTTGCCGCCGTCCCAGTAGTTAGGTACTTAGGTAGGTTCCCGCCGTCCACTCCACGGGCCACGAGGGCCGCGCGCACTGAACTAGCCACCAGGCCCGCCACAACCGTCCGACCGTGCGCGAGGCCGATATACACTAGGCATGAGCAAAACATAAAAGTACGGTTCGGGCCCGGCCGACGGTGAACCCAGTTTCATTTGGGCCTCTTGGCATAGGCCAGATCACGCGTGGCCTAACAGATTAGTTTGCTAGATAGCCCATTGGGCAGGCCCGTTAATTATTCCATATTATTTCACTTCACCCTCCCTCAAAAAAAAAATCCCTTCACTTCACCCGGCATTTTAAGATTACGTAGAATGCAGGTGCTTAGAGTAGAGAAGTACTTAGTAAAAAAAACTGATTTTTTCTGCCACGTATGTCACGTAGGATAGATAAGATATTTATTTTGTAGCATCGACGTTTGATTAGACACTAGTGCTTAAGAGGTGACTATGTATATAACTATATATAAATAATAAATAATACATTCATCTAAGTATCTACAAAAGAGATGCTTGCATTGGAGAAAATAACTTTTATACAAGTGCTTGATGACGTGACTATATTATCTTTCTTTAAGCACTCGTATATAAGTATTTCGCATTATATATGCTCAAACTTTGCAAGTACTCGTATATAATTATTTCGCATTTGTACATCGAAAGATGTCAAGATTTTCCTTCCACTTTGCGGCTCCGAAAGTTGGAAAGCATGGAAAACCGTCATCGAACTAAACGGGGCCCAGAGTGCTACAATTTCCTATCAACAACACGCCGATAGTATACTCCATATGGTTTTACACTCATGTGACGTAACAAACCGCGGGAGCGAGCTTCAATTAATTGGGAGTATCTATTCGTTCATCTGTCATCGCCTAATTAACGAATTTGTTAAGATCTAGTGACCATTTTCTAATGGTTCAGTAGCTGCCTAGGATACTTCCTAGTTCACTCTGCGTACTGGGATCCTGCACGCACCCCCCACATCGGCCATCTTAGACCTCCCAGGCTCCCACTGCAACGGCCTTGGTCCGCGCTCGGCGTTTACACGAGCTCGCCGCTCCCCACTTGTTCGCCGCAACCTAATCTGTACCTACCAAATCCACACATGCATGCATTACCAATGCCTGCCTGCATCCGGGGCCTGAAATTGAACCGGTCGATTGGAGAATTTATGCATGCTGCTGCTGCCGCGCGCGCCGCGGCGCTGCAGACTTGAGACTTGGAGCGCACCGAGCAACGTACGCATGCGAATGACGACTTCCTCCTCCAACTCTCCAACCAACCAACCTGCTTCCGTACTATTTTATGCGCCGAGTTTCTTTCAGCAGCTAGCTCAGGTCGCTAGGTCCCGTTGAGTCGCTAAAACTAGCAGATTAACTTTAGTAATGCGTGAGTATATCAGCATGGCTAGCTGCATGATACACGCATGTGATTGCGATGTCCTTGTATATAATCTAATTATATTGTGGATCGACTGCCACGTTGAAGTTGATGAACTAATTGAAGGACCATATGTGTGTCGCCCACGGTTATATATGTGCAATGTGAAACAAGCAAGCGTACTGCATGTGTTGCACAATGAGTCGATCCCTGACAACCAGTGATTCAAATCCCGGCCCGTCACCGGTAACCGGCTTTCTCGATGAGGGCCGGTCACCAGCAAACCGGACAATTTTAAATTAGAATAAGTCTAATTTATCCTCCTCTCTTGGGGTGCATCTAATCTACCTTTAAACTACAAAACCGTCTAAATAGCTCTCTGAACTTTACAAAACGGTATCAACGATGGTTTTGCCACTTTGGCGGTGGTTTTGTCACCATAGCAAATGACAATAATTACCTCATTGTCAGCCAAGTCATCCGCCATGGTGGCATTAATTGCCACATTGTCGATCACATTATCTACCACCGTGAAAAAAGCTGCCTCCAAAACCGTTGTTACGGGTTAGTTAGACGGTTTTGTATAATTCAGGGGGCTATTTATGTTGGGGCTAAACATTGCAATTAACAAAAGTTCAACACCTCTACTTGTAGTGAGCCAATAAGAACAACTTCAACCAACAAATAAGCAGCGGAATTAACAACAAGAACATACACAAAGTGACACAGTAATTTACGTGGAAAACCTCCTCAATGTGAGGAGTAAAAACCACGGGACTTGCACAGCCCACTCCCAAATCTTCCACTATAATCAACAATGGGTACAAGGAGTCTTCTCTAGAACATCTAGAGGTACATCACAGAAGCAACAACATCATCAAGATATAATCTTGGTATCATCATCAACAACCATATACAACTAACAAGAGGTACACTAACAACCACTACTACAAAATATGCAATAGTAGACACCTCATCACAGACGGTTAAAATGGAACCGTCTGTGTTGGGTCTGTCGGGCCTATCACAGACGGTTTGTATTACAAACCGCTCAGGATACTGATATCATAGACGCTCTATTAAAGAACCGTCTCGATAGTATCATAGACGGTTCTATTAAAAACCGCTCGTGATAATCTGCAGATCACGCACGGTTTTTAATGGAACCGTCTATGATACTATCGAGACGGTTCTTTAATAGAACCGCTATAATACGCAGATTATCATATACGGTTTTTAATAGAACGTCAGTGATATATCACGACGGTTCAGATCACGAACCGCTCGGATAAGTACCTCATCACTGACGGTTGGTGATACGAAACGCTCGTGATATGTGATTCACAACGGGAGTTCAAAATTTTGAATACGCATGCGGGAATTTTGAATGCGTGTGCGGGAGTAGCGAAGTCCTTATATATTAATAAGGAGTCCCCAAATCCAGCGTGACCTCTGGCTCCCTTCTCCGCGGCGCCCTCGTCCCTCCCGCTCGCCGCCGTCGCCGAGTGCTCCCTCCACCGGGCCTCCTCCTCCGCCGCTCGTCCTCCCGACGGCCGGCCGGCGTCTCCCACCACCGCCGCCCCATCCAAGCGTCGGCCCTCCTCCCTCCGGTGCCGCTTGTCCCCCCCGGCTTCTCCTATATCGAGGTATACATGTGTGCTTGGATACAGTTTTGTGATTGAATGTGTGCTTGAATATAGTTTTGTGATTGAATGGACGGGGAACAATGTGGCTTGATGATTTGACAGCGAAGCCCAAGCTGGCGATGCGGCCGTGAGGAAGGAGGGCAGGGATGAAGATAAGGATGTGCCTTTCGAGGAGCTCCGCGACGAGGACAAGATCATGGCCTTCTTCAGAAGGCTCATGAGCGAGTGGAGCCAGGAGGTGGACGAGGTGCCGAGGTGAGAGGCGGGCGACCAAGGGAATACATTTAGTTTTTTGTTTTGCAGTTGAAAAAACTATCACGACGGTTCTTAACAAGAACCGCTCAGGATAGTATATCACGAGCGGTTCGTGTTCGTAACTGCGTCAGAAAATATACTATCGCGCACGGTTCGAAGTAGAACCGCTCAGGATAATTACTACCATGACGGTTCTACTTTCAACCGTCAGGATAATGTCTGTTATCACAGACGAACTTTTCGCAGCGGTTCAAAATCACTGTGATGACGGTTCCAAACCGTCGTGATGACATTTTCGTAGTAGTGAACCAAACAGAAGACACGCGGTTTATCCCTTCTGGTATCGGCCATATCTCACAAACCACAGATCCAAACTGCATAAAACTTGGCAGGAATGTAGATCCACAAGTTCCTAACATACTGTCCAAATTTCTAATCGAACAAGGTTTCACCACTTAAACTGAACTTCTACCAAATCTGCTCAGTGTTGAATCTGCTGCTACCCGAACTGACAAAACCCCTCTCAAATCAGGTGCTCCTCTTAACTAATCAGCAATCCAACCGTACGAATCGAAGATCATCAAGTCAAGAACATACTGACCAAGTTTGAGACAGATCGGATGACGTTTGATGCCCCGATCGACGTCTTGAGGAAGACTGCACAGGATCACCCGAGATGGACCAGAGCTTCTCTTCTTCTTTCCCCTCTCATCTCTTGTTTGTTGTGTGCATATGCTTCTCACCCCCTAAGCCTCACCTTCCAGCAGCAGCTCAAGGAAAGAGCTAGGGTTTTTCTTCCCCTCACCAAGGAGGAAGCATCTCAACCGTTGATCAATAGAGCAATCAACGGTTCACAAAGCTTTCAAGCTTATGGACTGATTTTGGGCTTCTTTTCCATGTGGAGGGACTCCAGCCCAACAATTTAGACGGTTTTATAGTTTAAGAGGTAGATTAGACACTTCCAAAGTACAGGGAGTAAAATACACTTATTTCATTCAAATTTGAAATTTGACCGGTTTACCGGGCTGTATGATCGATTTGATTTTAATTGTTTGATCCCAACCTTGATTCTTCACCATGCATGCGGAAATTTCAACCGTTTAGATCCATGAAATCAATAGTACAGTTTTTATCTTTTCTGTCTCTCGTTCTTTTTCCTGATTCATTGGCGTTGTCATTAGGGGTGAAAACGGATCGGAAACGGACAGATAATGGTTTTGCCATATTTGTTTTCATATTTTTTTCCCGGATCCGGATACGAATACGAATACCCCGGATACGAATACGAATAGTATCGAATACGAATACGGAGCGAATACGAATCAAAACGAATACGGTCACAGATATTTTTCGGAACATGAAAACCCCTTAAATTGTATACCTGAAATTAATTAAAACATATAACTAATTTATTTGATGTAAACATTCATGAATTGTTCATATTTTCAGCAACCACACGTAGCATTAGCACTAGCAAGTTACATTAACTAGTTCATCACAAATATAACATTTAGTTTACCATATTTAGCTCATAAGTCATAACTCACAAAGTCATCACGTATTCACACTTAGTTCATCATATACATAAAAATTAGTTCACACTAACATCGATTAGACCGAATGGTTAATCCATACACAAATGATTGTAACATCCCAAAGTATGTTACCAAAAATAAAATTAATAAAGTTATTATTTTATTGGATTTTCTGAGATTTAAAAGAGTTTTCCTAGTTAAAAGGATAAAATAATAAAATAAAGTCAATTATTTAATTTCCTACTCCCTCCAGCTTTATTTACTTGACATCAAGCTTAAGCTTTCTCTTACTTGACGCCAAGCTTACACGGACGGAGGGAGTAGTTTTAATGTAAAAATAAAATTTATTGAGTTTTCTGGGACTTTATTGATTTAAAGTGAAAAGAAAATTTTAATTAATTTATTGAATTTTCGGGTTTTAAAAAGGTTTTTCCTATTTTTACAAATTTAAAACAATTTATATACAAAAATAAAAAACAACTTTAAGTTGAAATTAATTTTATTAAGTTAAAAATAATTCAACGAATTTTTGTGATTTTTTCTAGGATTTTTGAACTCTATTTGCTATTTTCTAAAAGGTTATTTGATTTGTTGCATTTTCTGAAATTCAAAAATCAATTAAAACCCCCTTTTCTCTTTTGGGCTGAAATCCTCTTTTGGGCCGAAATCCGGATATCCGGACTCCGTCTTATCCGGATAATCCGTATTCGTTTCCGTATCCACGGATAGTATGACTACCGTATTCGTTTCGCTTCCGCAAAAAATCCGAATCGCTTCCGATCCGAAAATTATCCGAGAAAAATCCGATCCGAAACATTCCGAATCCGTTTTTGTCCGGATCGGTCGGAAACTATCCGATCCGTTTTCACCCCTAGTTGTCATGCTATCTGCCACAAGTCTACGAGGGCCTTTTCAATATACTTGATGAACCACCACGAACAGAATCATCAAAGCTCGACATCCTTGTTCCGTCCAACTTGCTGGCTGCCAACTGCGTGCTACAAAATTATAATATATATTGGTTTCAATAGCGAGATCATATCTCAGTTGATTATTTAACAACATGACCACTAAGAAAATCCTTATTAAAGCTCTATTCTGCCACAAGCTGTGAGGCAGCCTTAATTCAACACCTAAACCTACGTAAACAAAGCATCACACCAATGGCCAAAAAAAATTCTTTGCAGAATCATCAGCCAAATGTTATATTCCAAATGTACACACTTGTAATCCGGCCGTATCTTAGTTTTGTAATTCTTCTCCCCAAATTCAGAGAGGTAGTTATACATCAAATCTCCCGGTTGTAACAATTATTACAATCTTTACATCCAAAAATAGCATTAAAAAACCTAAAGAAAAAGTTTAGGATGAATCATATGATCAAATGAAGAAGACTAGAAGAAAATTGATCAAATGCTCTTTCCGACTTGCATGTGATATCAAGAAGGGTAGGATGTATTCAAGTGCGACGTCAAGCACGGCGAGCCCCTCCAGACCCTGGCGTGCATCTTGAGCATCTCCCTAGCCCTCTCCCTCGGCCGGTAGCCGGCGGCGCCGGCCTGCACCAGGAACAACAGCATCGCCACCACCCCGACCGCCAGCATCTCCTGCAGGACGGCCGGCGTCGCCGAGTGCTTCGCCACCGCGTGCAGCGCGCGTACCGCGCTCTCAGTTCCCGCGGTGGACAGCCGTGTTGCCGTTCTCGCCACCACCGCCAGCCCTGCCGGGTGCGCCACCAGCTCCAAACGACCTTCTGCGCAACCGCACAGATGGTCCATCGCCACCACCGCGAACTCGCACGCGCGCTTGCCGCTGCGGCAGCCGTCGTCGAGGAGCAGTTCCACGAGCGCCGCGACGGCGCCCGCCTCGACCGCATTGACGCGGTTCCGGCCCCACGGGCAGAGCCGGCAGAGAACGTGCAGTGCGACCTTGACCGCCTTCGCTGACAACCTGTCCGCCACCACCCTCACGACGCCCTCAACCAGCTCGGCTCTCGCCGAGGTCAGCCGGGCGGGAGGCATCGTCGACACCGCCGCTTTCAGCAGGTGGATAGCGTACGTCCGCGAGAGGTAGCTTGGCCGCTGCAGCACGGACGCCAAGGTGTCCAAGAAGTCGTCGCCTCCTTCCAAGACCCTCTTCAAGCTCTCCTCAGAGAGTTTAAGCGAATGCAGAATGCTCAAAGCTGCCTCCTCTGGCGAGCTCGCCTTTGGCGAATCCAGCACACCGCACATCTCTTCTTGGGATACCAAAGGCTTTGACGTGTCCGATGCGGCGTGCTTCTTCACAACGGACACGAGAAACTCCACCGAGCCGGGCGCTCCCTCGACGCAGCGCCGGTTGCGGTCGCTCTCGGCGACGATGTCCGCGATCTCCCTCAGGGAAGCCATCAGCTGATCCTGCTGACCGACACTCTGCCTCGCGGCATCCACGATCGCGGCCACGCGCGCCGCGTCGACGGGCTGGCGTGGGGTGGGGAACCGCTCGACGGCGTTCGCGGCGCACCAACCCTGGATGAGCCTGCGGAGCGTGTGGTTCGGCGTGGGCTCCCGGTCGGCGGAGCCCAGCTGCTGCTTGGTCACCGGGCACTCACCGTGGCCGTCGGTGAACACCCACCGTTCGATGCTGTTCCGGTCGTAGGTGATCCCCGACGAGAGCGTCACCGGGTCCCGCATGGTCTCCAGCGAGATCGGGCACACGAAGTACTTCGGAACCTCCACCTCCACCGGCGCCGGCGACCCCTCCATGGATTCTTTATCCTACCACTGCACGTATCACACTGCTTGTGTATCCGCTTATGTCTATATCTATGTACACATGAAGCTAGGAGAAGCTAGTAAGAGGGGGCAAGTCTCTGGTCGAAACGGGAAAGCTTCTGGAGCTGAAGGAGACGGGAGGGAGCGTTTATAGCAGTAGATCAGAGAGACAGAGAGGCGCGAAGTCCACGGCGAGAGGTGGTAGTCTTCGTTCGGTGTTTTTGAAATGCAGGTGGTGATTTACTTAATAAGTTAGTTGGTGTGGAACGTGACGGGAGAAGAAATGCACGGTGGGCGCGCGGGGGAAATTGATTAGGGGATGATGGTCGTTTCGTCGCCGGGAGGCGAGGGGAGCTGAGCTAAGGTCGATCGGGTCGTGGTTGCCGGACGGATCGGACGGGCCGGGGTGGCCACCGCGCGCGCCCTGACCACGAAACTTTCTTCGGCTTTGACCTTGCTGGTTTTCTTTATGATTCCGGCCGTTCCTCCCGTCGATTCTTCTCTCGTCATCTCGCCTCTTGTTGGCTTTGAAAATTTCGGGCTCTGGCCAGCTAGCTGCTCGTAGAACTTTCAAGCTTCGATTAATTCCCTGCTACAGTATTCCGCTCCATTTCTACTGTGTGCTTTGAGCTGCATGTTCGGATGAGAGCCTGTGGAATAGCTTTAGGGCATTCCCAACAATTTGTTACTCCTATAGCTTGTTATTAGAGGAGAGAAAATTTTAGATTCAAGCACTCTAATAGTTTGTTACTAGAACTTGTTACTAAATGGTCCCACAATGAATTAATTATAGCTTCCTGTTTTCTTGTCCCGATTTTTTTGGGGTGTTTTAAGTTTCATTCACAATAGATTTGGGCGAGGCCATGAAAACCATTCATTCCCCTCCCCCTCTCAACGACGGCAAAAACAGCACCGGCGACGGCCTTGAATGGGTAGCAGCAGAAACACCGGTTGAAGAAGTAGGAATCTAGATCATCTACCGATGCAATCCCTTAGCGTTTGTTGGTAATTTGTCTTTTTTATCATTGATTCCAACTCTTACGCTATGTACCAGGGGAATCTTGTCAGTTTTCGAGCCAGTGGTGTTTGCTACGAGCAGATCCTAGAGCATGTTGGAGCTGATCATGGAGCGGCACGGTTGCGGCAGCGGCAGGGCGGAGAAACTCAGAAACACACCTTGAACTCCGGCAAACCTATGCAGTAGCATTTTTTTTTCAAAAACACACACTTAGCATTTATGTGGCTGCGGTTAGGAAAAAAAATTCATACAAACTGTTACTTAGGCTAACTAACGAGTCACGTCCTTTTCAGTAGGTCCACATGTCGGCCAGGCGTGGACCCAACTAGGTAAGTATGTTCAGCTGAACACCCAAAAATTTTGGGCAAAAAATCAGTATATATAAAGTATAATATATGTATATACTAGAAATTAGGTTAAATCAACATGTAATATCCTCAAAAGCCCATTCCGTCGGCTCCTCACTCGCAGCCCACTCGGCACTCGCATAGCTCACCAAAGCCAAGGCATTCCACATTCAGCCACTGTTTTAGCCTTCCCCCACAATGACTCGACTCAATATCTCAATACCCATTTATTGGCAAACCCTAACTCGATCTCTCTTTCTCTCGATCTCACATCTCTCTCTCTCAAAGAAGCACACACGCACACAGCCTTGCGCCTTGCGGGCTTGCGGCGACGGTGGCAGGCCGCGACGTCGCACCAAGCGGGAGCAGCAAGCGGGTGAGTGCGGCGATGGGCGATGACGGGCTGCGGGCGGCCTAGGAGAAGGGGAGAAGTGTTGTGGCACCACTGTGGCCTGCTTGCTTGGTTCGAGCGCAGCGGCTAGCGGGGTAGGCCAGCTGGTCGGGCGAGGCGTGTCGCTCACTGCTCTGAGGACCGAAGCTCCAACTCCGAGCAGGTGGCGCGATGGAGGCGGTCTAGCGATGGACCGGAGCAAGCAACTAGGGTGAGCCGTGAGCAGGGTGGCTGGTGACGGCGGCGGGGCAAAGCGCATGGGCGTGGGCATCTGGGTGATCGAGCGATCGAGCCGGGGAGCCCCGCCCCTCGAGCGTAGGTCCTGAGGAGTGAGGACTGAGCCATTGAAGTGAGGTATCCAATCCCAAATCCCCAATTCCCAAACGGTCAAACCGGTTTGAAAAATGAATTGTAGTTGATGAATCTTGTATTTATGTGAATTGTAGATCTTACCGAGTAGTTCAGATTATTACATTATTGGCTGACACCAAAATGAAGTATTAAATTGCCCTCATAAAATTTAATCTTGTATAAACATATTATACTTTGAAAACTTTCAAGTATCCATATAGAGTTCTCATTGGATAGGAAGATTATAAGCAATAACAAGCTAATTGTATCAGAAAATGGAATATCTAGATCATTTTCGACCAAAACTACTAAACTTTCCGCTCAGCTGAGAGTATGAGACTAATAGATAACTTTAGATTTAAGTTAGATTACCAGGCTCTAGCAAAGGATGGTGGCATACTTCAGCAATATAAACATAAATTCATCCAAACATACCTATATAATTTATTGATAGTCTCAACTTCTCGAGTTATACAAATTCGTGTGACCAATCAAACCTGTAAACTACAAATTCATGGGCCGACGAGTTAGGCTGCATACGTCAATAGCAGCATATGTACATCCCCAATTCTCCATTCATCGATTCCTCAGTCCCAAATCCCAAATTCCCAATTCAACATTTTTTTCTTAATTATTTTGTAATTTCTCTCAATTCTTTGTGGTGTTACTTCTAGTACGAAAGAATTATACTTTATTTTTTTTGCTAGCATGTACCTTTAAGTTATTTTATTGAATAATATTTTATTAACTCTGATCACACATCCGATAAATCTTGGTTTGCCACTTATGTCGGTGTGTACGCTTACCCATGTCACATTTAAACGCATGCGAGCATTTCCTAGTGGACTATGGTAGTTTGGTGTGCCAGTATAACCGTCACGTGCCATCTCGTTGATTACCATTTACCATATGTGTTCTAGTAGTAGTTCGTAGTAGTTCCATTCCAACTTAATTCTGATACCATCATCTAACCAAACCTAACCTGGCTAGGTCACAATTAATTATAATTAATCTGGTCGTCGACGACTGCAATGTCAATGTTTAGCGTTACCAAATTCGCTCTTAAAACTGACTACAATAGTACAATATCAAAGCCCATACTTGCATGTGCCAATTGAATATGCAACGTTCAACGTTGCACCAAAGATATATGTTTAGCGTGCTTATTGCGTACGTGCAAGTTTCAAAAAGCCAAAGGCCAATCAAATCAAACATAGTAAGTTTCCGCATGAAACAAAAAGGCAATGTAAACGTATGGCATTACATAGACGCACGTGCCACGTGAACATCGATGAACGTCGATGACAGTGGGCAGCTAGCAACCCATATATTTTGGCTTCTGCAGCGCCTTTCTGCCGAGATGCATGCATGCATATATGCATATCGCATTCCTGAGAATTGAGCTCGAGGTAAAGATACTTGAGTGTGGCAAACAAGGCAGATTTATGGCGTGATAGATTCACCTCTCTTTCTGTGAGATCCAAGTCATATCATATGCCGGCGCGAGTCAGCAACAGCGGCGTCTTTGCCGGTGTTGCATGCGACCGATCGACCAATCCATAGACGACGTCGACTTGTCTACAAGGCAGGTACGTGTTAGTAGTATATAATTTGGTCTCTCTCCCTTGCATGTCAAAAAACTACAAAAGAGGTTATATTGGACGTCTCATCACAAATGATTCCTTATGTAATTATCAAAGACGATTTTACAATCGCAACCGTTTATGTTACTAGCGATAGGTAGAACCGTCTGTGATACGTAATTATCACATACGGTTTTTAATAAGAACTGTATGTGATAATTCTCAGACTGTTCTTAACAAGAATCATTTGTGATTATTGCACACGTCACAGACGGTTTTAAAATATAACCGTTTGTGATTATCATAGACGGTTTGTGGTTGGAAGTGACTGTGATATGTTCAATACCGCTTCGGTTCCCACTTGATGCGTCTCTTCGTCTCGCACGCTGATATTACGATGCTTCCATATCTAGCAGTAATTAAGTGAGTTCTTACTGCAGAAGAACCAAAGCGAGTTCTTACTGTAGAAGAGCATGATGATGAGGACCAAGGCGAGGAGGTCGGCGAAGAGCATGATGGCGAGGGCCAAGGCGAGGAGGTCGGCGATCGTCATCGCTCTTCCTCACGATGTCATTGTCAACATCGTCGGCCTTGTGGTCGCGAGCTCTCCTCAGCCTATAACTGACCTTTGCAACCTACGAGCCACGTACGTATTTATATACCTAAAAAATAAGTACTACTGTTTGTGGCGGCAACCAATCCATGCATGCATACATGCATTAAGATTCTGACATCTTGAATTGTGTACATATATTGGAGTTGCAAGGTCATGTACAAGACGTCCAAAGAGCACGCCGTGGGGAGGCGCGTGGCGCTGGAGCGGGAGAAGACGATGAAGTGGCTGGACAACGAGCGCTATCTCGCCGTCATCAACCACCTGGTCGGCACCAGCAACCCAGAGGCCTGCTTCATCGCGGTCTCACGCTGGTCTTCGCGCACCAGGACATGTAGTGCGACCTCGTGTGCCTCGACCGGGCTGTCATCACCGGCCACAAGGATGCGGCCTACGTACTCGGCCTCCTCCTCTACACGGCCAGCGAGGCACGTAACTTTGGAAAGCACTACATCAGCCAGATTGAGGGCGAGCCGGCTGGCGGCGGGTGTGAGATGGCCAAGAGGACCAATCGGGAGTGCAGGCGGTGCCAGAAGCTCGCTGCGGACGCGGTTCGGAGGCGATGTGGAAGAAGATGGCCGGGCCGCAGGGCTGGGTGTCGGCACTGCCGGAGGACGGTCACCGGTGCACGAGCACCGGCTGTAGCGTGACGGAAGGGTGGGACGACTACGTCATCTTCTGCAGCGACGACATGAGTACACCTAGTTCTTTGCATTGGTGTTGAACTACTTGTCGTAAAATTAGCGATTTTAGCAAATATTCAGATATAATTGAAGCAGTAATAATCATAGTTAAAGCATATTGTCATAAAATTAGCAGTTTTAGCAAATATAAGATATAATTCCTTGCTATTTTTGTAAATATTCTTCACTAATTAAATATGATAACTGCAAATCAAACTTTGAGCCCAAACTAATGCTTTACTAATATGTCAAGAATTATCTCATAAACATCGATTATACTTTCACCCAATAGAGGATCAGTTGTTTAACAGTGTAAAAGGAATCACAATGTATATGAGAATGTGTCATATGTTCTGAATTTGCATTTATGTATATGAGAATACATATTATCACATACGGTTATTTATTGAAACCATCTGTGATGTATATTTATCACAAACAGTTATACTTTAGAACCGTCTGTGAAGTGTATTTATCACAGACAGTTATACTTTAGAACCGTCTGTGATGTCTAACCCTATTTATATTTGGACTCTAGGGTTTGCCCACGCCTCCACTCAAATGATTAAGTTTCTCTCCCTCCTCCCCCGAGCCCATCACCGTCGTCCTCGACGCCGTCTCCTCCTCGAGCCTGGCGCGCCTCCTCCCCGAGTACGAGCCGCCGCCTCCCCGAACCCAGCGCCCCTCCTCCCCTAAGCGTGATGCGCCTCCTCCCTTCCCCCGAGCACGCGTCGCCTCCTCCTCAAGCCCGACGCGCCTCCTCCCCCTAGCGCCTCCCAAGCACTACCAAGGTCCCCCCTAGCCATCCTATTTTTTCATATCACCTTGCTTATGTGTTGTTATCTATTGTTTCAAGCAATTTATACATTTTGGTATACTTGTTGTCCTTTGAGCTTTTCAGCCAACTAATACTTGCTATCCTGTAGAAGTTTTAGTCTTTCAATCTGTTTTTATGTGATTATTTATAATCATTGATCTACATTATAGTTAATAGTATCTTGATAGATTTTGTTCCTATGTGTAGTAAAGTTAATTTTGGATGATTCTCTTGAACTAGTCTGAATAGATTAGTAAGTTTTATTTTGAGCTCAAGGCCTAATCTATAAAGTGTCATATTCAATTTGTGCTTACATTGGCATGAGTGGCCAAGTTTAAATCTTGTGCAACTAGCCTTCTGAGAGCAATAATCAATCTTCTAAATTTTAGCTTTATGCTAATTTTTATTGTGCACATATTTTGTGTGTTGAGCATATTATTTCTTTTAAATGATTTGAAGGATTCACATGCTTATATGTCAATTATGTCATTTAATTGGTGCTAGAAATATGCTTTATTCATAATTAATTTAGCTAGAATTAATTCTGGATTTATGCTAAAACCGATTACTATTGTATTTGCATAGGACAAGCAATCCACATTCATTACTGATTGTACCATATGTGATGCATCAGCTATCACAGACGGTTTCATCTACAAACCGTCTGTGATACATAAGATATCAAAGATAGTTTTATCTACAAACCGTCTGTACATCAACTATCACAGACGGTTTCATCTACAAACTGTCTGTGATGATGTTTTTGAACCGTCTGTGATGACGTTTTTGAACCGTTCGTGATGACCTTTTCTATAGTAGTTGTAACGTGAAGGTTCATCAGGAGATCTTGTGGTAAATCATGAAACCATGTAGATTGCTGTTGGTCATCGATCATGAGAAAACAATTAGAGAAAATTGATTATACAGCGAATAGCTCATTTGTTTATGATATGCTGTCAAATAACTCTTTTACAGTATGCCATCGGAATCCATTTTTTCTTCATAATATGTCATTGCATTTGCCGTCACCTAGCCCACCTAGCCCGTCAATGGCTCGCCGTTAAGAGTGCGCAAATACCGTTTTACCCTCATGAACATGTGAGTGGCAGCTAAGCCCCCGCATGGCATTCTCTTAGCTTAATCTATCTCTGCCCGTGGGACCTGCAAGAGTTAGCCATCTTCTACCGTGGTGCTGCACTAGTGCATGACCCTCTTTCCCTCTCCTCGCTCTCTCGTCTCTCCCTCCCTGAAACACACACTCACCTTCATCATTCTACAACTACCAATGCGTGAAAATTACGGCGGGGATGAGGGGATTCTCGGGTGCGTGTGGATTAGATGGAGGCTCACCAACGATGACGAATGGCAGCGCGGCGAAAACTGACCGGAGGCGGAGAAAGAGAATGCCCGATTCGGCACGTTGCATGCAAAGAAACAAAATTAACTTGGGGGGATTGGATGAGAATAATGTGGAACACATTTTGACGCGAACATATTTAAGAATCTTCATTGGATTCGGAGATCAACAAGGTGACACGAGACCCAGAGCTTGTCTTGGACTCCAGCGGCAGAGGGCAGGGCACGTCCTGCAGGCGGTTAGGTCGGTGGCAGAGAGCAGGTCAGCGGTTGGAGGCCATGGAGAAGGGGCGGGGCACTACGTCGTTTGCCTTTGCCTCGCACCCCGGGTGTTACGGGTTGGCCACCACCTTGCCGCGTGCTGGATGCCGCGTCGTACGCTGGTCTATGCCGATCCGCTACCGCCCTAGGGGCCGAAACTCCACCGGAACATCGTACCACTACTGCCTAGCATCGTCGTCACCGCGGTCAACCCTGCAGGCTCCCTGCATCGCTGGAGCCAGGGTGGAGAGAAGGAAAAGAGAGATGGGAAAGGGAGAAGGTAGGGGCATTTTTGCTATTCGGAAGAAAAACTGACAAGGTTAATGTTTCGGTTTGGATGGCAAGGTGACGATGATAGCAAATTGTGAAGAAAAATTAGAATTCAAGGCATATTGTGAAGGAGTTATTGGATGGCATACGGTGAAGAATGAAGTTATTTGATGACATATTATCAATTTTCTCAAATAATTACTCCTCCGGTTCACACAAATATGTCGTTTCGGATATCAGTACGGTCTCCAAAAAACAATTTTGACCACTAATTTTTATTGTAATATATTTATAAAACTCAATAAAATTATAATATTATAAAAATATTTTTCATGACCAATCTACCCATATGAATTTCATGTATCCAATCTAAATATTTTAAAAAATATCAATAATTAAAGTTTCTAAACTATGGCTGCAATATAGGGTAGGACTGGAGGTTGCCTAAGTTTTGGTTAACTGGAGGGGTAAGTTGGAACAGAAATCATTAATGGTGCGATTGATCTGAACATGGCGATGCGGGGCCTGCATATATGGAAGTCGGCTGCGCGCGTTTGACAGAACAGGACGCAACTCCGCCCGCGCGCGTCGGGTGCGCTAGTTGGGTCCAAGTTTTCGCTTGGTGCCTTGGTGGTGAGCTGTATACGTGCGGTGATGGGAGGTGGTTTGGGTTGACTGCAACATTGCAGCTAGCCCTTATTTAATTTGGTGAGCTGATTTCTTGCGTGTATAGCCAGGTTGCCAGGTTCCACTCTTTTTTTCTTCTTCTTTTTTTTTGACTCGGAATCGATCCACAAATCCACATTGCCAATTGGCGTCATTATCCGATCCACAAATCCACATTGCTGACCTGCCATTTGGCTTCATTAAATAGTTTTCCGGCCAATCCGGATTCCAATCTTCCTTCTTAAATACATTATGTTAGAAGAATAAGTTTTATCCATCCATACTTTTTTTTTTGTTTTTCAGCAATCAATCCGGCCGGCCCTACCGCCCTACCCAATTATATACCGAGTAACTCACCCAGCCCTGTGTAGTAAATTCATAAACTAGCTCTGGGTTCTAGCTAGAACGGCTATGTTGATTTGTTCATTTACGTCGTCCTTAGAGCGTCTCCAGCAGGAGCTCTCAAAACAGAGCCCCTACTTTTAATTTGAGGGCTCCCCCTACTTTTGAGGTCCTGTTTTCTGGGCTGCACTCCAGCAGGAGCCCTCAAAACAGGCCCCTACTTCTTAATTCCCTCTATTTCCTCACACACTATATGCATATGTATTTGAGAACATCACATTATATAATAATTTATTTAAACTATAACTCTAAAGCACTATACTTAAAATTATGAATGAAGATACAAATATTCAAATTTAAATTCAAAGACAAATTTGGTCCGAATTTAATGATAGTCGATCACAACATAGTTCATAACATCTCTGCAAATCAAATGACATAATCATCAAACATATAGTCCGACAAAACAATTAAACAACTAACGTGCGCCATGTCGCACCCACAAATGCTCCACAAGATCATTTCGGAGTTTCTCATGCCCCTCTTTATCTTCAATCTCATTGTGTATCCTGAGAAACTCGGACAACACATTTGGATTACGGCATTGGTATTCCTCCTGCCTCAGCTCCTCACCCCCATCTTGATCATAGTCATATCCCCCAACATCGTCGTCATCTCTCTCATTCTCAATTATCATATTATGTATGATCACACATGCTGTCAATATGTACCATAGCATATCCTTCCCCCAAAATCTTGCAGGACCCCTAATCATAGCAAAGCGTGACTGCAAAACACCAAATGCTCTCTCAACATCCTTCCTAGCCGCTTCTTGAGCTTGTGTGAAGTGAGACTTCTTGTTACCTTGTGGGTTTCTGTAGCTCTTCACAAATGTAGCCCAAGAAGGATAGATCCCATCTGCCAAATAATAACCCATGGTGTACTTGTTGCCATTCACCGTATACTCAATTGGAGGTGAAGTTCCAGAAGTTAGCCGCTGAAAAAGGGGAGACCTTCGAAGAACATTGATATCATTTAGTGATCCTAGTAATCCAAAAAATGAATGCCAAATCCACAAATCCTCCGATGCAACCGCTTCAAGGATCATAGTTGCAACGGCGCTCGCGGGCGGGCTGCGGGAGGGGAAGAGGCGGGCGGCACTCGCGGGCTGCAGGAGGGGAAAGAGGCGGGCGGGGGAAGGAGCGGGCGCGGGAGGGGAAAAAGGCTAGCGGGGGAAGAATCGGGACCAAGGCGCGCAGGAAACCGTGATTTGAGGGCTTGGCCTAGAGGCCCCAGGAATGAGGGCTTGAGGGGGGATTTTAGGGGTCTCTCAAATTTGAGGGCTCTAGTAGGGGCCCTGCTGTACCTCTGTTTTTGCCTCAAACCCTCAAATTTGGTTTTAAGGGCTCAAGTAGGGGCCCTGCTGGAGATGCTCTTACTCGTCAGATTGGCACTTGCTAAGGGTGCACTTACGCGTGTGCATGTGGTATGTGTTAGTGTGTGTGCGTCTTCTTTATTCTTTATGATCACAAAAAAACTCTATCACAATACTCCATTTTACCCCTTTAGAGGTAATTAAGAGGATGTTTAAATATGAGCCACTGGTTTATTGAGGTTAGTATTGAGTTGCATGCACCAACCAGTTCACTCAAAAGTTTAAGCTGATGAGGAAAGACGCACAATTCACTTATACTTCAACACTCCTAAGACGTGGAATAGAAGTGGGCTGTAATTATTATTTTTAATTGCACCAACCGGGTCTTGAACTCAAGACCTCTTAGCTCTGATACCATATTGAGTTGCATGCACCAACCAGTTCACTCAAAAGCTTAAGTTGATGAGGAAAGACGCACAATTCACTTATACTTCAACAGTTAGTTTTGGCCTAATGAAAATGTAACCAGTAAGGAAACTAGCTACCCACTAATTAAGTTGCACCTTAAATAGTAATATATTAAATTGGCATATCTTTCTATACCGAATTGCTGCAATCCTTTTTATATCTTGATGACTATTAGTGCTGACGCTAATAGTGCAAAGGACTTTTTTTTGGCAAGGGGGAAATGGCGGTGTTAATGGTAATGGATTCCTTTCCTTTTGAAAAAAAATATATATTTCCAAATGATTATTTTCCTTGAAGGAGAAGTGATGCTATGTAAAGACAATATTGACCTTCAGAAGGTCATAAATGGGCTCCTACCCCCACACAAGGTAAGAGATCACTCTACGGAATAATAGCCATTACATGGAAGCAAATCAACGGTCCTCATGTACCGTAAAAATATCCCAAAAGAAGAACAAACCCATGGGAATTGGGAAATACTAACAAGCTTAATTCGAAATGCAGTGCACAGACAACGACTGAAAAGGACATTGGTTTTCATCAAAAGAAAAAGAAGGAGAAAAGGAAATTGGCCCAAAAGCCCACCGTGTCATCAGGCAATTGAAGCCCAAACTACAGCGCCCATTGTACTCCGGCCCAAACTGTTCGACCTTTGTACCGTTGTACGATCCAATACTGCAAAACCCCAGATTGTATGCGCAAAAGAAGTTTCCACGCGCAGAGTGGGGCCGCTGTTGATACGCCTCGTTGTGGGCCATAAACCGCAAGTATGGTTTTAGACCTGGTTTGCTCTAGCATAGATTTTCTCGAGGAAAACGACGTCTAGGAAATTTTTTGTCAGTGCACCTGTCCATTAAAAGTTAGTATGACATAGCAGCACAGAAAGGATAAAATGTCATCACCATTCTCTGCTAGCAGCAGCATCGTGTGCAACAGTGTACTTAGATGGAAGGGAGAGAAAAGGTTGCGCTACATTGTCACGACAACTCTTTCCTGTCTTTCCACACGCTGAGGCTGAGGCTGAGGCTGATGCTGATGCTGATGCTACGTCTTATCGGTTACCTTGTCATGCCCTGTTGGTACGTCGAGCCAAACAGGACGCAGTTATATTGGGCCAGATATGTATGCACGGAAGGACCGATGCCTCTTACCATAATGATCGACCCCACGAACTGTCATATCTCCTATTTCGTCTCGAGAATTTTCCATCGATATTTCTCTCTCCAATTGCAATGCAATTCTGTGGTAGGAGACTAGGAATAGTAGCATGGTTACGACCAACGGTGAATCCAAGATAAAATATATACAGGGGAGATCTACTGTTAATGCTATAGCATAATATAAGTATATCAAAACTGTATCTACTGATTTTTGTCATTAGAATGTAAAATTTATACATAAATAGAAAGAAAATAAATTAAAAATATACAATACAATAAATTTAGTACATCGCTAATGGATATTATGCCCCCAAATGTTCATAAAAATTGCATCTGGATTAAATTCATACCAAACCTTTTTTGCTTCAGCTCTGCTCTCTGTAATTGGAGGGTTACTGCTAGTTGCATTATTTGAGAAATAAGTGTGCAAAGTTCGCTTCTCTATTTTTTTATAAATCTAAGAAAAATTAAACAACAACCACCAATTAAACAAATTGGCTAATAGCTATTGTCCCGATGTTCACTAATCAATTAAACAATAATTTACATCAATTCATCAATCACAAATTAAACAACCACCACCAATTAAACATTTGCATCAATTCATCAATCTTCAAGTAATCAAGTTAAGTCTACCTACATTTGCAAGAGACAAGAAAATTGGGAATTTAGGAGAGCCAACAAGGCAACAAATAAACTCACATGTGCGGTGGTGCCTACCTGCTGAAGTACCGACTGGTGACTGTCGTACCCCTCGAGTCGTCGCGACGTGCCAACCAACGTGGCCCCGCGCCCACGCCCTTCAGCGGTTCAACCCGCTGCCGCATTGCTGCCTTGCCTGCAGGCCGCTGCCCGCCCGGCCGGTCAATCGGCCACCGAGTCACCGCGTCGGGCCGCTGACCGCCTCCCCCTCCGCAACTCCGCCCCTAGCCCTAGTCGACGCCGGCCGCTCCCTCTGAGTCTCTCACTCTCTTTTGACTCTTCACCCTCTCTCAAGTCTGCGGCCGCCTCCCTCTGAGCCTCTCACATCTCACTTTATCTGTTATCTCTAATTGGGCATTTGGACCGGCAGCTAGCTGGGCCTTAAGCTACATGCCTCCATGCTCCATGAATCCAAGAAGAGCCCACACGCCCAGGCTTTCTTCAACCTCCAGGCTCCAGCAGTCAGGACGCCGCACTAGCACTGCCGGCTGCCGCAAAGCACCTAGCTCTTGCTAGTACTTAGTGGGTACTAGGGTCTGGTGGGGGGGAGGGGTTCTCGAGCACCCACTAGCACCCACGGTGGACTCACCCTGGTTACGAGGACTTTTACACAGTTATACCTCTCACGAAGCTCTGGCAGGATCTCTTTCGACCTTCGATTATAGTTTCGAGTTTTTGAGTTTTTTTATTGTTTCACGATGAAATAGCGAAATAGCTTCCTCTAGAGTAAATTTGTAAAAATGGCACCGCGGACCTGCAAGCGCTTGCCACGTGTGCTCGGGCCCGCGGTTGTGTCGCTGCCCCCTATGTCGCCGTTGCATCCATGCTCCCCCGAGAGTCTGCAGGCGTGCCGCCCATGAGCGCTCGGGCCTGCGTTCGCGTTCGTGTCGCTACCCCCATGCACCGCACTTCCTTGCACGACACCAAAGTCCAAGGGAAAAATTACCAGCGAGATTTTGCTATTTTTACATAGACTGTGTGGAATAAGGGTTTGCACATGCGGTGTTATAACGAGTGTAGTGTTTGCACAATCGTTCTCTTTCAAAAAAGAGAACAAAATATTAAATAGAGAATACTTTGGTAATTAAATTCAAAATATGATATTTCGACCGTGACACTAAGACTTCATGACGTCGGTGTGAATTACATGGCGCGTAGGGTTTGGTTACGTGCATTTGTTTGTCCAGGTACTTGTATGGTAGAAACAACAACATGCATGAATTATCAAACCGATCTACACGTAGGATACATGTGCGCCTTTTTGAAATCTAAAAAACCGATGGATCAGAAAGAAATCAATCTTGAGGGCCCATCGATAACTTTTCCTTGTCTCTTGCAGATCCGCGGGCGTGGCCAATCCTGGATGCAGCCTTGTACTGAGCTTCCAGGACCTCATCGGATGTAACCACCCACTTAACAGGAGCATCGGAGACCATGGTTGCCTTCCCCTTGTCTACCGCGCGCTCGACCTGGTTGTCCTTAACGAGTTGTTTGGGGGTCTTCCATCACCACCCTGGTTTCTTAGGCATTATCGCTGCCTTTTCCTTGTCTTCCCTGCTCTCAAACGAGTAAGGTTTCCAGCGGGTGAAGTTCTCGGGTGGCACCGCGTAGTTCGACATATACTTGTCTGGGTCGTCGATCCATTGGAAGAAATAGCAGTGCTCCGATGGTTTCCATTTTGTACGGATAAAATTAGCGATATATGAAATGCAATGTGCAATGTGAAAAAATGGATGCGCGTGAGATTCTCTTACGTGGATATCCGAGCACGTGTAGTATGCTCGGGCGACGGTCTCCAGGTGTGTCGACTGAATGATATGTACCTAGTCTGGGGGCATGGAAACTTCGAGGGTACAGGTGCATCCTTCATCAAATGACCCTAGTGGGTTCTTGCCTTCCCAGCAAACCACTTTTGTTTCCACATCATCTCCCCATAGCCTGACATCTCCAAGCCTGACGTACTGATCTCCTCTACCCCTATGTTTCCAGCAATTCCTATTAATTAAACTAGCTACCCAGCCATTCACCTTTTTTTCGTACATAGGCAATAATCATGCTAAACAAATCCACAACATTTACCAGTATTTTTTTCCGACGCACTGTACTGTTATTTTTACACAATATGTGCAACACAATTTATTTGTGCAAACTACTAAATTTATGCAAAATATATGCTAAATATTTTATTCGTAGACAACCACCTGAATAGCATACACTAATCTGTAGATATTTTCCTGTATCGCCAAAGCAACTAAACTTTAGTAATCCATACCTAATTACGTTAACTAATCGGTGCATAATTGTAGCCAACATACTAGTAAATTATTTTGACTATCTTCCAAATCACACGCGCCCAAAAATATCATAACCATCAACAAACATGTTTAAATAATATTTGTATATAGCCAACAATGGTGCTAAACACATTCGCAACATGCACCAGAATGTGTACACAACCAACTAAATAGTCTGTACTATTTATTCAATGTTTTCCTAAACATTCTGCAATATTTATTCGTAATCATTTTTGAATTGTGCTACCTAATCAGTGGATATCTAACAAACAACTAAATTAATGGTGATTATATTCCTAACATTGCCAAGAATATAATTAAACACTAATTATACAATTATTAAACATAATGCATGCGGAAAAATACCTCTTCTCGAAGATCTTCGCTTGATATAGAATTTTTTCTACTAATACAACTACTAAACACCGCTCTAAACTCTCTCAAATCGGCATAGAAAAACATTCGAACGAACGCTCTGTCTTGCTCGCTCCTCTTTGTCTCTTTGTGCCGAGGGATTGTGGGGGTTTGAGAGCGATGCCCCCAAGCTTTTATAGCCATAGGCATCAACCTTAGGCATCCGGGGAAGCGGCAGGGGCGCGGCCGGCCGACCAAGAAGTGACGCGAGGGACGTTGAAGTGACGTGTGGAGGTAACCAGACGTGACAGGCGAACGGGACCTAGCGTGGTAGTGCGGTTGCAGGGCACAGGGGGGATGGGGCGTGGCAGTGGGCTTGCAGGGCACGGGGGCGCAACATTGGGGTTGCAGGGCACATGGGGCGCGGAAGGGGGGTGGGACGGCAGCGACAGCAACGCGACCACGGGCCTGGGCGTGCGTCACAAGAGGTTGCAGGGCCACAGGGGCGCGACAAGTGGGTATAGGGTGTGGTAGGCTAGTACCACGCGTTTGGGAGCGACAGGCGACACATATCACCTATTGGTACTTCCGCGGTGCCATTTTTGTAAAATCGCTCAAGAGGGGCTACATTTGCTATTGTGTCATGAAACAGTGCCAAATGAGCCAAAAACTCTATAGCTTTGGCAACTTTTCAAGTGAAATGTTTGCTCTCGGTCTTCTAACTATTAGTGGATCCTACCTCAATTGTTTGATCAAGTATGTTACAGACATCGGGTGGAGGGACGCCAGGGCGTGGGCCGAGAACACCGGGGGTGGACCAGAGTTGGACAGCACCAGTCCACGGGTTGTAGACAATTGGCATTGAGGGCTCGCCCTTGTGGCCCTTGCCTTTACCTTTGTCGCATTTGCCACCACCATTACAGGTGTAGTTGTTGTCGTTCGGTCGACCGCCGTCGTTGCTAGCAGCAAGCGCAAACCAGGATGGAGCATCGTAGGAGGGGCGCCCCCGGCGGTGGTGCCACGGTCGGCCCCGACGGAGGAGTCAACGAGGAGTGCCGTGACTTGGGCAAGTTGATCACCGTGAGCATCCTTCAGTTCCTCGAGAAGGAGGAGAGACCGAGCCTGTATGAAGGTTGGGAACTGTTGCATCATCGGTAGAACAGAGGATAATGTCCGAAGTTTTGGATTCATCCCCTTGATCCTAGTGAGCACCATGCTTTGGTCGATCACGGCTTGTCCAACGTCACAGAGAGCGTCGGAGCGAGTCTTCAGCTTGAGGCAGTAATTCGTGGCTGACAAATCGCCCTGAGCTAGATTACTGAATTTGTCCTGGAGGTAGATGGCTCGGGTGGTTTTGTTGTCCCGGAAAATATTTTTAATTGTCGTCCAAACGTGGGCGGCGGCGAGACGGCGTCATGACGGTGTCGAGAATTTCAAGAGAGATTGATCCGTAGAGCCAAGATAGGATGGTGGAGTCTCGGCTCTTCTAGACAGCATCAGGGGTGCTTGAGGAGCCGGTGACGATGGGATGATCTTCGAGGCCAACTTGGTGACGGCGACCTCAAAGAGTGTGCGCCACTTCACGTTGTTGGTGGCGGAGAGCTCAAGGGTGACGAGGACAAGCGTTTTGATGTTGGCACCGACTGCTTGTGCCCATAGCTCGAGGGTCACGGTAGCAGCGGCATCGCGGTCGTCGCCCATCGTGGTGTTGGAGGCCTGGAGATGGTGCAGGCGCCTCAAAGAGCTCAATCTATTGATCCTCATATATATAGATTACAAACATGTCGGTTACAAGAGATAGATTTTATATATACAAAATATTACAAAAGACATATGTTATCTATACAAGAGATATGTTATCTATATAAAAGATATTGTTAGTTTAGGAATAGTAACAACATCCGTAAATATGGAAGGAGATCACCCAACCGAAGGAAGGTGATCTGCGTGTGTATAAAAATAACACCACGTGCTAACAAAAGCACTGTTTACTGTTCACACAACAAAAGCACTGTTTATATAGTGACCTATTATAATGCAGATCAGGACACTGCCGCTGCCGTCCTGCCGCAAAACCCAAAAAAGAACGATTCCTCCACGTCCGACACCGCGCGCGGAACCAAAACCAACGCGAAGCGGCCGTAAAAAAAAAAATAAAATCTCCCTTCGTTTTGTAAAACCCGCACGTCCCACGCTCTTCCCTCTCATTGTGCTGCCTTGCCGAGCTCACACACCCACACCCACACCACGGCCAGTCGGCCACGCGCGCACTCCCCCCACTCCGCCCGTAGCGGATATGTCAATGCAGAGGAGCAACCACATACATTAAGTTTTTGTCTTCACCGTTCGATCCAAAACGCACGGTTAGATCAAGCACAGAGGTCCAGATCCCCGCTCCGCCTGCCTCATGTTGAACCACAGTCATTCCCATTCCCATTCCCGTCCCGATACCCTTTCCCCCCTTCTCCACGTCCTCTCCCGCGCCGCTGCCGAGCGCTCGCCGTCGCCGTCTCCGCCCTCGGAGCACCGGGCCCGGGTGACTACCCTGCCGCGTATGGACGCGCCGTCGTCGTCGCCGTCGGGTCGGCCGACGACGCCGAGGCGGCCGCTGCAGGGCCCGCGCCCGCCGCGGCTCAACGTGCGGATGGAGTCGCACGCCATCAAGAAGCCGTCGGGGGCGCCGGCCCCGGGGCAGGTGCAAGTGCAGGACCGGCGGGAGCAGCAGCAGCAGCCCGGGCCGCCGCCGCGGGCGCCGGTTATCATCTACGACGCGTCGCCGAAGATTATCCACACCAAGCCTAGCGAGTTCATGGCACTCGTGCAGCGGCTCACCGGCCCGGGCTCGGGCCCGCCGCCGGCCGAGGCCCAGGCGCAGGCACAGGACTACCAGATGGATGAGCCTGTGCTGGGACAGTCGTTCCTGCCGCCGGAGCTGCTGCTCTCGCCGTCCGCCGCGATGTCTCCGGCGGCGAGGCTGGCAACCATCGAGAGATCCGTTCGGCCGATGCCCGCGACGGAGCCGGAGTACATGAACGTTACGGACGACGGCGGCCTCGCAGCAATTCTTGGCTCGATCCGGCCCGGCATCCTGTCCCTGCTGCCTTCGTCGCTGCCGCCGGCCGCGGCCTCCGGGCTGTTCTCACCTCTCCCGTTCGACCCAAGCTGCATCAGCTGGCTGAACGAGCTGAGCCCCATCCTCCGAGCCGCCTCCACCGGCGCCGCCTCGTCCGGCAGCGGCAGCGGCGGCGGCACGAGCAACGGCGGCGCCTCTCGACAACCACCATCCTACTACTCCGACCCGTTCGTCCCCAGCCCCCGCAACCTCCTCGCCACGCCCACCGTGCCGTCGCCGGCGACCTGCGCGGAGCTCTTCAGCAACCTGCCGGAACTTTAGCCCGCCCTCGCCGCGTCCGTCCATGACAGCAACAGCGGCCGAAGCTTAGTTAGCTTAGTTACATTTTCCTCTTTCTTTTTCTCGCGATTTTTTTTCCTGGTAGGCGAAAGGCAAGGTGGTGGAGCCGACACTGATTATGACAATTTAATTAGTGCCCCCATTTGTATCCTTTTGGTTTTGTTAATCGTTTATTGGGCAACGACTAGGCATGGAGGGAGAAAGGGAGGAGAAAAGAACGCAATGCAAAGTTAGCAGTAGTAGATGACTTTAGAGGAAGATGCCGGCCGGCCAAGTCTCTTGTTTAATTTTTTTCTTTATTACTTTCCTTTGGGTTTACCTGTTGTGTAGGTTGACGAGAAATGATCATTTGCTTATTCTTTCGTGCTGCTGTGTTCATGATTGGGTCATGCTGACTTGGTGTATTAGAACATAAATACAGAATTTGTAAATTACTCTCTTCGTTTTGCTATCATCAGCCCACTCTCCGCATAGATCAAGAAAACACTAAATTTTAAAAAATACTTAATGAGAAATAATCATATATACCTCTATGAAATGATATACCATAACCATTTAACATTTTTTAAAACATTTAAGTAGGAGTAAAGAAATAAAAGTTACAATAATTACACTCTAGATTTTTCTTAATAGATAAATATATTAAAATTTTTAAACGGTACTCGCGAGACCAGAAATAAATATAATGAAACGCAGGAGAAATGGTTATTAGTACTTACTAAACACTAGTACTGCTGAATTTTGTTCGTCGTGCTGTGGTGAATTGGTGATGTTCTCGTGTGAACTGGTGTCAGTGTTGGTGCCGGTGTGGAGTTTTCTTGCAGGCGGAAAAGACGAGAGGAGGGAAAAGCAGGGGAGAGATGGATGGCGGATAGGGGTCTGATTTTTTTTAATAGATAATATTTTTTTAATAAAAATACAAAAATAAATAAGCAGTGGAGAGATGGACGGCTGATAGGGCCTGATTTTTTTTTAACAGATAATATTGTTTTAATTAAAAAGTACAAAAATAAATAGGTGATTTTTTTTGTAAAATTAATCTATTATCGTCATTTGAAATGACGAAATTTCCTATCGACATTCCAATTGGCGACAGGGCTAAAATTTCCCTATCGACATTCCAATTGGCGACAGGGCTAATTGAAATAGTGTTGACATACCAATTTCGTCATTTTAATTGGCGATAGGACTCTATCACCAGTTCAAATGGACTATTTTAGAGGGTCATGAGGGGATTGATTTGTGTTATTTTTCAATCAGCGACCGTAACCCTAACAAGATCAGAGCAACGTATATGGGGCGCTGTGATGTGGTGGTTATTCCACACATTCGATTTGGATTATGTTGTGCATGATTTGAGATTGAGTTGTCTTGCCAACCGAGCACTATAGGGCACATATTGAGTGTTAGTGCAGCTCAAGAGAACTAGGTCATGATAGTCATATGTATGCCGGACGAGAGAGGAAAGGTGGGATTTGGTCATTCTGGTCCAGACATATGCCAAAGCCATTCCTTCATCGGTGGTTGAACAAGAAGGTGGTGGTGAAGTCGGGGAGTTGCTGATGTTGTCGATGAAAACCATGTGGAAGGAGTTCCTTTAGTCAGGCAAGCTAGTGGGACTGCTGACGAAGGTGGAGAGATCGAAGGCCTAGTTCAAAGGATGGATCTCGAAAACCAGGACTAGCAGACATTGTTGGAAGATGAAGGATCCGATGAGAAGGATGTTGTGGAACAACAAACGGTTACATCCGAGTGGAACACATACCAGTTCGACAACCTCGTCGTTAAGGAAGGCTTCCGTGTACCATGGGAGTACGATCAGACCGAGGTTAGGCAAGGAGCCATGTACAATGCAAGGAGGCTGTCAAATTCTGGGTCTTATCGGTGCGACGTACATTTACAGTAGTGAAGTCTAACCCAAGATGTTACGAAGTGAAGTGCGACATAGAGGGATGCCCTTGGCGAGTGCACGCATTCTAGCCTAAGTATGGAAAGCATGCATGATGTCGCATTCTAGCTTGACCGGCGGCAGATATGGTGTATCAGGAACGACATGGACGAAACAGAAGTCGGACGTCGTATGAAGAAGTGCTCAATTTGTAAGGAATCCGAGTATACCTTCAAGAAATACATTACAAAAATTGCACGGGATGGAGGAGAGGTTGGCAATCCAGATGGCGCCAAGAGACCCCATCTGACCGACACACTCAAGGCGAGCACCGTGGAGATCGACATGGCAGACGTTGAGGTAGCAGCCACGGGAATGGTTTGTATTGTCGAAATATGTTGCGCTGAATGTTTTGTAATGTCAGTGTGATTTATCGAAAAACTATGTGATGACGTTGTGCTGAAATGTTTTGTAACATTATTGTGATTTGTCGAAAAACCATGTGATGATGATTTGTTAGTTGCAATCCAATGACCTATAATTAAAGGCTTGTATGTAAAGGTACTTAAATTATGGGTCAAGTATTAACTTAAAGATTTGGTGAAAGGTTAGATAAGTAATTTCATATCCTTATCAAATGAGAGCGATTGGTTGCTAATTGAGTAACTATAAGCAATATACATGGTGTATGAGTTGCTAATTGAGTAACTGTAAGCAATATACATGGTGTATATGAGTAATTTACATAGTTTTTTCACTAAGTATATTTTACCTGGTTACGGCAATCAATGGGCTTGGCATCCGACGACGGGAATTGTGAGAAGATCTATGAGTTTGTCATATGTGTCGACATTGGACGTATGGACATGTACCGAGGGGTGAACTGTTAGTTTGACACATGTGAACTTGGACTTGGGAGTCAATTGGTCAATGCAAGTGCATATACACATTGACTCACCTAGCAACTGTTGATAACTAGCCCACAAGCTTACACTAACCATGCAATTAAACTAATAAAATCATCTTCTATGTATAAAGTTCACATGAGTACCAATATAGTAGTCATTATCTTTAACGGAGAGGGAGATCAGATTGGCACAGAGACAACACCAACTCCTAGAGAGGAAGGACGTCTCCAGCATCTTCTTCCACCTCAAGATTGTTTCCACCATATTTCTTTATAGGATTTAGCCCTAGGCTATCTTAGATCATTTCGATGACATGGGCCTTCGCGTCCACTAACGACGGCGTTAGTACCGGTGGTAGTACCTGGCCTAGACTTTCGAGACTCTAAAGAGAATAAATGCAATCTGAAGAGCTAGCATGCAACAAAGATTGAGCCATGTGACACCAAAGCACTGTCAAGTTACTAGCCAAAGGCCTTTCTTGATAGTACGATACCTAAGCTAGCAATCTCAGAGACCGGCAAAAGCTACGGAAAAAAGTCCTTAACTTTCTATTACCTTTGCATTGAGCTAGAGCCATCCAAGTCCCATCTCATGCATGCTTTCCATACTCCTTTTGAACAACTGGGACTAAACATTTCTCATTAATTATCAAAGCATTAAATTATGGGCCTAGATGCTTCACCCTGCCACCCCATCCCATTTCCAAGCACGTCCCAACTAGAACCTCGCATTTATTCAATAGCATTTCCAAGCACGTCCCTTTTCTCAAGGTTTGTAGGAACGAACCTCGCATCCACCGCTCGGTGAATGTGAGTCCGAACGTCACGTCGTGACTTTCCTTCCTCACGTTAGAGGATCTGTGTCCTGGTACAATCGAGCGTTTTTGAGTGTTCACCAATTCGACATTAGTTCTAGCTCTCGATAGTCTTAAAAAAACGCTTGATCTTTTTTTTTTGTCTGTATTGACCCTTTTAAGCCAATTCAGTATTTTTTAAAACTTAAGCTCGGTCTAAATTTCGGCTGTGAACGTAAATTGAATCGAGCTCAAGCTTGGTTTGACCTCAGAACGTAACTTTTTTTTTGTAAGGTGAAACATGAGTTACTCTTTGTCATGTACAATGAGCTTACATCAGCTGTATATAGTCTCTGTTACGTAGTATTTAAGCTGATGTGAATGAAAGGGAATAAAGAGAGATAAATATATTGTCTACAATCCTGTAGCCGACTGTATTACCATAACCAGGTAGTAAATGTTTTAACTCCATTAAAGTATTAAAAAATTGTGTCATCTATAAATACAAGTGAAAAGACAATCCATTGTATGAGCTGTTTATAGTGCTGTCTGTAAGTGACATAAAAAATTGCTATAGACAATAACTGTCTCTCTACCATTGTACATGACTTTAAGAGATCCTCGTGCACTCGCTCCGATGAGAATGTTAGTCCTGGGTACATTGGTCCATTCAATGGAAAAGGGCCAGGATCATTGCTGAACCAAATAGGCAAAGACTACGATGAAATGACTAGTCAACTAAACATAGGTCTAGGAAACGTACGTTTGGTGTTATTTCCGTAGTCACCGTTTAGAGTGCCAGTGAGCTAAGTTTTCCCTCTTTTTAAGTACGAGGATCAGACGAGTTTGTCTTAAAAAAAGACCAGACTAGAAGGCTAGAACCATTTTTAGTGGTACTTGTGATCCTAATTGCTCAAGAAGTCTGGTGGATTATTTCAACTGTTGGCCTAAATTTACGACAAACATCGTCACGCTTTCAACGACACTCTTCAGATCCTTTTTTTTTTTTCTCATTTAGTCAAAACCAAACTATATAGTATGCATACTTTGTTTGAAGTACGTTTCAGTTTTCCCTGTGTAGAATGTCTCTTGTCAAAGGGGGAAAAAAATCAAGAACAAAGAGGAGGTACTTGTGATCCTAATTGCTTAAGAAGTCCTGGGGCATGTATAATGGTATGACGTCAGCTGTTTGTAAGTCTTTTCACGTATGACACGAGATAATATGAAGGAGACAGAGAGAGCAAAGAGAATTATGTTGTTTCTTATGCATTAGTCGACTGTAACACGAGAAATAAGACACATTGTAAATGAAAGAGCTGTCTATAGGAACGTGTAAAACTACTGTATTTTTTTCAATTTAACCTTTTTTTCGTTAAAACTCCACATTTATACCCCTGCTCGTCTTATTTCCGATTTTGGACCTAGGGGGTCGGCGCCGTGAGTCACGGCCCAAGCTAACATACTGGCGCCATGACTCATGGCGCCGAGGTACCGCCACGCAGCATGACTCACGCCAGCCGCCACGGTGGCGAGTGCGGTACCTCGGCGCCATGAGTCATGGCGCCACCCTGGGTCCAAAATCGGAAATAAGACGAGCAGGGGTATAAATGTGGAGTTTTAACGAAAAAAGGGTTAAATTGAAAAAAATTCAGGTAAAACTACAACTCATTGTAGAAACTATTTTTAGTGCTTTTTATACATAACACGAAGGAGTATTATAGACAATAATTAACTATACCATTATACATATCCTAGTTGTACTACAAGATCACTTGGTTACGATCCAAGATGTCGTATTCCTTTCCCAAAAGACAAAATTACACATCATTTAGTGTATTCTGGTGGCAAAAGAGGTAACCAACGGACGATAACGCATGAAATCCACATGGTGGATGTGAATTATTGGCTTATTGCAGTTAGATATGGGCACTAGGCCATGCTGGGCCGGCACGGTACGAGCCCGATGGGCCATGAGCCAGGACCGTGCCGTGCCGGCACAGCCCGACTTGGCTCCGACGAGCCCAAGCACGGACCAGAGGCACACTGTGCCATGCCAGCCCAGGCATGGTCTCGTCGCACTGTGGAAATGAGGGAGGGAGGGACCGAGGGAGCAGATGTCACCAGGGGCGTGGTCGTCATTGTCGTCGTCATGGAGGACTTTCACCGTCAACCTCGACGCACTGAGGGAGACGTGGAACGCCGCCACGATCTCCTTGCGCTGGCGTCCCGTAGAACCGACAGCGACCGCCTCCCTCTCCTGCCCCATCCTTGATGCGCGCGGAGGCCGACGGAGGGGCGGGCGGAGCGAGGGGCCCATGCGCCACGCGGAGGGCCACCGGAGTTGGTAGAGAGGGGGGGTGTAACATCCCAATTTTCAGGAGTTTTTTTAAAATTTTCAAAATAAAAATAACCATATGATTTTGTTGAATTGCTAAAGTTTAACCTAGAGTTTTTGGGAATCGAGAGCGATTTAATGTGAATTAATCAAACTTCAATTAATTTGAATTTGCCTTATTTTGAGTTGCTAGAGTTTTCTGGTATTTAGAATTCCCTTTCCTATTTGTTCCGTTATTCCGTCGACCTGTTCCTCCTCCTCTCGTCGCCGACCGCTTCACCCTCTCTGTTCCTCCTAGTTACGGCCACCCTTTCGGTTTCGACCACCCTCTTGGTCACGACCACCTTCCTGGTTATGACCACCCTCCTGGTTACGACCACTCTCTCAGTTTCGACCACCCCTTGGTCACGACCAATCCCGCGCTGTTAGCTCCTGCTTACCTTATCTTTTCTCCATCTTTTTTCTCAACGACGTAGGCATTAAATGCCGTTGTTTCCGCAGCGATGTGCGAATTAAATGCTGTCATCTCCACAGCGACGTGTGTATAAATGCTGTTGTCTTCGCCCCGTCGCTTTTTTCCTTCCCCTTTTCACATCGCTCTATCTTGCCGCCTGGTTCTCCTCATTCCTCTATAACTAGAGCACTAGGGAGCCTTTGCCCTCTTGTTTTTCCCTCAGCTTTCAACTCTTCCTTTTTCTCTCGCCCCGTTTCGCAGTGCTTCTAGTGTCGCCGTCAAGCTTCTCCTGCCGATGGCCGAACCACCTTCTTTCTCGTCGAACCGTGTGCCGCCTTCGCCTATTTAGGAGCCACCGCTTTCCTCTTCTCCGCTAGTGCTGGCTGAGCCCTTCGCCACCGTCCTCCTTCGCTTTCGACTGCGAGTTCCCGCTGTCGTTCGCAGTTTGTCGACCTCCTCCGGGCCCTCTCTCCCAGTCCTGGTGAGTTTCCGTGCCCTATTCTCCTTCTTTCTTATTACGACCACATTGAGTAGTCGTATCCTTCTTACGAGCACATCGAGTAGTCGTATCCTTCTTACGACCACGTTGAGTAGTCGTACCCTTCTCGTATCTCTCTTACGACCACATTGAGTAGTCGTATCCTTCTTATATCTTTCTTATGACCACGTCGTGTAGTCGTATCCTTCCTACGACCACGTTGAGTAGTTGTATCCCTCTTACGACCTGGTAATCGAAGCCTTCATTTGACCACCTTCCGACCACCTGTGGTCGAATCAACCTTTCGACCAGGTAGTCCAAGCCTTTCGATCAGTTGGTTGAACCTCCTTCCGACCATCTTGTTGGGATACGGGTAGGTGAAAAGCATCTAGGCCCCTAAAAATATGTTTTGGTAATTTATGATAATATGTGAAAATGGGACTTATTGGTTTGTTGAGTTTTTACAAGGCCTAGTCCCATTGGAAAATATGATCTTGAAGATGCATGCTAAAAGTTTTATGAAGATCAAGTATAGCTCAAGGATAAGGTACAAGTGGTTTTGATATTAATTTCTTTTACCGGTCTTAGGAGAAATAGATGGAAGACCGGATTATAGGTTAAATGTCGTACTATTAAGAGGGATCATGTCCTGTAGCTTGAAGGCATGTCTTGTGCTTTATGGATCAATTTAGGATCATGTATGCATATGGATTCTCTTTCTAAAACCAAATTTGCCTTTATCAGGACAATCGGTACTACCGGCGTTATGCATGCGGTACTACCGCACTCTCGGTTGTTCGATCGTTAGTTAGCGGTATGTTTTTTACAGAGAGTCTCTTTTCTAGTTTCGGTGCCAAAACCTAAGCGCGTAGTACCGCCAGTGTTCATGCGGTATGACCGAATACGGTAGTACCGCAGTGTTAAGCGTAACTACCGCATGCCGTTATTCGAATGTTAAGCGGTATGTTTTTTCCGATAAGCACCCTTTTGTCTCTCTTGGAAAATGGTAGTACCGCAATCTCCTTGCGTATGACCGCATCGCGTAGTACCGCTCGTCGGTTAGCGGTAGTACCGCTCTGCAAGAATAAACGGCTATGTCGGGTCATTTAATGCGTCATATAGCCGTTCTTTGTAAGTGGTTGGAGAAGTGCGGTAGTACCGCTTCCTTGCATGGCGAGAGTACCGCATGTGGTTGAAAAAGTGGATTTTCTTCTCCAACGGTTATAATTGTTGTTGTGGGGTATAAATACTTCCCCACCAGCTCAAGGACAGTGTGCTAGACCACATTTAACACTCTTAGAGCCTTGTGCATTCATTCAACTCCTCAAATTCATTTGTTCACTCTTTGAGAGGTTGTTGAGCTCATTCAAAGTGCATTCATCATTCTAGTTGATCCTATTGCACTTGAGTGTCGTCAAGCGAAGGTCTTGGTTTGTTACTCTTGGAGTTTTGCCGAACTCCTAGACGGCTTGGCGGTGATTGCACGGTGATCTTTTCAAGAAGATTGTGAAGAGGCCCGGTGCCCATATTGTGAGTGGTTTGGTGTTCACCATCTCCGGAGTGGAGGAAGAACAACTAATAGTGATCGAGGAAAGACTTAATACGTGGAGCCGGCTTGATTGGTTCAAGCTCCCTCAACGTGGACTAGTGAAGACCGGCAAGTCTTCGATACCACGGGAAAACATCGTTGTCTCATTGTGGTTATTCCTAGTCTTTACTCTTCCGCATTTATATTTCTAGTTTGATCTTTGTGCTTGTATTGCTTAGCTAGAAGTATAATTTGTTTTAGACTAAGTTATTAATTAGCTTCTCGTTAATTTGTTTAAAACTTTAGAAATCTCCTATTCACCCCCCTCTAGTCGGTTATCCTTGATCCTACAGTAGGCTACGCTAGCAACAATTTAAAATTTCTACCACGTAAATTAGGATGCCAAGCAAGTTAGATGATCACAGATCATTACCACCAGACGTGCAGTGCAGCGGAAGTAGAGTCGGAGCAGCCTAGTCCAACGAAGAACGCGCCGAAGTAGTGGTCGTAGATGATCGTCCAACGTCCACGTAGTCGATCATTTCCTCCAGCAACCTCTACAGTTCCTTGTGAAGATCGCGGATCGTCCTCAGTGCAACAGCGACCGCAGTAGCGTCTCTACGGTATCCACACGTCCAGAGAAGGAACAACCATATGTCGGTGTGCTAGCACCAAGTCGCACGGGAAGGCTCTCTCAAGAAGATGGCGGCTAGGGTTTCGGTGGAAACAACTCACGTGTCTCTCTTCACCTACGATAGCCTCAAGCATCTCCTTATATAGCACCCCGTATCGGATCCTATCCGAACACGTTTAAAGAATCGTATTCGTACTGGTTTATTCCAACCCATTAAGTGTGTGCCCATTAGGTTTATGTGTAATTGGTTGTGACTCGGAAACCCTTTCCGACCACGAGTCGTAGCGGTACCTAGCAGGACATAACGATTCCCGAATATACACAAATTATATCGGACGAACTTTAATGCAATATGATCTACGACTAGATCCTCATCACTTACGACCAGGTTCTATCTATATACGACCAGTTCGCATTCGGTCACGACCAGTTTGTAACTCCTTACGACCAAGTTTCGACCACTCTATGATTTCATTCGACCAGTCTACGACTTGCTCGTATCACCATACGACTTGTCTGGACCTGATCGAACTAAGTGACCTACTCTAGTATTCTCCTTTTGCCCCACGATATCTGGTTGAACTTCAGGTGAGATAATGTGTCATCCATAGACTGTTCAATACTTTCTCGATCGAGTTGTCGGATAACCTTATGTGGTTGAACACTTCGACCACTAGTGGCATTGCCATGCACTTTCTTTATCCGACCACTTTGAGAGGCCCAGAGACATCTCTCCCGTTATGTTAGGAGGGGCAAATCCCATATCCGACCAGTCATATCCCTCCGCATGTTTCATAGCATACCCGAAAGTTACCTTTATAACTACCCAGTTACGAGTAGCGTTTGCAACCCCTAAGAGCGCTATTACACATGTAGGGAACCATACTGATCTCCGGTCTAAGGATTATACATCATCATTGCTTGAGACCAACTAATGACACATAGAATCATAACAATCTCAATAGTGTCTCAAGGTGGGTCAATCCAACCTTATGTTCTATAACATGTGTTCACATTATTGATTCAATATCCCTATATCCATGACCGGTGAAACATGATCATCAATCAATACATGTGCTGGTCGTAGGGCCACTGGTGTTCCGATCAGTGACATTCGACCAGGGATACTTTTAGAACGACATCATATAAGTCGAAGAGTTTCACCAACAAGTCGCATACTCGTTGATCTTCAGAACTAACGATTCATTCAAGGAACATAATAACATTTATTCAAGAACTCATAATCATAGACGTGATACAATCATCTCTATAATTGTTTCTAGCGCATATCACCAACACATCTATAGTCGAATCTCCTTCCGATCAGTTGAACCTCCTTCCGGTCTTGTGATATTAAAACTTTTGAGAGCTCGTTCTCTTTCGTTCGAGCTCCAATCTGAGTGATTCAAGTTGCTAACAACTTCTAAATTCAGTATCTTTCTTTTGGTTATAGTTTGGTAATCTTTTTGGATTTTATTTGAAGATGTCTTATTTACGTGGCTCTTTTCGCACGTATAGATTCCAACGTTTTCGAAGAGTTCTGGACCTAACGACCACGATCAAGCATTTCAACTCTTCAACGAAGGTAAATTCTAGACCTTTGATCATGTTGTACCCAGTTTACAATGCAAGTCTAAAATGGCCGGAGCTGAGTGACGGTTGCGAGTGACGCCACCATTAGCCGGACTTCGAAACGTGCGGGTCGGCTGCGTTCAGTTGGAGCTTTTCCTGCCACCAAGTTGGACGCCGTCCATTCTAACAGCGCATCTCCCCCGGGCGTAGCCACCAGATGAACCGCGTGTTGACTACAGTGAAATAAAGGGCCTGACCCTATCTAACGATAATTAGTGGTGTCCAGGAAAGCACCAGTCCCTGGGAACTGATGCAGGAAGGAGTTGTCCTCGCCAGCTTGACTTGAGCTAGACTAAAATGCAGACAAAACATAAAGACTTAATTAGTTGGGTTGGTCTACATGGTGTGAAGGGTGAAAGGTACAGGGATAGCAAGATGCTATCTTGACATCAGCTGCACCAATGTTATTGCATCAGATGCTAGTTACTCTACCTTGGAGAGAGGTAGTACTAAACGGTTTCCTTCAACCAACATCGCAAGTAATACTAGCAGCAGTGTAACTGGTACTAACAAATTTAAAAAGACATGATAAAAGCTTATAGACAAAAGCATTTGGATTGATCATCTCTTCTCCATAAGTTCAGGATCTGAACTGATGGTCATGGGTACAAAAAAATTCTCTTTCTTGATTCTTCCACCACCACTCTTTCTGACAAAACTTCACGTTGTTAGTAGGCTACCACCAAACTTACAGTTCTTTTGTAGCTTCTTCAGTAGTTAGACACACACACACACACGGTCAGGCTTTAGCAGCTGATTACTTCTGTCTTTGCAACTCATAATCTCACAGGCAAACCGTAGTTGTGGAAAGATCGGATTACTCCACCGCGGCTTGCAGTCACTATTACCGTGTTCCATGCAGCCGATACAGTGGAGAGAGAATCATCTAGTTGGGGGCCATGTGCAGACTTTGAAGAAGGGAGCTTCTCCTCTGGCCATGTCATAGACCCCCTCATACCGTCAGTAAAAAACCATGCCCCAGGGGAAAGGCACTCGCCATGTCGGCGCAAAGTGGGTGCACTAACAGATTTCATAGTCAAGCAGGAAGGCTTCATGTGGCTATCTTGATGCACTCCCGGCCATGGTACCGCAGTTGTCACGTCCTTGGAGGAGAACATCTCACAAGAGCGAACTGATTTAGCTTCTCCTGTATGCACGGTGCTGCCTGAAATATCAAAGTTCCAAATATAGACATTGGAATCCCTGCCTGCAGATATGAGATATCTACCATCTGATGTTAAAGATGGTGATGATAGAGCCTTCGACTTCCAAGGCCCTGCATCCAAGAAAGGGTGAGGATATCAGTACTGAGGTCGGGAAATGAAAAAAAATGAAAATGACATATTTTTAAGCAAAAATAAAGACCGCAAATTCTAAGCAGATATACCTTCAAACTTTTGGATGATATCAACACCATCAGCAACTCGAATTTTAGAATCTGTTGATGAAACTATAATCCTAAGGGAATCATTTGTACATAACTGCAAGGTGGCGATCACAAATTAGTGGATTGGTGTAACGCGATCACAAATTAGTGGATTGGTATAACAACTGCAAGAAAACTGTCGATTCTCTAAATCACGAGTAGAGAAATCTTAAATGAGCCAAGGTAAGAAACCAACCTGCAGACTGTTGATCCGACTGGCGGCAGACTTCTTCTTCCCTTGCATAAACAATTCTTTGTCTAGTTGGATGTCTTCACCTAAACAACAAAATGAACTTAGTTGGGAGTACTGAATACTGATACACCAAAAGAGGCATCCTACGTAACAGAAACCAGACAGATGGTAAAAACTGAGCTCTATGTACCTCTTTGATCATAGAAACGACATACTCCTGCAGTCGTGCCAACAATAAAACCCTGATTTGCAAAAGCATGAATTAGCATCCAATGATGCAAAATAATCTGCAATTACATTCTGATAAGATTCAAACCTTTCCATCTGGTTGGTAACTAACAGCAGTTATGATATTCCGTGTATCAGCCCAGTCGACAACTCGTTTCTCTAAAACATCCCAAATGCGGACTTTACCATCTATTGAACCACTGATGAAGTATCTTTCTTCGGTAGGGTTGAATTGAACACACGTCACTGTTGACAATTGCAAAGGAATGAAAAACAAAGTCAAGTTCTTATCCAGAAAAATATTGAACCTCTCATAGCTGAAAGTATGGAGAACATCATAAGACTCTTTCTCATCAGCACAAGACTAGAACACGAAAGATATAAATCAAAACTGAGCAAGTCATTAGGATATCAAAGAACACAGGATAGTTCGTTAATGTTATTTCTGCTTACCAAAATCTTTGTGTTTGAATACTGCAAGACAACCATCACAGCCAACTTTCCACAAGCGCACTGTCTTATCTTTCGATGAGGTCAAGAGATACTGCAGCCGAACCAATTCAAAGCAGGTAAGCAAATGTAAAACAAAAAAATACTAATTACGTTTATGATACATAAAAACATGTTAATAGATAGTCATGCAATTTCAGGTTTATGAATATGCCAGCTATAGAGAATCAAGAGTACAACTTACATCTGACTCTGACCATGTCATATCCAGGATACCACTTTTATGGCCATGGAATTCATGTAGCGGAGTCTCTGAAATACGGAAAGCCTTCTTGGGAATTTCTGCAAGGCCATGGTTCTGACCCTTTGCTAGCTTAGGCTTAACAACTTTAATTTTCTCAACATATTCATGAGGGTTCTCTCCCCCATACAACTTGGGAGATGCTTCCACTTCCGTAATCTGCCATATTCGTACAACACAGTCCTCACCACCACTTGCTAAATACCAGCCAGATGGACTGAACTTCATGACTCTAATTAAACCCTTGTGAGCTTGGATTTCTTGATCCATATAGACAGCAGAGAATTCCGCAAATTTTTTGTTTCGATGTTGAACTCTTGTTCTGGATGGTATGCCTGTTGTGCAGTTTTTTACATGGACATCATACTGGCAAATTCCACCAAAACGCCTATTTTTCATGAAGCTCTTCCACAAGCTCTTGATATTCTTTTTCTTACCCACAAAGGCTCCTTTTGCCTCTCCTTTAGGACTGTTATACACCCTTCGCAATAACTTGTGAACCGTTCGAGAAAGGCCAAGTAAGCTTTGAAACTCCAGAAGAGACATCACCTTATCTGATGCAACCTCCTTAAGCATGCTAGTTAGTCCGCCATGGCCACTATTGTGAACTATATATCTCTTCCCACTGTCCAGATCCCTTATGCAACAGGAGACATCAAATACTGATTCATTCTCAGGAACAGATGAATCCAAGGAAGAAATGTCGCTGATAGTTCTCTCCTCCAAGTCAGTGGAAGAGCCAATGGTTGTGATTTCTCCCTGAGGTTGAGAAAAATCCACTCTGGTAGCAACAAATTCATCAAACCCCATTCCCTTCAGGAATCTTTGTCGCCTTTCTTGGACACTCGTTGGCTCGTTTGCCCAAATCTCATACTCAAACTTCCTTGGTACTAATCCTTCATCACTCGTGCTACAATCATCTGATGATGAAGGCTCCCTCGATGGTCTAATATCATCAAATGCATCAAAGAAAATATCATCCCTATCCGAGTCGGATCTTGGCATATTCCACTAAATTGCTTCAAGACCAAGAAAAGCAATTGACACAGAGGGCTTCTCACCCCCTGTGAAGCGCAAGGAGTAGTGGTCAAAATGTCATCTGGAATTGACAACACAAATGTCAGCCTCATGATATAGCCTAGAGCACAAAACATGAAGCATCAGGAAGAAAATGATTTGCACCCGAAAGAAAGGCATATGGACGACATTATGCCAAGTCTGTTCACACCGAAAATCACATATCATTTTTACATTACGAATCCATAAGCAGCTATTGAGCAAAACTGAGTAAAGCAGGAGGTAAGTAGTTTAATTACTCCATGGAACTGGCGATGGTATATCCAATCAGTCATCAATCATCAGAGTATGTAAAAATTAAAAAAATCTGCATCAAAATGGCAGTATGTAGTTTAATTACTCCATGGAACTGGCGATGGTATATCCAATCAGTCATCAATCATCAGAGTATGTACAAATTAAAAAAATCTACATCAAAATGGCAGTATGTATACAACAGCAAAAAAACAAATAAAGTTTACAGACTTTTAATCCTCAGGTGTGCAGTGCTGCAGACAACCAGCCTATGCTCTATACCACCCTCTGCGTCAGTTTACACTACAAATCATTGAGCAAAGAGGAGACAAATGTTCGACATGATGCGTCTAAGGAGCAACAAATAGCAAGATCTTCAAAACGAACTCAAAACAAACGGATTATAGAATCATAATGGAGCAGTGCAAATTAACCATTTCCAGCAAGGAACTACG